>CM028915.1:8017500-9232500 GCA_016801845.1 Polydactylus sextarius | reverse complement strand
TTACCCCTTTCATAACCAGCGTCAGCATAATCTATGTGAATCATAAAGAAATTATCCACTGGAAGAGATTAACTGGTGTTGATAACATCTTGTCAAATGTCAAAATACCAGGTGCAGTGGTATACGCACATAATTTGGTAATTATAAGCTCATTTAACTAAATAGATCTATGACTAAAATCCGCCTACAGTCTGTTTTCTCAAAGAACCACAATGTTCAGGAAATGTTATTTTTTCTTCATATTTTTTTTTTCTTTTTTTTCTGTTAATACCTGATAAACATCATGCATCTCGATTCCAGGAGAAAGGTTTTATAAGACATTTCTCCCTCTAAATGATACATTCAGTAGAATGTAAGTATCAACAAGCTTAAATCATAATATCGTCTGTGACTGTTTGCACATGAGCAGGAGTTTTTGTGGAGGTGGCACCCGTAATTACGTTTTTATCAAGTACTTTCCAGTCAGGGTCTTATACCTGATGCCAAAATCTAATGTAGATAATGACAGTGAGTGATACATCTAAATTAAGTGTTTTATATATCCATGTTAAATCAACCAATTTGCTAATGTGAGGGAATGATGATATAAAGGAAAGATGAGTAGTATATAGATTGGTATTTTCCCAGAATACATCCAAAAGAGGAAATCCAGCGTTAGAGGAGATAAAATAGTGGTGTTCCCTTGACAATAGGTATTCACACTCTTCTGACAGTAAAATATATTTTGTATTGATCTTGTTGTATTGTTTACATGTTTCTGGGCACAGATAATTAACTAATCTGTTTATTTTTGGAATTTTCCATCACCATGGCTACCTGTGCCCGTATACATTGAGGCACCAGTGCCTGTCCAGTATTTTTTTATTTATTTTTTTGTGATGACCTCATTGACAGGAATTCGGTAATCTTTTCAGGTGGGGGTGCGGGGAACGGTTGATGGATGTTGGTGGGAGTTCATTTAATTATGACATCCCTGGATAAGGGAGAGATTTGGTGTCTTGATCAAAGCAACTTTAATACCCTTCACATAACGTGTGCTGGAAGCCACAAAGCCAGGTTATTTTGTTTAATACCACAAAGCGCAGAATAACACGCAGTCATTTGCATGTACTCACACATTCACATTGTTCTGGGTTCATTTACTCGCTTGTTTATTTTGGTCAAAGGGTTCCTCTGAGTACACTGCCTTGTCAGTAGAGGCCCAGTAGAGGCGAGAGGGCATTTTAGCAAGAGTTTGTGGCACAACGTCAACCACAAGAACCAGCGAGGCTGTAGCACAGGACAGTGAAGTTCAGGAGAACATCCTGTCCTAAGCAACAAGAGCTGGCCAGTCCATATAGTACATAATATATTCTGCTTGGATTGGGTGTAAAGAATGTGCTCAGCTCATTTATGCTAGTATGTGTTCATGCATGTGTATTGTAAACATGGGAGTTCATTCATTAGTGTGCCCGTGCTTTCGTGCATGTTCGTGTGTGTCACTGAGGGCGCAACTTCGTGTCCGCGCTATGGCTCACTTGCCTCTGGGCTATGCCAGAGGTGAAACACAAAGTGTTCTGTCAGCTATGAGGTGACAGGAGCTCAACAGGAAACATGGCACAGCGTCTCCTCTGAAAACTCCTTTCACTCTGTTTTATTTTCTCTCTCTTTTTTTTATTTTCCTGTTGCTTTATCATTAAATCATCAACAGAAAATTAAAGTAATTATTGTAATGAACCCACTGACAGGTTTATGTAACTCTGGGTGGATTTATGAGTGCTTTTATAACAACTCAACAGTAGTCTAGGGGCAACCCTACAGTCTGGCTTAGATGATGATGATTATATACATTTTATGTGTATGTTAAATATCTTTTTTAAATGATAACAATACAGAATATCATGGTTGAAGTTTGCTTTTTGGTAAATATTTGCATGTGTAACACAGAAAGATCATTTCTTCTTTTGCCTACTGTGCAGTGCATGGCGTGAGCTGACTTCAGCATGTCTGCCCAGCCCTCTGCTCCACACAAGGTCGCTCTGTGTGTGTTCAGCCTCGGAGAATGAGGGGAGGCCGCGGCGCACAATCACCAGTAAGCACATACCTTTCTGCCCCACAGCCCCACCAGCCCAGACACAAACCCAAAGGCTGTATGTTTATCAAGCGTCTCAGTGTAAGACTGCTGATTTAGGGCCGCTGCTCCAGTCCCTTTAACCATTGTTTTCATCACGAATCCCTCTCAATGAAAAAGATTTAAAGCGTTGACTTTAAATCGTCACCCCTAATCTGATATGTTTGATAAATACCAGCCCAGGCCTTAACCTAACCAGGGCTGCAGTAGGTTAACGAGGGTTGACCAAACGGGTCCTCTGGAGCTCTATCCTGATGAGCTCTGTTGGTTTTATAAGAGGCCCCCTGTGACAGGATCTGATAAAACGCAGCAGGAGAAGGGTTTGAAAGAAAGTTGGAGAGTACAAGAGAGAAAGATTGAGAGAGACAAGGACACAGAGAGATTGAGAGAGCGCGAGAGTGAGAGAGGGAGTGCACACCTCAATCCAAAAACAATATTTTGACTGAAACCTAACCCTCTCCATCTGGCTCTTTTGAAGGGTGGATTATGACTGGTGCCATGGCTAACTCTTTATCCCACACTGTTTCTTCTGTAAGCCTGGTCTGACATTTTTCGTAAAGGACAGTAGTACAGGAAATAAATGTAAGTCTTCTGACTTGCTTAGGGCATTCAGAATATAAAGGATACACGCTGTGCTTACTTTTTACTTTAATGACTGTGACATTAATAAAGCTGAATTTTTAAATACCAGTTTTACTCCATACCTCAAAAGAGACCTGAATTAAAATATCTTCATACATAAACAATGCGATTTTGACTTAAATCAAATAACATTCAGGTCTAACAAACATGTTGTTTTTTTCCTGTCTACCTTCCTGTCTGTTCATCCTCTCTTGCGCTGGGGAAAAACAGAAAGCATTTCCAGGTGGCCATGGCAACAAAGCAAAGCACTTACCCCTGCACTGACTGCTCTGTGTTCACCTTAACTTCCACATAAATCTCTCTCATGTTTCTTTCCAGGTTTCCAGGGGGCTGAGTGCAAATTGGGATGGGGGGGCTCTGTTCTTGTAACTATAGCCATTACACTGTATATCTGCTGCATGGAAACACAATAAAAAAAATGATGAAACATGTACTATTAGGTGGTTTCTGAACTCATACAAGGATTGTGAATGGTAGCAGAAGCACTCTCCTCTTCTGTTCTCCTTCTTTCTTCCCCTCACTGTGATTTGAGCTACTCAGCCCCAAGGCACCGTCTTTAAAGTGACGGGCAGTCTGACTAAAACGGCCCCATATCTGCAATTTAGGGAAACGTCAAAGATATTAGCAAACGAGAAAGAAAGGGCGAAAATAGGATGACTTCTTGATTAGTAGGACCAAACTAACAATATCAAGAATGAAGACTTGATTAATATTCACGCTTTAAGTTTCAATCATTGACGTCGGATAGCGCAACCACATCATTCAATTAAATCTCAGTGTTTTAACTCTCATTTTCTCCTCATATTGCTCTTTGAGTGCTTTCACCCCCAGAGGAAACCTCCGTGGCAGATGTTTTGACTTGAAAGCTCGTAGGAAATGAGATGATGATAAACTTGTGATGCCATTTGAACCTAACTTAACTACACACTCTACCATATTCAATAATGCCATATTAACTAAGTATATGATCCCGACATCCTTTGAAAGCGTGCCAAGCAAGAAATTGCCTATTAGTGTATTTTTCAAAGTAAGTCTATATTTAGCATCAACACATAAGGAGTTTATCCTTAGTGAGCGAATTGCAGCAATTCATATTCACCTATTACCATTTATGTTTGTGCATTTAACTACACTGACTTGACAAAGAGGTAGATCTGGTGTCATCTGTACAAGCACAGATCTGTGGTGTCTCATGGTTTATAGTGAGGAATGTACACTGAAACACATATACTTAAGCATACATTTAAGTTGAAATGTTAATAACAACATGAATTTTCATTGGTAATGTAAAACAGCTATTGTCAGTATTTGTAAGATGAGTGGTGTCAGGTTGAGGCAGATCCATATTATGATGACAAATGAGTGTAACACTCGCTTATGTCAATGTATGACGTGAGAGAGTGTAGTCAAACAGCCACAGTCTGCAGTTCATGGCAAACCAAAGCCTGAGGGAGCACGGTACTTTGGTGCCCAGGGAAAACAAAGTCTCAGGCCAGAGGTTTAGGGTGTTGCCTGGCTCTTCTTGTCAACTGCATTTAACATGACAGAACACAACTCTGAGGGGAAAAAAGTGATATGTCAGTTGTTTCATTGTGGCATTTACTGTACGACTGCCACGCATGCAACGGACTGGAAGTGGTAACTCGGTTAGAAAAGTCAGAAAGAATTTCAAGGAAGTCAAAGCTGAAATTAAATTTACTGTACAAAAGAATCTTATTTACACAAACGACAACAATGACAGTATATATGTACATATACATGTACTAGACACTAGTTGAGCAGTGACTTTTTTTAAGTAATGATTTGAAAAGGAAACACTTGGTTTGAAAGGCATAATTAATCTAGCACCGAATACAACTAAATAAGGTGGGACATCCCTGTGTCAGGCCACGTCGTCCCTCCACTGTCGCATCTTTCGATTATATTTTAGATTTCAGAGCACGGTGTGATATTTCTTAAATTAGCGTGTTCATTAAAAGGTGTCTTGTTTCTTCCATCAGAGGCTGTCATGGTGGTAGTGCTGCAGTGCCGCTTGATGTGAGTCTTCTCTGCTTTGTGGTGGCTCTGAGTAAGAAACTCCTCAGGGCTTATATACATGCCTGCCAGCCATATTGCTGCGCGCACGTTCACACATTCCTGATAAACATGGAGACACACTCGAACCTTTACGGCACACACATTCAAGCTCTTACCAAGCACGCAGACCCACACACAGAAAGCACCAGCGAGCATATACTGTACGTATGAGCTGCTGACACTGTATGCGTAGGTCCACAGAAAGAGAGCGTGAGAGTGAGAGAGTGAGGCTTGTCATCCACCTGTCAGGAGCAGTAATCATTTCAAAGTGTTTCTCTCCGTGGCCTCTGCCACACGCCCTCCCTGTTGAACACTGGAGAATAATCATTTAAATGTCTCCCAATCAGCCCTTTTGCCATCTTCAATTACACCTTTCCACCCTTACACTTGTATAATTTGCTAATCTAGCTGAGGCGTGGGGCTGTCAAATGTGCCAGAGAAAGCAGCAAAGCAACAGCACAGACTGACAGATGGATCCACCAAGATGGAGAGGTATGTCTCTGGGTCCTCCATATGCCCTGGCACTACTGGTGGATTATGGTCACATTTAGCTGATATTTTTTATTTTTTTTGCTATCATTACAAGGAGTACTAGAGGTTGTTCTCTGTCTGTTAACAACCATGTATTTCTTTTTACAACAAAAACAGAAATATACACTTTCTGGTGGAACAAGTCTCAGAACAGATGAAAAATAGCATGCTGTCAATATGCACAAAAAGTCATTACCGCTACAGATTTCTTACCAGGTTTAACAGTGGTTTAGCATTTCACAGCTTGAGTAGTTACTGTGAAATAAGTACTACACAGTGATTACTTGCGCTTGCAGTACTCACCCAGTATTGATTTTCTGTCATTTCACAAGTCCAGAACATACTTCCTTTGTGTAGAGCCAGTAAGGGGTAAAAGCATTTTGAAAGGGCAGCTCTTGGGCAACCTTAGTTGGTGGTGGTTCTGAGTAGATGGATGTGGAGTGCCAGTATAAACCTGAGTTGTCACCCATTACAGTGTTTTAGGTTAAAGTGGTTACTGCCCACCACTCTCCTAACTGGAAAAAGCACCTAAAAAGGACAGTGAATGCTGTAGGGCACTCCTGGGCTTTCTTTCTTTTTTCTTTTTTTCTGGTGTTGGTTTCTATCTTTTAATAATATTCTAATTTTGCAAGTTTTCAAAATATACTGTTTGTATAGTTCTAGGTATCTGAGGACTATCTTCACGAGTTACCTGCAAAAAGTTGTACATTCATAAGCAACATCATGACTGATTAAAAATATAATCAGTGAATTGGTGCAATTGCCCAGCAATGACAATGTAAATAAGAGTTTAAATGTTTCTCCAAGGACAGAAATATGAGATCAGTGGCAATCACTGCCACAGTAATTTTCAAAGACTGGTCAAAGATATACACACATTCACACACGCACAGAGTGATTAGTTAATGCAGCTTGTTATGAACAAATGTGATGCTTCAATTCTGCCAGCAATTCAAAAAGCTTTGACTTGTGGTTTCAAACTCATTAGAATAGATGTGTGAGCTCTGTGAAAATGGAACATGTGTCCTTGTTTTTTTTTTTTTTTTTTTTTTACTCAAACACTCAGTCCAATCCATCATCTCTCAAAGTGAGTTGGAGCCAAATCACATTTATCTGCTGTGTGTGAATGGAGAACTAAACAAAAGGTGTCATTCCAACGGATTTAAACAAATAAATCTGTAAAATAATATAATTACTTTATTATATATATATAATTATTATAATTACCTGCACAATGACTTCTAATGTATGTCTAATAAATGATAAAGTGTGATAATAATTTTGTGTCACAGGCATTGGTACTATATATATATATATATTTTTTTTTTTTGTACTGGCTTTAGTAAAAAGATTTTTTTAATGTGTCCAGGACTGAGATGTAAGACTTTAATCCCCACTGAGCCAATATTCCCCCTGAACTAGAAAACAAAACTCAGTACAACTGTGTTTCTTTTTTTCCTTTTTCTTTGTGCAGTTAACACTTCCACTTTAAATGCCCACTGCAGTTTCAAACTTGAGACCACAAGCTCTTGTATGGGGTTGAACAGATGGTGTGGTGTTTCTTTCTTCTTTTTTTTTTTTTTTATCCTACTCATTGTTAAATAACATTTACATTCCGAGGTCATACACCTTAAAGAAAAAAAAGACAATAAATTACAGTCAGTGCATCAGCAGTCTGGTGCATATTTTTCAAATATGTATTAGAAATAAAACTAGAAATAATAATTTATTTTATGACTTGAATGAATTTTTTATTTTGTGTTATTATTTGGTTTCCATTGTGAGAGGATGGTATTTTTTATTTTTTTTTAAATAATCATCATTTGATTTGGCTGCTTCAGAGGGCCACTAGTAGCTACAGCAATGAATATGACATATAAATGAATATGTGTTTCTTGTAAACATGTTTTTTTTTTTTTCAGTGGGGTCTGTGTATCCTTCTAAAAGTCGAGGACATCCACTGATATTCTTCCATCTTTCATTTTTTTTTTTCACTCTGAACTTGCGGGTTTGATTAGATTCCAAGTAGCAGGATTGGCTGCAGCTTTGCAACACATATGTGACAATTTAATAAGGCAAACGTGTGGTCTCTCTATCAGAAAACAGCCCCTCTTTTGTAGCCATCTGTTTAGAGTAGTTTAAACCAAACGCTGCATCTTATATTTAGTGTCATCCCTCATCCCGCAGAAAGGTTGATGCCGCTGAGTGACAAGTATAATTTCGCCAAGGTCTGTGTTTTGGTTGCAAAATAAACAAAACAACTGAGGATGTCTTACCTTTGGCTCGAAAATAAAAGGCAGAATAGAAATGAATAAATGGAAATGGTGGCAAATTTTCAACAGCTGTACGAAAAATGCAGCTGCAGCCTTTGAAAGAGAGACAGAGAGAGACAAACACTGCCTGGGGCTATTTTGCACAAAGCCTAACTCGTCGTCTGTATTCTCACCCTCATCAAAACTTACAAATTTTCTCACCTTACTCCTATCCTCAAATCCTGTACACACACACTCACACATGCAAGCTCAGGTTATCTGATAAATAATGTTTCTTGTCATAAGCTCTCCACGTTGAACGGCATTTCTGTCTGAGGACAAGTGAAGCTGTTCAGATTTTTTTTCTTTCCCCAACTGGACTTCTGACAGACACTTACACAAACAGAAATGCAACACCTCTGCATCAGATTCCTCACGGCTGAAGGAAGGAGCGAGAGAGGGAGTGAGATGGAGGGGGGGCAGACTCCAGGCGCTAATATATATACATATTATATATATATATATATATATATATACACAATAATGTTGTTACCTGTCTACCCAGAAAATACATCACACCACATCAGTGCGTTGATGAACATTTTGTTCTCACACTGTTCAAAACACCCCTGACAGGCTATGAATAAGAGTCATCTGTCAACACTATTTTCATACTCACTCTCCAGTGCATATCAAAACTAAACTGGGCTTTCCTTTCTCTTACAAACCAGGAGAGAAAGTCAACACAAATCACACAATATAATCTTTATGTCTAAAGACAGCTGTACTAAATCCTTAATTGAAAGTAGGAATCAAATGTACCATGAATGATCTCCTTTACAAGTTTAAGGCAGCACACAGAAATGTGAAGTAATCCAGAGGAGCTGTTTCACGTGTTAAAGGCGAAGCGCGGCACTTTTATGCTTTTCCAATAATGTAAAATGACACTAAAACAGCAAAACCAATGTTTAACACTGACATGTGGAGGCTGAATATTGTTCTTTACATGAATTTTACAGTGGAGGGGTAGTCATAGTGACTCATTGAGCAACTAAGACTCACGCTGTTAAGCACAAAACCTGTCAAGTGGTGTGTTGTTTTAATCCATATATCCTTAAGCTTAATGTGCAGTTCAACTCAAGTATCAAAATAACATTCTATTCCTCAACCAATCAAAAAGTTTCATGTTTCAGTAATATCTCCTGATTTATATATATATGAGCGTTGCTTTCGGATTACAGCAGCAAATTTTCAGAAGACAAGTTGAGAAAAACACCAAATTTTTGTTGTTCATTAAGGCCACTTGCAACATAAGCAGTAGAAAAGTCTGTCACTTCTTTTTAAGTGAAATTTAGTTTAGAGTGCGCGTGTGGAGGTAATAAGGCCAATTTGTAACCATAAAAAAGTGCAGCGACTGGCCGACTGAAAAACAAGCTATTGTCTTACATTTGGTCATCAGTGGCATGTAAGTGTATTTGGGTTATGGATTTTCATTTGAGACGGCTGCTCCCTCCATTCTTTGCGAGCTCATCAGTACATACATTTCTGCAAAATTGGGAAAGAACTGGAAGTGGGTGGAGTCAGACAGATGTAGTGACATGTTCGAAATACCGCGTCTACTATAGTTACACTTGCACAGTGTAGAAAAACATGTTTTGATTGCATTTACATTATGAGGCCTATCTGCACAGCAGGATGCAGCCTGTGTGAACAGCTGGATTCATTAAATTATGAGCATATCTACTCCACCATAGGCATGTCATTAAGCTTTATTTTTTATTTATTTACTATGTTAAACTTATTATATATGTAACATATTGTTAGAAACAAAATGTTTACAAAGGAAATTCAGCATTTAATAAAAACAAAATATCCTGCTTCACTTACATTTTGTTTACCCACACAGTCACATCATAGTATGATATCATAAAATGCAGAGAGGCTGTTTATGTGCCACACCCACACGACACTAATCATGCAAACTAAAAATGACTGTGAACAAATTTTGATGGATGTTGGATGTGCACATTAGGTGCTGACTGTAAAGTACATGGATAATGTGACACCGTTGTGCATTCTACACACTAAACACTATGGGGTTATCAGATTTACATTTACTCATTTAAAGATGCTTTTATCCAAAGCTGACAGTTGAGGTGCAACACCCAGAAGCTACAGTACAACAGGAGACCTTAGAGTAACGTCTAAGTACTAAATCTGTTCAGTAAAACAAAGTGCTAGTAGATCGGGTAAAGAAATGCACAGTAAGTGCACAGTAAGTGCAAGTTAGGCATGATAGGGTGTTAGAGGTGTTAGGTAGGAAGATGCTCAACAGAAGAGATGGATCTTCAGGAGATTGTTGAAGATAGAGAGGGATGCCTCAGCTCTGAGAGCATCCCTCTCTCTCTCCCTCCCTCTCTCTCATATCTTCAAGAATCTTGTGATGACTCAACTCTTCCTTCACCTCTCTACACCTCCTCTCCTAACACCTCTGACACCCTAACATGCCTAACTCGCACTTACCGGGGAAACTGAATGTACAGTTGTAAATGTAATACAAAACTGCGACATGATTGTTTCAGATGTTGTTGCATTATTTGTAATTAAGATTCACCGTCAAATGATATTAGTCTAATTAGCACCAACACGAACAACACTCGGGATGACCGTACAATACTTTTATCCCTACTTTTATTGTGAAAAAATATATATATATTTTTTTAAATTAATTACATGTTTTTAGATTATGACTACAGGTTACTGGGATATAAACCAAAAAAAAAAAGTTAACATATAGGATAAATACAAACAGCTCTGCATATACAAAATTGATATGACTTATATAAAAGACAAAACATGCTGCACCAACACACACAGACACATAGACACACACACACACACACACACACACACAAAACAAATTATCATGCTGCATAGTTTAACAAGCTGAAAGTCATCTGCCAGTAATTGTCTCAGCAGAACTTCCTTCTTGAGCTGAAAAGCGAGGGCTTGGACCTCCACAGCAGCAGATAAGGCTTTATGTGGAGTTAGTTATTTTTTTTTGTAGGGGGGGTGGAGTAGGCTGCAGAGGGAGTGGTGCAACCCAACTAAGAGACTTTATTGATTCAAATTAATTAATCCACTTACAGAGGAAGAGGATTCTGTAGCTCTGGAGCGACTTAAATAGTCCACACAAATTAAACTGTAAATTTGTTGCCTTTAATGATATTCCCAAGTAATTGAATTGCAGGAATGTTTCAAAATATGTGGCATTAGCATGCAAAAACCATGTGTTTCAGCAATGGATAACCCAAATAAATTTGATATTAATTAATTTTTGATACGGTTCAAGCCTATTTAGTGTGATTGTAATTACCATCTCGGCGGTGAAGTAAAAGCATTTGGGTTTACTGAGGGAGAGCAGATAAAGCTAATACAAATTTATGTTGCAGATATTAGCAAATAATATACAGAAAAATGTATGTGAAAGGAGGTTTACTTGTGTATTTAATATCGAATTGAATAATTTCAATTTATATAAGAACTGTCATTAATGCAACATTCCAAGTTTGTTTTGTGAAATAATTTCCGATGCTGTGCACTGAATGAGCAAACCAGTGTCAGTGGTGAGTGTTTTTCAACTTTTATATTTATATAAACTCAATTTGGTCTGGCAGTAAAGTTATAAGTGTCCCATATTGCTCCTGTTCCCCTTTTTTCCTCCCTAATACTTTGTGACAGCCATACCACAGCAGGCTTAGCTAATCCCAACAGGAAAAGCGTAGATTACACATTTTGTACCTGCACAGATGATTTAACATGCATTCCATCACAACTGCCACTACCCATGCCAAAAAAAAAAAAAAAAAAAAAAAAAGTGAAATAGATAGACATGGTAGAAAAATAAGTACGACATAATTATCCCTTTCTAATTTACCGAGTGAAGTTGGTGGGATAATTGATGCAGCGTTGTTCCTCGCACATCTGTTTTTCCATGACGCATGCCACAGTGTGTATATGCGTGCATGTGTGTGTGTGCACGTGCATGTGCGTTTTGTATACAAGCGTGTGCAAGTTCAGCATGCTTCCGGCTTGAGACAGGTGAGAGTGCCTTCGCACCTTTGCTGTGGATGTTTTTGTCACACACAAAAGCACGCTCAGAGACACGTAATGTGCAGAGCAAACACACGCACACTCAAGTTAAAAAACAAATTCCAATTCTGAGTGTATTGCATATATCGTAATACGTAGTGTTGTCCAATAATATACTCAAATATGGACATTTGCGACAACGTTTAATCCAATTTAATCCAACGGTAACATTTGTTTCTAAATTCCACTGAGAAAGAACAAGTTCGTGACGACACCTCATCCAACAACAAGCATGCAACATATATAAAATAAAGTTGCTGTCATTTCATACATTTTCATCTCAGCGCCGCTGACAACTCTTATGACATTAGTATAATTTCGTGGCATGTTTGTAAATCTCCACATTTTAATTATGCACAAAGATTATGTAGGATTTTGACAGAGTAAAATTTCACATCATCTTTAAAACATTAGATGGCAGACAACAAGCAGAAGTCAAATACACACACAGCGTTTTAATGCTCTCAGCATTCAGGTGTGGCTGGTGTGTTCCACCTGTGTGTGTGTGTAATAAGAAGCGTGGTTCATATCTATCTCCAGTATGGTTATTAACGTATTTTTGGCAACAGTGCTGAATCACAGATGATGGCATGCCTTTACAGCAGACGCAACAGGATGACCTCCCCTCGTCAAAGCTGAATCCTCCCTCTTCTTTAAAAGGACCCTATGGTGAGGGCTAATGAAAAGCAACTGCTCTCCAGCTCCCCAGTGAGTGGAAGAGAATTTTTCTGATTGAAAACTTCCTAGAGGTGTCTTGCTTGGTTTGTGAAACGTTGTAATTACTGCTGGGGGTCTCCTCCCGCTCTGTTTGCAGGGGGGCTGAGCAGCGTTTGCTCGCACTCCAGGGTTCTCCCTCAGTTCAGCACACTTAGGCCCTTCTAATTAGAGCCTCTGCCACGTCTCCGTACTGCTGTCTCCATGCGCAGCTGGGGACAACCCCCAAATCAAGCTGTGGTGCACAAACGTTTGCCGACCGATGTTCTACGAGCAACAAGAGGCGACACTCTCAATATGATGTGAACATTAGCTCTTCCGCTCCCTCTCTCATTCATCCCCTCCCTTCTGCTGTTCTCCACCAACACCACCACCTAAGTCCTCTTTTCTCCATCTTTCTTTTTTTCCCTCGCTTTGTTCTCCATGTTCTCCTCGCTGAGCTCAGGCACAGTGGCTACAAAGAGCCCCACATAAGAAGATGAGAGGGAGCAGAGAGTGAAGAGGGTTCAGATGCTGCACAGCGTTTGTGTGTTTGTACATGTGTTTGTGTTTCTGCGTGTGTGAAACTCTGAGAGTGTGATGCGGCAGGAGATCGCCAGGGTAGTGAGAGTCAGTAGTACACCCAGAGGCGCTGAGAAAGAACAGAGAGAACACTTGCCCCCCCTCCCCATCAAGAGCAGTTGTTCAACCCCCTGAGGCGAGGTGATGCAAGGATGGGGGGAGCAACGAAGGGCAGAGAGGTGGCAGGCAAAGCTTCACTCTTCTGCTTTTCTCTTTCACCTGTTCACCTTTACAGTCTCTTCAAACTCTCCCCCACCCGTTCTTTATACCCAGTGGGTTCATGGAGACTGGCAGGGTAGTTTTTTTTTTTTCCACTTCTCCTTGTCTCAGATAAAGTTGAGAAAACACCAGCTGCCTGTATACTTGCAAATCTATAAGATAGAGGCAGAAGTGCTAATCTCTTGCTCAGGTGAAATTCCCATGGATGAGTAGATGTGTCTCTGTGTCTGTGTGCACATGTGTTCTTTAAATTGAAATTCAACATGCCTGGAAGTAGTCCCCATCGAAACACAAATACAGTCATGGATTATCCAAGGTTTTTCTTTCTTTCTTTTCAAAAACATATACACTTGTGGCCTTTAAAACAAGATGGGGAGAAAGGTTTGTAACTGCCACTGTCGATCCTCACCTTCCAAACCCGGGGAGAGGAAGATGTTGTTCAACTCTAAGCCTCTGAGTGCTGTTTGCGTGTTTCTCTGTACATATACGTGTACTAATGAGGTAGTGTTTGTTTCGATGAAGAAGGATGGGTGCATAAATACGGACAGGAACAGACGCCTTTGAGTCAATATACAATGAGGGATAAAACAGTGCGCAGCATAGTGCATGATATGCCCTCTGGGACTCATTCATATACATACACACACATACTCTACACATAACAACAGATATATGTGGTATTTTAACCAAATGGCGGAAAAAAAACAACATGAAACAAAGAGTAGACATGTTCTGGATCTGTCTTATGTAGTCGTATGAAAAGAAACTGAGAACAAGGGGACCTGGTTCTCTCCCAACAATATGATCCTGCACCTGGAGAGTTGAGGGAAGTGACCATATATACCAAGTACACTCTCAGTTCTGCTCTGGCTTTCCTTCCATTTTTTTCTTTCCTCCCCATCGCTCGTGTTTGAGAACACACACCTGCAGCCAGCCTCTAACCACGCGCCATGCTTCAGTAATCTGCTGACTCCCTCTGATTTACAGCTCTATGTCTGGTGAGTAGCCAGAGAGCTCTGGCTGCCTGGTAACTTGACACTAAACACCATTTATTGGACCCACTTGCCTCAACCATGTATCATACCAAAAGGATGGCAACAAACAACTTGTATGTCGTGGTTTGGATTTTCTGACTGAAAGACAATCTCTGAGAATGTGTGATTTAGATGACAGGGACGCTGCAAAATACCACTCTTTCATACTTCTGGTGTAGTATGTCTATAGGAATCCTGGGTGTGTTAGTGCTTCTGACTGCTGGAAATACTCAAATTTCTTGGAGGCTTTTCTTTCCTGACACTGTTGTTTTTTGTTCTTTTTTGTTTTTTTTATCCAGGCTGATTTTACATACATCTTTAGCTTTTATTTTGACAGCAGATAATATAGATGTATCATGAGGGGAGCAGGGAGAGGCGGGGTGGCAGACGACAAAGACCCAGATTGGAACCGAAAACATTACGATTAGATGCTCGTCATTTTCAATGTTCTATCAAAAATAATTCACTGAACTTTAGCATTGTCAGTAATTTTAATTAAACCTGCAAAAACATCTACAGAGTCATTTTATGTTTATGGATTCAATATGTGACAAGTGTGTGAGCTTAAAACATGAAAAAGAAAAAAAGGGAAATTATGTCTACAATTTATTTTGGCCGAACACATCTCCGACTCTGAGAACACTACATGCAGCTTGGACTCCTCTCCCTCATGATTTCACCAGTAGCCTAACACTGTCATTAACACTGTCAAGAGAGCAGCTCTTAAAACTAAGTGTGTCTTACTTTTTTCCTTCACGGTGTAGGCAGTGCGGATGGAGTTGTCATCAGTTTAGTCCTCGCCCTTGTTTTAACACATCTCCAGGGATCACTGCTTCTTGTGCAGACATTTACATTTACTCTTTTTACACAGATTTTTTTTTTCTCCTCTTTAAACTTCTTTCTTGGCAGGTTGACCTGTCGAGAGGAAGCCCACGGTGCCTCACAGCCAGTTGAGCTATGTTCAAAAGCTGTTAGAACCGTGTTCAAAAAAATGCCTCCTCTGGTTTCAGCCTCTGGGGAGCTCAGAATACTCAAGAGAGCAATTTTTCCCCCCTCGTCTATGGCAAACTTGAGAATATGATATACAATAAGGAGAAATAAATTCAAAAAATTAAAAAAAAAAGCAAATAATCTGAGAAACTTGTTTACCGTCATTGAAATCGTGACTCTTTAACATTGACGAGTGGTTGGGGTCTTACCTCTGACTTTATAGAGCATTTGTTGATTATATCATCATCACTTTCATCTCGGTTTTAATGAGATTGTGTGTTTTGGCCACATAACTGAACTTTGTGCTTTCTATGAAAAATTAATGAGGGAGGTCTAGAGTAAAGCACATGTGGTGGTGTCCTTGATGAGGAATAAAAAAAGCAAAGACAGGCTGAAGAAGTCTGTGGCAAAACGTCTGATATGTAAAACTGGCCTTAAGCAGATACTGATGTTAAGTGCCTATTTTCTCAAGGCTAGAAAAATTGAGAATCAGTCATGGTTTTTGAAAGCGGGTAGCATCTCTATTGCCTTGTCCTCGAAAGTATGCAGGCATGTGAGCATAAACTTATAGAAGAGAGGAATGTAAACACTTTATGTGGAGTACATTGACATCCACACAAGCAGGGACGAGCTCGCCACCGCCACACAAGCGCGCACACATGCATATACATGTGCAAACACATGTTAAATCGACAACCAGCTTTAACTAATCAATGAAATGTGTGTTACGTGTTTGTGTCCGTGAGACAGAAAGTGAGAGTGGAAGAGAGAGGCAGACAAAGAGAGAGCTGCGCGGCCTCCCAGCTCAAGTAGCGAGAGTGATATAACTGAGAAAGCAAGAGGACGTGGGAGGCGAGCGGGTGGGTGAGGGGTGAAGGGGAACCCATCTAAACTCATTTTGAAAATCAGAACTTCTTTTCTTAAGTCAGCATTTCAAATCAGAGCGTGTCCCCTCTCATTTAATGCATCATTTTGCGAAGTGATAAATTTGTGAATTAGACATACATCCTTTTTGCTTTTAAGATACTGGGCCCTCGTAAGGGAGGGAGCAGTGTGGAGGATTTAAGAGCGTTTCGCCGTGTCAAACATTAAAACCCACAGGGAGAGCATCAGCACAATTAGACTGGGGTGAAGGGAAGAGAGGAAAAGAAAAAAAAATCCACAGACAAAATCAGGATCTTAAGAGCAGCGGCGTTATTCGTCTGTACAGTAACGTGGTTATCTGTCGCGGGTGATCCTTTTAAACGCTTCGTTTGCAGGGATAAAAGCAGAGCGGAGGAAATAAACTTAGTTCTGCCTCCAATCTGCAAATCCTTGGTGGTCATGGAAGATGATCCCAATTTGCTTCTGAGCAGCACTGTCAGATCTCACAATAATAAATAATTTAAGACTTTAAGCGGCAATTATGCTCGATAAATGTGGAAAGCTTGTAGACCACTGCTTGCTGTAGCCAGACGATGCTGAGGTTCCTGCAAAAATACATCAGTCGCTACTTATGTCATAACCAATAAATCATGCAGAAAGAGTAATGAGAAATATTTGATTTCATATCTATTACATTCCCAGTTCCAGTTGCAGGTCTTTCAGTTTTTTTTTTTTTTTTGAAAGATGATGTTCGGCCAGGTAATGCAACATTTATTTGATTTGAGGGGGTGTTTCCCCTGACCTGAATGCTCTGTTTGTTGCCAAGTAGATGCCAGGCCCTCTTCAATACATTAAACACACACACACACACACATATATATATATTTTATGTGCTTTATACTTAAAAATTATCCTTATTTTATGAGAACTGTTCACAACCATAATTTTGAACTTATGACGTGTTTCAAAAGCCTACTACAGGAAATCATGTATTGCTTCTGTCTGGGGTCTCAAGGAATCCAGCCGTAAAATGTGGTTAATTAAAATTGATTTTCATGCATTTGTTATCTGTTAGTAATGATACTGGTACCTTGTGTTATACAACTCCGTGCAAAACCCCAAGAATCCAGTTCAATCATAGCAATCAAGTAATGCGTCAGTCTCAGTAAAAAAAAAAGTTTCACCTTTTATCAAACAAAATAACAGTACATTGAATATGTTCATTCAAAATGTGTAGAATGTTAAATATAGCCTATTAGTTCTGATAATAATGAGTAATCGTCATATCCATAATTTGCTATCCTCATTAAATATGCAAACGAAATAGCAAAAGGATGTCCAGAGGCAACGTACTGTATATCTTGAATGAATAAAGCGCTACACTTAAAGTGACAATTGACTTTAAATGTACTTTTTTTTTGCTTTAACTGGAGTTAATGTTGATTGCACAGTGTAATGGCTGAGGAATAACGACGCCATCTGCGTTCAGATTGGGGCCCCTGTAAACTTTGCAGTTTGCTAGCTGCTACCGGGCTGGAATTGTCACAGAAAAAAACAAAAGGTTCGATTTACATCACACAGGAGGTGCATGTGCCACTTTGCAAACACAGCAGAAAGAAAGAAAATAGGACTTTTGAAGCAATTGGTAGCATTTTCCTCAGGTAGCAGAAATGGATGATGATGAAACAGCCGCAATAACTGAGGAAACCCAGCAAATGAAAAAGAAACAGAGAGCGACATGAACCTCTGATGAGCATTCACTGGATGGAGAGAGCTGTGGTCATATTAGGACAGAAATTCTTCCCTGGATTCATCCACAGGGACCAACTTTATGGATTTCGTTTTTACAGTCCACCACCTTCTCGTAGTCATGGTTGTGGAGAGAGCTCAAACCACTATTCAGTTGGCATTATTTCTACTAGATCATTCAGCAATAAAACTTGCCTTCTCATTAATATAACCAAGTGATTCACTCTGCTTTTATCACAGCACTGAGATCATGATTTTTGGTTCAAATTTGGATTCTTATGGATGTTTCTCTCTTGTTAGTCATATTGCTAACACTTCCAATAGGAGCCAGAAACAATCATCTATGATTTTCCATTTGATAATAACAAAAAACCCACACATTTTGTGTCAAGTAACAGAAGTGAAAATGAACTATAGTCTGTATAATCTAGGAGCTTAAAATACAGAAATTGATTTGGTCATTGCAGCGGTGGCACCATCATTAAAACTTCATGAAAATATAAAGGGGAGAGTACATGTAGTGGATATTTTTACAGAAAAAAATGTTAACATGTTAAGTTCAATATTCACAAATATGTCAATAACAACATCCTTATTAAGATCAAGTTACGTTTCCTAAAATTACATATGCTGTTGCAGTTTTGTCAGAGGTTAGGGTTCACATAAAAGTGTTTGCCTGCCTGAGAATTCACAGGCCTACTCATATATGAATTAACTGTCTCTCGATTAAAAAGTACACACCAGAACAGAATGAAAACAAACTTCTGAGTGTAGACAATACCGCCGTGAAACCACAAACATATAATGTCAGATCATTTCGCTCCCAGCCTGGCTTGTAACCAATGAACCAATCAGTCGAACAGCCAAGTAAACAATAAGTAGAAACAATCTGAGCCAAGGCGTGCAGGGAGATAGGACTGCCTGGTTTCAGAAGGCTGTGCTTAGGTTTGATTTCTCTCTCTGTGGTGTGGTTTGTTCTCCCATGAGCTGCCTGCCTCTTCTGAAGCCCTATGTTTGCCTTTTGTTTCTGCCAAGAGTATGCCAAATCATCAAGTCTCCTCCAGCTTCCAGAGCAGCTTAGGTGAGAAACTAAATGTAGAACAATAATTACTCAATTCAACAATAAAAGGTGAGAAATTGCTCTCTATTGCTTAACATGTTTGTTCTTATTTTATAATGGAATGTCATTCCATCTTTTTATAAATATAGATTTGAAGTAAAACCTTCCCCCAAATCATCATTAGCTCCCTTTCTCAAAAGAAAATAGTGCCAATGCAGCATTTACATTTATTACTGACTGGGAGCTTTTAATTCCAAGATGTGAGTTGTGAGGTCTGTTAAACAGCATGCTCATTTTCATTTTTAGGCTTGCGAAGACTGCACTGAGAAACAAAGCCAGAGAGCACAAGGAACTGAGACACTGAGATACTTCGAGAGAGAAAAAGACGGCAATACGGTTTAGATTTTGGCATGACCTACTGTTTACCTAGAAGAGTCACTGTGTCCGTTTGGTTTAGATGTTTTGGTGGCCACTGGAATCCTGTTTGTGAATACCTGCATTGAGTCACTGGAGCAGAGGCAAGGCTGTGAGGCCACGGACAGGCAGGAGCCACTGGTCACCACAGTTTGAACATGGTGCCCTCATGCTGTTTGCTCCACTGCCGCCTCCTCTCCTGTATGGCCACCACTGTGTTTGCTCATGCATGGATATGAAATGGAAGCAAATACGATGTGATGTGTGGAACTGAGTACCATCTTGCAGGACTCAAGATGCATGTTTATTTTATTTTGTGAAGTTTTTCTAATGCCCGTGTATGTTTGTTCAAGTCCTGACAATCCTGGTATAAATGATCTGAGCCCGTCAATCATTAATCACTGGGGGTGTAGGGGTAATAAGACCATGAAGTTTACTTTTATTCTGATTAATTTTCAGATCATATCTCTAGCACGTTAACCACCTGAATCTTCAAATATAATTCTGACTCTTATTTTGATATTTTTTTCAGATTTAAATGAACATTTAACATATCAAACACATGCTGAAATATCAAATTAATCCAAATTTAAACATATCCACAGTCAGGAACATGTATCTCACACAGATGTAAAGATTTTTTGTAATTCCTTTGTCCAACCAAAAATATTTTTCAGTTTTCCTGGTATTGCAGTGTGGAAAAGAAATCAAATATAGTCATTGCTCTCAGATAACAATGACTATATCAGTTGCGGCAGTATCTTTCACTAAAGGCCAACACAAACGAGCACTGAGCCCGAGTATTTCTGGAATACCATGGATGTGGTCACAGGGGAGTGAGGAGAGCGGAGGCAAGAGGAGAGGCCTAGAGTGTAGGGGTTTGAAAAAGAGACAAGGGAAAAAGAGAGAATTCCCAAAGACTTAATTCTCCTCCGTTCCCTCTTCAAGGCCAACAAGGTCTCTGCTTTCCCTATCGTTAGTAAAGCTGGAACTCTGCAGTGAAAAGTAGAGAAATGACATGGCATTATGTGAAATGGCATACTGACACCATGCACTGTCGACAGAATCTTTTAAAGTTAACAGGCCATATAATTCATCCACTAAAATATTAGTCCCTTTCCACACAGGCTGGGGTTAGTCATGGAGAGCAGGAAGGGCTGTTTGCTGTGGTGTGTTGTGGTAGGGGCTGAAATAAGCTTATTATCAAATTTGAAACTGCCTCATTTCTTGGATGCATGAAATGCCCTGTCTCTTCTGTGTGGAAGGCTGGTAATGCTGAGTGGCAGGTACTCCAGAACAGCGCCAGAGTCCAGTCTGTCGCCAAGGTGATGACGTTATGGCAACCAGCTGTCAAACGGCTGGATAACCGCCGTCGTCGACAAAGACGCTCACCAGAACCAGATGCTGCTAACATTTCCACCAATTAGGAGTCAGGAGCTGGGTGCCTGTCGTCGGAGGAGGAGGCCAACAGAGAAAGAAGGAACAACAGCATCACTGTCAGACACAGGGCTACGACCACTGAGGAACAACAGAGCTGGAGTGGAAGTAAAAACAGAGGAAAGAAAAAGAATAACCCCAAAAGTAAACAAGAAAATTAATTTCAGCAAAGACTGCCTGTGGTCACTCGGTAAATCATTTAAGGAACTTCATCAATAGACAGACAGACAGACAGACAGATTGATTGATAGATTGATAGATCTATCAATCGATTGATTGATCGATCGATCGATAGATAGATAGATAGATAGATAGATAGATAGATAGATAGATAGATAGATAGATCAATAGATAGATAGATAGATCGATAGATAGATAGACAGACAGACAGATAGACAGACTTGAGAGACAGATAGAGACTTGCAGCCCTGCTTTTACACAGCATCGTTACAGCAGCCTAAATGTCCTCTGAACATGAAGAGCTCTGTTGTCTAGTCAAGCATGTTCTGAATGGAGAGTAATTTCATGTCCTTGTGTAAAAGTATACCCTATTGTTTGAGAATTAAGCACAGCGTATAGGCCTGTAATTATACCTCCACAATAGCGGGTTTTCAAAAAAGGGCTGGAAATAGCATTGGAGGGTTCCGGTCTGAGCTTTGAACTACAGAGCTACTAACAGGCTGACAGACTGTAAAATGGCAGAGAGCAGAGAATAGAATCAGAGACTGCTATCGTTTTACTGCCTGTGGATTGGAGGGGGCCACCGCCATTGTCCAGTAACTTCCTGATTTCACTGTGGTGCATGGTTTATAAATGTGGGTACAGTGCTATGAAAGCTATTGTTAAAGGCGAGACTATTGTAAAGAACATTCAGATGTGAGGGCATTGGGAAGAGAATGAGAGAAAAGTAAATAAGATAAAAGAGGACTGAAGAGGAGACAAAACAAAGAACAGAAGCAAAGTACAGAGTCCAAGTCAGGCTTTCTATCAGTCGCACTCCACAGCCATTTTGTATCCTGAAATAACATCATGCTTTTACCCCAATTTCATAAGTGAACCGCCTGGCGTGGTGCCTAACTACCCAGCAAATAGAGGGAATAATATCATTATATCATATACAATACAGGGAAATCCCAGTGGTGAGCAAACCTGCATTAGCAGCTGTCTGATAGAGACAGTAGGCGTGCGCACGCATGTGTGTCTGTGTGTGTGTGTGTGTGTGTGTGTGTGCACGTGTTGTAAAAAGAAAAAAAAGAAGAGAGAAGTGTACAGTAGTTGTGCATATATGCGTGTGCGTGTCGTCATTGACTTTGGCTTCATAGCAAGCTCCCGGGCACTGCTTTACCTGGGACCTAATCAGTCAGTGAGCCTCACTACCTCCCGGGACTTCCCAGCTGGAGGGGTATGTGTGTGTGCGTGTGCGTGTATGTGTGTTTGAGACAGAGAGAGAGAGTGAGAAAGAGAGAGAGAGTCTAAAGGGGGGCTGCAGACGGCTGGGCTGAACAGAACGGCCTTCTGGGAGCCAGTTCAACCCCGCCTTCTCAGTTTCAGTGCCCACGGCTCTCTCTGACTGGCCACAGTCAAGGTGATCTTCTGTTCTACAATACACACCTCCACAGGTACACACACACAGACAATGCATTTTTGCAGAAATATTACAACATCATACAGACAGATTGAAATGTCACTACCACATTGATGTATAGGAGGTAAATCTAACTGTCATGTGCTGCTCCTTCACTCCCACACACACGGCACACACACCCAAATAGAGATGGAACAAAAAATAAAAAATTGCTGAATGTAGCCAAATAAGGTCATATAATTTCTTTCCATAGGCAAATCTGGTTGGCACCCAAATTTTGAGGGCACTGACCTGCACAAATTAATCAGCCATCAATGTAGCTCTTAACTGTTTTTGACAGTATTTACAGGACATGGCAGGCTTTGTCTGGAATTGGAAGTGCGAAGTGTGGCCAGGCGGCAGTCTTACTCGATGAGGAGATGCTGGACGTCAGCCACGTTGAGCTTCAAGAGCCCCCTGGGCCTCAGTCCCTGGGGTGAGCATGGGTTCAGGGTGAAACCACGCACCAGTCAACTGCCAGTCCACAAGCCTCCAAAATGGCCAACCTCCACCTGGAGAATCACTTTACATGGTGAAAAAGAGGCGAGGAGATGGAGAAAAGGAGACCAGGGAGAAGAAAGATGGTGAGGAGGAGAGGAAACATAGCAGGTTGCCATGACGAGGAAGCGGGGGAATAAAACACAAACAGAAGCGGGTGGCACTGGGGTTGTCAGCAGTGAGAGCAGTGACAGCTTCCATGGCATGCCTGGCACCCACTGGTGCACAAGTCTGGTGGACACAGAAACTCAGACGCCTCGCCTCCATTTACAGTGTACAATAAGTTCCCACATCATACCACCTTTTTCCTCATGTTTTCATTGAAACTTAAGCTTCTCAGTCTACAGTCTAATATAAACTGTGTCCTGTGGTACTGTACCTTTCCCAACTAATCCTCCACAGTCATGCTCCAATGGTTGTGACAGGAAGACCACCTGTGGCCAGGCAGACTGTGACCTAAATGGAGCTTATGGCAGGTCAGCTATAGCGTGTGTGTGTGTGTGTGTGCCCACAGGTTCTGGGGTGTGATGTGGAAGTGTGTGTATTTGCGTGCAGTCTTGTGTTCTTTCAAAGCATCCTGTATGTTTGCATGTGTAACGCGTGTATGTAAATTTCCCTTTCTTTGTACATCACATGTTTCCATCAAATCTGTTCTCCCAGCCCACAGATGGGCCCGCCGGATAATGTTGGAAAGACAATAACTGCCGAGGACAAGCCGACATACTGTGGAGGGCCTGGCAAAGGAGAGCTGGCGATTTGTAATGGGGGAAAACAAAGATGATATAAGATTTATTGAACCAACACAGCAGAGCAAATGAACAACAAATGAACAGAGCTCAGTGAAGGATAAAATAACACAGTGGAGAGGAGGCGATCACAAACAGCAGTAAAAGCAGTCCTGTATCGATCTGGAGCAGTGAGCCTGCCAGCTACTGCTACCTTCCTCTTTCCAGGAAGACTCCGCACATACAGGATAGACCTTAAGGCATCTTATTGTACCCTGTTTGTGTGTGTGTGTGTGTGTTTTGTGTAACACAAGTTAAAGAATGTGTGTATATATTGTTCTTAGACTGTGATCTCAGTCTGTAGTTCTCTCAGTTTACGTATATGTGCTTCATAACTCAAAGGACCAATCTATATTGTTTATTATAAGAATGTAGGAGAAGTTACTTGCGAGCAGTTTGTCCATAATGAATATCCATCACTAAATAGGCCTGCACAGTATCGGGTGACACACAGTATAATCCCGATTGCATATGAATTAAGTGGAAGTGGGTTGAAATGTCACAGTGCATAGTGACTCAGTTAACCACCTGGAATATATGACACCACGTCTCCTCTGGTGAAGACAGGACATCCCTAGCATGGGGGAACTGGGTCAAGACTGAAATATTCATGGCGTGGACTCTATCTCTCTCTCTCACACACACATACACACACATATAATCACAAAATCACACATATTCACACTGGGACAGACCTCAGAACTCAGAGCTGCCAGCCTGTTGCTGGGGTGCAGAGCTGAGCTGGGGCAACTAAGCTACTTGGTTCGTGTGTGTGCGTGTGCATGTGTATGTAAAGTGATCTGTTGTCAGGAGATAAGGTGACAGTAACTGCATACACAGACATATCCATTCCGAGCCCGGTTGCTAATGTTTGGTCACCAACACGGGCCCAAACCCAGTGGAGCCCAAGGTTATTTACATGTCCGTGCCAATTCAGGTTCATTTTCACGTGTGTACAGAAGGTTTGGTTCAGGTTTGAGTCTTAAACATAAATATTATTATTAAACATCAGATGTTGCTATTAAACTCACTCCTGTGGTTTTACTATTTTGAAATATTAGAGGGGAGGGTAATACATGTCAAAATATTAATAACACTGTGAAATACTACCTTCACTACTGGCATCCTCCAATAATAAGTTCCATACCGTTCCACAGTGCAGCTTCTCTTTCTCTCCTCAACAAGATTTTCTCCTGTGACTGTATTTACTTGGACATTCGCTGTCTGAACCAAAAAGGTGAACTCTGTTTAACATTAATGTAGACTGCTGCCGATCCAGCGTTCCCGCCTGCCTGAATGACGCCATGTGACAGAAATACTTCCCGTCGTCATTGTGTGGTATTTTGTCGAAGACAGAATACAGTATACCGTGCAATTTAAAAGCAATTGCCAAAGAAACGAGAGCCACGGACAAATGGTTAAATATCGGGTTAATTTTTTTTTTCTTCTTTTAGTTCATATAGAGAAAATAATACGCAGTGCAATACAAAGAAAACAACAGTAATTTTAATATTTGTAATATCAACTAATGAGTGGCATCTTTCACAAAACATATTCATACGTATCACAGTACCACATAAACACTATGCCTGTAAGACATTTTAATGAAATTATAGTGTTTTTCTGTTAATGTCAATCAGAGGCAATTAATGCATTTGCATAACATGTATAATAGTTTTAACTACTGTTTTAACTCCTGCTATTACAATATGCAGAAAATACATCCATAAATAATTTTCAGAGATTTTTCTCTCACAACTTGTTTTCACCAATATAAAGTTTGTGAACATGGAAAAGACACAGGTCAATTTAACAAGATTTTTTTTGTAGTCTAAGGATTGTTATTGCAAATTTTCTGCTTGAGACTCGATAAAATATTTGATTAAACGGCCTCTGTTTTGTGTTATAGAGATTTCACTCATCTCATGTTTGCCCAGTTGTCATGGTATTGGGAGTATTGTTCACATTCCTATTTCAATGAACAAAACTTTCTCATCATTATTAATGATTTTATCATGTTCTTGTTTTTAATTATAATTAGGTCACCTCCCATTTTTGGGAGCAAAAAAACAACGTATTATAAGCACGTGTTTGTCTAAACTATTACTATTGCCCATGTCTAAAATAAGAAAGTGGGTTTGCAACAAAGTTTGAATAAACCTTCTATTGTACCATCACATCCTTACATTATGCAGTAAGATTTTTAAACATCTTGTTGTTTCACCTCGCCTGGTGTCTGGTATGTTCGACACTGTAAACAGATGTTATTGCTATACAGGAATAAAGTTTGTGCTTCCCAAATGCCACAGTGGAACAGAAAGAATCAGACTCAGCATTGTTCCTACCTCTGCTTTACACCCGACACATGCAGACATGCCACACACAAACACAAACACACACACACACACACACACACACACACACACACTCACACACACAGGCACACACACAGACATACATATACACAGTGAACCGAGAACACAGCCCCAGCACAGCGGCACAAACAAACACACTAAAAATACAAACTACGCATATCCAAACACTCTCACTCCTTAATGAGCTAGCACTTTTAAGAAAAGACTCCGCCACAACTCTATACCACACACTGATACCTTGAGGAGAACTCGCGATCGGAAGAGACGAACAGAAGAAAAGAAGCACTCTGGGATATGAAAGAGGGAGAGAAAAAGAGGAGGTGAGAGGAGAAATCAAAAAGCGCCTGGAGAGAGGGAGGAGAGCAGGAAGAGGAAAGTGTTGCACCTCGCTCCTCATATCTCTAAGGAAGATGATAGAAGGGATAGGAAGGGGGGGGAAGGGGGGGCTGGTGAAGAGGGTGGGTGGGGGTGTTGGTGTTGGTGGAGGAGGGGTGGTATGCTGTCGCTCTTGGCAAACAAGCGGGTGAGTAAATAGACTCATGGGCGTAAGGGGTGGTGAGGATAGGTGAGGCGGGTGGAGGAGAGGGGGGGTTGCACAGATGCTGCTGTGCTGGGAGAAACTCAGCTGTTAGGGCTCCATCTAGAGACCCAGGTCCTATATGTTGATGAGACTGCCGTATCTGTCTCGTTTACACACACATCGCCTGGCCCTCGCAACCCTTCCCCCTTCTTGTACTCCTTCCATCGCTCTCCCATCAGCACTTCCCCCAGCTCTCTTCAAACATCCCTAACAACCGTCTTCTCCATCCTCCTACCCTTTCTCACCCACTCCCGTCCTCCCCAGCCCTGCAGGCCCTTAACCTAGCTCTCATCTCCCTATCCCTTAAACCCTCCCCCTCTTCACCAGCCCCCTTCTCTCTCTCTCTCTCTCCTCTTGTCTATCTGTCTGTCTCTCTCCCCCTCACTCCCTCTTTTCATTCCCCTCCTCCCCTTTGCCGATCATATCCCTTGGGTCTGTGCACTGCTGCTTGCCTGATGAGGGGGAGGATATCGCTGCCAGTGCTTTGATCCTATGAAAGCTGATATCCAGAACAGAACTGCAGATCCCGCCACTGGGCACCCTGGCATTTGAACGACATGGCTCTGTGTAAAGCCTCAGTGAGAGGGCCATTCCCCTATAGCCTGCCAGCTGGGAACGATAAGTCTAGACAGGTGGAGAAGGCTGGTATGTAGAGCCGATGATTCCTGAGAGGTTGTATGAAGAGCATAGCTCAGTAACCTGGGCAACATGCAATTAGTTGGTATCAAGTGGAATTTGTCTTTACGGTACAATGTTTATAAGAATGTAGATATGATGCCATTGGATCTATGGAATAATTTAACACTGTATAGAGATACGGAAAATTCTCAAAACTACCGGAACATGTTTTCTTGCATCAGTTTAAAAAGAAAAAATTCACAAAAGTTTGTGGCCGTAAAGATTATTATTATCACTGACAATAGCAATAAATTTACAATTACCTTGAAATAAAAGAAATCCCATCTATTTTGTGAATAATAGCACCACTAGCATGGGAGACTATGTAAACAGACAGCTGGGTGATATATAATTACCGTCTTTGCAAGTAGCTGTTTAGTGTGATTCAGAACAACAACAAACTATAGAAAAACCACATTGGGATCACTACCACTGTTCACTAACTATCCAATAGTCCAACTCCAGGGCATTGTATACACATTCAAGATTGGCAGGGTGTGCATAAACGACCCTGCTTTCTTTTTTCTTTTTCTGTTTTATGTTTCCCTAATCTAATTATAGGGCCCCATTTTCTTTATTGTAGTTCAAACTGATTTTATGACTGTTTGATTTCTTCTGCGGCTTGGGCGTCCGCTCCCACCCTAAACTTCTCTAAATGCTGCAGAGTGCTGATCAGGCAGCTTGGGATGCAATGCTAACCGAGGAATGTGCAGGCTGCTTAATTACAGAAAGCCCCATGAAGAACACAGCGCCTTTTGCCCAGCTCACCCAAAAAGCAGTTGCTGTTATTCCATTCAGTGCCAAATGAGCAATTTCTCTATTTTGTTTTACAAGCACAACCAAAGGAAGCACTGAAACTGGTTGCTTACTGCAATATAGATAAAAGATAACCATGCCCAGCAGTGCCAGGAAGAAAGAAAACTAGAAATATTTGTCAGGGGAAATAAAAAAAAATTAAAAAAATTGGACTATGCGCTGGAGATGAAACTAAGGTGGCACATTATGGAGTAGGACATAGACAATATCTATTTAATTTACTCAAATTCACATGTGGGACATGGTGAACTAAAATAAACTTTAGTGGAATGACACACAATAATTATATATTAAAAGATTGTAATGGAAAATATTCAACTTTCGACAGACTTCTGTAAGTGTCTAGCTGGTTACATCAAAGCAATTGTGAAGAAAATAAACAATTAGCCATGGACTGGGAATATGTTCATAAATAATGGATTTCTTTTTTCTCTTAGAAAATAAGTTCTGCAATGAGTAACCTTATATAGATCTAAAAGTTTCATGCTGTGAATTGACACACAAGATATTAGCCTTTCCCCCACAGGCCACCACAAAGGGGAGAATAAAAGAATGCCAATGACATTTGTGAATAACCAAACATCCACTGAAAACTTAGGAACAAGTTATGTAGTTGCATTAGAAGTTGTGATATAATTAAGGAAAGAAGAAAAACTGCTAATACAAAGGGAAAGAAAGGGTAATAAAAAGGAAAATTAATTCTCATTTCTTATTAAAAGTTCTTTGTTTTATGTATGGCTGTTTTTTTCTTCGTCTTTTTTGCCTGCTGCCGAGTTTCAGGGAGACTGTTTTTTTTTTTTTCATTTCAGTATTCATCAAGGAAAAATTTCAATTTATAATACACTTTCAAATATCATCCAACCCCCAATCATGAGGGAAAAATTCATGCTCACACACGTATGCTTGTATACACACACACACACACACACACCTCTAAGCTACATTTACAGCAGGTTGCTATAGCGTTCAGTGGGGGATGGGGAAAAGGAAGCAAAAGGGAAAAAAGTTTCCCGGCTGTCCATCACTGAGCTATCAGAGTGTTATCTGTGCCAGACGCCCACCATCCTCAGCAGAGATACTGAGACAGCATCCAGGACCTCAGGACGCTGCGGGAAACACAGCAGGACACCGAGAGAGGTGTGACAACGTCACTGCATACAGCAGGTGCACTGAAGACTGAACACACATGTGCGCGCGGACACGCACAAACACATACAATGTACACGCGGTCACACAATGAATGCGCACACACAAATATTCAGGCACACGTACAAACGCACTCCAAAGGCAGACACAAAGACAAGCGCTGACACCATCTGATATTGCAAAACTGTCACGCCCACGCAAAACAGACACTAGGAATACTGTAAGACTGATATGTGTGAGCCCTTATCATATATTGGCATTAATTAAAGTTCCCTGGAAAAAATAATACTTAAAAACCAAAGTAGCAAAGCTGATTACTATTACTGTTACTGACATGACTCTCATCAGCCAAGAACATTATAAGATAATAAAACGAAAAATCGAAATTGAAAAAAAAAAAAAATTTAAAAAGAGGTAAGTAATTTGCGATCTATGACATGAGATAAAAATAACTTTTCGATTATTTTTTCAATCTAACAATAAGTTTAAAAAAAAAAAAAAAAAGGAGGAGAGATGAAGCTAGAAAGAGCGAGGCCTGAGAGAAAGAAATGACAGGGAGAAAATCGTTCAAGCCACCCATGTCCTGCCAGTATTGCACCACAAGAAGAAGAAGTAGGAGAAAACAGAGACGCCGGGTCCAAAAATCACTTGGAAAAGAAACAGCTACTGCATGTTGTTCAATATTTGGAAGACTTGGTGACTGTCTGCTCAAATATTGCCCCGTGGCTGTTGGGCTTGAGAGAGGAACAGAGTGGCAGTGAGACTGACAGTGAGATCTCTGTCAGTAGCCAACACTCTGTTTATCCGTCTGTCTGTCTGTCTGTTTATCTGACTGTCAAATTATCCCTCTCAGCAAACAGCTCACCATGAGTTGAATGTAAATAACACGGTCGATGTCGGTCACGTGAGCCAGCTGGTCGGGCTCCGTGCTGGTCAGCTGAGTCGGCACACTCGCCACATTCAAAGGAGACACGCTTGGTTATAGTTGAAGTGGTGAAGTGATTTTGTGAGCAAATTTTGAGTTATTTTTGTGATGTTGTTGGCAAAGTGTGTGAATTGCATTTTAGGAGGTAAGTTTGTACCACAGGTACGCAGCATATATTACTTCTGTTGCTTCGAATGTACTCAATGTAAGGTATCTGTACATAGTAAATACAGTAGCAAGTATATCTGTAGAAATTAATGGTGTCATGTCGTGTGTGTATGTCAGCGTATGTCTGTGTGTGTGTGTATGTGTATGTCTCTGTCTGTGTTTTCCGTCTTCTCAAGGCTTGGTCTCACCTGAACATTATAGGCCTGTACGCCTGCCATTTTCCCCCAAGCCACAGGATATACAACGAATTACACAGGTTAGCCTTGTGAGTGACAGAAGCTTTCATTAAAATCAGATCATCCCGGATGAAAATATCCTCTGTTGAAAATCTCGATTCCATGCGGATTATACAGCAAATATACAGCAAGCAGACATAAACAGACACATATCAGCGCATTGATTCATCCTTGTCAAAATGATCTCTCTTTACATCAAAAAAAAAAAAAAAAAAACCTACACTGATGTTTCTTTTGTCAGCTTTTGAGATAAATGCTTTCAATATACTGCGAGCCAGAATCTATTATGAATGCTTTAGGAAGTGATTGACATGTATTTAAAAGCACAAGTCATATTAAAAGAACTTAACATCAGTTATACGGTTTGGAAATTTAAAATGTGTAAACCAGGACTAAATTATTTTTATGCTTACAGAAGAAAAATACGTAGCCAGCTGTTGTATGCCAGGCCTTTTGCTACAGCAACAAAATTCACTTTCATTTAACTTCAGCAATAAATGTTAAGAAGTTTTAACTGTATATTGACCAAACGTCTTCAAGGTGTTCACTCGCTGCCATTTGGTCCTCACGCTACTCACCGCCCCCCAACACGCTCAGTAAAAAATACACAAGCAGAGGTTTTGACATGTGTAAACAGACACCTTTGGTACTTCCCCAACAAAACTTGTCCAATTCGCTTTCAAAGCCAAGAGGAGTTTCCATCCATGGCAGCTGTCAACCTCTTGGTTTGATTAGTTACTTCAGCCAAACCTCACGAGGTCCAAACTCACGCCCCACAACAGAAAGAAAATACTGTGCAACTGTCACATAGCGTGCCACATGAAGTTGCTCTTTTATACATTTAAATACATGGAAAAGTGATTCAAAAATGCAGACTGAGAGTAACTTGAATGACTCAATAAAATACGCTTGTTCAACATTCAGCAGAGGGCCAATATCCAACTGTGATGATAACGGAGACATCACTAGCACAAAACTCTTGGTAATATCATTGAACAATAATTTTTTGGAACAGTGATTTGAACAGTACAAAGAGCGCTTTTGTGTATGTAAAATATGGCGCTATAATACACTTGTCACGGTGACAAAAGACAAAAGTCAGCACTCTAACAGAAGGGAAAACTCAATTTCACATTTCTCTGTAGATCTCCATGCAAACCGCAGAAGATGACACATTTGCTTCATTTTGGCATTATCGACTCTCACAGGATCGTCGGAAATAGAGAGCAAATTTATGCAGTCTGCACGACTCCGCTGAGAGGCAGAGAGACACAGAGATGGTCAGAGAAGGTAAAGGGAGAGAATGAAACATAGCAGAAGTCAAGGAGACAACCCTTTGACTGAGACTTGAGACCTGATGCCACCCAGAACGTATGGCAGTGTGCTGAAAAGGGGCAGCAAGAGAGGGACCAGCATCCGACCACTTCATAGGAATGAGCAGGATGTTTGGACACAGCTCTGTACTTCACAAACACCACTGGAGCCGAAATCCTTCACTGCCACTATGTCAAGGCTGAAATACAGTATTAGCCCAGACAAAATATATGGATGTGTGTGTGCTGGACTCCCTACCTATCTATGTACTGTACGTCAACAGACTTCTGTTTACCAGTGAGACTAATGGCGGGACTTGTCTGTCAGTGTCTGTGCATGATTATATTTGATTATGTGTCTTGATGTTTATATATTAATGAAATAGAGATTTTGATTTGTGTGCCCACGCATGTGTGTGGGTATGTGTCTGCATACATATATTTGTGTGTATGTGTGTGTGTGTATATATGATGGAGGAGGAGAAAGGTGGCGTGTGGAAAACTGGTTTCGCTCAGAGCTGCTGCAGTCTGAACCTGTGTGGCTGCCAAAGAAAACTGTGGTCGGAAGAGTCTGCTAATAGAGCATGAGGCATGTCACCTGAAACTAGAATCATCTGAAACCCAGAAACCACAGCAGGCAGCCATCTCCGTGGTCCTGTATTAAAGGACCGCCAGAGGCCCTGGGTGCGTGCCACCCTCCCACCGGTGTCCTCCCGTAAGCCAGGCCTCTTCCGTTCGCGTGCCCAGCTGCACCATGGGACACCTAGTCATGTTAGATGCGCTATTAACGCCTGTTCCGACGCCTGAGCTCACCTTACCACAGTTCCCCCAGGAAGAGCCATCATGAAGACTGGAAGACTTGGTGAGTTACTTATCGTCACATTTAACCTACAGATTTGGAGTAATGTGAAAACAAGAGCACAAGAGCACATGTGAAGCGTGCAAATAATCTTACATTTACACTTTTCTGCTTTCACGCACACGTGTTACACGATACACACTGTATGTCTGTTGTGGTGTGGAGCACGACTTGTGTTTAAGTTAGAAACAACAGAGTCTTTGTGTGAAAGCCAGGTATGTACAGCAAGGGAAGGACATTGTGCCTTTTCATTCACATGGTCTCATGGCTTTCCCACCTGTCTGCTCAGCATCTTTCACTCATCAGAGTCAGGTTTATTTCAGCAATCATATAACTCAAAGTCAAAGCACGAGGGCGTGTATGAAGTGAAACGTGATAAGTTGGATGAAAAAGTGGGCTGTAAAATCAAAAGCTGTTACGGAGGTTTTTATCTTGCCGTCACATCAATGCTGGAACTTCAAATCCTTTTTTTTTTTTTTGTCAAACATTATCAACTGATCAGTTGAGGATATCCCATAGTGATAATAGAAATGATCACTTTTCTTTACAAGAATCACACCTTTCCAGGCAAAAACTTCTTAGAGGCAAGAAATCCACACATCTTATCTTTTGCACAGGTGCAATAAAATGTATCCCCGCTGCAACAGTAGCAATTTGGTGACAGGCTGTGGGTGGCTTGGAAGACGAATCGTGTCAATGGCGGCCATTAAAAAGGACCACACACTCTCCAGTCACTGGCGAGGCATGATGGATGATTATCTCAAGGTGTGACAGGTGCTGCAATGGTGGGGGAGCTCTCGCTATCCTTCCCATTCTGCCCCCCTCACTCTGTCTTTCTCTGCCTCTCTCAGCGTATCTTGGTCAATGCTTTAACACCCCACTAACATGACTCTATTGACACACTCCAGATAGCGTCTGGTGGCTAATGAGTGTCTGAGTGCCTCTCTCTCTTTCTCTCTCCCTCTCTCTTGCTCTCTTTCTTTCTCTCACTGCTCCTCATCTCCCTGTTATCCTCTTTTCACTGTCAGAGCAGTACAGTCTGGCCTATCTCACACACAAAGCCATTAGAGCTCAGTTGGTAACATACACACACACACACACACACACACACACACACTTTCACACGAAAAACACACACTTACACAAATGTTCACATGCTGTGAAACTCATTTGCGCTAAAATAATAAAAAATTAACACATCAGTATAGATTATCACCATACAATGTGCCTAATATTGTATACCTAATTAATTTTTTTTATCAATCAATATCTTTTCACTTATTCACAACAACGGAAACAAGTTTGCGAGAGCTATTTTTCTGGTTCACTCACAAACCAGGAAGTTTGTGCAGTATTTAACATCTGACCCCAGACCAGAATAAATCACTATGTTCTATATCTTCCCCAGTGACAGGGAGTCAAGGGAGTTTCCCAAACGGAAAATTAAAAACATTTAGGAAGCACAGCGATAACTCCTTGTTTTGAAAGAAAAATATGACTGGGTAATAATTTGCTATTCCGATTCAAAAGTGACATCTGAACACTGATCATGCCATCGAGGAACTAGGAGGAATCTTTAATCGCAGTCAAGTTCTAAAGTCAAGTGAAATAAATGTAACATTGCAAAGCTACAACTTTAATTGTTTGTGGTTGGCTCAAAGAAAAGGAAACGGTGTTTGATTTTTATGTTATATATATTTACATTTCCGCTATACCACTGCACACTGATGTCATTTAATTTAAATTTAACCCTAACACTAATTAAAATGTATTTTCATTAACTTATTTGTGGTCCAGCTTCTTATTTTGAGCAACGGATGTTTTAAATGACTGAAAAAAGTTAGGCTCTATAAGCGATTAGTGCCAGCAGAAATTACATTTGAATTGTGTAAATTTAAATCCGCCACGCACCACTGAACCTGTGCGACCCGGACCATTTGATTGAATTGTTTCAGACAATAAATCTTTACGGCACTACCTAAATTTAAACACTGCTGCCATGAAATTTAATGTGATTATGTGTGATGTGATCATTATTAAATTTAACTTTGAAGTGCAATTTTCGTGATCAGTTTTCCAAATTCAAATTCACATCTCTTAATTCATATTGCAGTAGGCTTTTCGAGCCACTCAGCCCTGAGTGTCGACTGGAAGGTAGCCATCTCCTCCAAGGCTGCCAACAGTGGGCTCACAGTCTTTGGCCATGTGGCACCGTGCCTTGCTCATTTTCTCTGCCAATGATCAAGGCACATTCTCCTCACTTGGTGAAAGAGTTGCAATTCTTGTTATTTGTGTTACACCCCCGAACATCTAATCTCACACTTTCAGCTTGAGCGGCAGAGAGGTCTGGAGAAATTTAAACCGGTCAAATTTTGCCGGGACAGTGTTAAAAAGCCTTGCCGCAACTTCCCCGTCTCTGTACTTGGAGGCAAAATAACTTTGGGTTATTTTAGCTACTAAGTTAAAACTTTTGTGTTGATTAATCCCAAGAGTGGACAGTCACAGTACCTTTTCACTGCCAAGATCATTTTCTATATCAGGACACCTTGATGTGCATTGTCGTGCTTATATCTTGGCCACATACAAAGTAAAATCGGAAAAAAGGGTTGTGTTAAAAATGTCATATTTTCTTGTTAGTTAGTTTTTTTCTGTTTTTTTTTTTTTTTTAATGGTTTGCTTCCCCCAGAGAATTAACTAGTAATGCATATTCTACAACTGTACCACATGTAATGGTTTAGCGCTGCAGTTCAACTGGCTGAGTTTCAATGGATTAATGCCAGCCAATCAGGGAGCGTTTTCTTAGACAGTTGTGTGACTACTCATTAATCAACAGGGAAATATGTCACTTTGTGTGACAACTGTTACTCAGCTCTATAATGTTTAAGGTGAAATGCATCAAAGATTATAACAGCATTGTTTGTGTGTTGCATTTGTCTGATTCACAACCTGATAATTTCTCGATTGTGTTTTGATTGTTCTTTTCGCAAGTGTCTGAAAATATCATATCAATAACTGTACCACCAATGCAATTTTTCCCGTTATTGTCAATCTCAAGTTAAGTCAAGTTGCTCTGAAATAAACAAATAAATCTAACATCTAATTAAACAGCAAAAAATTGAAGTAATTGCAATGCCCTATTTTGAAAAAAAAAAAAAAAAAAAAAAAAAAACAAAAAGCGGAAATATGAAAACAGCCAATTAACATGAAGAAAAGACCAAAAATAACACAAATAAATACAATACGTTCATTAGTCAATGTTGAATAATGGCTTTTAAGAAAAAGAAAGTGTTAATCCCTAGACAATAAGATCCTTCTGATACCTTCATTAAAGACTTCTTCCCTGCACTGTATGCTAATGAGATGTCTTAGTCATATTATTATTTGGAAAGAGAATATAATTCTATCTCCTGAGTCTCACAAATAAGAACAGGATGTATTTTAGATTAAGTCCCATTAACCTCAAACATGTCTTTAAGGTCAAGCACAGTTTGGTAATACGAGGGTTGTAGTGCATATGACACATGCTGCACTAGATGACCACAGTTGATGTATAGATGTATAGATGACAGACAGAGAGACAGACAGACACCACAGGCTCATCGTGCTTTGATTTATTAGAGTAAAAATTATGTAGTATAACAGAGACTCCTCCGTGGCCACAAGCTAGCTGGATTTAAGCCATGAGGACAGACTGTGAAATAAGCAGGGCCCCCCACTCCCCACCCGACCCTTCCCTCCAGGCTGATGGTATCTCCCGCACTATATCAATTTCACTGTTACTGCCCAAATTTCCAGGCTCTGTGAAATGGTCCAAATAGCGTTACAAATGGTGAGAGATAAAAGGGTTAAACTAATTGCAGTTAGATAGTAATAAAAGTGATTCTTTTTATTCTATGTCTACTATGCAAGACTGTCTCCTCTATATCCTCAATAATACCCAGGCTGATTAAACTTTTTCCCTCGTCTATTTCATTATTAAATGAAACACAGCCCCTATAAGACACAGTGCCACTGCATGTTTGAGAAGACAGAGAATTTGACATGCTAATTTTGAATTATCACACTTATACTAGTGGCATACTCTCAAAAGATCCATGCCCACAACTATCTCTCTTATTCTGTGGTTAACACATCCTATTGTGTTCTTGGGTTTTTAAATCAATTTCATTGACAAGCCGTGACCAATCTACAAGCCATGTACGTATACATTTCTATTCAAACTGCATGATATGCTGACATGGCTTTGATTTTCGTGGATTCAGACTTTTTTTTTCCTGTTTTATCTTAGGTCTTTGTTTCAAGGAGTCAGTCAAATGTCAGAGACAATATTGGAAATGATAGCTGTCATCAAACTCTGCTCATCAATGATTCAGACTCAAACTACAAAGAAAGAGACACAACAATATGTGTGTCTTATGGATCATAATTCGCTTTGTGACAACTCACTTTCTGCACATATGTTTTTAATAGATACTGCAGAAGCAAACGGAGGTGAACGGAATTCACAGTTCTCCTTCGTTGAATCATATTTATCACATATATAATACATTTTTGAATAATTGTTAAAAATACACACATACTGTATCTAGATTATTTACAACCAGATGTGAGTGACAGGAGGGCCAGCAGGTCTTTGGGCAAACAAAGCCTTAGCAACCTGTGCCGCACACTGTGCCAGTACTCGCAGTGTTTATGTTATGCTGGGCAAAAATCCATTATGTCAAAACTCATTTCCTGCACAAGAAAACTAAACAGGACCTGTCTAAAGAGGGAAGAGAAAATGGTGAATATTGCACTTTGAAAAATTGATTCAGCTTCCCAGACCACCACTGAGTAATGAGCTCGAGAGAGACGCGGCTGGGTGCTGTTTAGATAACATCCAGGTAGTACACTATGTCTGTACAGTAGTCATTAGCACTGGTGAGAACAAAATATAGAACAAAACATTACATATGACCACTGAACTACATATGGACAGTATTACAAAAACAACTGTTTTTTGTGGATTGTGTTTAATGTAGGTTTTTATACTCTGAATTTTTTACTGTACATTTTCTAATATTCTGGTCCAATTACAGTATTTTACCTGAGCTTTGCACTGTTTTGATACTTGATGTAGATGCTTGCCTCTGATCCTCAGTCCCACAACAAAGGAGATGTCACATTGCAAACATATCAGGAACTTACCCACCTCAAATAAACTTTTCGATAGTTCCCCAAACAGAACTAATGACCTTGAAAGGAGAGCAAATTAGCAAACATACAGAGCCATCTGTGTGCCCCGCAGGCAGGCGAATTATTCCGTCTTTGCCAAGGTAGTGTAATGAAGCTCGTACATTTTACATGCAAATCTCTGCCTAATCTTACTCCTCTCCCTGCCAATGTCTCCACCAAATAAATATATAAAACCCAATTATGATTTAATTAATAGAAATCTACCGTTCCGTGGAATTGCTACTTTGGCTGGGTCGACTCAGGGACTTGGGCATATTAGTTGCACCGTTAAACCACTATGTGGCTTCACAGTGAAGCCTCATCAGCTCTTGCTCTTCAAACAGGCCCCCCGGGCAGTATAGGAGGCATCCTGAGGTCTAAGCACCACAAACCCACCGACCCTTGCAGTCAAAGCAAGACAAACCGCTGGGATACTGCTGTCATCCATGCTTGATTCCCCACTCATTTGTTCTTTCTGTTGCAGATGTACAAAAGATATTTGAAGTCACACTTGTTATAGTGACCTCCAGAGAGCTCTTGTTCTACATCGCTCCATGTGTTTGTGTATGTGTGTGTATGTGTGTGTGTGTGTGTGTGTGTGTGTCCGCCCTCTCATTCCCCGTCAGGATGAAGACAGCAGACATGCTTCATTAGCCTCTCAATGGCAAGGTGTTATTAGAGCAGCCAAAAACCCAGAGACACTGTTTTCTGCCTCTTATCCAAACACACAGAGGACGGCAGATTCGCACGTGCACACACACGCGCGCGCGCACACACACACAGACAGAGACACACACACACACACACAAATAAATATGCACACACAGCAATTTAAAACTTTGCTTTTACGCACAGAGCTCAGCTCAAGTGAAGTCAACTCCAACTCAGACTGCCTATTTCAATCTCCATGACTCATTCACTCAATCAGATGCCAGATAGGCAGCTCCTCCAGACCTCTGTGGCTTCCACCTTATATGAGTCAATCAGTCATTTCTTCCTAGTCCAATTTCTTAACGACATAAATGTGACTCAGATGAACACTGGTCCCCTCTCTTTTGCGACACGCACACAGTTGCCAGTTGCCAAACAACCACATTAATGTATACACTATATGCAAAGTTTCTATATTCACGTAAGCAACCATAAATGTTTACAACATTACACACACGTATACACAAAGTTTATCCTGGTCTGTTCTCTGGAAGTCATCCACTAAGTGCCCTGGATCTGGCTGCTCCAGTGTCCCCACTGATAGGAGGCCATACACAAGCTTAGCACCACTGAGCCGGCCTCTGCCATGCCAGTCAAGTGTCTGCCCATACAAGGACATGCCTTTGTACCCCATTCCCCTGTCCTGTCCTGTCCTCCACCCTGCTCTGGCCTGACCTGCAGACCCTCTGCCCTGCTGCCTAAATGAATGAATTTCCCTACAGAGGGTGAGGAGGAGATGATGGCCAACAAACAAAGTAAAGGCCTAAGAAGGAAGAATAAATGCAGCGCAGGAAAGAACACGGTTGTCTGCATCTGAAATCTTTAGCTTGTGTCAAGAGACGAAGAGAATCTTTGTGTGACATTTTAGGAGGATGGGTACAGGCTGCCTTCAGAAAGGCTCACGTGTTGTTGTTCCTGTTGTCTGCAACTGTCTGCATCTGGTAAACAGCATGTAGACAGTAAGACAAAGACTCACACTCTTCCTTTTCTTTTTTGTCTCTCTGTGAATTTTTCTCTCCCTTTGACAGTCACTTCCATTCCCTCTCAGCTTTCTCCTCTTAGCGTTTTCCCTCTTTAACCCTCACTAGGTGTCTAACCTGCCTTTCATTCTCCTTCCTTAACGCTCTTCCCTCTGTCTCAAGTAAGGGATCCAATGACTGATACGGAGTGATTTTCCCGGGACTGTGGGGATCGCAGAGCAGCTATCAGGGCCTTTCAATCTCTCTGCTGTGGAGCGCGATAGCACGATCCTAATGGGCCTGTTCTATCAGTGAGCGGCTGGTCCCTGCTCTGGAAGGAGACAAGGGGAAAGAGAGGGAGACAGAGACAGGGAGCAAGTGTGTGTGTGTGTGTGTGTGTGTGTGTGTGAGACTGATCATTCTGACGCCTCCATCTGATAGCACTGGAGAGGTCCCCTGTCAAATGATACAGTACAGGCTCTTGTTTTTCTCTGTCTGTGTTTCTCTTTCTATTCAGTACTTTCTTCTTTTCTCTTCTTCTTTTCCGTCCCATCTATTCACCATCACACAAATGTGCATACTCATTCTCATGTGTTCACAGATGTCCTTTTCTCTTTCTTCTTTATCCTTTACTTAAGCTTTGGTTCGGGAATATTTCACTAAACAAAAGTCACATTCACAATAGGACATTTTCAATTAGTTTTAATTCAATATTTTCAGAAAAAATAAACATTAAACACTAGCAACAAAATCTTAAATTGGTACCCATCATACTATAAAATTTGCCATTACACCTTTCCCATTTTAAGTGTAATGCTGTAAATTTAAAACTTGACAAATATGTTATCTGCATCCCCTCTACAGCACCGAGACAGCTACTTATCCCCCCATAAACACCTTCCACCCACTCTTTCTGTTCTCACTTTGCAGCAATTATTAGGAGCTAATAGATTTGCAGTGTTGCCATTCAGTGATCCAATTACTAGGATCTCCATTAGCAATTAACTTCTAGCTAAAAATAACAATAATGCCAATTACATGCACACTTAATCACATAATCAGCATATTCTGTCACTACATAGTTATTGTGATTACCTCTATGTTTCATGAATTGCCTTGCCAGAGGGACGAGAGCACACATCAGTGACAATTTTGATTACATGAGAATTACAAATGCAACATCGTATGCTAGGATAATGAGTGGGCCAGAGAGGCCATTCTCTGGTTCCTAAATTGATTTCTGTGGATGACAAAAGAGGATGGGTTTTGCTTTTTGTAAGTGGATGGACTGTAAATTAATTGTGAACGCTAAGCTGACAAATGTTCATAGACAATCAGGCAATATTTTCATATTTCTCTGATTTGGGTTAGCTACTCACATTTCCCAGTCTGTTCATATAAATGTGCTTTTATTCTTGCCAGAGTTTAGGATACAAGATGGCTGGAAGAATAGCATCCAAAATGTACAAGGATAGTTGAAAGCTTATATTATCCTATTAATTAAATAAAAAGATGGTTACCAAGCTTTAATTTAGTTTACAGTGGACAGCTGTCAAAAAGCAGCAGTTAACAACTGTTGAAATGTAGAGTCAAACCACTGATAAAGTCAATGTCAGCAACATACTCTACACTCTGCTGTAGATGGGATTAATTTCTTTTGAGTTCCTTTATGGCTTTGTGGTCAAAATGCTTTGTACAAAGACTTTGCACTCTGGGTCCAAATGTGAATCAGAAAAACCAAATATCTATTACGTTCTTTGTCCCTTTTATAAAGCTCTGATTACTTTTCATGTTGTAAAAAATATGATTCAACCTTAATATCTGTTCAAATTATTTACACGGAAGATGACAAATGTTTCATTGTTTGTTGAACTCTTTTCTGTCTATGATACTTTTGGCAGTCCACTACACGCTGGCAGAACTCAAAGATATTCAAGGGTTTTTTTTTTCCATTTTCTGCTTGTTTTAACTGGATATACCCCAGAGATTAGTTTGATATTACTAAAATTGTCCAACATGGGAATTTCCTTGTCCACTTCCCAACAGTTTGCATTCTGACTATGGGTGGTGCTGGCACAGGACATGGTATTGGAGCAAAAGTAGGACAAAGGAGAAGAGCAGTGGCGAGAAGATTGTGGACTGATCTATGTATGAAGCTCTGAAGTAGTGGTCCTGGTGGAGGTATTACACAGTGTAAATACGGAGATATATATTCCTTTTTTATCTTTTTCTTTCACTCTGCTGTTGACCTTTTGACCTTTAATTTGTGTAATTTATTTAACCTACAATTACCAACCACTTGTACTTGTTACCTCCATTACTTTTCTACTTTTATCAGTCTGTACTACTATACCTGTGTGTGTACTATACCCCATTCACACACACACACACACACACACACACACACACACACACACACAAGGGACCTTAACTTGTGATGTCTTTTAAGAGATTAAAGGGAAGTGCAGATGGACATACAGAGTAGAGGCTAAATAGGCTACCGCAGAGTTTCTCAAAAACAAGAAAGCCTGTTAGTTAACGTGTGTCCTTTTCTGTATTTTTGTGCTTTAATGCAGAGCTTGGTGTGAATGTGTGTATGTGCTTTTACGTGTGTGTACATCTGTCCGGAAAGTGTCTCTCTCCACCAGCTACTGTATGTGTCAGCAGCACGCATGGAGGCCCCCCTGTAGGGATTCTGGGAGTTAGCCTGGTGTGTCTACATGGTGTCTGGTGTCTCTGCAGTAATGACCAACAGGTGCGTTCTATTGTTAGTGCCTGCAGTGCACTGTAGTGACGGGAGAAGAGTGCCCGACCATACACGGCTACAAGCAATTGTGCGAATAAGAATGTGAGTGCGTGTTAGCCAAAATCATATCCTCCACCTTTTTTTCCTACTTGTCTCATTAGAGGCGTGTGTTCACCGCACGCACAGCAGACGCCATGTCTGTCTCTGTTTTGGCCTCTTACTCATCCCTGCCTTGGGATCAAACGATACTTGGTTGAAAATTTAACCAGAGCCAAATAGTTTCCCTGCCAAAGTGTGGCCTTTGATTAAGGTTTAGCTTTGAACACCATGTGAGGGGTGGTTATGACAGATACAAGCCTTCAAGAAGCCACTGGGGTAAAACGTTTGGGAATGTGTCTCATCTGCTTTTGGAATGTGGAGGTACTGGGAAAAGCATTCCTGGTGGCAGGGTTTGAATTCTTTCACCCAGACTTGCGTACAACCAGACCAGTCTGATGGTTGCATCTGTCCTAGAGGTCAACTGTTTGTAGGGCATGTTGGAATGTGAGCCTGTTTGCAGACCTACTGTAAACACATGCACAGAGGAAGAGAGAAGTCATTCCCCCTCAGTAATTTAATGTAAAATGATTTACCCTTTCTCTTTCTTGTTTAGAGACAAGTCCACAGGACACATTCTCTTAGAATATTGTTAAACAGACAAGCAATAGCTGCGTCTTGTGCAATACTCTGCCCTTGTTGCCATTTTTTTCCTGTGTAATTACCCTATGATACCGTGCTATTACAGTAATACACAGTTTTTTTTTTTTATTTGAATGAGCATTTCCTTCTCTTTTTTAAATGTGAAAAGTATGCTTTGTTCATAAGCCATGAGACCCAGGGTGGGTATGCTGTGGTAAGGGCCAGTGAACCAGAGTAGGAAAGTGGGTAGTTAAACCGAAGAGGAAGCCGACACTGCCGGAGAAAATGAGGTGGCAGTGAGGTTGGAGGCTGGTGTGAGAGGAAAGAACAGAGGTGGAGGTGGTGGCAGGACACTGTATTGGGGGCAGTAAGGTGGTTTGGTGTGGTGGCACTTTCCAGGGGGAGGGAGGGAGTGAGGAAAGGAGGGAGGGAGGAAGAGGGGAGAGAGGGAGAGAGAGAGATTTAGAGAAAGAGAGAGAGAGAACAAGCAGACTGGGTATGGTGACTGTAAATAGTAATAGAGCTCTGTTGGTCCAGTCGACTTTCCTCTCTCTCTTTCTCTGTGTCTCCCTCACTCTTTCTCTCATCCCTGACATGTGCTGTCTGCTTGGGACACACTCCGCCATTCAAAGGGGGTTTATTAATAGGCCCTGAGCAAACACAGTCAAGTGTAAAAGTTTCCAAAGGGCTGTGCCACAGGCTAGAATTTCATAATGGGATAATAACATGTTTGGATTATTACACATCCTCTTTATTTATCTGTAATAATATTAGCCTCAGCTAAAAGATGTCACTCATTGTGAGTGGCAGCCTGCAACATTTTATGGTTTGTCAGCTGGGAAATGTTTGATTTGTTTCAATATGAGAAGCAGAGGAATGAACACCAAGATTGTGGTGATTCAGTTTTTGATGCCCTGCCAAACAGAGGAGAAGGGGAGTGTTTGGTAATGACTTTAATGAGGTGGGGGCATTTCTTGTGGTTATTAGATCTCAATCACCTTATCCATCTACTCTGAAATCACCACTTACACTAAACTGATACGGTTTAAATAGGGAGGGGGAAACCTTCAAAAGCATCCAGAGGAATCAAAGGAATTTAACATTTGCAAGAAAGCAGTAGGCTTGCTTCACCTCATATAATTTTGGGTTTTGGCCTGTAAATAATTTGCAAGCTCCTATTTCAAATGAATAGCCTTTCCGTGCACACATGTCATGCTGTGTGCACGGCTGTGTAAAGTAATAACACTTATTTGGTCTGCATCATTTAAAAGTCCATCTGTTCAACGCAAAGCATAATTATAAGATATGAACAAAAAACAACTTAATAAAATGCCTGCTACTAAAATGTCTGCAGCACCTGTGGCAGAGTTCAAGTGTTCGCAGGAATGGTTACTGCTTGACGTTCCAAAAACTTTCCCAAGAGTAGCTAGTAGGACTTTACATGCGGTGTCTGAGAATGAGAAAAGGTCATGGAAAAGGAAAGATAAAGAAAGGTAAGACGCAGTAATTTCAACATGTTCCAGTCGGGAAGGCGCTCCTCCGTCATGTCAAACCCACATTCAAAAACACAGTGAACATCAAAGGTTCTCTGTTTACGTCTGAAGAAAGGCAACCATATTGTTACATCTCTTCCTTTGACCCTGATCACAATCTGTGCCACAGAATGAAGGCGGCAGCCCACTGTGTCCCCAGCCGCCACAGGACTGACCAACGCCTCCACCCAGACAAACTAGACCATCCCATAAGAACTGGCTGGATGACTGAGCCAGCAAATCCCATGGGAAGCCAACGATCCATGGGTGAAGATTCTGGACTAATCCACTGGGGTTGAGATGATCGTAGATTCAGTCTAGACTGGGAGAGCTTTCCGTAAGGCTAGGATCCAAAGACTCAAATTTACAAAAGATACAAAATGTTTCCATTGTGACCACTGTATGCTAACACTGACCACTATGGTTGGCACTTTCAACCTTGGTTATATTTCATCACAGATGGGGAGTGACTCTAACAGACTTTAAAAGTCATGAACACAGAAGCGCTGTCTACTTTGCTTTAGACTTTCTGAAGACATACACACGATAACCTACAATTATTGCTGTCACATGATCTTGAAAGGGATTGGGACAATGATAGAATCCCAACAACCTTAAAGGTTAGTTTTGGCATGGTTGTGTTGTAGCCTGTGGTTCACAGGCAGGTTGCATAGTGGTTTTTTAATCTAAATATACACGTGATCTGAACCATACTGATGTTCATTCTAAGAGAAGAAAATGTCAGTGTTCGTACTTATTAACATGTGTCCATTTCAAAATCCTGTCTTTTATGGAAGACTTTCCATTTAAGAGACATAATGAGACCCAGGCTTGCCATACTGGAACTTATATACCTCTATGTTAAAATAGTTGGGAAATTCGAAGGCAAGCAAAGTGTGCTTTGAGTTAAGAGTTTATTGTCGACAGCAGGCCAGCAAACATGAATGAGGTTTTGCTTTTTTTTCTGAAACAGGGGCAAGAAGCTCTGTCGTTGTCTGACCACAGGAATCTGGCTATCCAGGCCGGTCTCTCTAATGTGGCCCGCCACCACAACCTCATGCATTCCAGAGCGCACAAACATGTTGACCAAACGAGACTCATCAATCCAGATTATTCCAGCACCCAGCTCTTAAACATCCACGCTGTTTTTCACTTGTTCTCTTTCACCAAACCACCTGCCCATCAGGCCAATATGGTTCTCATTAAGCTGACATCATTCTCAACACCCCATTTCCTTAAGCCATGCTTCATTATTTTCTGGTAAATGTTCAGAGTGATAGCCCTGTGATTTTGTGCCTAAACAAAGAGGAAATAATTCTAAATTCAAACAGCAAGAATAATTTGTTTTTCACTAGTGTCAAATTTTATTAATAATGCTCTGTGAATCGACTTGAGCTTATCCTGTTTTCGTTCTGCACAATGTAGTGAAATGTTCTACACTGAAACGCTGGCCGTCTCAAGCATTGTCAGAACAATTACATTCAGAATGCAGATGATAGTTTGCACTACAACGAACAGAAATATGTCAGCAATGATGCTGATTAAGGTTGCTGTATAGGGTCAGCCTTCTTCAATCGGTGAGCGTCAGGATCCTGTGATGACTCTCGCAACAGGGTGTCTGAGTTCCAGCATATCCATTCTACTTTCAATTTGATAGCTAATCAATGAGGGGCCTGGAGGAGGACCAGCTGAGTTCAGACGAAAGGATCCTAATTGAATTTGACAATAATTTTCACATATTTCACTTGCCCTGTCTCAGATGCCATTAGCGACATCACTGTGATAATAGTTGCCATGACAGCATGAGCAATGCTCATTAATGACCCGGCTGGTGGTAATGTTCTGGGCCATATTTCCCTTTCCTCCTTCTCTTTTTCCTTTCTTTCTGTTTAAACCTCCTGTCCTCTTAAGATTATTCTTAAGTTAAGAGTTTGTGTCACACAAACTGTTGGGAAACAGTACTTTAATCAGAAAATCATGTAGACAGTCTTGTCTGTAATTTTCCATTAAAAGTAATACTAAATGTTTTCATTATTTTTTTCCCACGTTAAGCTACTTTTTGGAGCGAAAAGTGTCTTAAGTGTGAAATCTTTACGTACAATGAAACTACTGGGGATAATTTTTGCTGTTGATATAATCCGCCGACCACAGTCTCCACAGCAAAGTGGTGCATGTGGACAACAGCCTCCATACAGATTCTATTCTTATGCTGCAAGCGCAACAGAGCAAAGTCGACGCAAAACAAACATCTGTTGTGGACAGGGCTGTGTTTTCAGTGTGGTCGCTTAACGAGAGCCATGGACAATTTCCCAAGAGGCTTGGAAGGACAAACACCTCCTCTTTTTTACTAAGGACAAACGTTTCTGGAGGGGACCACGTCCGTCTGCGCTCACTGTAAACATGAGGGTGTCAGGAACCAATGTCACATGCGACTGGTGGGGGACTTCCGGCACTGAGGGCCAAGAAGGCAACCACAAAGACACTCTGTGGGAAGAAGCAAACAGCTGTACTCTTACACACAAACATGCACACTTGCACGTACAGTACATGCAAGCACGCTCATTCAGTATACACATGCAGAGACACATATGTGACTCAAGTCAAACAAGCAAAACTGTAATGAGTGAGAGTACTATAACAACCATGACAAATTACACTTCATCCATTGTACTGGCTTTAAGTAATCTTTCACTCGGCAGTTACATTATCAATGTGAGCGACAGTGTGCTGCCAGTAAAAAGCAATTACATGTGCTGAATTGGGGAACTGAGAATGTCTGTCTCTGACTGTACGTCATGACAACCCATCATTAAGAGACCAAAACTTTCAAACTGAGATCAACACACTGGAAGGGGCAAATACAGAGAGAACAGTGAACAGTATGTAGTGTATTAACAAAACTATTTGTAGAAAGTACATGCCATATACACTACATTACAAAAGATGAGGGATAAGTAATCACAAAGGGCATGCTGGTTAAATCGATATGGGCTAGATAATAAATGTTTCTAAAGAAGATCTTGAAGATGATGCAGGTTTAACCCCTTTAACTCCTTTGGCTCTTCCACTAGAAAATTATATATAAAATTTGCTTATGTGGAACAGGTTGCAGCTTTTAAAGTAATCTAAAAGAAAAGACCTTGAACCACATTTTCAATTCAAGTGTCAACACTGGCTACCTTGGAGCAAAAATAATCAAGCACTCCTCACAGAGAGCCTCATAAAGGAGACATGCAGAGTGGATAGGAGATCTCTTGCTGCTTGAGTGGATGCACGTTTGAACCCCTTTGTTACAGCAGCGAAAGAAATGAAAAAAAAAAAATTTGAAGTTGGCTGACAGACTCTATTGGTTCTGAGGCTGTTTGACGTGCCGCATCCAGGCAAATTAAGGTTAAGGCAAGGTAGATGGAATCTATCAGAGCTTGACTCTGCTTCATCAGATGGAACAAGCAGCTGCAGGGCATCCCTTGTCTCGGTCTTGTCATTACACATGTGCGTTCATGTACGTGTGCAGCCACACAGTCATCCACATATCCACATACACAGACGCATGCACACATAAAAATCTGTGCCGTGTGCTCAGATTTTGAATACATTTGCCTTTTTTCTCACTCTGAATTCACATCTTACAACGTGAAGAACATTAGTCACACTATTTTCAATGCACAAGATGTAGTGCAAGAGGGTTTCAAAAAAAAAACAAACAAAAAAAAAAAAAAAACAAAGCAAGTTCTATGTGTGTGTCAAACACATTGAAGATACAATAGCCATCAATCACCACTCCACCTGACAACACAGATTGACTAAAAATATACAAGCCAAAATCTAAATATATATTAAATATAATTTCAGATCTCTTTTTTAATGCTAAGGTCATGTTTACAGAAGTGCCTCTTCACTAGGATTTGCTGTATCCTTATTTGACACTGCTGCACAGAAAAAATTATGATAAAAGACCCAAAGACTTCAGTCTCTGCTGAAGAGGAACTGAGACAGGAAGCGCACATGTAAGGGAAGCTACTGTAGACGATGTGTCCAGCACACTCGTCTTTCCTGTATAGTAAATGTGCGTCACAAAATACTGTATGGTAGAGAAAAATATTCAGTTAAAACATAATAACACAAGGAAATGAAAAATATCAATAACAAGTGTCTCGTAAGTGTCTGATTGGCGCTGACTTCCTGAATGCTGCTTGAGCATGCAATACGCACATAACAAGAAACAATGCAGCAAATATGTATGAGAATTCGGCTGGCAACCCTGCTGACGGCTGCGTCTCAGGAAGTGAAGTGTTTCAGCACTTCTGTCTTCTTGCATAGCAGCTGGACAGACAGTCAGGACTCAGAGGGGGTTTCCAACACACTCAAACCCTCTGAACACTTATACGTTCAGACTGAAAAACCAGACAGACAGACAAACAAACAGACATTCACACTCACCACCCACCCCACCACAACATCCAGTGCTACAAAGAACACACTTCCGCTTTCTGTGCAGGCCTTGGTACCACTAATACCCAATACATTACCGCTAACCTTTGCAGATAGGCCACTAATATGAACCACTAAATAGAATATACAAAGATTATTTACTGTTGTTTCAGGTGATGGGGATTCTACATTTTAACAGTTTTTCTAAAACAGACTTTTTTCGCCTTTTTTATTTTCCTTGTAACTGCACGTATGTCTGAAATTGTTGAACTCAAGGGCCTTTTGTCTTGGCTGGTTACAGTGCACAGGCCAATTATGCTTAACTGCTACAACTGTGCAGGATGACAGAAAGATGAGTAGAATAAATGTTTTCTCTGCTGCAGTTAGGGTTAGGGTTAATTTTGTGTTTGTTGATGAAGATTTATTTATTTTATATTCCGAATGTGGCTTGGTAGGAAATTATTTTTTGTTAAGAGTGAGAAAATATAGCTTTTTTAAATTTGTTTCTATTGCATCAAATGCATTAGAAGAATTCATTTGTTTTCAAATGAAAATTATAAACCGTTTATAATTATAAATGTAAGACATCATTAACGCTGTCTAGTAAACTACACCTCAGCTAAAAACATTTATTTAAAAAAACCTGCACTTTATGAAAAGTGACAACAGCTATTATAATATATCACTGTGTTGATAATGTAACTGGTGTCATTCTCTGATTGCTCAATGTCTCATCAGTAGCACATGGGCTATAAGTCTTGTACAGTCAGAGAAGCATTCACAGAGAATATAGGCATCCTATTTGAATATCTTTTGTTTAAGTGAGCAAATTAAATATCAAGGGCTAAGACAGGAGCAGCACAGTCAGTTAATTATGTCTAATAAATCTTGGTCCAAATTGCCCTCCAGGGGTGGAAACGGCTGCCGGGGGATGGAGGAACCGAAGTGGCACTTTGGTATTTGTTATTCTACCTTTAACAGATTACGCACGCTGACTTGTCATCCCTCATCCGGTTGGGCAAGTGAAGTGAAGGGAGAACATCAACACGCCGTCGGACACTGCTTCTGTTTACCTCACTGTAGCCTGGGGGTAACACGCTAATCAGCATCCAGCAAAATGCTCTGTAATTGGCCGTGTTTACTCAGTTTTAGCATGATTGCATGCCTGATTGGATTGTCGTATCCCATTTGAGGAAACAGGGTCTCCCTCTTATTGAGTTTGTGTGTACATGCGCATGTTCGTCATGTTTGTGTGTGTACATGTATTTATGTGTGGGGCAGGGGGTAAGGTACCTTACAGAATACAATTTCAAGTAAGATGGTGGTTTGGGCTTGTTTTCTTTCTTTTTCTCCTTTTTCCAGTGTGATTTTTTTTTTTTTTTTTTTTTTTTTTTACTGTAAATTCGCTGGAGAAGATGATATTTCAAAATAGCACAGACTTTAAAACGGGAGGCATTTCATTTCCTTTTAACTCAACTTAGCAACATTTTTGTACTGACAATGAAAAAAAATCTCCAGAAAGTTCCTCTTTTTTTCTTCTTCTTCTTCTTCATAACTACCAACTTGGTTAAAAGCTATGCAAAATATGGCATGCTGACCACAGATATGTATCTAAAATATAAAGAAGAAGAAGAAATATCCCCCCATAAGTATGGTGAGGTTTAAGGCACACATATGCAAATCATGTGGGCTCTGAGGTCTGTCCCTTACAGCAGGCTCCCAGAACACATGGCTCTTTGTGCAGCAGTATGTAAAACGAAATTTGATAAATGTTCACCTCAAACAGTGGATCATTGGTGTGCAGGTTTGGGGTTAAAATTCTGTTGAGAGATAGGTATGTGCCATATCCAACTATGTTTTTGTTGAAGAAAGAAAAAAAAAAAAAAAAAAAAAAAAGCAAAGTTGTGGATTATGCTTAGAATCAAAAATTCAGTGGACCTAGCAGAGAGTTGTCACCCCGATAGATACCCCAAAGGACTACAATGAGAAATAGCGACTTTTATTAGCTTACACACAGCCACTGAAGAGAAATGAAAATTACCTGCTGTTTTTAGTCGAAGTAAAACTTTCTGTCTGACCAAAACGGACTATTTCTATGTGTCAAACCCGACCTTCACATGCTGAACATTGCACTGACAAAAAAACTTCATTCTGGGATAAAATGTACGGATAAGATAATTGTCGATCTAAAAAAAAAAAAAAAAAACAGATAGAAAGCAGCAGTATCACATCTCCTGAGAGTTTCAAACATATTGGTTCACAAGAGGTTCAGAATGTTTTCCTCCTAACACCCTGTTTTTAGCCAAAACTGATATGTGTCTTCGGGGTATTTTTCATACTGTCTGTTAACGCTGCATTTGAGAGACGTCTGAGTGAAAACAACTTGAACTGCACCTTTCCAGGGGCTGTCAAATGTTTGAATTGGGAGCCATGATGGGGGGATAGGTGGGGTATAACTCAGATGGGATTTTGCCATGAGGTAAATTGGCAACAAACCAATGGTGAAGAGATGTCATAGATATGATTTAGAGGTTGGTTTTAGGGGTGCAGTGAGTAACCTAGACAGATTCTTACAGATCTTGAGAGGGACATAACTGCAGTGATTCTGAACCAAGAGAGCTCAAAATCGGATCAATGAGTAACTTGAGGCCTACAATACAGACAAAAATAGACTGTTGGAATCATATGTGTTGTGAAAATTGGTACTTGTTTTGGTGGTGGTTGCATTGTATTGTTTGTGTTAATTGTAAAAAGTGAAAATGTAGTTGTACATCTAACTACATAGTTGCTCTTTGTCATTACTTTCATCAGCAAGGTTTGATATATACAGTCAAAAATGTAAAACAACTAATTTAGTATAAGCATCTTCATTTAGAAATAATGAGAGCAATGAAAACTATTTGACAATAAAACTATAAATGCACACTCATGCAGTTGAGAAATTACTTGAATAAAAACCTTTGAAGTGGGCAATGAAGAGGATTGTTGGTGAGTAGTCCATGGAGGGTATTTACACTCATTATTCAAATTAACCCCATCCAAGTGTCTCTCTGGGTCTGCTGTATGGCTGTGGTGTAATTGGGTTGTTACTTAAAACAGGAATTATTTCTACTCTGCTTTTACCTCTGTTGTTTTTATTGTCCCACACAACAATAAAATTGGCAAAGGTACCTGCTGGGGTGATTTGCAAAATTACCCAATTTCTCCCAACAGTCACCAACTCAGGTAGAGTAACTACTTTTATTTTCATCATTTTTAAAGGCTTCAATCAGAGAGCAATAGCTAATTACCAAAACAAACTTTTGTATCTACCTACTTAGTAATATCCTGGGTCTGGTACTGACCCCAACTGTGTTCCAGTAGTGTTGGTATGGGGTGGGGCTGCTAAAGAAAACCAGTAAGCCACGATGACCAGGCTTCTCCAAACATGTCATTCTGAATCCCCTTCGTGAGCTGTGCTGAGCCGTACCCAGGGCCCTGTTAACACTCCAAACATTCAGAGTCACAGACCCGTGTCCCCAGCCATGCTCTTTAAACACTTGTTAAAACTTACACTTTTTTCTGCAATGTCAACAGCCTGAGAACGACCCTTTTGGGATTGCTACTGCACTACATGCATTGTGGAACCTCAACGCAGAAAAAGGGGAGAAAGAGAAAAAGAGAGAGAGGGAAAAGAAATGGAGGAAAGAATAACTTGGTACAGTGGAAGTAGCACCCTCCTGCCACAGTCTCCCCCTCCTCCACCTGTCTGGTTCATGAAGGGTCTGATTGAGAGACAGACCCAACTCAGAGCCATTCAACCAAACCACTCCTACGCCCCTGACCTGCTGTCTAAACCCCCTAAATTAGACTACTGAGACCCCAGGAGTAAGGCTTACATTACCAGTACCTGTGAAACCTTGGCAGGCCTCATCACCCCGAATGGAAACGCTGGGCAAATAAAAGCAGGCTGGCCTGTCTGCACTCTCTCCCTACCCACAGATGGATGGTGAAAGGCAACATGAGCCTGTATGGCAGAGACCGGAGGAATAGTTGGCAGGTTTCCCTTCTGGGCCCCTATAGGTCCTGGAGTCTAGTTTAGTGTACCCCATGGAAAGTCTAGCCCCGTCTGAGGAGTTTCCATTGTGTGCGGGTAGACAGGCTCGGACAGCAGGAACAACACGGACCGAGAGAGGAAGAAGACAAGTGATGAGTGAGAATGAGGATGTGTGAGCAATCAAAATAAAAAAAGAGGAGAATGAGAGGCCGCAAACTTTAGCATGCATTTGATTTTAAAATAAGGAATGACATGGTCCCAGAGCGGCATTTATAATCTCTGGGTGAGTTCCTATTTTGATCCAAGCCAGATCTCATCCTAACGTATGGTATAGCGTGAATAAATCCTATTTTTGTGACAATATTGGTAGAAGTGCTGAAAATTTAGAAGTCCTTTTTTACTTTCAAGCCTTGTGATGCTATTCCATTTCATCATAGCAGCTAGTTAAATACTTAATACAGACACATACATGTCTGCCCACATGCATACATTCAGCTGGTTAATGCACACATTACAAGGTTGGAAAAGCTTGCAGACAACTAGATATTGTGCAGATGAGATCACTGGACAGTGTGATTGCACATGTTTTTTTAGGCAGCGGCCATGTAGAGGAGGGAGTCCTCAGTGGGAAACAGAGAGGAGAAGTGATTGCAGGGGGTAGATTAGCACATACCCCACAGTGTGATCAACAAAAAAAAAACATGTACATAATAGGGCAGACTCAAAATTGCCCTTACAGCCACCACTTATAAACACATGTATGAAATCTAGCAATTTTTGTACGTCTTTTCTTTTCTTATTAATTTTTTTTTTCATCCTTGATGTGATGAAAGAGAAATGTAATTCATCTGTGGACGGGTGAAGACAAGCTTCCTCTCCTTTGTCCGCATAAGGTGGCGGAAATAAGAGAAATGATTATGGAGGGTGAGAGGAGAGGAAACTTAATGGGAGGAAATCATTTAGACGTTACAGTCATTTTAATGTCCTCATGTCTGTTTCAAATCATCCTGGAGGGGCCGGACTCACCAGTCTGACACAAGAAAAGGTGTTACTTTAGTGCTAAAGCTTGTCCAACGCGCAAAGGCTGATATTGTATTTTAACACATGATTTTCTTATTAGAAACCTGAGAATCATGATTAAACAATGAATGCTGGAGACTGAGAGCAGTGTGGGAAGTGGAGTTGGAGAGGAAATAATTTGATACAAATTTGTAGGGCTTTAAAATCTCTGGAGCAAGTGGTGCTATAGTGTCACACATAAAAAAAAAAAATACTTCACTGTATTTTGTTACAACAATGTACTGTAAAAGAAAATATATGATATGGGACCATTTCTTTACAGTATCTTTCAGACATGCTCCCAAATCTTTTTTTTTTTTTTCACACGTTAAATAAGACACCCTGGAGTTGTACTGCTGCCTCTGCCTGTTCACCCTGCCTCAGGCCCTGTGTCTTCTAAAGACCGGTTTGTTCCCAAGTAGAGCACAGCAGGTGTTTGAGCAAAGTGCAAGGTGGAAATGTGGCTCCTATCGCTGCAGTGAGACTTATTTATTGAAATGCTCTCAATTTCTCAACAAAACACGCTAGGTTTGCAGGCGAGGATGAGCAACAGTGTGTCCTTCCCATGAAACGTGAGCAAAACATGCGAGCAGTTGGAAAGACATGTATCTGTGGGAAAGCAACCCCGTGCTTGAGAAAAAGAGTAAAATATCGCTACAGTCTGCTCCAAAGCACATTATTCAGCTCCACGCTTTCATTTTCCTTGTCAATAATACACATACAGCTTTGAGGCCTAGTGCATTTACAGTACACCTGCTCCTTAGTCCCCATCGCTACCAAATCTGTGCATTGTTTCAACATAACCTTTGCCAATAATAAAGTGGAAGCCAATCAAAGCAAATAGACCAGAGGATCTTTACTGTGTAATTGGGGATCTGTGTAATCGTTAACCTTGGCTCAGTGTAGGAAGTTAATGAATCAAATCAATACCTCTCTCTGCTGATCCATAATTATTTGAAAAGAGATGAAAAATTAAACAGGCCGAGCCTATGAGGTTATCATGCCATGCAATTAGTCCGCCGGAGGGAGATTATGTTACCTAGATACCATTGGGGAAGTGTAATTTCTCTTGCAGATGGAGTTTTTTTTAATGAAGAGTGCAATTACCTAAATAGGTCAGCCAAAGACACGCTGCTGCTGTTGCTGCTGTTGCTGCTGCTGTTGCTGCTGCATGCCGCTTCTCAGCGTACCTGAGAGGAAGCTCCTGGAGAAAAAAAAAAAAACACACAGAGCGCTGTCTGCAACTGTTTTTACCCTCCTCAGTATCCTCCTCGCTTTCCCTTTTACTTTTTGTTTCCCACTCTCCCACCAATGCTCTGTGGATTTTTTTTGTTTTTCCCCCTAATTAAATAGCACGTACAAAGAAGTTTTTGTTATTCAGAGATTTAGCAGGGATAGCATTTCATAATGTTTTCCTCTGACTCAAACTCAGGTGGTGTGCTGTGGTCATTTGTTTCTTTCTGTGAAGTACAAAAGCAAGTATGTAATCTACATGAAATCCTATGTTCCCATGTTTGTGTGAGCTGTACTTTTTTGCCTTATTGATGACTACATCCATTATGTTTTGATATTTCCGTAACAGCTTTATTTCACGGCCACAGTCAGAAAATGAAAATGCTATTATATTCAAATTTGTGCTACTTTGTTTTTTCAAGCTGAATACGGTGTGCCACAAATATGAAACAATACACATTATTTTATCCTACTTTATAGTTTTCACTATGTGTAGTGCTTCAGTGTACTATTCTTATAATTATGACTATATTTTCAAAGGAAAATTAAAGGTCAGCGGTAGCTTGACAATTATCAAGTAAAGCAAAAAAGTATCTCATAATAATTTAAGTTGAGTTACTTTTCACAAGACTTCCTCTGTAAAAGAAACAATACTTCTTGAAACAAATTTGCACTAATGTAACACGAGTGATGAGAAAGTTTGAAAGTGGATTAAGTAACAGTTGCCCTTTAGAAGCAGATATGATAGACATAAGAAAAATAACCATATAATATTTTCCTGGAAGCCACTCCTCTGTATGATTTCTTACAATTTACTTAAAAAGGTGGTTAGGAATAAATAAAGACATTTCACCAGGATAATTGACTTGGCTCTGTTTTTCAATGTGTTTGAAAATATCCTGTTGTGATTAACGTGAAATTGCCATAACCACTTCAATTTAGTGTTTATATTTTTGCTATGCACTTGCAATTAGGAAAAAACATATAACACACGCTGAACACAGCAGGCCACTAATACTGAAAAGTAGATAACAAAGCGCAGGTACTTAATGAAACACAGCTCCGACTACAAGCTGGTGAACTCCTAATGAAAACTGCACCCTGGAAGAAAGAGAAGTGAAGAACAACGCTGAAAGGATGCCACTAATAAGCACATCTAAGTTTTTTTTTTTTTTGTTACATCTGATACAAAGTCAAAGTAGTAGTGGTGGTGGTATTCTCTACATGTATTATATGATTGAAAGGAGATTTTGGCACATGCTTCCACTGCTCGACGCAGAACGAGTGACCCCGTGAACCACCAAATGGCGCCTGTTTCAGGTTCTCAATGTGGCAGGTGCCTTGATCACGATTCAACCAAGTTGTCAACAAGTGCTGTTTTTCCTGAAACTTGGCAGAGACTCCACAACAGATTCCATGTTGAAACTTGGATGATCACATTCCAAAGCTGGACGAGATTTTTTTTCCCTTCTTCTTTTTCTTAAATAAATGTATGATGTACCCTTTTATTGTTGGGTTGACCCCCGTACTTTAAAAATACTCTTTACCAATGCAGGAAAGAAAACATCAGAGAAGACTTCAGGTATCCTGTTAGAGTGTAATTTGATCCAGAGCGATAAGATCTGCAAACGATAGAGACCATGTATCCATCCTGTCTTTTTTGATGGACAGGTTCTGCCCAACCCTCCTACACACTGACACATAGGAAATATGTTTCAGGGAATGACACTAGCATACCCTCTTACACTTAATCATTGTCAATCACTCTGCGCACTTGGCTCGTTGGGTAATAGGAACAGATCCAGCATCGCATCCCCTCCAATCTGTTTGGCTCTCACACGGGAGGTGCATGCTGTTTTCATGCCTGTGTGGGATGGCTTCAAGCTGTTTTCTTATCAAAAGGCCCATTCAGACATTCTCTTTGAGAGGCATCGCAAACCTCAGATCTCACAGCCTCCGTTCAACCACATGTCTTGATTTAAGAGGCCAGAATCAGATTTGCTGCCACGAAGAGCTGTCACTGTGAGAGAATGGGATGTGATTTATCATCCTGAACCACACACAGGGCTGATAACCAGAGAGCTAGCTAGCATTTGTACGCATAAGCGCACGCGCGTGCATGTGAAGGTGCATATACTCGCCAAACTCTCCGCCCCTTCACCCTTTCCACCTCACATAAATACCTGGGAAAAAAAACAAAACAGGAAAAAAAAAAACAGATCGACACATGTTCTCAAGCTCACTCATCCTCTGGCTCAATCACTGCTATATGCTTTTGCACAAAACCGCAGTTTCACACAGAGGCTGTCTTGCCCCTCGTTCTCTTGCAAGTGTTGAGTCGGATCGCATGCTTTTTACAAACTGCAACTACATCACCTTCCACCCAGGGATCCTCTCTAAACGCTCCCTTTTAAACCTCCACTAACAGTCTCATCATTGATTTTATGTCTCTGTGTTTTTTTTCCTCCTCGGGTTGTAAGCAAGCAAACACAGCTGAACCCTAACACCCTGTGTCCCGCTGTGTCTCCCTCAGGGTGTTCTCATCACAAAACAGCTACACAACATCTCAGAGTGAAACACCCTCAGCAACACAGGCCATAGAAAGGCAAAGGTGACGAGAGCAAGTTTTTCACCATTTCAAAAGTACAGAGCCATCAAATAAACTGCTCTCTCTCTCTCTTTCTCTCTCAACATTCGGAGGTTGAACACAGTCACTTCTCCAAAGCAGTAGTTCTCTTAACTCTCTCTATCCATTTCTCACTTTTTACCCTCCCGTCTTTCTTTCTCTCGCAATTTCTGTCTTGCTCTCCCCAGTTGCTGCTTATTATTTCTTTGTGGAAGAGTACGTGATTGCCAGGATTGCTTGGTGGCTGTCTCTTCAGAAGTTGTTAGTTTCAGCAGAAAAGGCAGAGCGACTCACATTCGCTGCTTCTGATCTCTCTGCCTCTGTCTTCTCTCTGCCCTTCGCTATGCTCGCTCTGGCTTGTTTTTGTGATCCATCAACAAACTGTTGCAGTGTATAGTGGTTTCAGTGGGGATGAATAATCATCATAAGGTGTGTTGGTGTGGACGGTGAGGAGACTAAACTTGCCAAAGGCTAGCGAGTGCAAGTGTAAACCTCGCCTGCTCTCCTGTCCCTGTTAGCTCAGCCATTTTTGGGCGGTCAGGCTGTCTTGCCACAATCACACGCTGGCGCCACAATTGCCTAGCCCCAACTGCAACCCTTTCACTGTGTAATGAATACATCCAGAAATAAACTTTAACCGCTCATGCCCCGCTGCTTGCCCCTCAGTCGTATATGTACAGAGACAAGGCTAGAGTGATGTTTGTGTTGTGCCCTGGATAGTGGCATGCTCACCTGGCCCCAGGACGTCGTGTGGTGACGGTGTGGTTATGGTTCAACACAGAACCAGTCAGTGAGAGAGAAGTGACCACTGACCGCTGTCACCCTCTGGTGGGACCATACACGCCCCTGGTCCAGGGAATGTTGGGGAGGGATAGAGATGACCAGTGAAACAGAGTGGTGTTTTTGTCCTCCTCAAAATTTTGTGTTTAACTCGTGTTAAAAAGGCCAGGAGCGCGTTGCAAAGGTGGCTCGCACGCAGCCACGTAGCGAACACTTTTGTTTACACAGTACTTGTGTATGAAAATGCTTTTTGCGGTATTCAATTCTGTCTGTATGTATGTATGTAAGATTCATTGCCACAAGAGATAAATATACCTGTACCTAGCCCACAGGCTTGAGTCTTGATTGTGCAAGGGGTGGTCGGATCAGAGCAGTAATTTTCCACATCTACACTCAGCCCACTTGAGTCTACCTTGAAGGGCGTTTCTATGAGGATAAGTGCTGTACGGTTCCATGTGTGTGTCTCTATGTGTGAGCACTGTATGAACTGAACGCTCGCACACATTATTTTTTTTTCTTTCGCTTGTCTACACGTGTGTGTTTTTCGCGTTGCTGCTGCCTCTTTATTTGTCTTCAGCGCGATACGTGCGTGGCAGGAGCCGCTTTTCTTTCATCTAAATTGCCGTTACAATTTTTGTTTATTTTCATCTCGTCTCTCCGAGCAAATAAGCTCACCTATGAAATCAGATAGCACAACATTTATTTAGCATTTCCATCTGTAATAAATGAAACCAATTAAGCTGCACTTTTATATTAGGGAGGAGGCAATCCTAATTTTCTCCTTAAGTGCGGTTTCCACGGCAATCAGAGGCCTCTGCAGGGGGTCGGGAATGGAGGCGTTGGGTGGGAGCGCACACAGCAGGGACAAACTGACTAAGTGCGAGAGCCTACTGCACTCGCGGCTGAATCTTCCGCTGGCATGCACTTTCTCTATCTCACATACACACACATATGCTGGAGCGCGCAGACACACATTCACACAGAAAGAGCCAATATCACACAAACATTTGCACATATTCTCTTTGTTAATTCGGCCTCATCAATTCATGTGAAATCTAAAGTAATAACTGTGTCCATGTTCATATTTATCTTATTGTCAACGTGATGACGCTATGATCATTTCGTGACTCACGGTGTTTTTTTCTATCGTGCCATGCTGCTTGTTTGACACTGAGAGACGTCGTCTTATTTGTGCAGGCCTGTTCTTCTTATTTTTCCTATGAATGAATTTGTCTCCGGGAAAATGTGGCTGTGGCAGCTTCCTCAATCTGCTAACAGGGGAAGTATTTACGGTTCCAGTCAGAATATTAGGGAACTTGGCCCTGTGTCACCGTTTTTTTGTTGTGTATGACTGGATTCTCCCTCTTCCTCTGATGAGTACACGTTGTGATTTAAAAAAAGACACACAGCAAAAACAACAAATGTTCATTTTGAGCACGTGTCTCTTTTCTGCATGGATTTTGTTAATAGTGGCAAAAGTAGTAGTAATAGTGGCAAAGATGAAGAAAAGTAGAGCTGTTTTTTTTTTTTTTTTTTTTTTTTGGAGCTTCATAGAGAGAAAGAAACTTGTGGAAAATTGTGCGACACCAGACAGTTTCATTTTGCACAAGTTTTTTTTTTTTGCAAAATTAATAAACAAACCGAACAAATAAATAAGAGCTGGGCTGAAATGTTGACCAAGTAAACAGGCAGACAAGCAGACTGGCCTGTTGTGAGTATTTATAGCTTCAGTTTGGCAGCTCTTGCAAGAAGCTCAGAGCTTTTAATTGAAAATTTTCTATAGTCTGGAGCAACACTTCTCTCGCGTGTACTTTTTAGCCATTTTCTGTTCAGTCTCACTTTGCGACTCAAACATACATATTCAAGTCTTTTTTTTTTTTTTTTAAAAGTAACCTATCACTGATATTTACTGTAATTAGCAGTAACCTTCAGAAAGTAATAAAATCAGACTAACAGCTGCATTCATTAGTGAACACTGATTTCGAATGTGTGACAACAGTTTTGCTTAAAAGGCAGGGCAGTCGTGGATAAAGAAGTTGTTAACAGCTTTTAATTCCTTTTGATAGTGAGGACAAAAAGGGTAAAAATGCAGTTTGTGCTGCATTTTTGTCTAATGTTAGAATATTTTACTTATAAATACCAATGAGAAAATATAAATCAGTTATAATAATTATGGTTCAGGTATTTACTTTTATTTTGCTCCGGAGAAAACGAACACTGCACTGTTATTGACTAAACAATGAGCTAAACCATTTAAAATGTCAAAAGACTAGTTGACTTTTTTTTTTTTTTTTTTTGGCCTTTTATTTCAAACATACAGAAATACCAGAGATTCAAAATCAACTTTCGCAACTCAACAGAACTTTCCCTGTAAACAATTAAAACTTTTCTCTTGGATGTGGCTGTGATATCCACTATTCCTCTACTCTAGCAGGCAGTTTGCACTTTTGTTATAAGAAAAAAAAAAAAAAGGAAGGAAAGAAAGAAAGAAAAGAAAAGGCGGGATTCAATCCGTCACACTGGATCTGGAATAGTCTTCTTATAGTTTGAGAAAGCTGAGAAGAAGCTGAAGCTCAGACACAACAGTTGTTAGTCAAACACAGAAGTGTTCCACAGGCACAAGGTTGGAGAGACAGAGCAGAGGAAAGAGAGGTAAGGGTGGGGGGTTAGGGGGTACGGAGAAAGAGAGGGATGAATAGAAAAAGAAAGAGCGCAGGCCTTCCTCAGAACTGTGTTCATGGAGTCTGGCTCTGTCAGGTTCATCTCTCATTACTCCTGGGTGCTCTCTCAAGCTTAGCAGAAATGGATTATGCTACACAAAGAAAAGGAATAATCACCCTATTCTCCTCCTCCTTCTCTGATAAACACACACCAAACATAGACACATGGGGACATACACACACGCGCTCACACGCGTGCGCGCATATGCAAGCGCGCACACACACGCACACATAAACATAAACACACTCTCTTCCAGTCTGTTGTTTTGCCATACACACTGGCATACACACGGAACGAGCCAAGCTTTGTGTGGTGCGCGTTCTCTCGCTGCATGCCAGGGGACTCGTCAATTATCTCCCCAAACGCACCCAGTCCTCGGGGGGAAAAGGCGGTGAGGGAGACGTCCCTGTGTTTGAGAGAACCTGGAGTTTGCAACATTCACTTGAGTGACAATACATTCACGCTCTAATTCTAGGCTAGCGGATGTAATATTTTTTTTCCTTTTCTCTCTCTTTCACTCCTCCTTTGTCTCATTCTTTTCTGCTCTCCTTGTACTTCTTATCATTCCAACTTTGAGAAGTTGGAGCTCCTAAAGGCTTTAGTTGGTGTGTGTGTGTCTGTGTGTTTGTGTGTGTGTCTTGGGTGGTTTCTACTGGATTCTGAATGTGTTTATGTTCACTTGCTTGCTTGCATGTGTATGTGTATGTGTGTGTGTGTGTGCGTTTTGCATTAAAGGGTGTATGCTTACAGTTTGATCTTTTTTATCTAATGCAGGCAAGGTAGTACTCCCTAAAGATTTAGGTTTTGTTTCCCTGAGCAAATTTAAGAAATGTCTGCAAAGGGAAAAAAACACAATAACAAACAAAAGAACAACAACAATTTTATCATATTCATGTAATTAATTGCGCAATGATTAGCATTTTCTCTTTTCAAGCATGAGGCACAGAAAAGCTTTAGCACTTTCATATTAACATAAACAATCACATCAAACCTTTTGCGAATTCAAAGATTGAACTGACAATAATCTGATACATTAATGTTTTATCAACTTTGAGCCAACTAAAGACAATACTCTTAAAACAGATGGCACTCATGTCATTTTACATTTTGAAGCCTTGAATCTTGAGTTGAACATGTAATTGTTCTATCTCTTGACAGCCAGAAAGCAGATTGGCTCACTGGGAAAAGCTTCAAATAAAATAAATAAAAAAATAATAAAAAAAAACTCCCTGTCCATGTTTGTCTTGCTGGGGTGACTCACTGTATCTGTGAGCACTAGGCTGCGAGGCCACTTCTACCTGGTTAAATTAAAGAGAATATGAATAATAGATGGGGAGAATGACACTTCCGTCGCCAGGGGTAATGAAAGACCGACTCCCAGCTCTCTCTTGTCACTCCTCTGACTCACCAAGAGCGCTAATAAAGATGACACTTGACAGCTAACGAGACCCATCACGGGTGGGGACATACACACATATATGAGGAAAAGAGAGCGAGAGAGAAGGACAGGAGAGGGAGTAAGATAGTGAGAAAACAAAATATGAAGAGGGCAAGCGTCGTCAGGGCATCTGGCCCCTCACTGGACAAACAACTTGGTGTCCTGTCAAGAACCAAGTGGCCATTTTCTTTAGCATTCAGCGACCTATTTTAGAAAGTCAACAGATGACCGTCACTCATACTGGTACAAAAAAAAAAGACTGGAGGAGAGGAATGAAGAAAAAAAAAAGGGGGAAAGTTCTTCGTATGGAGTGTGCATTACGGGGAAGGGAGTGAAAAACAAAGCAAAGGAAAAGACAGCGAATGAGATTTAAGTCTGTCCGTGAGGGCCCAGTGGTGCGTTAGAACACGGGTGGTTGGAAGCTGTAGGAAGCCCTGCCTACACCCTGATCTCTGGGGTCAGCTTCAGCTCCAGCCTCCGCCACACAGCGCCCAAAGAGAGGGCGTGCCATTGTTTACCGTCCGCGGTGCGGGTAAACAATAAACAATGAAAAGACTGAGGGGTTGCCAGCTCCTCACCCTAATGTTGCCATTTTGAGAACTCAAACACGCCCCCAATGCTCCCCACAGCCCCCACTCACACCACCCACTCCCTCTCTTTACCTCTGCCACCTCCCCCGTTCAGATCCATCCCCAGCCCCAGAAACCCCAAAGGGGCGGTCGCCCAGCCTGCCCACGCTGCCCTCTAAGAAACCACGAGAGGGTGTGGTTCCGCCTGGAACAGGGAAGCCATTTATTTTGGGCGCATCTCTGCTGACTGACTCATGTGTTGACTGGAAAGTTGGCTGCATGCTCCATGAGGCCGAGGCTCCACCAGCCCTGTGGACTATCAGTCACTGACCTGCCCTCCCTCCTTTAGGGCCCCCTGCACCTCAGCCCACCACAAGTTCAAATGCACCAATAGCCACCCACTCCCATCCTCCCACCCACTCTAACCAGCCCTCATCACTGCTCTATTTTTGTCTTTATGTCAGCCCTGCCACTTACCACCCTGCTCTCAGTCTCAAATTGAAGAATTGCCATTGTTTTAAAGTGACCTTCAGCTGGTGTTCTGTAAGTGCTGATCTTCTGGGATGATGGGCATGTGTCACATGTTTTGTTTGGGGAGTTTTTGGTCGTGAGAATATACAAAATAAAAAGAGAGAGAGACAAAGAGACAGAGAGAGCGAGACCAGATGGTGTAAAGAAGCTGAGTCGGACTTATTTACTGCCACATAGAAGAGAAAGAAAAAAAAATAAAGGCTATATGCAATGGGATTACTAAAGTTTACTTGATCTTTTATTGCAAATCTGCATATATTATATTATTATGTTATGTTATGTGTTGTAACAAAATCTTAATGTTGCATTTTAATGTGAAAGAATAAGACTAAAAGATAAGAAAGACTCATCCTAAAATCCTCCACACAACTCTTATTTGTTTCAGTGGTAAAATATACACTTTAAATTCATCTATAAACATCTGTACACCTTTTAAATTGATCTGAAACTTAAAGTATCTGTGACATGACTACAGTCTTTGAAATTAGGAATTCACTCTATCAATTTAAGAGTGAAAAAAGTGTCTTTAATCCAATAAAGTACCCATTAAATGTCAGGAATAGGGCACCACTGAGAGCTCTTATAATTCATGGTTTAGTCACCAAATTATATAATACATAGCTGGTCCTGTTCTCAGTGGAGAAATAAATGACCTGTACAGATATTGTATTTATATTATGTGCGTTGAAAATTAGTGTTTAAATCAGGCTGATCCAAATGAGGAAAATTTGCGCACTTTCTGTACACTGTATGTTTCTGTGTGTGGGAACATGGCCTGACAAAAAAAAAGTCCCTCAAACTACAGTAGACAAATTTTTTCACAGCTGGAGCATTCCAGATGGCATGAGTAGTCAATAAAAGAGGATGAGGGACCATAAAAACTTTAAAAATGCCCAACCGTAACAGGACTTTTATTTATCTGCCTGGCGATGAATACAGAGTCTTTTATACAGTCTGGATCAAATTTACTCTTCCTCTATTTAATGTCACTGGAGGATGGAGACTTGGTTTTGGACCTGATTTTTTTCCCTTAATATAAATGTCTTTGCATTGCTCATATTTCAAAGCAGCAAAGGTAATGAGGGAATTTGAAAAACACAAATCTTCTCAGAGCATGATGCGCCACCTTTTATATTAAAGAAAAACGTACGCAAGTGATGGAAGAGCCTTGCCTCTGACATGTCTGTCTACGCAGAACCAAAACACACTGACCTACTGTACTGCATCTTACTCCTTTACCTACTTTTTTTTATTATGTAGTGGTCAAAGGGAGCTGTGAAGTAGGGTGCTCTTCATCTTCTCTGCTTCTCCCCAGGGTCCCCATATTGCTCTGGAGATGTCTGTGGGTTCCTTGCTATGGCGTGGCGCTCTGACATTCCCTCCACACCCACACTGGCAGCCAATGTGCCAATTAGTGGCCTTCTCCGCAGGGGTGGGTGTATGGGAGGTGGAGAACACAGGAGAACGAGAGACAGAAGAGTAACAGAGCAAGGGAGAGAGCGTGTATATGAGCGTTTTTGGAAGTGTGTATATGTGTGTATGTGTGTGTGTGCATGTGTGCGTGTGTGTCCTCAGACCTCAGACATTCCTTTCGCTATGACCTAGGGTACAATTAAGGGGATGTCCCTCCCCTGCCTCCCCTACTCGGTGGACCACATCAACGGAAGTCCTGGCCCAGCTGGAGGCTCTAATGACGGGAGGGAGGCCAGGTCGCGACCCTGGTGTGCCACCTCAGCGCCACGCCCTTCCTGTTTAGGTCCAGACAGGGTCTACGCCAGGAGAGGAGGAGAAAAATGGGGAAAGGGGAGACAGGGAGTAGCGAAGTGTTTCGGGTTTGTGAAAGATCTGGAGTGCTAGCTGGGAGACATTGGGAGAAAAAAAAAAACTAGCATGGAAGTTGTCGCTATGCTAAAAAAAAGTTTATTTGCCTCAGTAGTGTCACTTGGTTTTGTTCCCCTTACCTGTCTACCTTGTCCTAAAAGTAAAGAGATGACTTCTTCAACTTCATCATGTTTTCCATAGCAGTTAAGATGAGAACTTAGCACTGTTATTTATTGCCCTGTAACAGAGAATTTGGAATAATTAAACTAAATGATAAACTAGGCAGACCACTGACCAAAATTAGAGGTAGTAAAGTCTGAGATAAAAGACACAGATGGGCTCTACACAATGTGTAGGTGTCTGGGCATTTGTTAGTATGCAGAGAGTTGTGTTAGAGCATCATGGGACTGAAAGCTGTGGCCCTCAGCCCTGCCGTCGTCAGACAACCCATCCTCATGGAGAGGCTCGGATAATGATATGTCTGTGAGTCTGTCTGTCTGTCATGCCTCTGGATTTGCTTGCTCCACTCCTGTGAGTGAGGAACAGCAGGGGACATGTGGGGGTGGTAAAGTGTGTGTGTGTGCGTGTGTGTGCGTATGTGTGCGTCTGTGTGTGTTTGTGCATGCTGCATCTGGCTTTGTGGAAAGCGTACAAGCAAGATGGTCTTGCATGCGTGTGTGTGTGTGTGACAGGGGTCCCCACAGATTATAGATGTTGATGAGCGTCTCCTCTCAGCTTGGAAACCCTGTAATTGTCACCTTGCTCAAGTAGGGGACAGGGGAGAAGATACACATTGGATAACCACACTGAAAACCCCCAATCAAAGAAAAGGGAAATTTAGAGAGATATACAACAAGATAAAGAACCAGAAGGAAAAAAAGAAGAACGGTGCCCCTCACTGAAAAGGAAACTACAAAGAAACTACATTTTCGACATCTCAGAGACCAAATAAAACAAATGTTCTGCTGGTGTGAATTATGCTACATGTGCTACAGAGCATACGGTATGTGTGAGCTCATGTGTGGCGTGCATTCATCCAAGTCTGTGTGCATGTCTGCGTCTGTGTGGGAGAGATAGAAATAACTGGAGTGAGGGACAATCGACGCTTGTCCAATGATTACAGTCATTACATTATTAGTGCCCAAGTGACCAAGTGACACCGATAGTGTTTCCACTTTGTCACTGAACAAACCAGACCAACAGGCTCAGGGTGAGTTCCTGTGCACTTCATTAACTAAATGGTAACTAAATGCTCTAATTGGACTTATAAAGACTTATAAATGAGTGGGTTTGATGATTGTGTAAAATCCTGTGGTCTTTACTACAAAGCTATAAGTGTCTGAATATTTTTATACACTGTAGATTACAGTCTGACTTGTCTGTAATTAAAGTTCTATATATATTTGCATTATGTAACATTTACAAGTAACAAATAACTAAATAGTAAAAAATTGTTAAACTAATTCATACATACATTAAAAAAATAACTTAATAATAATCTATCCATCTGCCCCATTACTGCATTCAGATATTTTTTAGGGCTTAAATATATCCCAGAATGCATTAGGTGCAATAAGGGGACGGATCCATACTCAAACATATTGTACCTAAAGGTAATGTTAAGCCTAAATCTGCATGTATTTGGACTGTGGGAGGCCTGAGGAGCAACCAGAGGAAAGCAATGCAGTGAACATTAAAGAGCAGACAGATGCTGTAACATAATTCCATGCGTGTAATTTATGCGGCGCGAAATGTTATCAGTTTTTCTTAGTTTTTCACCACCGTTTGTCACGTGTTAATCATCAGATCAGGTAAAGAGGAAAATTAAGTTTTCAAAGAACAAACTGACAGTCTTACAGTCACCTCTGGGACCTTGTGCACCTGACTTGTGGCTTGAACAGAGCTAATTTTATCTCAAATTACAGAAGTGCACTTTATAGGAAATATTCAAAAAAAAAAAAATAGACTTGCCTAGCACTTTCTCAGTAATGCTTGTGTATCTGCTTATTCATGCAATGTTCCATTAAGCCACCCATGTGGCAGCAGTACAATATTTCAAATCATCAGACATATTTTAGTCAGTTGAATCTCAATTTCTGGCGACGCTGTCAACCACTCAACTCGAAATATCAATCAATATGAATCAATCACCATTTGAATACCACAGCCTATCCTGGAACTGTTGCTGACCGTGTGCATCCCTCCACGGACACAATTTACCATCTTCTAATGGCTGCTTCCAGCATGATGACGCACTGTGTCATAAAGAAAAAGTCTTCTCAAACTAGTTTTATGAACATGACGATAAGTTCTGTGTACTTCAGCAGCATCCGCAGACACCGGATTGGAATACGGCAGAGCACATTTGGGATGTGATGGAACAGGATATTTGTGCAGCTGATAAAGGGACAGAAACTGATGTTGTGATGTTGAACTTGACCAGGACCTCAAAAGACAACATCTTGCAGAATCCATAGCATAAGACATTTATTGTGTGTATGTTTAAATGTTTGTCTAATTAAAATGGAGTAATGAAGAATGTAAATATCATAACATCCTAACAATAAACACTGCATCTGTGTGTGTTGACATACATGTCATACAGCACTCAAAAAGTAAAGATAAAGACACTAATTTGTCTGTATTGACTGTACTGTGCTTCTCCATCTCTCATTAGCTTCTATTAATCTATTTACCCTTCACATTGCCCTGACACCACCCCCAGAACCACAGCCTTTGCCAAAACCAAAGTGACACTGGCTCTGCAGGCGAGGTTGGGAGGCCATGAGGTCATACCAATGATGGCACTAGCTGTCGACTGGTGAGATGTGGGGCCCGTAGGCGGAGGGGTGCTAGGTGCCTGCGAGGGTAGAGCGAAGGGAGTGTGCCGGGGGAAGTGAGACATTCATTAGGAGAGCCAAGCTGACGCTGTCACCCTTGCCTGCTTCTAAGGAGCCTGCTCAGACACACGCCAGCCTCAGCTGCTACCAGACCACGGCTGTGCTCTGGAACGACATGTCTTCAACATTCAAGTCACAGTTTGTGTGTGCATAAATATGTGTGTGCAATTGGATGTTAAAATGTTGTTTTATGCTGTGAAACACTGTCACACAAATGCTATTTCATTCACATACGCAGATGATGGAGTGAGAAGATAAAAATACAGACAGAGAGAGGGACACACAGTGAGTCTATTATAAAAATGCAAGTTCAAGTTCATGGTTCATCTGCCGAGGCCTTGTGTTTCTTTCCGGCAGTTCTGATGACAAATGAGACAAGCGTGTTCCCTCAGTCATCATGTACGCCTGTGAAAGCAGAGCCCATTTTATTGGGCCTCTAATGTGATGAGAAAGGCCAGGAGTCAATTACTGTGTACTTATTCTCCCTCTGCCTGAACACAGACTTGTTAACGCTTCCTAATAATGAGCTACAGCGAACAAGAGGGTTACACCAAATCCTTCTGACTCACAAAAAGGAAAACATGTTCCATTCTCTTTGTGCCCTACCGCTGATGCTCGATAAAAAAATAAAATCAAATAAAATGAATAAAGAGGTGAGGGACATGGGGAATGTTTGCCTTCTAACGGTAATGATGTCCTAAGCTTTTGTTGTTATAACAATGGTAGAAGTGGCAAAGCTGCGCGCATCACTATGCTTTAATACTGTCATTATAAATATACTGACAGATTAAGGGTTCTATTCATATCATGTTTGCTTTTGTGAAACAGAATATCAATAAGTATAGTGAGCAGAGTAAAATACACAGATAAAACTCTCTTCTACCAATGGTGCATTGCCACCCCAAAGTCTTGACTAACACCTGAGTCCTCTTGAACTGACATTTCGTGATTATCCACTTCGGCAACACAGGCTAACTCCCAATCTGCATCATTATACACCACCTGTGTAAACTAACTTACAAGTTCTTTGCTAAAAATACAGCAGAGGTTTATGTTATTTTAGCACTCGCCATTGTTCACTAATTTACAGCTGTGGTTTCTGTTTGTGTTGGTTACCTTTCTATTGAATTTATTTGTTTACCTTGCTGAGAGCAATGGAGAAGAGAGGAGGTTGGAGTGTTCGGAACAGGTATAAACTTGAGAATAGAGTAAGATTTCTTTAATTAATTGCAACATAAGGAACTGTTTCAACCCAGAGCCCACACTTATCAAGGAAACTCCATAAAGGAGCCCACAAGAACACAACCTGCTTTCCTTTTTTAGCTTAAATGTAATTTGACTGTTTTTACTCTTTTAAAAAAACATACACTACTAGGGCATTCTTTAAAGCTGAAAATATATTTTTAAAAATACATATTGAATGTATTGCAGCAAGCGCCTGACTTTCTGTACCTCTCTATTCATATAGCATTGTCTTGTTTTTTTTTTTTTTTTTTTTTTTTGCATTTTGGTGACTTCTAAATTATATTTTACTTTGTTATCTACATATATCATCACAGATCAGCAGCATTTTTTAAATGGTTAATTGGTTCCACTGTGCTACAGTTTACAGAGACTAAACTCACGCAAAAGTCAAGAAAAGAAAAAATATTAATGCAGAAGGGGCTTTTGTGAATCTTCACGTTTGTTTCTATCTCATCTTTAGGTGTTTTTTGGAAAGTTTGGGTGGATATCTATATCAACTGGTATTTACTGGATTTTGGAATTAACAGACTTAACTTCCTGAACTTGGTGGTAAATTTCAACGGTAACAAAAAACCCAATGTTAGGAAAGTGGAAAATAAAAAATAAGTGTGTTTCTCTTTAGTTAGGTTGCATGCGCTCTCTTTGGTATTCACACTCTTTTATTAGGTTAGGCTGAGGCTTATTGGGGGTTAGGGTTATTGGGGTTAAGGCTATTGGTGTTTAGGGTTAGGGATAAGGTTATGTTATTGATATTCAAAGAATATAGGTTATTGCCTTGCATGCCCTCTAGTTTCAAAGTAGTAAAATGGTAATGAAGGTCAATAACCCCTGGATGGATGTGGTGATCAGGTCATAAACTGTTACAACTGTAGCAACAAAATAATGGAGCAAATCATTATTATTAGGGTTAGAGTTGGAGTTCTACTTAAAGTAAGAGCTACATTAGATGCTAAAATACAATTCTTTATGTCCAGATAGTGATATAACAGAAGTTATTTCTATAGTGTTTATCATTATTACTGCTTATATTTATTGGTGACTGGGATAATATATGGTAGTGCAGAAGAGTCAAATATGCTGTGATCCAGAAGGGATCAAATAATGCAAAATGAGCACAGTGATGGAATATGTTTAAATGACAACATCACCAGTACTGCTGTAAACTACCACATAATGCACTGACTGGTGCCAAAGAGCCCTCAATTTGTAACACTTTGTGTAAACTATTAATAATAAAAGTTGTTGTCCACTACCACCAAAACAAAAGCAACTTTGGTCCACATACAAATTTAAGTAGAAAATTATCGTCTCACATCCCCACACCCCTGCTCTTTGTGGTCTTGAGTAAAATCAAATTTTTTTTTTAAGTAATTAAGTAATTAAAAGGTTCAAATTCTCTGAAGTTGTAGCAAATTAGAACTGTGACAAATTAAAGTCGCAACTCCTTCATAAAGCTAGGTGTTTTACTAGGAGTTTCAAATCTTCGGAGAATGTCATCTTCACACTTCTGTTTGGAGAATTACACTATTGAAAGTATTTGATTATCCAGAGTATTCTGTCAATCTCTGCGTGTCACACTTATTTTTAACAATGTGCCTTGCTTTGTAAAAATGATGAAAATGTTTTTTTTTTTTCTACTCTTTGTTTTTCCACAAATGCTGTATCTTGGCTTATAGAATACGCAATGGAAATAAGATAATGAATTCTGCTGTATTATATTTTAATTCACTCCAAATGAGGTTGATCTTTGCCAAATCAGTGAATTGAGAACCCCTGGCTTTGTTCATTTGTTTTAATTAACGGGAAGAGGAAAGGTGAGAGAGAAAAAAACACTGGCACATTGTTAGTGTAATTAAAGATTAATTCCAGAATATTATGCGTGTGATAATGTCTCTAATGTTGGGCAAAGATATCCATATTTTACATAAAACACTGTGTGGTTAAATTTAGACAGTTTTACATAAAACCTGTCACAGGCGCTCCTACTCCTATTCATTTAGCATTAGCGGCGCTTCAAGGACCACAATTCATATGTCAGTCCTGTTGTCAAAAAGATCTTTTCATGTGAGGATGAACCTAAGGCAATTGCGTTGAGTCAGTTACTGTAAAAGTGAATAAGGGAATACTTCATTTTGCTGTCATGACAAAACAAGGCGCAGAAGTCTGTATCAGAACAGTCTCGATGAGAAATGGACACATATTCATCTTTTATCATGGGCTATTATAAGATTAAGAAACTGTAACCAACTTACTTATGTGTGATGTGTGTTCTGTGTTTATAAAAGTGCATTGAAGGACAGCACTGTTTGTTTACTTTGTTAACATTTAACAAACATACATTTTTTTTCCCCTGAAACGTAATAAAAAGTTCAGGGAGACAAGAGCTGAGTTTGTGTTGTTTAAACAGAACCAGCAGAATCAAATATCAAAATGCACTTAGTATTCCTATAATTAACCTGATAGCCATCTTAAAAGCTGCATGTGGCACTTTATCACACCAATAAGTAATTCTGATGGTCCACGTGATCCAGACGGCCGTCACTTCTCCCACCGAAATGTTGGTATACAAAGCGAGATGGACTTTTTATTGCTCACGTCACATTCTGATCTTGTTTGAGATTCATAACAGAAAAAGTGGAAGCTAAAAACATAACTTCCTTCCTTTTTTTCTAAATTAAAATTGGTATTTCTAATTTTGAGAGTTTTGTTTCATTAGATTAAGATTTGTGCATCTGTCCAAGAAAAACTTAGATGCAATATATTATTGTTGTTTGAGGGATAAAAAATCCAATTAGATTTATTATGCATCTTGATCATTTGCTTCGCCAATGTAAAAGTCCTCAGGCATATTCTGTGGGCATTTTTTTTTTCATTCCACCTGAATGCTTAATTACCTAAATGAACTCATTATGTACTTCACTGGACTAATTTAACTCTTTGTCCAAGGTCAAGTCTGACAGAGATTTAAAGTGACCAGTCTGTAGGCCTGGGAGACAAGGAACAGTGTTGAGTGCCAAGAAGAGGATGTAGAAAATGAGGGGAAAAAAGAGATGATGATTTAAAAAATAAAAAAAAAATGTTGAACAAATCCATGCTGGATAAGTCATACCTGAAGAGACAAAGTGAGGTGCAGAGACCGCCCTCTGTAGCTGACTGCCAGTGAGCTAAATAAGCACCATTGTTGACCATTGCTGCAATATATAGGTCACATTTGATATGGGTAGGATGCAGGTAATTGAGAGTTCACAGAGTGAAACACAGAGCGTTAGTAACTAATGACACAGCAATCTGCCTACAGCACCAGCCCATCGCCTGTAGGATGAATAAATCAACTCAATCATCGTGGCACACTATGTTGAAAGCGATGAGCTTAACCTGAGATTGAAAAAGCTGATGTTGCTGAAAACTTTTTGTGGGTCGTTTCACCAATCTGTCAGCAGAAAATGCTCCTGAGCACTGGCGGAACTCTTTTGAAAAACTCGTCTCAGTGTTTCATTTTAAAAAAACAGTCAAATGTGCCAGCAACAAGGAGGACATGGAAACACTTTGTTTAGATGTTGTTTTTTCAAGGAGGGAGTTAATATAAATACTAGAATTATAATTACATGGGGAAAGTTTTTAGTAAAAATGGAAGTTATGTTAAATATTTCATGCTCTAAAAAGAGTAAATTCTTGGTACTGTGAGTGTGAAAGTTGTGTGAACTAAAGCATTAATAAGATGTGGGCTGACAAGCCAACATGTCACTTTCTCTCTCTTATCTTAATGGATCACCTACAGCAGTATCTCTACCAGGACAAATATACTGTAAGTCTTCAAACAAGTATCTTGGGACCCTGAACTATGTCACTTTGTTTTGTTTTGTTGTTTTTTTTCTCTACATTCTACATAAGAGACAGCAGCATTGTTAGGTTTTGTTTGTAGCTACTTTACAAAACAGTTGTAAATCATGAATGAGAGCTATGTTGCATTTTGTCATGTCGCTTTGGGCAGGACGAGTGTGATGGATAGGCCTATAGTGCAGGGGACAAATGAGTGAAACAACATGATGAGAGTCATAGATTCCTCTAACTATTATACCATACCAACTGTACTGATTCTCCCCAAAAACATGCAATTATACGTTGTTGGATATTAATAGCTCCATAGCTACATGTTCAAGTCCCTGTAATGTATCTGGTATTGTTTGCTTTAATATAATATATGTATGCTGCTTCATGTTTTGCAAGCATACCGGGCCCTCTGCTCTTCCCATCTCTTATCTGGCTCCACTCGACTCCTGTTCCCAGGGACCATGGGGAAGGACAAGTCCTGGCTGTCCTGGCTCTTGACAGAGGAGATAAATCACTCAGCACACCGGAGGATAGCCTTCCAGTCGGCAAGCTGGGAACTTCATTATCCCGCCCCTGCCACACATTACCATGCAGATCGTCACTGATTGGGCCAGCGCTGTGTCGTGCGCAGCCTACTTCTGTCACCGCCAGAGGAGTCTCAGATCTGTCTCAGTGTTGTGAGGAGAGAAGAGGAGAATTTCATAATGGAAGGGAAAAGGCACGATAAAAACGAAAGATGGAAGTGAGAGGTGATATATTAAAATAGAAAGATTTGAAGAGGAAGTGGGAAAATTTCACTAATATCTACCCAACGCGGGTCTATTTGCCATAAAAACATTGCCATATAACTTGGTTTCTGTTGACGACTGCAATCCTCTGAAAATTCAAGCAAGCATATTCTGTGTAAATTCCACTATGGTGTAGTTTCCTTCAGCAAAGAGAGGCCCAGGAAAACCACAATTTCTACTTTTTTGCTCACACTATTCTGCATCAACACACTTTCACTTGCACTAACACCTTGTATGTTTTGAAACACAGTAATTTTCTTTACCACAAACCACCCATCTTGAGAGCTCATGAGGACATATAGATTTATTTATATACTTCAAACCTTCATATGATTTATGATACACAAAAATATTGAATTACAACTGCTTCCTTGGCAATTTTGTGTTATACAATGTAATTAAATAAATACAGCTCGGTTTTGCTAATAATCTTTGACACGGCTCAGTGAAAACTAACATTGTTTTACAAAACAGGATATGGATATGGCCAGTTTAGGTTAATGAAGATGTATAAATATATAGAAGAGCAACTTAGTGAGATGGGAGGTTACCAATCCCCTACATGCTGACTCTGAAGACAAGCACAGATCATATTACCCTGTGCCTCAGGACCACACACACACACACACGCATGCACGCACAAAAACACACAGTGCTAGAGTGACAAGAGTTTCCTGGCAGAGATCAGCAATAGATTGACAAAATGTTTGAGTGTCAACTTCAGTTCATTTGAATGAGTGCCTGACTGTGTACGTCTGCCTGCGCAGACATAAAATCCGGTGTGTGTGTTTGCCCTTTTTGTGTCTAGCTACGCACACATCATTGTGGTAAGTGGAAGAGTAAGTGTGGCAGAAAGAGAAAGGAGGGATATGAAACTGTAAACTACTTGTGTACAGTGATCCATCCTTAAAAACTGGAAGCAGAGCATACCAGAAACTGCATCATTTTATTTTGCTTTGCTTAACAGCGCAGCAACAAAAATGGTCATTTTTAGTTAACCATATAGCAGAGACAAGTATAATTAAATAACTAGCAGTGTAATTTATCAAAAAAAAATAATAAGAATAACTATGCTAGCTCCACTTATGAAAATACACACACACACACACACACACACATATATATATATATATATAAACAGTGCATGTTTTTGCTGTTGGAAAAATCCACTGTGATATAGTTCAATAGGGCCACTCTGACTGTAGGTTTACATCTCTCGCCCTCTTCCTTTCTCTGAATCCTTTCCATCCTCTGGGCATCAAGCTGGATCAATTCATTGGTGAGCGGTAACCTGATCGGATTGATCGTCTTCTTTCATTTATTGGCTTCCCACCAGTGAAAAACACTGGAGAGAGAAGGATAAAGATGAGAAGAAGATGGGAAATACAATATCCAGGATGCAGTGAATTGTAGATTTGTATTTACAAATAAAAAAAAACTGAATGCTGAAACTTATCTATCCACCGTTACAGTCCAACTTATCCGTTCAGCTGACACTGGGTGAGGGTAGTGTACAGCCTGGACAGGTTGCCAGTCTATCACAAGTCTGATATATAAAGACAGAAAAACCATTCATGCTCTCATTTACACCTACAGGCAATTTGGAGTCACTATTAACCTAAACTGCATGTCTTTAGACAGTGGGAGGAAGCCAGAATACCCGGAAAACCCGCCCAGCTAAGAGACAAATGCAAACTCCTTACAGAAAGGCCCAAGTCCAGCTGTCAGATTCAAACCAGGAACCTTCTTGCTGTGAGGAAACACTGCAAAACCACTGAACAACCATGTTGCCCTAGTGAAACAATAAGAAATGAATCCGTCAGTCAAACAAGCAGTGTGAAATATTTATATTAACGGTTATATGGAGGAAAACTTACAGGATGGCTGAAGAAAAAAAAATTGATAATAACTATGGTGAAAAAAAAAACTCATTAGACGTGTTACTGCATGAGGTTATCGCAGACACCTCTGTGAAAGACCGACCGTCATGTTGCAGTTGTGAAGGACGACACTGAGGAATTGTGTTATCACTGCGAGTGGGAGGAGGGCGTAATAGAATGGGCAGGGGTTCCAGGTGTTCCTAACAAGAGTAAAAGTGACATCTGAAATTAACAAACATTTCATTCCACACTTCCGAACCATGGGTTGAGTGTAAATGAAACTGAGAGGGGAGCGTGACTCCTCCACCTCTCAGCCTCCAGTTCTCACCACTGTCAGCAGATGTCAGTTAACTTCTGCCTGTGCTGCTGCCTTGCTCTCTCTCTCACACACTGCTTCAATCATACTTTTTAATCAGACAACACCATAGAAGTACACTGAGTAACTACAAGGTTCCATCCTGGCAACCTTCTCCTCTACATAAGCTTTATTTTTTTTCCCTCTACCTTAACTTTTGTATGCCCTCCCCACTTTCCCCCCGTCTAACCCTCCCCTCCCCCAGTCCAGGTCTTGTGTGTCGGAGGATCCCCAGGGTGTGTGTGGGCTAATTAGGGTGAGGCAGATCGGAGGGAAACACAGGTGTTAGCCAGATCGTACTCGCTGTACAGAGTAATGACTGTACCGAAGCCCCTCATCCCACCACCCTCCCCCCCAGGGTAATTTGTCGCTACTCTGTATAACCATGCATCTCGCTGCTCCACTTCTGTTTGCTTTTCATTAATTCTTTTTATGTGGTTATTTGTTAGCATTATTTATGGCCCACACAAATATTAGCGCCATTAGCCGGAGATACAGCAATGACTTTGCCACTGTGGTCCTTACCTGAGCCGCAAGGGCTAGGACTGTTGATGTATCTTTATCAGGTCAAGGTGGTCTGTTAATGTGTGTGTGTGCATGCATGTATCAGTCTGTGCTGCAGTGTTAACATAAGCTTTGTTTTGCACCAACTGTCAGACATACTGCATTCGCAATCTTACTTCATTTCTCAGTTTCCTCACTGTTCATTGCCTCTGACAGACAGCCTTATATCACATTTCAAAGTGGAAATAATACAAATCTCCCTTTGTGATGTTCAAATGCCTCTATTAATATGATTGGACATGACTGTGCAAATCTCAAGAAAAAAAGAAACTTGAGCAGGAGAATGCTCTTCTGCTTCTTACTTCTGATTATTAAATTATGACTGGGGAGCCGAGTGAAGAATTTATGAGCACAAATCGACAGAGAGTTGAAGTAACAGACAGTAAAAAGAGAAAGCAGAGAGGGTGAGTGATGGGAGGAGTGTGAGATGCAAGGAGAAACTGTTGAGACAACGGTAAGATCGACGGAGAGGGAATGAAGAAGGGAAACGAGAGAGAGAGCGTGCTACTGTTAAGTGCATAAGTGGCAATATGTACCCAGTGAGGTGGAACTGGACCTGGTGAGAGAATATTGTCCCAGGTCAAGCCTAGTCTAGAGTCAGAATCACTTGGGTGGCTGTTGCTCACTAGAGCAGAACACAGCTGAGGGAAAAAAAAGCGGGTGCAAACCTGAGTCAGCGCCATTTTGCCTTTTAGTTTGTAGAAAGTGTGTTCTACGCTACCTTCATGATATGAAAGCTACTCATCTAAACAACTTAAAAAATACTCAGGTAACTGACATGTTATGAGGTTAGCCTTACAGCCCGCATTACTATCAAAAGCTGCTATTGTGCATCAGTCACAGACATCAACATTTACTTGGATGACAACACACACAGCAGGCATTGTGCAATGTCTCTTTACGACAACAAGCATATTCTCTAAGGACTTAAGTGACAGTGGACATTCAATATTTAAAAGCAGTAAAAGCTGTCTTAGGAAAACACTTTCTATTGCAAAATTAAAACCTTGCACAGCTGACCTTTGTTTACATCAAACAAACTAAAGCTTTCATGACGAGGACAACGCACCAGCATCCTCTGCAGTTTAACCATAAAACTTTCAAACTTCTTTTCTGATGAAATACTTCATCACCAATGAATCTCAATGGAGATGGATGCTGGTGCTGCAAGTCACATTTGTCCTGTTTGGTTTCAGCTGTACACTGTGACTGAGAATGTTTGCTCTACTAAGGACACTGAAGCTGACATCACTGGAATCAAGCAGCTGATGGCATAGAGTTGTGGCGGTAAGTCCTGTAGCTCCCAGTAAGGTCACTGGTTTTGGTATGTGCACCCCCCACTCCCCCTCCTGCAATTGTACATGTTGTGCATCACGTTCAGTTCTATTCTGAGCGTGGACTTCAGCTGTTCCCAACAGATTTCACCCAGACCCATTATCACTGTCCCAAGGAGGAACTGTATATGGTGTTGCATTAGCTTACATCATACAACAGAACATGACTACAATATATCTGTGAATTAACATGGATGATTTTCATCACAGTGGTTTATACAGCTCTATAATGAGTGTAGGCATCTGGTGCGCTAAATTTGCTTTGTTCATCCACATTTTCCACTGTCCTCTCAAAAATGTTGTCAACTCATCTGCTCTCTCAGCGCTGTGGTGGAATTCTGCAACTCTCTGTTTAAGCCTCTTCAAAAACTCCCAAGGGCCCACTGTAACAACATTCAGGACAATCAGTACAAACATACTACATTAATGACACAAATCACCTACATCTAATTATTGCACATGGAGTAAGTTATTATTTAATTGAAGCCACTTAGTTTATACTGTCAAATAATGAGGTGATGATGATGATGATGAGGTGACTCATTACTGTATGCCAGTGGTATCCAGAGGGACATTATGCCGTAGAGAGTGGAGTGATCATGCGCTGGATACGATGGATATGTCCTAATTGTAAATTGTGAAAGGATTTCTTTGCAGTGCTGTACACGGCGTGACCAACGTTGCAGCGCTGACAACAAAGCAATCGGCTATAAAACGTGCTACTACCGATATCATTAAGCGTTCAAAAAGTAAAAAGTTCAGAGCCAAATGACACGTGCGTAGTCGTCTGTGGTATTAACGGTGGTTACATTAAGTCAGACGGTAACCAAGGAAACAGATCTGTCTACTAGCATGAGACGTATTCTATTGTTAGCGGGTTCACTGTCAATAAATCCATTTACATAAAACCTATCTACCACTCACTGACAAAGTTCTGCTGTTCTAATTCAGCAAGTAAGTTTCTAAGACCCTATTATTGTTTTGGCCAAGTTCATTCTCCTCAAAGTATGAAAGTGTAATGGAAATTGTGTAACTCTTTAAAAGTTATTTGACTTTTTTCATGAATTGTTTTTTTTAACTTTTCTTTTTTAACAATTCTTCACTGTTTTATTCACCATCTGGGGAAATGAAAGAATGATAACTTGACAGAAATACATATCCTATCATGATATCAGTTATTTGTTATGTGTCATTTTCTTTACTGTCAACTTTCAGGTGCAATGAAGAAAGAGCTGTGATATTCATATGGACAGCTGGACAACTGGATAGTCAAATATTTTAAAAACACTACATAAAAAGTAATTACTGTTTAAATACTATGTACTGAATATCAAGGCTAAAGTTTAATGTCAGTTCTCTTGTCCTTATTCAATTCTATTGAAGATACCTATATCAGTTTAATGTTGCTGAGCCCATAACAAGACAACTGTGAAATCTGATCTGTTTTTGGATTCAGTATCCTTATAATTAAGTAAACAGTGGAACAATTAAACACAAAACTAACATGTTTTGATTGACCTATTTATTGTGATTTCCATTGCAGAAGCATGTTGTTTTATATGTCCTTCAAAAGTGATAAATGCACGTCATGTGATGTGGATAAAGTCCTCACACCAGCACTCAGACAATAACTCACCAGGATACTTTGTCCTTGACCTCGAGGGGGAAAAAATGATGTGAATATTTCCAGGAAAAAAAGCTTCAAATTATTCAGACTGTCAGCCATTGTGTGAGCAAATTCTGATTGATTGATTCAATTATTTGCAACATTGTTAAATCATGTGATGGACACATTTGTCTGCTACACTCTACAGTTGTCCATTTCACAAAGGACATAACTAGTAACAAGCTCATTTAAATTCCTGTCATTGTAATTGTGATATTAACTTACTTACTTGAAAAAGTAGTAATTAGTTACAAAAGTTAATGCAAAAAGTAGTGGCATTCAAGTAATACATTAAAATCTCTGAGATCACTTTCAGTTTAGAACAATCCATCCTTTGCTTTCACTTTTTATTCTAGTTAAATTTATTTTATTCACCTCCCCAAATTTTGATCTCAAGAACAAGTGTGTAGTGTGTGAGTATGTGTCAGAATGTAAGTTCAAAAAATAGCTGCATTATGTTTCATGATGGCTTGTTACCTGGAGTGTGTGTGTGTTTTTTTTTTTTTTTTTATTTTTCCTTGTACAAATTTAACTCAAGAACTTTAACTCAATATCCATTTTAACAGTTTGATGTAACAATTAAGCGAAAACTCTACTGCTCCTTTCCTCTGTTCTCCGTAATTGGTTTAACTGATATGTTTTATTAAGTGTCAAAAGCACCAGCAGGGCTTTTGCTGTACAGTCTGTCACATAGGGTTCCAAGGCATAAAATGGTAAATGGGGGAACAGAGAAAGGGGATTAGGAGGAAGAGAGAGAAAAGAAAATGAGGCAGTGTAGAATAAAGAATAGTTGGTAGGAACAGTCACCATCTGACATTTTCAGAAGCCTTTGTTGCTGACACAGGTGAGCACAGAGAAGGGAAGTTACATTACACAGTTGATTGGATAGTGAGCTAACTGATCACTCGTTCATTTGCACTCTTTCACCTTGGGGTCGGAAGTGTGACACCAGGCGTTTGTTCATTTTTCCACTGCTGATGTCAGTTGTTTTTTAATCAGCACCACCGGTCTGTAAGTAGTGCAGGTGTGGCTCAGAGGAGCGGTAATGCTGAGGATGTGTGAAATTACACTCGTTATGGAGTAAGATGAGCAGCACCAAACAAGCATTGTAAAAGTTTAGATCCGCAACTCATTGTTGGATTTCTCCTAATGCTCTCTTTCACCAGCATTTACCACTTTGAACCTTGAAAAAACATCAGAAGGCAAATCCTGCTCTTCTATTATGTGTTTTGTTCTCTTTATGTTTGAAAGAAATAAGGTCTCTGTACCAGTTTTCTGAATCCTATGTTTTTTATTTATTGTATTAGTTATCTTACTGATAATCTGGAGGTTAAATCCACAGAAACTTCATTTGTTCAGAATGAGAAAAGAGCTCTCTTTAATGCTGGGATGTAAAAATAAAAATGTGCGTAAAAGCCGAACTGAGCCAAGAAGCATAGCAGACATAAGAAAAAACTACATTTTTCAAACAGAACTCGAGCAAATTAAGTCTGAAATCTTGGCACTAAAAACCTATGAAAGTTTTGAGACTGACCTCCCAAGAAGAACAACAGTCATTTCTGCAAAAATCCCAAAATGACATTTGTTTATGTTGAAGTAACAAAGCCTTCTAGTAGTTGTAAAAAATATATATATATATTATGGGAGCAAAGTGGGAAATCATTTGACATTGGTATAAAACGATTAAAAGTCTGCTTGGAGGAAAAAGGGTTGGGGTGAGTGGATAGTTCAACAAAACATCTCCCTTTAACAACGGATAACACATTTATTGACTTCCACAGAACATGTAACCATCATGACAGTTCCCAAAACCTTAATAAAGGAATTACTGCAATGTTTTATATATAACTTACATAGAAATGCCACTCCTTTATCAGTGCATAGTGCATTATCTTTCTCTAGTAAATACATTTTTTCACAGCAATTGTTAAGCCATATGATCTTCAGATGTTTTAGATCCAGTGATTAATAAAATTCAGAGATGACAACGCCAATAAAACCCCAGCTTGACAGAAAAAAAAAAATGTTGGCACCATCATTTGCTCTCTCCCAGTGGCCTGACTGAAAGTGAGAAACAAAGGTGACGTTCCCAGATATCATATGTGAAGAACAATCAAACACACATATGGTATAGTCAAAGCAGTGTTGCACTTGATAATTGAAAAGATCAGATTTGATTCTGACAAAGCATAGATACATTTTTCACATTTTTCTGCAGTTCTTGTACCACAGGGGATATATAACTGTCTATTAAATTATTTAACAGTGAGTGCACTTTGAATGCATAAATCACCTAACTTCCATATATACACATCAAAACACTGACCAAAGACTGTGTCCAAATATGGTCTTTTTAGTGACTGACACTTGTATCACTAATGACAGATAATGATATCTGCTCTGCTAGGCTATTACTGTGGTGGTCATTGTAAAGTAGCTTCTCTACACAGGCCTTTAGGCCACTTGACCACCCAGAGACCTTGCTTTATACTCCCAGAGAGCCCCTGTTATCCCCTTATCAGCAAGTATGGACGTACACTCTTGCTTTTAAGAGTCTGATGTCTCGCCAAAGGTAAAAGCTTTAGAAATTTGGATGTCCTACTATCTTATCAGTGGGTCGACATTTTGATAATAATGGTTTAACCTTTAGGTGTAATTGCAGAGAAGAAATACCTCTTCTGCTGTCTTTTCTTCACTGGTGAGCTGCTGAAATGTAAAAGAATCCGGTTTAGGTTTTTCCATTTCATAATCCCGAGTTCAATGTAAAGAGTTCTCATTTCAAGTCCTTTTAGGGCCTCATTCATTTTTATGAGTTGTTTTTCTTGTCAGGTCCAATCCTTGTCTCTCCAGCTCTGACTCTGAAACTATCAAAGTCTTTATTTTCCTTTTTGAATAAGAATCAAAGAACCTCTAGGTGAAGCCTCAAAGACACCTTACAAAATATTCCTTTGGCGGGTTATTCCTAATGTTTACTTGGCATGAGCCTGTGCCCAGAGGCAGCAGCACTTATTCCCTCTCTGACACCAGTGTTGTCTTGTGCTACAAGAGGAACTCTCTGTGCCCACAATTAATTTCCGCCAGAGCCATAATATTTCTCTGGCGTCTGCATGAGACTGGCAGTGACATTAAGGTCCATGGCCTCTGAGCCTGATCTTCAATAGACATCTATTCTAGACTTTCCTCCTTCCCAACCCAACAATTTGCATGTGCAGGGACCTACCTCCACCCTCCCACCTTCAAAACTGTTTAAACCATTTCCCTACATATGACGGGAGAAAGGCTTTCACTTGAGTGTTACAATCTCTAGTCCGCTTCAACATGTATGATGTTTGATGCCGAAACACTGAACAAAGAAAACTGAACGCATTGTTCAGAATATTTTAGTGATTTCTTTTACTGTTTTCAGTTTATTTTAATAATAGAGACCCTCTAACTTCGGTATCACAACACATATCAAGCTGCTAATGATTAGTCTCAACCTGATGTCCATTCCTCACATAGTAATTTAAACCCTAATCCTCCTCCAATGGCATTTGCCCGTGCACAACAGGGCAAATGTCTAATCTGTGTGGTAATTATACTGAAACTTGCTCTGTGCCTTTGAAATCACTAAATGAAAGCCACCAAGGCCTCTTTCTGAAATAAACTAATTTACACATCAGTTCGTTTAGCTAAATGAGGCCCATGGTCTTGAGAGTGTGACATTACAAAGACTAAATAAATTCATCTGATGAGATACTAGCTCATTATTCACAGCACATGGGACATTACAACTAACTCAAGGTGGATGTTGACCACTTACATACTTTCTTACATCGAAGTTTATTACAGCACCCACCTACCCATTCCTTTTTTAATCAAGACGATGAGCTTATGTGTGTGTCATTGTGGGATTCTTTTATCTCTAATTTGTTAATGACCTTTACGTGCAAGCTATGTAAGGAATGTGAAAATGTTAGCCGTTGCTCATTTGGTTCTCCTGTGTTCTTTGGACAGCAGACAATGTGTCATGGGTTTCAAGCTGTCTCTGAAGTGGGAAGGTTGGGTGTGAATTCAAAAATACCAAGAAATAACACACTAAATGAGAGGCTACCATTCATCCCTCCTGGCATGGTATGAGAAAGCTCCATACAGTGTCGGCAAGAGCATGGAATGCACCCATGTAATAATACATTTATGGTACAGTTTTCTCTTTTACTGATAATGCATCAGCTATCTAGACACAGGAAATGCATTTGAAGATTTGTGGCCTGCGCTAGTTGACCACTTGTGAAGTGATAGAGGGATATTTTGGCTCACCAATGAAAGAGCCCTTTGATCATCCTATTAACCATATAATCAAACAGTGGAATATTTTGTGGGGCTAAAGGAGAAATGGCACATTTTGTGGTCATGATTGCTCTATGTATAAAAAAAGCGCTAATAATCATAATTGGATGCTTGGTTAAAACATGTAATAGTTAATGGTGAGGTAGGAAAATTCCATATATTTGATGTTTTTCTAAGGCCATACGAACAGATTCCTTGACAGCGCTGAGTAAGGTAAAGTACAGTGTTTGTATGGGCCTACAGACAACTTGTCTGTAGCTTCATACACATTCAACAGGCCACTGTGGGAGACAGTCTGGCTGCCCCTAACTCAACAAACATTGTCACAGCAAACAAATCTGCTCCCAATTTTAATGTGATCAAATAAGTTACAGAAACATTTTTCACGGGCTATACTCTTTAACTGAGACATCCAGGTAGCCAGTGCCAAGAAGAGAAACATGCTGCCAAGATATTTCTCCGTGAGGAAAAGGTCTGTGAAGTCATCCTTTCTATCTGTGTGACAGTGAGGGACTGAGAAGTTTAGCCGTCTCTTGAAGCTCCCCAAACAACATTTTGATACAGTTAGGGCAGAGGCAACATGATTATTTGTGCTGTTTCCTTCACAGTAAATGTGTTTTCCTGCAGGGGATGGGAGTAAAACCATGACAAGCTTGTAAAATCCATGATGTGCATGGGATTCTTTGCCCTTATCACAATGTGGGTCTTTTTTTTTCTGGCTGGTTTCTGAAGCACAATGCCCACCCCTCTCGTCCTAATCATGCCCTCCGCAGAGAGAGCCTGGCAGACCTCACATCTAGCAAAACCTGTTGATAAGTGGCTGGTGTTGTGGCAGAGATGAGGCCTGGAATTGAGTCTTGGGCTGAAGCCAAGGATAAACCATTGTTGAAGAAGAAAGGGAGTAAAGACAAATATGGTCATATTCAGGGTTTTATTGCATGTCTATGTATTGTCTCAAAAAGTTTCAGTCTTTACACAAAAATGTATGAAACACTAAGTGACATCCATTCATCTGTTCATCGATTAAAATGTGTTAAGAATTTATACATACACAAGGATTGTTTTCTCAAGGTTGTGCTGGCAATTTGGCCGAGTACGGTCCAGCCAGTGGCGGTATACTCCCCTGTCCTCAGTGTTGCCTCCCACCGTGCCCCTTAAAGACCAAGAGTTCATGGGAATGACCAATGGGAAGCACTGTTCAGCTACTTCCCACAGCCAAGAGACAGCTGTAATCCTTTAACCCCTTCCCCCAGTATGAGTTTCAAAAACAGACACACACAAACTTTCTTAAACACAATGGAATTTGTAGGTACACACATGAGCACATATACGAAGACACATTCCACAGTACAGTTTCTCCCAGTCGTGCTGTGATACGGCTACTGAATTGATGGTGTTTCTGCTGCAGTGTCCTAGATTGCCTCTGAACATTCATCACTGGACCCTCCATGGCAAGCTGTGGCCACTGGCCTTCACTCAAACCCCATCCCATAGCGCCAGTGGGGCACTGATAAAACAAACAACACACTGCTGCCTACACAGTGACCCTCTGAGTCTGCATATTAAGACTCACTCTCTACCTCTACCAACCCTCCCCTTAAATTACTTTTTCCCTCATTCACCCTCTTTCTATCCTCCCCTCCAGCCCCAGTAGACCTCCTTCCCGTTTCCTCTCAATCTGCACCTCCTTCAGTGTGTTGGCCAACCTCCTCTTCTCTCCACTTTTCTTTATCTCTTTCTTTGTGCTGTGTGATGAAGAGGATTTGAGCAGCTACAGTAGCTAAGGGGGGTTGAGGGGGCTGGAAAAGGAAGACAGGGGAAAAGGAGTGGAAAAAGGAAGGCGGGAAGGTGGATATCGAAGGGTGGGAGGATAGGGGGCTCTGAGTACACAGTTCTCTGAGGAGTGAAGTGAAAGCCAAGAGTGTTCTTCTGAGGAAGTGGGTTCAAGATGGATCTCTTTTATTCCAGCACCGTCATCACTCTGCTTTCCACTTTCTCATATAGAGCATGTACACATTTACACACAGTGCTTTGTCATACATACAGTAAGAAGCAATGAGCGCTGTATGATGTAACATTAATAAAACCGGTGACATTTTGCAGATATAAACAGTGTAAAAAAATTAAAATAAAATGACCCCCAACAATAAAAATACTGGCCCTCTTCTGTTTGCATTCATCAATTTGGCATTTTCTATTTTATGGTTTTGAAAATATACTTTTGCCCAGCACTTTTCAGTTGGTTCTTGCTCAGCTTAAGTAGCACACAGCCATGAAAGAGAGAAGAAACCTTGGTAGGTGTGTACAGATAGACACAGGGGAAAGGTCATGTGTTTACACTGAGTAATGTGTGAACACACTCACCCTATTGGATTGGGAGCTTCCATTGCAGCCAGTAATGCATTACCTTCACTGTACATGTTTAGCTCTACTCTACATGTGCAGTGCATATTAGAAGTGCGTGACCAAAGGACAACACATTAGTCAATTAACATTGATGACTACCTCACTGCTATGAAACTTCAACCACTTTACACTTCACTTCCCATCCTCACAAGTACCTTTCAAGGTAAAAAAAACATGTGTACATAATAGTGGTTTATTGACAACAAAGCGGCAATGCCCACATTACAATACTGAACAATTAAACAGCAGTGTTAGTGGAGGAATATGCTAATACTAATGTAATTATACAAGTAGCTTTTTAGACATGACATGCCCTACTAGGACATTTAAATTTCTCCCACTGATTTCACTCGCACGGATAATGGCAAATGTGTCCATTTTAATTTACCTAGTCCCATACTGCGATTGAGGTTGTTGTTTTTTTTTTTAAACAATTACAGGGTTAGTAACAGTTTGCATTGAGGATAAGAGAAAGAGAGCATGAGAGAGAAAGAGAGAGTTGTTCCATAGCAAGCCTGTTATTGCATCTGCCTGGTTGAGCATGGAGGCGTTAATGTCTCACTAATCACATTAACACACAACACTCACCCAGTCATGGGGATGGAACAACATGCATTCTCTCCATGGCTTAGGAATCAAGCCGCTTTTTGTACAGACAGAAGCATTATAGCGTCAGCAGTTAAAAACAAAGATTCCTTGATGGGATCAGGGGTAGCTATTGAGAAGTACTGGTCTCGCAGTTGGCTGAATAGATGTATCATCCGTTTGGTGCTGGAGGAAATTGGAAAGGAACAGACAATACAGGGATGTATAAAAGAAAAAAAGAACAGGAGACAGCTTTTGCTGATAGTTAGTTGAGGCCTGATTTCAAGTAACATGGGATCAATTTTGAGAACTGCCGGCTCAATGTATAGAGGAGCTTAGTGGTGGATGTCTCTTCTACAGCCATGGCTGTTATCGCCAAAGGAGAAAGGAGTTGACATATTCAAGAGTTGTGCATTTTTTTAGGCGCATATACAGGCAAATGAGAGATGGAGAGGGAGTGCATTGGTGTCTATATTCACCATTGTCATAAACTCATATATATATATATATATATATATATATATATATATATATATATATATATATATATATATATATATGTGTGTGTTCTTAATCACAAAAACTTGTGATAACATCCTGTCTTAGTTTTAATGACCTCTTTAGGGTGTTTTTCTCAATGACTAACTGATGAATTAATTGGCATCCAAGTAATAAACTTTCCTAAATCACACTCTTTGACTTGAAACATTGCTGACATACTCTAAAATATGCATAAGAGACAGAATCTCAATAGCATTAGTGTCCACCATGGAAAGCTTAACTGTCACTTCTGTCACTTCTGTACTATCCTCTTCCTTGTGTTTAACCAGTTTCACACATTCTTTGCCGGCATCTGTGCCATCTCAGTAGCGGGTCCTGTCTCTTCTGCCTGCCCACCTCCTAATGTTATTTGGCAGAACAAAGGCTTCAGTGCTCATGCCAACGATGCTGCCGAAGGAAGTTCTTGGGCATATGAGTTGAGTTGTGGTGGAGGTAATATTACCGCTCTCAACAGTGGCTGCTGGTGTGTCAGGCTATGGACGTAGAGAAGAAGATGTTTGTCATGTTTCTTTTGTTTGCTGTGCATTCTCATCTCTATATGCTCGCTCCTCTGGTGTCTGGCCTGTCTGTCCTGCTCCTTCTTGGCTTTTTTATTTCACTTTCTGTCTATGGATCCTCACCTCCCCCTCATATTCTCAGATTCTTTGTTTGACATCTCGTTTTGAGTTGTTGTTTCTCTCCCCTCTCTCTCTCTCTGCCTGTGTCTCTTTGATGCCCTCATGGTTGGTTGAATGACTGAAGCCATAAGGCTGTTCCACCCACACACGTACGCTGAGCTGAGCTGTCCTGTGCTGCGCTGTTGATTCTCCTGCTCAGCCCATTTGAAAGAGAAGGCAGAGTGTGACTCAGATGCTAAGGTGGGTGGTATGGGCCCAGGTGGGTGGTTAAATAGGCTAACTGTAGCTTCTCCAACGCACTCACTTTCACACGGGAGATATTCTGATAAGTAGCTAAAACACAGCAAATTGGAGACGTGAACAGCTTTCAAATGTGATTTACAGTTCAAAGATCGTCTCTGTTATATCTCTAGGTTGTTTTGGATACAAACCAAAGCTCTTGATTTGATTTGCTGTGATGACTGTTACTTAGTATGATAGCTCCCTCAGCCTCAGAGTCAAAATGACATTAGCAGATCAGCATTATCATAATCATCCAAACCATGCAGCTCTCAGAGTTATTTTCATATTTGCCTCATCACAAGAAAGTGTTTTGGAATAGATGTGTATAAATATTAAATATTTGATTTTATTAAATGTTTTGAATCAGTGTGGAGGCTGTAAACCTACTTCACAATCTTCAAAACATGCTGAGATTATAAAAAAAAAAAAAAAATGAAATCAAACAAATAAAAGAAGACGCATCCTCAGATGCAGTTTTGTGGTTGTGTTTGTGCTATGACAAGATTTAGATCTAAGATAAATGTTAAACATTATGTTATGGTTGTGAAGTATATCAAATTTAAATCACAGATATGGTAACCTTTTTGCTGCAGGAGTCCAATGTTGATCGACAACAACTCTTTCCTCTCAGTGGAGGGGTTTTAAATTTTTTGCCTTAAGTTATAGATTTAGATTCTCACTTCTACCATGGGTAATTCTCCCTGACAGGCTAAAGTGACTAAGTTACATTGCGTGCACTGGAGGGAACTGCAACTGGCTTATCTTTGAACGTGATTATCTTTATATAATTTGGCTGTCTGTAAAGCAGAGTGTGAGTCACTATCTGAGGGCTATGTAACGTCTTTTTTTCTAAACCGCACAACAAACAAAGCCTTGACTGGACAGTTTTACCTTCGACTGACAGTGTTCTCTCAGATGAAGTTCAAATATAAACGATGCTTTATGACTATAACGTAATTTAAAAAGCCATTTAGGATGTTTACAAATGATTTTTCTACAAACTTTTCAAGGTTTTTGTAGTAAACCAAACCTCAATCACTTCTTATATATGTTCTACAAGAGCCTGAACATCACCATGAAAAAGATATATTGAAATATTGGCTGTTGTTGGCTGTTGTTAGTTGTCCATAAATATAATTTCTAGAAAACATATTCCCATGACACCAACTTACAAAATTACATCTGATTGTCTTTCTTCATATTATGAAATTCTCAAGGATAAAGGATGGTACAGCATTATTGTTTCATTCCAAAATTGACAAAGCCATATTTTTTTCATTATGACTTATCAAAGTCTTTCTGTTGATCTTTTACTCATTCACTGGTCTTAACAAAGTCCCAGTACTGTTAATTGAATTTCTCAATTTTGTTGATCTTTGTCCTACTCAAATACGAAACCCATTCATAAAAATTCAATGAAGAGGCTTTGAATATGGATTGTGAGTGATTTTGATCCTCATTTGTTTTCCTTAATTTTAGCATTAAGTAGGATAATCAAATTATAGATCAAATCAAATTATTGGTCATGATTGCTTAGTAGTCTGTATCGTTGCCCTTTGAACACTTCTTTGGAACAGTTACTGTTTAGTACCTGCACATTATAAACTTAACCCTACCCCTTCTTCGGTATACCCATTTTGAACACGTTTGGGATAACAAAAGACCTAAATCTATTGAATTTACTATTGATTTTGAGTTCATGCCTTACCCATGATATACAACCAACTTCTGTTACAAAACACCCAAAACTGGGTGAATAAAACAGTAGCAGTACAATATGCTATAATGCAGTGCAATGAACTGTAGTATGTCGAATGACTTAATGTGAAAATACACAGAATATAGACAAACTCTATATTTGATGAATGCGGAGGTGGATATTCAAATAGGTCACGCATGTGATAGATAGGCTGCACAGATGACTAATTTGAAGACCACTGTCTTATACCTGTTACTGTATGATGTATTAAATAAAGACAGTGATACATTTCTGAGGTACAAATCACTCACAGCATTGCTATGAGCTTGTTTTGCTGCCAGTGCGCTCCTCTTTTTACACTACAGCACCTAGTCTGACGAGGACATCACCAGTTCTGTCTATCTGACACCCGCAACCATCTGTTGGGAGCCCGTGGTGGAGCCTTGATGGCTGTGCATCTGAGTGGTAATTGAGCCTGAAATGTGCTTAATAACGATTGTCCTGGCTAATACGCCACATCAGGAGCTCAGAGCACCGTGACAACCCTGAGCAGCCGAGACAAGCAGGCAGATAGGAGAGATGGGCAGAAACCACATTTCTACTCCTCATTAGCCTCCAATAACTGGGAACAGCCCACATAAATGCATCACTGGGAATCGGCTAACAGAAAGACTCTAGAGTAATAGTTCCCCTCAAGGGCTGTGATACATATCAGTCCCACTATGTTGGGGTGATGGGAATTTAGAATTTTATGGAGATATATTATAAACAGGCCTCTGTTTCGTTTGACAAAATGCCTACTGATTTTATTGCTCTGTCATATGTCTAGGTATTGGCCCTGGCCAACAATTTACAATTATAATTAGACACCAAATCCAAAAGGGCCAATTCTGTTTTTTTTCTACATATCTTAAGCCTGACCAAATGGCTGAGCTTATATTACAACCAAGACAACTGAGATAAGTCCTGCTTCTCTAATTGGTCACATAATGAATCTCCTTTTGAATTTATTTGTCATATTCAAATTGATCTTGGCTGCTATGGCTATGAACACATCCTCTGGGAACAAGTTCCCCATGTTAGTAATGGGTGTAAAATGAGTTGTAGGTATTAATACATTGTAGTCTGTGATGGGGGGCTCTGTTCACCATGACAGCTGCCCCAGGAGAACACATGGCAGTAAGAGGTACTTGTCAACAGTGGGTTAGAGACAAAAGGCAGGCGTCTTCCCGGTCGGCAGGGGACAGTGTGTGGGATCAGAGGGCGTGATATCCTGTCCAATGCCCCCGCTGAGGATCCAGAAAACCCCGACTCCCTGCACCTGTCAGGCACCACAGGGAGGTGGTTTGACAGTGTCACACTCGTAACACAAGAGAACGCCCCTCTCCTGAGGTGTACGTGTACAGTAATCATCAGGGCTTCTGTTTCAGATCTATAATCAGTCATTCAACCTGACAGAAGTACTGTGTTTTTGCCTGTATGTTGCATTGTGTTGAAGCTGAGGAGACTGGGTGCTTGGGATTTTGGAAGGGTAATTGCTTCACAAAGTGAACTGAGTCATGAGGAAATGAGCATCCTCAGAGAAAAATCTGTCTTACAAAGTAACTCATATACACAACAACCAGAGCCTGCTGGTGAAGCATTACTTATTCCCTCTCAACTTCCTCTGCTATTCATTTTCCAGTCTGTTCGACTTAAAGCGTGTGGGTGCCGCTAACTCACCCAGCCACATGTGTAACCTGCTCAGCAGTAGCTAAATGTTACTCTGGGGATATAGCTTCATAAGAGCAATACCATGCATCACAGAGACCACATTTAAATACCAAATATTGCCCATTCGTTTCTCCCTCTTCAACCGTGGAGGAATGTACAGCACTGTGTTTAGCACAGGCCAGGGGGATTTGAGCAGGCAAACAGATGGGACCTGAGAAAAGGTATGGATAAGGTAGAAATGCAGAAACAGGAATCCCCCTGGGAGCACCCTCCTCATTCTGGCACCCACTTTCATGGTGTGTTTAGTACCCTACTCCGTATGAATTATGAACAGACTCAGACTGATTGTGTAAAGCTCTGAATATAAAGTATGTTATGTTCTATGTGGTAACAGTGAGACAGAGCACTTAGCATTTCTCTGCACATCAGCTTATTTTAGTATGTTTTACAAAAGAAAGTCGGCCCTTGATGCTGTTCCTTTCAACTGAAATACAAGTCAATCTGTACATTTCATTGCTGTATAAAGTTATTCCAATCTCTTCTATTAACAAAGCGCTTAACTTAAACTTAATTCAAAAACATTGAAGAAAGATTTTCTAACTCCACATCACTTGAGAAATACTACATTAGGTGTATGGCAGCGCAGCAATCACAGCAATCAGCACTCTTATTTCAGGATTTCTCTAAACCGCACAGCACTGACAAAACACATGTAGGAGCAGAGCCGACAAATCTGGATACAAGATGGGCACTCTGACCTTCCCCTGGCACGCCGCCCACAGCCTGCAAACCCACTCAACATGACGGGTATCTGTGCGTCTCTGCTGAAATCGTGGCAGGCATAATTGCGCCTCCTGTCCAAGTGCGAGGAAGATATTCTTGAGGACCTTTTCTCTGTGCATCTCTGTGAGACACGACAGAACAAGAGTGCTCATTCTCATCTATGGATCAGACCCCAAAGGTCCCTTCCTTTAGTGTGAAATGTAATGAGACATTGTTAACTCAATTTTCACAATTTTCAGAGGAAATGAAAAAGGCTTCTTTTTTTTTTTTTCCTGGGACTGCAGAAAATGACTACCCTTTAATTCTCTCGCAAGGAGTCTGATGTGGGTGAACGAATGCGACTTTGACAGTTAAAATGTCAAATTTTTCCAAAATATGGGGTATTGTCTTTAGGCCACAGTTACACAATTTTAACAGAATACTAATTCTAATATAAATACACACACACACATATATATAAACACGATTTGTTTTTCATTGTATCTATCTTTCATGAATGTGTCTGTGTGCTGTATGAGTGAGTATGTGTGTCTGTGTGTGTATAGGGCCATGAATGGATGTATGTAACAAAAGGTGGAGACAGACAAATAGCCCTGCTCCTCTGTTATCTCTGCCCTTCTAGATGTTAAAGGGGTGCTTACCACAACCATGGGTCACTGTACAGATGCCCTGACATTTACACAGCTTTCACTGCATGCACATAAACTCACACAGATACACACACAAAGAATCACAATGTTAATCTGTGTCACAATGCCCTCTGAAAAGATTGGGCACCCTTCAAAAACACCCCTGCTACAAAGGACAGTTCATGGCACCAGCACATGTTGTCAAGGCTGAGGTCATGGTGAACCATGTCACTGTAAGCCCAGGAAACAAATGAGGCGGGTCTATTATGCCAACTCCTGGTTACATGGACGCATTTAGGGACACAGCGGCTGTCTGCTTGGAATGAATCAACTCACCCTGGATGGCTGGCAAAGTGTAAGAGAGAAAAGGTCTTAGTTTTACCCCCGTGTCCTCCTTTTATCTCACTTCTAACTGAACACACGTCCATCAGCTACCACAACATCTCCATTTAGCACTAATGAGAGTGTTACTCTCAAGTACACACAAGGGATATGAGTGACCCATTGCAACGGACATTGACACCCACTAGCTATAATGCCTAACTTCTCATCCTCTATACACATGATTATTTAGTGAAGAATGTGAACATAGAGAATAGAGGATGAGGGGAATTGTTGCATGCAACAATTAGACCGCTGCATATGTATTTTCCTCCACAACTGTATTTTAGATTAAGCAAGAGAAAGCTGGGTTGTGTTTGGGTACATCACATGGTGCATGCATGTGAATTGCTTGAGGAGGCAGCTGCTGGTTTGAAGCTGCTTGTCTGTCAATCTCTTTCACACATGATGCCTGGACTATGATGTTAAGCTGCAGGCCTGGGGGCCACAAGAAAAACACATCATTGTTGTTCTGTTCTTACTTCCATGGTTGCTTTTGTGTTTAAAATCTGACGACTTTTACATCTGTATGTTGCTCCTTTATTTACAGAGTGCATCTGCCCACGCAGATCAAGTGCGTTTGCCCATTGGGACCACAGTAAGAGCAGACATGGGGTGCAGGGGAATGTTGTTTTCCTTCTCAGAGAAACACTTCTGCACCTGATGAAGAAAGAGATTTAGAAGTCACAGTCTCCCTGGTAACAACCATCGGGAGAAGAACTTTTCCCAAAGCCCAATCTTGACTATTTAATTGCTTTCATCAGTGAAATTATCAACACAATTACATAAAACAATGCAAACATGTGAATAGGCAGTGCGGCGTTCACTCGTGCCGGTATGCAAGATTGCGTGTTTGTGACTAATTGGCACTGATGAACAACACAAAGCCACATGTGGTTATGGTACATTAACCAAATATGTGGTAGTATTAAGTTATTGCAAGCTTTCACTTTCTAACAATAGTGTCAGTTTTAACATTTAACTTTTTGGAAATCTGAATAAAAGCAAACAAAAAAGAGAGATCAGTGACATTATTAAAGAGCCCTTTCTCAGCTTTCTCAGCACAATAGTTAGAACATCTTATTATTATAGATCAAACCTCCCTAGTGTTCCAAGAAATGTCAAAGTATATCTTTTTGAAAGTGCATCATTCCACTAAATCAGCTGTATACAAAAGCATTGTTAAATTATACTTATGTGGAAATTTAGCAAGACGAGGGAATGAAAACACTTTGCAGGTGGACAGACATCTAATTGTAGAGTGCATTTCCACGCTGTGATATGGCACATCATTAAAATCATCTACCCAGGCCATGTCGCTCCTCAGTACTAAATAACTAAATTGATTCCACCAGAAAGCATGCACTTCACCGCTGACACTGTGAGGGGGTTTTGGTCCTGTGGGATATAAATACCTGCCGAATCATGAAATGCCTACCACTGAGAGATGGAGGAGAGGCCAATCAGGTGAATAATGGCCATAGTTTTTGCACTGCAGCCGCCAGTACTGGTTGCCATCAGTAGTAATGTCCACCTTGAAAAACCCTAAGTGTGTTGCTTGATCAATGCTGCCTGATGGGAAGGGAAAATCAAGCCCATAAACGGGCCCTTGGATGCTAAAACGGGAGTGAGACCTGAGGGACTGAGCATTGAAATGTATGGTGAGAGGTGTATTGATGGCTGAATTCCGAGAAGTAGAAGTGTTTGACCCTATAGCACTTTCCCACATCCTAATATGCATGTGCGGTACACCTGTGCAAGTATATTTTTGAACTGGAAAATCTATGTGTGCAAGTGATGTGCTATACACATGTAATTAAAAAAAAGAATCTGTCCAGCTGCAACATGGCAGTGAGAGACAGTTATGACCTTCCTGCAAGTCTCTTAGATCATGCTTCTGTGGTTGAAAAGTTCATTTCTTCAAACTGAGAAATTGAGAAAAGACTGTAGTGGAGTCTCTTGAAGCAGACTACAAGAGAGGAAGAAAGGCAGTTGGTGAGAAAACAAAAAAAAAAGGAAAGGAAATAAGTAGCAGCAAAGTTTCTCTTCTCAGCAAAGAAGGCGGCATGTTTCTGTGTCACTGTTTTCCCTTTTCATGGCAAAGGGAGGAGAGCCAAGGTCGAGCGTGTCAGTGTGAGTCAAGCCTGAAAGTGTGAAGACTCCAATTAGACGTAGCCTCCGGTCTGACTCCAAAAGACAAGGATAACACACACCCCTCCGTGAAAATGTGCCAAACAACGCATAGTGCAAACACATACACAAACACACACGTACAAACACACCCACCACGTCTTCATGTCCCTGTTTTACATGAAATGCATGTTGATACCACAGCTGTTTGCACCCCATCCATCATCTCTAGCAGGCAACAGGCAGAATTATTAACAAGCAAAATCTGTCATGCCCTATTAGCGCAATAAGGAACCTGCTAAGGCAAGTAAACAATTTATTAATGTATGGCTGATGTATCTAATTATCGTGTTTGAAAAAGACCAAATATTTATGATTTCACAGTCTATTTGCACTTAATCAAACATGTTGCTTGTAAAAATATCCCTGCATTGATTATTAAATGAGCACAGAGAAGATTTACAAAGTTTATAGCCATGAATTTCTGTTACCGAGTATCTTTCCATCATTTCATTTCTATCATTGATTTTTCTTTTTCATTTATTGATGTCGTGAGCTCTTAAAGAAGTAAAAACTGAATTTGCTTTTTCAGTTTTATGACGCTTTCTGTTGCATAATATCACATCTTAACTGGTTTTACTCCAGTATTACTTCATATTTTATTGTTACATGAACACCTTTAATGTAATGTAATATAATTTAATTAAACCTGCCCGGTGACAAGCAATAATCCATGTTTGAGTGAGACAGAGATTCCCATTGTTAGTAGGAGGTTTCTATCAGATTGTCCACAATTTCATATAAATCTAAGAATTACCTCCTTTAGAAATACTAAAAAATGATGCTCTTACTCACAAAACATTAAGTCTTAAAATACAGTTATTCTTAAAACAATTTAAGACAAATTCATAATGATTGTAGTTTAATTTAACACATCGGCAGAGCAGAGATCTGTATCAGGCAGTATTATGAAACAAAGCAAAGTGCTGAGCAGTGGCTGTTTCTGCAATAATCAGTTTACAAGTGTTCTCAAGTGGCTTGAATAGAGACAGCCCACGTAACTACAAATGATAAACTGACAACATTTCAACAACGGCACTAAAAAAAGAATAAATAAATAAAGGATCATATTACCGCCGTTTAAAAAGATCCAGATCTTGTCTTTTTGAAAAGTACTGACCTTCTTCACCAAAACTACCAACTAGTTGTCTCTAGTTCGGTTGTGAATTATTTGACACTTGTAAACAGGTAAACTGATTAATGAAGAGATACTGACCTGACCCCAGAATCGACACATCATTTGACGACCAAAGCCTCATAAGCTCAACTCACTACATCACTAGATAATTGGGAGCCACTGTAACAAGAGAGGATGATGTATGGTATGAACAATAAAATGAAAGGCTGTTTGGATTGTCGTCCTTTTAAGCCAGAGACCAACTCAAAAGCCCAGTACAGATGAGGAAAATCAAGCGTGATAAGTGTTCAAACGCTTAGTTAAAGTTAGAGAAAGACTCAGAAAAAGTCAAAACTAACAAAGCATAAGATCCGTGATTTTTGTTTTGTTTTTTTTTCCCTTTTCTAGCAGAAGTCTTTAAGAATATTTTTTATCATACAGTCTAACATGTCCACCATCATTACTTTAATATTCTTTGCAAGTGTATAAGCAAAAACTATACACACTGGCTATTCCCAGTGTAACTCTTTCAGCTAGTACGGTCGGCATCCTTCCTGACCTCCTTTCTGTGATATGACACATAATGTAACGCTTGAATGAATCGGAAAACGTTGCCATCAGACATAACCCACCCAGTTGTGGTTCATCCTAAGTGCTATTTGGTTGAATTTTGGTTATTTTAGCAGGATATATTATTGTAAATTTTGGGAGAAATGCCTACACAGTACAGCAGCCAAAAGAAACACAGCCAGAGTAAGGTCACCCTTACTTAAAATGGATCATTAGACACTGTCTTTAAGTTTAATTATCACAACCATATAGTAGGTCAGTCCCATATAACTTTCCTGTTGCTCTCTTTTCCACTGATATCTGAGTAATGTGCAGAAAAAGCAACCATAGAGAGCATTTAAGAATGATTCAAAGAGCATTAAAGAGATTAAATCATATGGATACTATGGTTTGTATGAAAAATACGGACAGTAACATTGACACACAAATGCAGAGCAGATGTCCAGTGTACAGTGTGGACTTAATGAGCCATGAATGACATGAGAGGCAAGTGGAGATGCCTGTCCCTATCTGTTCAGAGGTAGGCTGTGGTTGGGACACATCTGGTACCTGCCCCCCTCCCCACTGCACCTGTGCTTTAGATGCTCAGGGACGGCTGTGAAGCAAACTACAATTATAACCTCAACATTGCCATTTCTACCCATGTGACATTCAGCTATTACACAGTGTAAGAGAAGTAGACCAAGACCTCATTTACTGTACAGCTGGTACAGTTTAAACGGAAATGTTGTGCGTCTAACTTCCAGGACAAATAAAAACTAATAATACTCTTATATAGTGACTCTCCATTGTCCAAAAAGTATTGTGGTGCGGTGGGAATAAGTGCAAGCATTAGCAGGCTAGGCTAACTACTTTCCACATTCCTGGCAGAAGCTTGTTACCTAGTGTGTGTAATGTTCCACTTTTTCATGTGGAATGAAAAATGTCATTTGTTTATTGCAAATGCTAAATGTTGTAATTAAGCCGATGTTAAATGACGCTGCCACTAGAAACTCCTTCCCTGAGGCTTTAAACTTTAGACATTTTCACTCATGTGTCCAAAAAGGGGGTTTTATCCTTCTCTGGTAAATGGGAAAATATGCACAAACAGGACAACTCAACTATGCGACCAATTATAACCGACCTTCGAGCCAATGTTTGCTCTTCATTCCATTTAAATCCTTTCACACATTATTATTGTGTATCCACTCTTTCATCCTGTCTACCTTAAGAACACATCAGTATCCCCATGAGAAGCTCAGAGCATGGCTGGGAAAAATATCCACAATATCCTAAAATGACTCTAACCTGGAAATGTGTCTAACAACATATAAATGTATAAAATGAAGGAACGCGTTTTTAAATGTGTTTAATTTATTGTTCCAACAAAGGACAAAGGAGTTTTAATGATTTTAGTGGAGTGTGATTAAAATATAGAGAGGGTGATTATAATAGGGCAGAAAGGGAAATGAGAAAGGGAAGTGAGAGATATCACAGATTTATGACGGATGATAGTCATGCACTGGATAAAAGCTCTATAAAAGAAAGAAGGAAAGGAAAATCTCAAGAAGGAAGCATGGAAATGGATGGTGGTCAGCCGTTTGCCCACTGGTCTACAGCTAGCTCTGTCAGGGGCATAGATGACCCAAAACCAGAGACTCTCCCTGCTGTCATCCACCTCCCGAGACCACCATGGCACTGACCTAATTTACACTGATTGATCTTCTTCCAAGCCCTCAAATGTGACCTCAACCACTTTTCTCTACCACACAGCTACAAATTTGGATTGGAAACTTTCTTTTTCGGGGGGTGTTAATGTTCTTAATCGGTGTGTTATGCCCGTTATTTACTTGCATAAGTGAATTTTGCATAAATGTGGCAATCAGTGCAGTTACCAGCTTCTCCCTATTGTGTTGTAGCCCTTTTCATAATGCTTTTGTTTGACAGTGAAAAAGCAACTTAATAACAAAAGAGGTGAAAGATGCAGGAGAGAGATCAGCTGTGTTTAAGAAAATTTACCATAAGATCAACTGTGTTGTTGTTTATACAACGCTTAAGATTGCGTCTCAGGGATTGTTGTTGAAGCCTGTTTCTGAAAGGAAAAGGTTGTGTTTACCCTTAAAAAGAATGTGTCATACCATGACATGTATAGGATAAGTAAGGCTTACTACAAGTTAACCATCAGACATAAGTGTGCGATGCAGAAAATTCAAGGTATACAAGTAAAATTAAAAGATGAGTATAAATTAAATGAAATATCCTAGTATACGACACATTTTAAATGACTTTATAAAACATCACTACATCGGCACTGTCACATGCCCACTGAAACAAAGTGTCAAAGAGCACTGGAGATGGTTTTGCTCAAATTATCTGGAATTTGTTTTAAAGACATTACATAATCAAACTGTCTACATTTGTTTTCTAGAGAGTCTGAGTGCATGAGCATGTCAGAGAAGTATTGCTACTGAGCAGTGACGAATGATTTCACAGACGCAGAAGCACAGCAATAAGATGAAAAATGTTGTACGTATTAATTATAAAAATTTTCTCTGTTTAACATCGCTGTCATTAGTATTATTGTCGTGGCCATGATTGCTGTCATTTTTAGTACCAGCACTAACAGCCGCAGCTGCGTCGTTATCATCATCAGAGGCGCAATGACAATGATGGTGCGATTAGCGCTATCGTTGTCATCATCAGGTGAGCAAACAACTGTGATTGCTGGGAAACACACAGCACAAGTTCCGTAACTCGATCTGGAATCCAGATAGAATGGAACTCCATCCATCCATCTATCGGTCTGTGTAGAAAGGGAAAGGCAATGAAGTGTTTAGAGAGCAGAGGGTAGAAATCACAGGAGGCCTCAGACCAGCCTCTGTAGTCCCACACTATCCTCTCCTGTCCAGGCAGCATCTCACTGAGATAGACTGAGTGGCCCTGCTCCAGCATGCTGAATAATGAATTAGAGGCTGATATCCTGTGACGGAGACTGGGAGAGAGCACTTCCTCCCTGGGCCAGAGTGGGGCTTGAATACCCGTGAATAATACATGGCCAAAAGTGGGTCTGTTGAAATGACTCAATACTGGGAGTCAAGTGCAAGATTATCTTTCCACGGTTATGAAAATATTGCAGCCTTCGTAACACAATAGCAGAGGTGAGAAGATGATCGTATGAAGCAGGCTCACGGTTACTGCTCTGTGTGAACAATTTGTTATCAAATTGTCCTGAATACCCAAGTAGCTTCTGAAATGTCAATCCGAAAGCATCTCTGCTTGAGTTTTGTTTAGTCGTCTGCTGTGGAGAGATAATATTTTATCCATCCATGTTAAACCCTAACTGGTTCAACTGCATCTGAAAAAAAAGAGATGTATTAACATTACTGCCTTACTGAGTGTGTAGTAAAAAAGTGTGCCTCAGTTCAACGTGGCGTGAGTAGATCTCCAGCCACCTAATTTCTGTTTCCTTTTTTCCATGTTTCATCGAGGGATTCTGGTTACACGAATGTGGAAAACTAATAATCACTGCACCTGTCTTTTCAAACAAAAATAAATCTTACCAGACAGAATTATGATATATTTACTTATCTTTATAAAGTTGTCAATTTACACATTCAGAAATGGATTTCTGGCCTCCCACAAGACTAACTGGGGCGCCCTGTCTCTCACTGGGCCAAGTCAGCCTCCAAGAAAGCTGGAAACCACAGGCTCTTGCTCAGCCCGAGCTCTCCCAGCTAACCGCTAATCCATGTGTTTGATACATTAGACGCTCTGCTTGGCTTTGTTCTGCAGGGATGTGCTGTCCCTTCTCCAGCCAAGTCTCCCTCTTTCCCTCGACTATCTCTCTTGCTTGTGCTCGCTCTTGCTCCCGCTGCAGTCCAGAGGATTACGCCCGAGTCCATGGGATTTATCTAATTGTGTTTAATTAGGGCTGGGTCAGGCCAGAGTCACAAAGCACAGGCTGTTGGATTCGAGGAAGCAGATACTGTGAGGTAACCCCTCCAGATCTGAGTCTAGCAGGTGGGCCTGAGTAAGGTGAGACAGAGCCAGAAAAAGAGAGGGGAAAAGAGTGGATAAAATAAATAGACTGAGAGTGAGGAGAAAGAGGGAGAGATAGAGGGCAGGAAGAGGTGGAAGAGAGGAATCAGCAAGGCAACGACAGTGTCTGTGTTGGATTCCCCCAAGGAGAAATCGATTGCCACGCGCCTCGCTGTTCCCCAGACCTCTGCTTCTCCATGCTTCTCTCCGTGACACCATGCTGTGGGGAGCCGTAACTCACAGTGCCCTTGGTCGGGGCTTAAGCGGATTGTGGGTCAGGAAGTCTTCCCTTTGGCATGATGCACTGTATCCCAGCTAAAATAAATTCTCCACTGAAGAGCATTAACAGCAAGTGGCCTCTTGCTCTTGTCTGCTGAGGACTACCAAGGGCTTAGAGGAAGACAAAGGCACAGAGGGGGTGCAAACGGAAAGCGCCAGTTTCTTTGATTTTCATCGACTAAAGACCTCCAAGGCTACTAAGAGCATTTAACACTCACTATTTCTGGGTTACTTTGATTCTATGTTGTCACATTACAGCTCTATCATAATTCACTTGACAAGAAGTCATGCAGTCAATGCATACATCTTATACAGAAAGTGCATTTCACCTTTTACTTTGTCCACTATATCACACAGCATAAATCTGATCTAAGATGTAACCATAGGAACTGAATCAAGTGCATAATGACTCTCATCTCCATCAGGACAAGCACATACGTAAATTTTTTCCCATCCAATAATTCAGTGAAATGTCATTGAGTATGGAACACCACACCACATGTAAAAATTCAACAATGTATCAAAGAAAACTGTTTATCCATGTAAAGAAGCTGTCATGTTAAATCTCTCAAGCTTTTTCTCTTGTTACAGACAAAATGAATCTGGTCGCCTCATAATGAGCCCTTATTATGGCATTGTGTTTATGTTAGGAGAAACAAATTGTTATTCCTGTGGGGAGGGTGGGGGAAAAATGCGTATGTAATTTGTGTACCGTGGCATTGTCATCAGGAGTTACTGTAAAAACGAGCAGCCTCTGAAATGTGAGCTGTTCACACATACACACACAAACACATTGGAAAAAAAAAAAGTAAGCAGTAGCAAAGCCACACAAAAAGGAGTTCTGGGGCCCATAAAAGAATGCTGATGGAGGTGCAGTTGTAAATGAAATGTAATGCCGAAATGCTGCTGCTTGTTGTCGTCTTGATTCAATTCATCACACTGTGATTTGAGACTTAATGAGGCACATGCCCCCAAATGACAAATCTATACCGGGTGTTTTTCCTCCTTCCTTCCCTCTGTCTGTGAATGTGTGCACCGTGTAAGCAAGCGAGTGAAAGAGGTGCGATGTTTATATGTTCAAGATATCGACAATCAAATTTTCAACTTTGCGGGTTAGACATTCGATTGTAGATATGATGAAAAGCCTACAAAAGGCCCAAAGTAGTTAGTCTCTACATAATAGCACATGTCAGTGCCCCTATTAGATGGGCTTTCAGCACACTAAATTGCTCAGTCTAAATAACTGCCACAGACTAACCATAGAATATATCCCTATGATTCCCTCATGTCCATCATAACCAGTGTGTTGATTCAGCAAGAGAAACAGATGGCCAGTGACAGCCAATGCTATCAACCTCAATTGACTCGAAAAGCTCCCACAATTACTCATTACCTCTTAATCACAATGACCCATAACAGGATCCAAGGCACTCCACTGGGCCCAGGGATGGTTCACTCTACAATTATTCATATCACAGCTGAACAAGAGCAATGGATGGAATTGTTGGAATTGAGTAATTATAGGGGCAGGCAGTGGTGGCTCTAAATGCCACAAACCGAGCGATTAAGTAATAGCCTTGTATCCACGGTAACCTTTCTGTGGAAAAGTAATATCTGTATAATACAGCCCCATCTGATCAGACAGAGTCCAGATATATCCCGGTGACCAAGAGAACATGGAGCAAAATCAATTGCTGAATTTATGTTTAGTAGTAAAATTAAAAGACCAGTATAAATTAAGTTAAATATCCTATTGGTATTGTTTCTAAAGTGCCTGGACACATACTGTATTCACTCAGTTTTAATATGGTTTCTGACCAGTTAGCAGAAGCACTACACTGGTTTTATGGAAACATGGCCGCATGCCCCTGGTTCTTCACATACCTGGCTTTACCGTTTCTGTGCGACTTGCCCTTACATTAACACTGTTGACACTCAAGAAATGGCTATCATCTTTGCCCTGAACAGCCCATTTTTTCCAGACTTCCCTGACACCTACACGTATCCTATCATAAAGAAGAAATGGGGAGAAAATGTCAGTGTGAGGTTTCATCAAATGGAACCAAGAGATGGAGAAAATGAATAAAATTTTATTATTCATCACAAGGTTGGCAGGTTGAGCTAGTGAACACAATATATCCATTTGCATCACCCTAACAACTCAGTCCTCAGCCATCCCCAGCATTAACAATTGAGCTCTATAGATCAGCTCTGGGCAGTCCCTTTTCAAATCTCTGCAACCTAAGGGCAACACTCTTCATTTGATTCTAACTTATGTAACACAACTAAAGGAGTGTTTGGACATCTACTGTATAATTAACTTTATTACCCATTTTAATAGTTAAGACATAATTTAACATCTTGGAGTTGCATTACACAGCATTGGACAGACAAATTACAGCTAGAGAATGTCACTGGAACCCAGTGTAAATCTGATATGTAGAAAATCAGGAGCACTTTGTTTTACAATATCAAGGTTTAATGACAGGAAGAAATTAGTGTGGAACGTGGGCAAGGTACGGCTGACTTCTCACTGCCCTTTTTCACTACAAATTTTTAGTCAACCAGGCATCAAGTTAGACAAAAAGGTACAATGTGGATTTTTTTTTGTGCACAGGAATGAACAATTTTTATTTAAATCTAAGATCCTGTCTTCAAAACAATAGAAAATGCTGTGTAGAAAATATGATTATGTTCTACAAAACCATGTGGTATCTGTTTAAGGTCAAGTACTGCAAGTAAGTTCAAGTAATGTGTATTCAAATATCCTAAATATCATGTATAGTGAAGGAGAAAGAAGAAAGGGTAGTAGTGTAACAATGCAGCAACTAAAAATTGGATCACAGAGTGAAACTGGATGCAACATTGTTTTTTTTCCTTGTTTATATATATATATATATATATATATATATATATATATATATATATATATATCACCTTTGGAGACTGACATTACGAAGTATAGCTGTATTGTCCTGACTGCATGAGGTAAAAGTGGGACACAGCCAGACTTAAATTAGAGAGAGGCACAGCAGTTGCATGTGTGCACATAACATTGAGGCTGGTTGCCTAGTCACAGCGGAACACAGCGCTGCATCCTGGTCCCAGAGAGTGGACTGGAGATGCTGACTCAGCCAAATCCCTCAGCTGCAGGCTGGAATTGGCCCCCAGGAGCACAATGTCTGACCCACATAACTCAACGCGAGGTACAACACAGTACAAGCATACATTAAGTTTCACAGCACTTTACTTGTAGTTAAACCAACACTTCTGGTGACATTATGTCGTAACATAACAGCTTTAATACATTTTGTACAGATTCAGTAAAGGTTCTAGTCTAGTTAAATACTGCACAAACAAAAGTATTTTGAACTGCCTAAGCAGGAAGTAGCTGAATTACATGTTTGAATTGGCTGTCCTCACATGGCTCATGAACCTCTGAGGACATTAAAAGGCTGAAATAATCACCTGTAATTTGTGAAGTAGCTTGCAGCTTAGTTAGTGTTAGTTGGTCTGTATTAGTTTGTTTTCAAACTAAATCCCACATTGGTTATATACCAGACAATTACACATACCCTGGCACACACACACAAAGGGCAGTCATGTGTAGTGGCCTGAGGCTTACTTGCCCATGGCAACAGACCGTGCGACCATCGCCACCCATTAACCTCCTCCGAAGACGAGGGAGAGAACTGCAAACAGACAAGAGCTTAAGACTTTTATATTTAGAGATGTGCTGCTGAGGCACTGCTACCTATCTGTTCCTTCTTTGTTCCACCTTGAGAGGTAGTGCTTGCAGGTTAGTGGTAACCTGGCAACAGGTTAGGTACTCTTCACTTATTGTGTGCATTTATTAAAGAAAAAAAAAAAAAAAACACATTTGCCTGTATAACGCAGTTGAAAAAGTCAGGTGAGCTCACCCCACCCCCCCACCCTCCAAAAAAAAAAAAAACACTGTCCAACTGTGTATAGCTAAATGTCCTGTGATCTATAAAATGGCAAGTAAGAAACCGGAGGTTAAATTAAATACTCATGACCAATTCAACTCAAAGGAAGAAAATAAGAAAAGAGGAAACTTCTTTCATGTATGAATGCGGCCTGTGATTTTAAAGCTGTGGCCTAGATGAGCACTTTTCTTTAGAGCTGATTTTCAGATATGTGTCATGTTCATGCTCCCACTGCTCCACTCTTCTCGTGGAAATACCATCCAACATTATTCAAGATCAACGTTTGTATGACAGCATGCTTTTGTCTGGGATTGATTGGTACCATGGTCATTTATCATACTGTTAGGTAAAGCATGAGAGCACTGGGAAGAGAAAGCATCGTCCTTTCCATTCTTGGTACTGTATGGAATACAAACTATATATTCAGACATGAAGTCTGTCAAACCATATCTTCCTGCAATATGTCATCTATGATCATTATTCATCATTATATTTCAGAGATAACTACTTCAGCATAAAAGTCTTGAACTGTGTGAATAGGAGGGAACATCCTTAAATCTTTTTTTTTTTTTTTTTACAGAGAGGCCTCTTGTGATTCTGCTTTTGGCCTCAGTTAAGAATTATTCGTAAAATATTATGCAGACCTGTTCTCTTTCCTTCCAAGGCTATGTAGAGTCCTTTAATAACAGGAACAAGAAGAAGTTTCCTTCCTACCTATCTTCTTTGTAACCCAGCTGGTCAGGGATGCTTTGCCGTTAATGGCCTCACGCAGTTCCTCTTTTTATGTCAGCCTCCACATCATTTCACTGCAAAATGAAATATCACAATTAATAATAATTAATGAAAAATATGACAAACCTTACAATTAAAAGTAAAATAGAAAATATTTAAACAGCGTAGCTTAACTATTAGTAGCAAAAGTGGCAAAATTCTACATTGAGCAAAACTTCTTTATTATTATTATTGAAAATATATATTTATCTGTTATATAATTTGGGAAATGGCCTGTTTTGTCAAATAGATGACATGGATTCTAGTAAGATATTTAATGGTGTGTATGATTCAAAAGGGAACACACAGAACAACGTCATGCAACGAAAAAAATATATTATTATTATTTATTTATAAATTACCAGAACCCCTGCGGGACGACATAGCCTTTAGAAGAGTGGTCCGAAACACGATAAGCGGAAGTTAACGGAGGCGTGCAGAGATAAAGCGTCGGTAAAAACCTGCGCAAACTTTTTTTTCCCTGTGCAGTTAGCTAGCGGCTAACAAGAGGTGCAAATTAAGGCAAACGTGCTCAAAGCCACGTGCACAGTGCGGCATGTAAACTTCACCGTTTAAAGGAAGAAACGTAATCCCGTCGTTTTCTCTCGCTGCGGTCTGTCTGAAGCAACTTCCTTCACAGGTGCAAGGTTATTAAGGCAGGTCACGTGACCACCTCAGGTGAAAGGTAATCGCGTGACCTGAACTGACACGATGACCTCAGGTAAAAGGTCATTGTGTGACGTAGCAAGGTAATTAGTAAATCAAAATTAGGTTAGTAAATTATTATTATTATTATTATTATTATTATGTGTGAAATACTTCTACAAAAAATAAATAAATAAATACATTGAGTCCTCAAGGGGCAAAGGGCAGATGCCTAGCCAAGTGCTTGCTTCCTCCCAATCAATTATTCAAGGTGTTGTTAGAGTGAGTAAACAGAATGATCCCGATCTATTCAGATAACATGACCTCCATTATGTCATCATGAAGACATGAAGGTCATTGATTGGTGGGGAATCATTAGCGACTGTCAAGCTGATTCATCTGCAGCTCTGTTTAACAGGCAACATGCTTGTGAATAGAAGGAGATCAACTAGTCCCCACAGTTTCTAATCGATATATGCTCTGAGTCTCATTTTTACAAGCTTAATGTTAATGATAAAAAAAAAAAAAAACAGAACACACACTTACTCTACAACTGTAGACGGTGTAAACACATTTACAGTCATAGGACTTAAACTGTTTTATTTCTTAGTCTCGAGAATAAAAGCCCATGTGTACTTTTCCTTGCCAGCTTTGATCAGGTCCCATAAGGAAATGGTCATCTGGACTCTGTAAAGGAAACTTTGTCTTAATTGTTAAAACTAACACTGTGCAACCTGTACTGTGTTCTCCCTGGGTTACAGTAGGCAAAACGGCAGCTGGCTCTATTTTGTTGTCAAATACAGGAAGGCAGGGAGGAGAAAAACACTATGAAATTGTATCAGTAGAGAGAGAGAGAGGACACTTGGTATTATTAATAGTAACAGACCCATGACAGTGAACAGAGAGAAGCCTGTGTGAGCTGCCTTTTATTTCAGCCACCCTTCCATATACCACACAACTCCCACCCACCCCCACCTCCCCCACCCCAACATCTTATGAAATATGTACAAGGCAAACAGAGGTGGGGTTGATGCGCAGACCTTCCTCCTCTATGACTAACCACTACACGTCCAGTACCATTACTTATTTATAAGGCATGCCGTGTAAGTGCCAGAGTGGCCTCACTTGCTTCCCTTTACGCCATAAGGGCACTTTCATAACACCCTGTTTACATTTCAACCACCAAGAGAGGAGTGATAACAAAAAAGGATCTCCAATTAGTTACAGTGTCCAGAGCACGGTGAGACACAGGCGGCCGTGACGGTTCTGATAAATATTTGTAATGTCGTAGAACCCATTGGTTTGCGCTGGGCATCATCCAAGGTTATTGGAAGAGATGAGTTAAATACTTTTCCAAACTTTTACTTTTTCAAACTACACAGGAGAGAAAATGTAAAAACAATAAAGGTTTAGTTTTAAAAAAGCTGTTCACCGTACACTGTGATTACACTGAAGGAGGGGGTCTGTGGAAGTCCTAATAGGCTGTTGCTTTGCATTATCTACAATTTGAAACCATTTACTTGTTTTCTTTTCTGGCTAGTTTGCACTTTCACTTGGGAATAGATAATAGGTGCCAATTTAATTTGTCTGTTTTGTTTTTTCAGGGCCAGAGCTGTTACCAGGATTCAATATTAGAACCACTCTGCATGGTTTAAAATCATTTTTTGCAACGGCATTCATTTTAGTCCTTTTTAATGATTTCCAAAAGATGTACTGAATATTGAAAAGAATGATGGATGTTCAATGGCTGGATTAGATTCTCTTGATACACATGGATTGAATAACAATTAAAATCAATTCTGACAACATTATTATTGAAAAAAAATCAAAGAACACATGCAGCAAAGCCTCTTGCATAGTGAAAATATTGCACATTTCCACAGGAACCTGTGTTATGTGGGAGCTTTGAAATTTGGCATCTCAAGAAAAAAAAAAACACTCATTGCCACTTGCATAGAAATAAGTGGGAGGATTCATTGTCAGTAGGTAAACAAAGCAGTGTGACAAGCCAATACCCCTCCCCACTGTTTTTTTTTTCTTTTTTTTGTAACACAATAAAGAATCAGATCAAATCTGGATTAAGAATAAAATGCCTGCAGCAGTTTACATTCACCTTCCAACTGTATAGATTGCAAGCGTCACCAAGGCACATCCCAGGCAACACTATCTGGTTGAATTGTGTTCTGCTAGATGTTATTATTTACTCTGTGAAAACCATGTAGCTAAATGGATAATTTATATACATATATGTTTACATCTATGATGGAATTTGGTAACCTGCACAACCGCCTTTCCAATTTTTCAAACATTGTGTACATGTTTGCTCTGTAAATTGCACAAAGTGAACTTTGCACGTTCAGTCTGACACTGAATATAGATTGTTGTTTCTTTTTTCATTTTTTGTCTTTGCCTGTCTTTACGTGTGTGCTACTTCTATTGGATATCCTTGAACTGTACTAGAGGCTTGATGCGGCTAAATAAGTTCTGGAAAGGATCAATAAAGTATCTTATCTTATCTTAATCAGGCCATACTCTCTAACAGGTAAAAAAAAGGACATTACTGTTGCAACTGAAGAAAATAATATTGTCACTTACTCACTATAGTCACACAATGACTGCACAGAAAAACAAGTTGTTCAAAAAGTATCTTTCATGGAACAATTGTTTGTATTAAAAATGTATTGAGATGAAACTGTACATGCTGTAAAGTTGTTTATTTTTTCATTCTGATTATCCTATTCAGATTGCTACTGTATACAATGTAAAAGCTAAGCATCCTCCCTCCCTCATGGCAATGTAGGTCATATTTTCCTCCAACTCTGCCTCTTGAGTGTCTCGGCACGAGGCTAGCCCTGCCCCATCTCTGAATGCCACCAAACACAGAGCTGGCGTTACCTCCTGGGACACACACAGCCATACACACGCACACACATACACACACATTCCGACAGAAGCGGTGCCAGGCAGCCCTCAGACATGTTACCATACTTCACCACTGTCTGGGACCTCCATTGCCACTGTATTCCCAAACCACTACCCAGTGCCACGCCTCATAGATCCAGCCTCAGGCCAGGCCAGCTCTGCCCAGCTGTGTGTGATCCAGCCCAGACCTGGCTGACACAAGACCACCCTCCATCCACACCATCCACTCCATCGTTCTCCACATCTCCCACACCCTAATCTCTCTCATCACACGTCTCTGGATGGGGGAGGTGGGGAGGGGTGCTTGGGATTGACGGCAGGCTTGCCGCCTCCGTCCTTGCCATCGCCATCTGCTTGGTGAGCCCAAGGAAAGCGAGAGGAACGGTTGCGTGCATCTGCCAGCCAGCCAGCTAGCCTCGCTGAGGGCCATTGTGTCCAAAAACGCTGTGCCGTGCCGCAGAACCTTAACTCACTGTCACAGGGCCGTCCAATGTGATTGATCTGGTCCATTTAGTCGGAGCAGCCAAGTCTGGAGGAGGCCTGGTCCTCCTGTAGCCCCTCCAGCCCCCTTCAGCCCACTCTAGCCCTGACATCCCAACTAGCACAACACAAACACAAGAGCCCTGCCAGCTGGCCCACAAGCTTGACATGCTCTGCCTGCTTATCAGTTAACATGCCACAGGCCTAAAACCAGGCTTACATGGTCGTCCACAGCTCAGTTCTCTTGGCTGTCCTGTTGAGGAGTAATTGAACTGAATTGAATCATATTAAATGATCTTATTGTGATACGCTTTTAGTACATGATAATGTCATTTTGTTGGAAAAGAATATCTTATTTATTAACTACAGGGTATCTGAGGTTCAGGAAGTTAACTACAAGAGCTCTACTCTGACAAATTAATGCTGAAAGAGATTTTTTTTTTAATCAGCCCTATAAAATTGAATCGACTCACAAAGCAGACATTAGTGTATTCCATATCTCAACAAATCTTCCAGAGTATTCGCAATATATTTATTAGCGACAGATGAAATGGAGTTCAGAGGAAATTAAAGAGGTCATCAGAACAGGTTTGTGCAGTTTCATTTTACATTCCCAATATTATTTCCTGTTCAGCATATTTACGTATCCCTATCCCTTTTATTGGATGGCTGGTGCTCTGGCTTGGCTCTTTCCAGTGCAGACATTTCATTGGTGTTTAGTTACTATGAAAATGAGTTCCCTAGACACAGAGGTCATGGCCACAGCCCTTCATCCAGTTGCTATTTGCGCTCTGTGTGTATTACATCACTTTGAAATCAGGCTAGTCCAAAGCACCGACTGCTCAATGCTCCCTTTTAACAAGCCGAGTGTTAGTTTTTGGGATTTACCCATTGCCAGGCTTTACGGTTTTCCTTAAAATTCCAACCACATCCTATGGAGTTATTTTTCTTTTTAGACGTCTCACTGCTGAGGAGGAATCGATTCTCGAGCTGCTCCATTTCACTATATAAACAGAAAATGATTGTAGATTTAGCGTTAAAAGTCATGTAAGGTTTACTTGATTTGTTGATATAGATGTGACATTTAGCTGAAACAGACATTGCTTTAAAGCTTTAATTGTGAGCACTGAGGCAAAGCAATGATACAGACCTTTTAGTTTCAGGCTGGGAGTCAGAAGAGAAATGGACTGAGTGAGTTTAAGAACTAACTCAGGGAAGTTGTTAGTAAAGTTTCATGTCCTCTCGCTTTAATATTTCACAAGATGAAGGCTTTTTTCTCTGAAGCTTTTCACTATCCTTTTGGTCACTATTTTTTTTTCTTCATTTCACCAAGCCATCTTCTTCCTCTCTCTCTGTCTCTCTATCTCTCTCTCTTCTCACTAGCTGTCCCTGCTATTTCTGTATTACTGTTGCTGCAGAGGTTCATTTTTGCATCAGACATTTCAAGTAATATTTATTTCCATTTAAAAATGTACATAATAGAAAATACACAAGAGAAAATACTTTGACATATTTCTACGGCAGTTCATATATAGTGGATCAGTAATTCTAATCTCCAAGATCCTCTACCAGGATCTGAAGTCACACTATGGTGTGACGACTTAAGCAAACTCCCTATCTGACTGAGGCAGTTGGAGCATTCATCTGTGAGCTGTCCAAGGACCATCATGGGAACTTTACTAGAGGGGCTGGCTGGAAAGATTGTGGGAGTGCAGTGACAGTTGGGGGACTTTTCTCATGTGAAAAGGGACCAGCCGTCCCATAGAAAAACACACCACTACAAACAAAAAGCATCCGTGACCTGATAATGAGGCACTCTCAGCTTGATCATTTTAAAAACTGGCGGCAGCCACCTTTTTTTTTTCTTTTTGCCTTCTCCACATTTGTAAACGCAGCCAGGTTAATTAAAGAATTCTTTTCTTAATTCCCCAGAATATAATCATGACAGTTTTACAAGCAGCAAGGTAATATGATCTCATATTTTTGTTCGGTGCAGCAAACCGTGTTGCAAAGTAGTTTTAAGCGTGTCTCCAATGGTGACATCTCATCATGGCACAGTATGAAATGGTCCTGAAGTTGAATGAGACTCAAACAAAAGCGTGAGGGAATTAGTACATGCGAGGCACATTTCCAGAAAGTGTTTATGTTCTTCTTAAAGCCTTTCTCTGGCAGAAGCGATTACATGAACGTCTCCTACTTATTTGTTTTCATCTGAACATTTGGCTGAGGGGTTGATCCATCTTGACAAGCACATAATATGGCTTTTGGTGCTGTGAGGGAGAAAATGAGAGAGATCGGAGGAGAGAGAGGGGAGAAAACGTGAAAGTTAAAATAGAGGCTCTATGGTGGGGTTTTATCACTTTTCTTGCTCTTCCCTTCCTCTCTTTAACAACATGCTTAACTCCCCAAAGATGTGTTGAAAGATCACAATAATCCCCTCGAAATGACATTAGTCCTCACTCTCCTCTTTGAGTAGGTGGGATGCATCTGAGCCAAATTACTGAAGACACTCTAGGGTGTTGGGAATGATGTGATAAACACATAAAGTTCCCAATGTAATTTGATTAAGTCTAAAAAGTATAAATATGGTGTCTGCTCGGCATTCCATGCTAAGCCAATTAGAAGCTCTACAGTAAATGAATTTAGGTCTGTGTGATAGTTTGACTTCACTTCCTCACCAGTCAAAAGGTATTTTATCAAATTCTAGAATATTTGCAACATTAAACTTTGTACTGTCCTGCGCTGGTCCTTTTAAAGGTTCGTTATTATGAAGAAATCACTTACACAAACTAAAATCAATGTAATTGATCACTAGGTAAAGAAATATACTATCAAAGTCTCCCATTTCCAAATTATGATATATTCTATAACGTACCTTACCAACCAAAACCACCGTATTGAAAGATCAAGTCAGAAAACCGTGTTTTATTTGCCATGTTAAAGGGCAAAAAAGGGATAAATCATAATATTGCCTGGTTGTTTTGTCCTCTAACACACTGCCTCAATCACTTGGCCATTACTTGAAGCAAACTTCAAAATAGAGCATTACAGAATGTGGACCTCTCCCTCCACCAATGGTGCATTTGAACATTGTGGAAAAGAGGACCAAAGTGCTTATTTCTACTCCATCAAATGGGGAGCCTGGGAGGCTGGACTGGAGTGCTCAGCTCCTAAAATTGCTGCCAAGATATGCCACTGACTTTTCAACCAGCTTTCAGTTACAATAGTATAATACAGGAGTGGAGGAGGCGCCTCTCTTCTATTTCTCTCTTTGTGGGGATATTTGTGACCAAAATATTGTGGTTTAAACCCGTTTTTTTCTCTCTCCTCTTGTTTTTTTTTTAACTTCGAAAATTTTTTACTATTGTTTTACTATTTTGTTTTTGTTCCGATTTTTAGATTTAAAAGTTTTTAAATACTTTAAGTGTTTTTTCTATCTATCTATCTATCTATCTATCTATCTATCTATCTATCTATCTATCTATCTATCTATCTATCTATCTATCTATCTATCTATCTATCTATCTATCTATCTATCTATCTATCTATCTATCTATCTATCTATCTATCGATCTATCTATAGATCTATCTATTAATCTATCTATCGATCTATCTATCAATCTATCTATCGATCTATCTATCTTGTGGTGTGTTGTTTCCTACCAGTGTATGCATATGTCTGACAGTGTTTTTGCAGCCCATATAGGTCTGTATGTGTGTGGCTGTCTGTTTCTTCTCTTGTGTGTGAAGTGTTGGATAATTAGCTGCCTTATCAGCCTGGGACACGGGCAGCCTCCTCTCCACTGACAGGTCATGGAGCCCAGGACCAGCGGGAGGTTGGAGACAAGGAGGAGGTGGGATGATAAGGCCACAGGAGGAGAGAGACAAGGAGGAGAGAAAAGGAAGACAGAGGGAGAAGGAGCTGAAGGGAGAGAGAGAGAGAGAGAGAGAGAGAACAGGGGGAGTTGGGGGTGGGGGTGAGGGGTGTTGGAGTTGGGGGGTCGGGGTGGGGGGGTAGAGCAGCAGACAAAACCTGAAAGAGAGAAATGGGATGAGGAACCAGACAGAGGAGTAGACAGAGAGATGGAGCAGTTAAAAAGGGGGAGACAGTTAGGCCCCGCAAGGACAGAGCAGCTGCTTCGGCCTATCAGCTCTTCCACGAGACCTCGGCACTCATTAGCATAAATTCGAATGACAAATGTGGCCCGCTTTGGCAAAGACTAATTAATTCACAGAGGGGGGAAACTCACCAGAGTAAGAATTCAAATCATTCAATGCCACAGGCCTGAACAAGTGTTAAGAGGGAGCATGTTGAGGTCCATTGTGTCTTGGAATTACTACAGTTGCCTTACGTGTCATGAAAAGGTTACAGCTATTTATTTCAGAATTTGAATTGGATTTGTTTTTTCCATATACATTTTTAAGTAGTCAGGTTGAGGGCTCATTTTTAGAAAAGTTTCAGTGTGTGAAGGTACAACGTTGCTTTAAAAAAATATCCATATTTACACTGTGTGTGTGGGTGGGTGTGATTGGGTTGATTAGACTGATCGGTTTTGTTCAGCATATTTTCACACACACACACACACACACACACACACACACACATAGAGACACACACACACGTGCTCTCAGGACTTCATGATTTATAAGAGGGAACAATGGACTGGAAAAGATTGCTTTGCTCTGAAGTAAGGGCAGACTGTGAGGCCTGGGAAATGCAGGGAAAGGATAAGTGCTCCCCCTTGTGTTCAGGTCCGATACCTCCAGAACTGTCTCAGTCTGGTTTTGTTAACTGTGCTCACACTCTGTAGGACAGTGTAACTCTAGGTCACATTAAAATGATATTGCATTCTGTCACTATGGATACCTGCACAAAGTTTTGCACATCACATTCAGATTCTTTTCTCTTCTTAGCACAGTGAATGAGCATTACCTCACTTTATCTTCCATTTGCTTGTCTGAAATAGAGGCAACTTCTGCCAATAAAATGTCTGTCTCCTCAACTTTTGTTAACAAGCCAATCGTTCTCTGGGGATTTGTGCAAATTGAATCAATTCAACATGTTGGCAAGTGACACCGACTGGCATGGGGGCCCCTAAATGATCCATTTAAATGAGATTATAGATAAAGTATCTCCTTCATGCCCCAGCTTGTGTTAGCCCTCAGTCCTCTTTGTTTTCCACTTTACAGCAGGCCTAACTAGCTAGAACATCTGGCCCTCATCAAGTCCAGGTGTTGCTGCACCAGAAAGAGTGGGTGTGTATGTGTGCACTTGTGTGTGTGTGTCCATTAGAAAGTGTCTCTCACCTCACTCTCAACATTTTTACGTCTCTGTCTTCCCTTTCCTTTGCCTCCCTACTCCAAAACACACCAAGATCAGCCAGGTGCAACCGTTTTCCTTACCAAATCCCTCACTAAAGACCTTGCAACAGTTGCCCAAGAGCGCTCCCTGCTAAACCAGGCTCTTCCTGCACCGTAATTACATCAAAACAGAACATGTTGTGCAGTGTGAGGACTATTTATATATCCACTTTGAGAGCCAGTTTTCACCGTTTCTGCTTCCAAGGAACATCCTTCTGCGACTACTGTGTGTGCGTGTCTATGTGTTTGACTCAGGGTGGATGCTGGGGGAGTAAATGGGTGGTGGTTAGCGGGTGTAGTGTGATTCTCCAGGTGGCACACAGGGGCCTCAGTTGCTGCTGCCCATTACCGATTACCCGAAGACTCCTACACCTGTGAAACGCATTATATTCTGACCAACACACTGAAAGTAGGTAGTGCTCTTTTTGTCTGACAGTGGCGGTCAGCTAAAGCGATTTGAAGGCAATGCCATAACCAACTGTTGATTCAAAAACGGATCATTCAGGCAAAGCCACAACTATTACAGGCCTACTATTCATATCTTTGCATGAGGCCATCATAATTTCCATACTAGCTCTGTATATAATATGATTGCTTTCTGGTTTAAACTACAGAATGGTCTTTGTTGGACAGATCTCATACGCGTGCAATGTTCCAGACTTTAATGGCCAATTACACTGTAGGGACAGTCATTTATTTATTTAATACCATTGCTACCATGGCAATGGCGTTTGTCTCGTTCATGCCTGCATGCTGTTATTCAGCATTTCTTTTATTTGACCAAAAACTCCATATTAGCAGAGAAAAATTAGTCTTCATTTTTTGTCACTAAGTGTTAAACATCCTGTCAGTGAAAGAAAACATTCTTCCCACATATGAGGTTTTGCCATTAATGTGGGAAACTCAGTAAACTATTCTTTTATATGCCTGTTTGTATATGAGCGGAAAAGTCAAAATATACAATATATGTATGGTCATAGTAAAATAACTAGTGTGTCATATAAGAACTGGTCAGTGTGTGATAGTTATTGTCTTGTGGGTTGGGAGTTGGACTTGAGGTTGACAGTAGGTACCATATGACAAAGAAAAATAAATACTGACTGACGGAACAAGAAATATTTCAGTGACTTGCTAATTACTTTATAATTAAGTTAATTACAAGTGATACAGTTAAGTATTTTTATAGGCACACACTCCTAAAAAATAAATAAACATTACATCTGCAGCCTTCATACATTGCACGCAATTAATTGATAAATCAACCCATCAGTTATTATGTGAAAAAATATTATCTAGAGAGAACGCCTTTGATGTAAAGGGACGTTCATCTGCAGGGCACATACACAAGAAATACAATGTCTCCACACCCACCCTATTAGCTTGAGAGAGTCATGACCAGCCGTTTTGATAGGTTATCCACTGAAGGGGCGCTTGTATCAGTAATAAGCCTGGGGAGCTTCAGAGAGTCAGATACCAGGCCACACCAACACTATAAGCCAGTAAAAATTAATTGCTATCAAAACTTCAAAACGGAGTCATATTGACTACATTTCTGAGGACATTAAGTCACATTCACTGGCTGATGTATATTGTTATTGTTATGCGCAAAATTACAAATTACACAAATTAGAATTACATATGTACAGTATTAATTCTGCACATATCTACATATGAGTAAATTAACTTTTAGTGTCTTTTTAATGAGGATGGTGAAAACATTGAAGCGCAGTATCCACTTTCCTGAAGGCTGCTACAATCTGATAATGTTACGATAACAAAATTTCAACTTTAGACTAAGGTATGACTGTTGCTACACCTTGTAATACTCTGCTGACGCACATGGAGCAAAGAGGAAGGGAGTGGAGGAATCATGGGAGGAAATGGTTTCATGGCTGAGCTGACTGTTTGAATTAGTGTATCTGAAATGGGCATCGTCTGCTAGCACTCTGACATGGTGTTGCTCTCGCCGTTGGCATGCATCCATCCCTTCAGACTGACACACATGCACACACTCACATAGTCACACATACAGTCACTCACAGACACATACGTATACAATGACACATGGAAACACACATCGTGCATTTAGCTTGCCTTCCTCCGACCTCCCCGCTGTGTCTGACACAGCACCAATGATCCTTTGCCTCGCGGGCAGTGAGCTGTCAGAGTGACAGGGCATGAGGATGTTGACATGTGATGCCGCGAGATGGGATCAAATGTGTCATCATCTCCTCAAACAAAAGAACCAAAGAGGTGAGAAACTCTTTTCTGTACCATAAGCTAATTTTTTATCTGTAACGCCACAGCCAGGTTTAGGTGTTTTAGATTAATTTCATTTGTCAGTTTAGGCTAAGATTTAATTCTTTTCAACCCACATTCACATGCAAGGGGACTTTGTCTTGAAACCAAAACTGCAGTTATATGGGCAAAATAAATGTCATGGTTTATTTCTCGTAATTTGATATTTCCTGTTCGGAGTCCAAACAGATGGATTTTTTTTTAATTTCGAGGCAGTAATTCAAGTTATAAAATGTACAGAGCTAATGGATTTGGACCCATAACTGGGCAAAATCTAAGGAAAACTACACAGTAGATGGATCAATACATAGAACTTAAGCTTAGTTATTATCTGATCTGAGCAGGCTGAGATGTTAAAATTAGACTGGGGAAAAAAACATATAAGATTACCGAAGTAATCCTCTACTTTCCCGTGTCTGACAAGCTGTCGTCAGGTGCAGCACACACACACACACACACATAGAGCTCCCCAGGTTTCACTAGCTCAGTCCAATATGTCCCGAGCTGTCCAGGCCTCTGCTGTGCTAGAAGACCACACATCCACACATCAGCCCTTTATTGTTCCTTCCACTGTGGTAATGGAAACAGAGTCAATGTGGCACGGAGAGGGAGGAAGTGGTGGCCAAGGGATGTGGGCCTGTGGGCCCTGTATGGCCCCTCCATGGTTGGCATCCCTTTATATTCACACACACTTGCGCGCACAGACACAGACACACATGCACACATTTAGACATATACATGTTACAGCACACAACCTGTCTTTCTAACACACACACACACACACACTCATACGGGGGAGTTAGTCCAGCCACACTGTAGTGAAAACACACACCGCCTCTGCATCTCTTCAAATGGTAGGAAATCCTGGACATGTCGAGCACATTTAGAAGAATACTTGAGGTTTTGGAGAAATTGGGATCACCTCATCTCGGAGTAACGTGATGCTAGTTATATTACAAAATGAAAGGGTGCCCATATGGAAGCCATCGAAGAACTCGTGCATACACGTACAAATCAAAGGAACTCTAGCTCAGCTGCTAATGAGGGTGACCGTGACGTTTTAATGTTGTTATCCTACTGTGTGGCTAAGGTAATGGCTGTATAGGAAGGGAGGTTTCATCCACACACACACGCACACACACGCACACACACACACACACACACACACACACACACACACACACACACACACACACACACACACACACACACACACACACACACACACACAGGGGGGTCTGAACAGCATTTGTTACAACCTAAACACATTTTTATGGTCTTTTTAACTTTTGAATTATAGTATCAGCTCTGCACATAGCAGGTATGGTTTAGTGGTTGGTTAGCAAGCTGAATTTATTTATTTTAAATGTCTCACAGAAGCCAAACTAACACAGACTGGTGTTCAGGTTATGGTGAAATGCCAAAGTGGAATAGAATAGAATATAGATGATAGGATTTAATACCCATGCTCCACAGGCCTTGTAAAATCTGAACAGAACAATAAAATTACTGTTTTTTCCCACTAATGCTCCAGTGTGGCTTTCACATTTTCTAATTGATCTTTGTGTGAACAAAGAGATGTTGGATGCTGTGGTATTAATTGCCTGAGTGCTGCCCCTGGTTGCTGTTAAAATGTGTGTGTGTGTGTGTGTGTGTGTGTCCGTGAGCGAGTGTGTGTGTGGCAGATACAGCGTGCACACGCCCATGTCTGTATATTTGTGCATCTGTGTGTGTACTTGCATGCTCCTGTGCTATCTGTCTTGGTCAGGTCCCTGCCTGGGTGTGTGAAGGTTTGTCTCCCTGTGTTGTTGCAGCCTGTGTAATCATGGTATTAATTATTAGCTGTTTGCTCTCCATCATCCCCCTCCCCTGGGGCGAGCACCGTGCCTGGGCTGCCAAGGGCTGGCTCTGGGTGTCTCATCCACTATAAATCTGCATGGTTAACATCACAATCATTGGAACAGCAAGTGCCAAGTTGTCGTACACATCTTGTTACAGGGTGAAAGCAATATGACTTGGTTAGGTTGAAACCTTTTTTTTTTTTTTTTTATATCTGCATTAAATCAAATATTTCTCTCTCTCTCTCTCTCTCTCTCTCTCTCTCCCTTTGTTGTTATTATAATGTTTTTTTTCTAGCAGCTACATAAAAAGATGTCAGTTTTTTTTCTCTCTATGTTTTAATACCACACCCATTGCCTGAAATCATGTAGTTCAGCCAAGAAATAAACAATGTGTCCCTATGGGCTTAGCCTAAATGGTGTGAGAAAAGATGTCTCACATTATCCTGCTTGGTGTCCTCAGGCCAGGCTGTGAATTAGTCTCAACTCTATCTGATCTCATATATGTCCTTTTCACACACTGCCGCCGGCATATCCCCAACACTCACTAATCCACACACACACTCTTATGTACATTTGTCTCCTTCAAATGGCACCATCGGCATCATTCCTTCAGAGATACTTGTGAAATGAATTGTCTGAAAGAAAGACATAGCATCTGGCAGTGATTGCGGTGCCACAGGCAGCATGTGTGTGTGTGAAGCACAGAGTGGGTGCACACGCACATGTGTGTGTGTGTCAGTAGGGGACAGGGGCTTCCACCCTTGATAGTCTTTAGGGTAAGAGACAGCTCACCCCTTAACTGACCTTCAAGATTTTACCCACACTTACATGTTGACTTGCGACTTCTGAAAACATTTTAGTTTTCTATTTAACCTCATGATCAACTCTGACAATATTTCTCTATTTTTGATGCCATTTTTGTAGTTGATGTTTATTAAAAAATATGAAAATGTGCACAATCACAAGCAATCCCAAACATTTAAAGTCATTTACTGGATTGGAAGTAATTTAGAAAATCTTAAGATTAAAGCATATTATCCATCATTTATCTTGGCCAATTTTGCTTTAGATGCCTTTCTGTGGTTACCACAGCCTCTGTCATGTTTCCTATTTCTTTCAAATTCAATGATTGTCATAAAGACCAGAAAAGATCATTTTAGCAAAACACATTTTACGTCAATTTGTTGAATGGAAACATAAACGATCACTATGAGCAGAAATCCAATAAATCTAAATCAGAGAGAGATGTATTTCTACTGGAACCACAGCAGAGTTAATAAAAATCACTTATGGTTTTTAGAGAAACAACAGAATTTCAGTGTTCAGGATAACAGCTTGAAGATGAGGTAAGAGATTTGGATGTGCCTATTGCTATATTCAAAGCATGATTTTTTTTTATCTTTAGAATGAGGAAAATAAAGCATTAATTAACAACTACCAATGTCCCCCTTTGGTTTCTAACCACTTTGAAGATTCCTTCACAATGAACTGAGAGACTTAACCATTTATGAACCGAAGGAGGGAAAAAAATCTCTGTGATTGGATCACAATGCCACATGTTGGCTGATCGCAAGTGCAGGAATTGTATCGTAAAAAGCAAAAACCGCCTCTTGGGAATCATGTCAGGAAAAATCCCAGGGAGGAAAAGCTGCCAAGTGGTCTTCATCAATGACTGGTAAAAAGAGATTTTTTTAAAAATCCATTTTTATTTCTTTTTTGCTTCAAGACAGAGAGATGTTCTAATCCTCTGTTCATTGTTGGAGTTGTGTGGGACTGGCCGAAGGAAATAGCTTTTTGATGGCAATGGAGGGGAAAGGGAGCTTTGCCAAAGAGGGCTTCAGAAGTTAATGGGCCGGTTTCTACACTGACAGTAAAATCTTGGCTGGAGCCATCAGGAGCTTCCGAGGCGTTATCTACTTCAGCGGTTTTGAAGATTATCTTTAAAGAGAAAACAGAAAATGACAATGTCAAGAACAAGAGAGATGTCCAAAAGCAAAGGTTTAATCAAGACTTACACCAGATGGAATTATCGCTCAGCTAAAGCTGATTTATGTTGAATAGTTTATAGAAATTGTTCCCAGATAACGGTTGAAGCCTTGAGATCATCTCAGAAGCAAACGGTGCCAGTAGTGGATTCACATTTTGATATACTACTAAGGCTGGCAATGGAGTTTCTATTGTCATTGGGTAATATTTGAGCCAATGGTTGAAATGTAGCCTGTGGTATCTGTTGTCCCTACAGAACAAAGCGCCAAAAGGAAAATGAGACCCATTTTCTCAGCGAGTGTTCTCATGTACAGGTGCTCACAAATACTGATCTTTATTGCAGCAAGGGAGAAGAAAAACAAAAGCGTCTTAAGTATTTTAAGAATAACACGATGCATGAGCTGTGCCAAACCTTTATGAAAGCAGACCACTATGGGCACTGTAAGTTTCATAGCACTTCTTGGAAAGATCCAACTGGGCAATCTTCTGGCACAAAGATTGGTAAAGTAACCTAAAGCCTTGAGGAGAGACATGGTGACCCTGTCCTTCATGTTTCTTTCTTAACAGAACTGTGAGCCAAAAAAAAGTCCCACTCGCTCACACATGCACACAGGTGCTTGCAGCTACACTACAGCAAAGACGAAAGGCTGAACACAGAGTTATGAGACTGCTGCGTTAAGATTTTTATCTCCTGTAAACTGACACCTCTCCCAAACATGCAATTAATCACAAAAAGTTGAAGTAAACTATTAGTTAGACAATGACAGGCTTGAGGAGTGGCAAGGAGAAGGAGGTTGCTTCGGAAACGGTGGCTAAGAATAGTGGACGTCTGCGGTTGTGTCTACATGTTTGTGTGTTACATGCATGTATCTATGCCCATGTGCATGCATACATGTGTGTGTCTGTGCTTATCCTCCTCTCCGAATATCTCGGGGGTTGCAAGAATCTGCTTCAGAACAGAAAACCCAAGCCAATAAGCCACAAGCCATCAGCAGCCAGGTCAGATTAAGTTTCTGTCGTTGGCCTTTGTGCTGATAACGCTACAATGAGTGGCACTTCCCTACCGCCACTTCACCTCGGCCATCCCACACTTGTCAGTCCTCAACCAGTTAGATAGGGTCTGTCAGTTAAATAAGAGATAAAGGGAAAGTCAGGAGAGGTAGAGCGGGGGTGGGGGTCTTCTTCTCCGTTAGTTTAGCACCGTAGTCGAAGGGTTTTTGTTACTGATGAGGGTCACAGAAGGAAGGAACAGCCTAAAGACAAAGGGGGAGAGAGAGTTGATTGGCACATTAGCCGGGGTCTCCCTATCACTCTGTTTAATTTGAATAGACAAGGGATCTCTTGAGTTGTGGGGATGACCATGGGTATGGGGATGTGGACGAGCCAGAGAAGAATGGGGGGGGGCACAACTGTCGAGACCAATTTGCCTTCACATTCTCGGCACACAGATGTCCTCTCTCCTCAACTCTCTCTGTGTGGCTGTTTATCATTCTCACACACACGTATGTAAAAATATACATTGGTGTTATAATGTTGAATTATACAATACACCTAAAAATTATATAACATTACAGTTTCCTGTTTTGAACCTTAAATTAACATTTTTTTTCTTTATCTCTCAATCTTGCTCATTTAAGGTTTTCACGGTCTTCTCCTTGCAACCCAATTAGTGTTTCATAAGAGACTCATCACCTTTTCACACATATCACTGATGATTAGCCCTCTGGGATAACCTCGACAGAATAGTCTCCTGGATAGATTTAGTCAGTCTGTCAACAGGCATCAGTTCAGGCAGGATGAGACCCATGTCAAACATTACCTCTCTATTTCAGAACAGAGGCGCATCTGCCAAACACTGTTATTGAACTGGCACTACAAGAGCATAACCTAGCCCCCCGCTCACCCCCCACACATCCTCCGCCTCCTTCCCATAAATATTAAAGGTGTATGGTTAAGAAATATTAATGTCATGTTCAATCAATCGTTACTTCCCGAGGGGAAAATCCTGTTTGAGGTGTAGCAGCATTAGCAATTTTTAGCTTTGGAAATGTCTGGATATCCCACTTCTAAAATGTGTGTAACAATGAACCTCCTCTCTGCCTGTCAAAATATTTTGCCTTTTGTCCTGAGGAATCTGTTCATTTCAATGAGCTCTCTAAGGTTGTCACCGACAAATTGGAAAAGGCAATGTCTCCACCTATAGGTGCAAATATAGCACTGCAGCCCAACTTTTGTTTGTTTTCTACTCTCTCTCTGCCTTATAAAAGAATCAGGAATCAAATTAAGTAGTAACACTTGGGTGTTAAAAGACTCTACCAATAATACCAATACAATCAAATTGCTTTATTGAAAAAGAGTAAACTGATGTAACAAGATTTATTTGTAGTTGATTTTGTTCGATATAGGATTTATGCAAAATACCCAAGGCGACATTTGCTATTCGGAATCACTGTGTATTGTATATAATGAAGAAAAACATTTAAAAGAAATGTATATAATCGCCAGACTGTGTTTATATGTAAGGTTATTGCAACATTTTACATTAAAATGTGGAGATGTGGACAGATGATAATTATAGTAGCCATCATGTTCTCCGTTTGTTGAAAACAAATAAAATGTAAAAGAATAAAGCAATAGACAAAACTCCAAGTCAGTTTCAGGTAGTAAAAGCTATATATTTGTAAGTTTGGGGGTAAATACAAAGAACATACAAACCATCACTCAAGCATACAACACACAAACATACAAGCCAAGTATAGAAAAAGGGGAAGATCTGTGACTTTGTTTTTACATTCTTATATACAGTGTAGAGTATTAAGATATTACAGATAAAAGATTAAAACTGGAAGATTTTTTTCATATCATCTGTGTGTCGATACAATGATTTAATTTCTTAAAATCTAAGAAAAAAATTAAGATGAGACATAAACACTCACACACACACAAAGAAAATCTATGGAAGGACATAAACATATAAACAAAATACAGACCGTCCAAAGAGTGATATGAGAGCGATACAGGTGACAATACAGTGCCTTTTTTCTTTTGTTTGTTTAGGTTTTGTTTATGTTATGCCGTTATTCTGGTTCGCATAATTAATGTGGCGTGAGACTGTAAGAAATACAGAGCTACAGAATAACTGAGGCAATACAGGAATATGATTATAAGATGATGTCTGATACATGAATCTTGATTACACAGTATACCAGTCAAGAGCAGTAAGTCTTTTTTTTTTTTTTTTTTAGCAATGTAACACACAAAGCAAACAGTGAGCAGAGTGGAATGCTTGTTATATGTGTGCATCAAAAAAAAAAAAGGAAAAAAAAGAGGAATATACACTTTAAAAATATTCTCCTGTTTCTTACAAGAAAAGCAAGTTTGTGATCATTTGTCATCATGATCTGATCCCTCCCACCAACATTCCTACTGTATCTCCAAAGGAAATAAGTTATTTTGGTCCAGGAAACGGTCTTTTGCTATTTTATCCAGGAAAATGAGGTTGGGTAATTTCTGCACATTTTGTGAGAATATTTTGTTTTTCCACAAAAAAAAAAAAAAAAAATTAAAAACAGAGTCACATTTTTCTTTATCTGTTCTATGAAACAGAGGGTACAAAGTTTCAGTGGGAGGATTAAGGTAAAAACATGCATTAACACAAGGGGAGATGGTGTCCCTGAGTGTGTGTGTATGTGTGTGTATATGTGTCTTTGTGTATATGTGTGTCTCTTGTCCGTCTATATGGTCTCCACATAATTGGCAGGGAACAAGCCTTGACGGCCATCTTTGCTCCACCCCCTCCACCAGGCTTTATCCACCATCTCCACGTCCCGGATGATGTCACCGGGTTCAAAGGAGATCTCAGACTCGTCTTCTGTGAGAACCACAAGATAACATGGTGAAGACCCGCTAATCACAGTGTAATTACTATAAGTGGAGGCAATTTATGTGCACATGCATGACGATTATCCTCTAAATGGCAGCTTACCTGCTTGGTAGTCGTACAGAGCTCGGACGCACATTTGTCGCTCGGGTAAAACCTGAGGTTGAGAGGAAAATGGATTCAGAAGGAAGGCTGTAATCATTACTCTAATACATGAAGTACATGTCTTGTTTAACTTAAAGTGAAGGAAAACAGAATCACTTTTATAAAGATTTTCTTCCTGCGATCCTTAATCTGGAAAAAAGACAATATTACATGTTTTTGTTGTTATAAGCAAACAAAAGCCTGATGTGTGTATATGTGTGTTTTGCCTATGTTCCATAAAACTCAGCAACACACACTATATTCTCCTGTTTGTAAAACAATTAACTCAATAAGAAAAATATAGAATAATACTAAGCACTGTCATAAAATATTTTTACTAGTGTGGAGAGATTAATAGAAGTGTGTTATTTGTTGAACATAAATATAAATGTGATTCTATTAATAAGACATTTGCCTCTCTCTAAATGTGGATGTTTGAAAACCTAACACATATTTTTCATTGGCAACAGATTTCATATTACCAATATACCGACCAATTACCGACCAATATCTGATTTTTGTATTTTCAGTACCTCTTGTCCATTTACTGAGATCTCCTGCTCCTTATCCTCTGTGAAGTCATCATCCTCCGCTGTGCCATGAAGATGGTAGCACACAGCCGGCTCCGGTGAGCTGAGCTCCGTGTCAGATGGACTCAATGATCGCTCTGAGGAGGACCAAAGTGAAAAGCATTCATCACAGTCCAGCCAGCACAGACAATGAATTTATTAATACGTTACAGTGTTGTCACTGAATTGTTGCCAAACCTATGCCATTGTGTTGCTGCGTGTCCTCTCCATTTGTAATCCCATTGGTTGACAGGACAACAGTCTCGTGTTTGATTTCTTGGCAAACTGGCAACCAAAGAATGTTTTGTGTCATTATAAATCATTTAATTGAATGTCGTTTACATTATTGGATGACTATATTACATTATTTAAAATACATGGCTTATTAGAGTGTATCTGTACTACTTATACAATGTTAATCAAATCAAAAACAGAAGAAGAGGAGGACTACCTGTGACTGTTGACTCTTCTTTCTGTAAAAGCTCAACAGGCTCAGCAGAAGCCTGACTATCTTCTGATGGCTCCTCATTCTCCTCTTCATCTGTTTTTCCCTCATCTTCCTCCTGCACCACCTCTACTAGCTTCTCCTGTGATGCAGGATCGGCTTCCTGTTTTAAAACCTCTTCTTCCTCTTGCTCTTCCATCTTCACCTCCTCATCCTCACTCTCCACCTCCACCTCATTCAACACCTCCACCTCAATCACCTCCTTCACCTCTTTCACCACCTCCACCTCAACCACCACCTCCTCCTCCCTATCCTCTTCCTTCTCTGGCTTTTCCTTCTCTTCCTCCTCTTCTTCTTCTTGCTGCTGCTCCTGCTCTTCTGCTTCCGCCTGGACTAGTACTGCAGTGACAGCACAAGGCTCGGGTTGTGTGTGTGCTTTATCGTCCTCTTGCTCCTCTACATCCTCTTCTTCGTCTTCCTCCACCAGCACAGCCTGTACTTTGTAGCCAATGTCTGAGACCAGCTCAGTGTGTACATGAGTGGCTGTGTTGAGGTCTGTTGATTGGAAAATTAGATCATTAAAAAATAAAACAACTGCACACTTTGACGAGCTTACATGTTGTAAAAAGTGCCTAAGATGGTTGTGTATGTCTGCGGGGAAAAAAAAAAAAACTATAAAGATTTGCAAAATCCAGGTTGTCTGGGAGCACATTTCAGCTAAACTTGGCATGACTGTGAGTATGTGGTTACTTAAGGAATATTTAATTGTGACTAGACTGTAAAAAATATTCTGAGCTCTGTCATTTCTGTATAAAAGGCCTCTGATTCATACATCTTGGCTGCTTTAAACAGTCTGGAGTATGTGGAGTAGTTTTTGGCAAAAGCATCTAAGTCGTTTTAGCCTGTAATAAAATTTTTAAAAAACCATTATTTAAAGTCAAATGATTAATGTCTTTGGCAAACAAATGAGAAATAAGCAGAGTAATATGCTCCTCTTCACATGAAATTTACCCTGAATGGGTATTTTGTTGATTTTGCGATAAAATATATAATTCGGAGGTAAATGCAAAAAAGACAAACAGACAAATATAATAGCACAGTGTGATCAGATCTCAATAAAATACTTTGTGTCGTGTTCCACCCTACCAGTGTTTGGCTGTGGTCTCTCGGGAAGAGGTGCAGTTGGAGCCTGTAGCGGTAGTCCGGGCTCAAAGCAGAATGTTGAGTGCTCTGGCTGGGTTGGGGTATTTGGGGGTGAAGCGGGGAGGAGGGTCTCCTTATGTGGCTCCAAGGGGTTGTTTTTTACTAAACTGGAGGACAAGGAAGCCAAGAGGCTCGGAGAGGCCGGAGGTGCAGAAGGTTCTGTTGGGGAAGCAGCTCTGGGTTCAACAACAGCCTGAGCTTGGTTGTTGTTCGTTTGTGGAACACTAGGCAGAGCTGAGACTGGAGGGGCAGGACGAAGAGGCGACGTCGGCGGCGACATGGGGGCCCTGGGCCTTTGTGGAGAGGTGACGGGGCGGAAATCGGGACTTGTGGGGGGAGATGTGGCATGGAAGGTGGGTGAGAGAGGAGCACGGGAAAAGGGGGAGACCAACGGAGAGCTGCGAGGAGAGGATGCTGTGCTCTCTTCTGCCTTAGAGAAGATGAAAGCTGTGTCTGTCAGGCTGCGTTGGTATCGTCTGAATGGTTTGCCTGAAAGGAAAACAGTTTGAGTAGTTGGTAGATTAAATTGATATATATATATATTTTATACAATAGTGACTTGTAAGCATACATATTAGTGGGGCAGACCCGGGCTCTGATGTCTTAATCGATAACCACACCCCTTTGGGCGTCCTTAAAATATTATCGTTGTTATTATTATTATTATCATTATTGTTATTATTAAGAAGAAAAATAATAATAATAATAATAAATATATATTTATTTGTGATTGATATTATTTACACATTCAATTTCCCTCATTCATTAACACACACACACACACACACATATATATATATATATATATATATATATATATATATATATATATATATATATATATATATCGATCATGAATAGTGGACCAATCAGTGAGCTAGTGCCGCAAAATGTGTTCTTGGGGCAGACCATTCGTATGCCTGCCTGCAGTTCCGATCATTGCCAACGCTGACCCGTCCTGCCCCACGACTGCGATTACACATTAAACTGAGAATCAATCACCAAAAACATTCTAAATTTCATTCCAAAGAGTCACAATAGTTGAAAAACACACAGAACAAAAATAATACATTACAAGATAAGTCATTAAGTAATGAACATTATTTGTTAGGAGGAACTATTTTAGAGGGTGGATGGGCATGATTTTTCTGAAGGGGAGCTGCCCCACCTGCCCATATGAACCAGCCACGCCTGATATATCCAAACAAGGCTGATCCTTGACTTCCTTTGACCTCATCAGGATCATCAAGTGGTGGCATTCCTCCTTGTTTATGTTTACCTACCAGTGCGGGATCCAGGGCTGGTAGGACTTTGTGATGATGATGATGACAGTTGCCTGAAAAACTCCCTGGGGTTCATGGATCGCTGAGACACTAACGCTGCTGCCTCCTACAGGTCAAAGGATGTGCAGAAAGTCAGAGTAAGAGCTAACTGATTAAATGAATTTCAGAAAAATCCTGCCTTCTAATGGCAACTTTAAAGCCCTCTCAGGTCTTACATAAAGCGCTATTTCGATTAATGTTTTCAGTAGATTTATCGTAATATTCACTTACTGCTGCTTTCTCTATGGACTCGCTCCTTCGAAGACGAGCCCTCATATCTTCCTCATGCTCCCTCTGCTGCTGCTCCTGTCAGTGCAGAAACACAGCAGCAATCATATTAACATATTCACAAGCACATTTTATTGTTTATTTTATAATAGAGCAATTTGAAACAGCTGAGGACACATTACTTCAGTCTCCAAACAATGAGAAACTTGAGTGTTTTGACATTTAGCTCTTAATAATGATGTATAAAACAGTGAGACCGGTAACAGCTGACACAAAGAAATACCGTTTTAGCTTTTCTCTTAGGCTTCCCTGACATTAGCAAACTCCTTGCTATACAGTAAAAGGATAAACACCTTTACCCTCACCTTACAAGTATAAACAGTCTGCACTCATTATCAAACTCTGAAACAGTTGCAAATAAAAGCTAGAGCTACTTTAGTTGCCCTGGTAAAGAACACCTCCTCCAGAAATGTGAAAGCACATCATTTTTAGTGTGCTACAGTTTAAACATGGTAAGCATAACCTGAGGGTGTTTGTACATTCAGCATTCTGTATAATCATATATCAAAATGTAAAGAAGTCTGTCATGTATTGCTATTTATATGCACAATAACCAGTGTTGTTGAGTGTGTGTGACAGTGAAGTGTGTGTTGGTGGTAGGTTCATTTGTTGGTCTTTGAATACAGTTAAATTCTTATCAAATGTATGGTAACTCAGATGTGAGCGTTAGCTGTAAAATGTTTTTCAATGTAATTTTAAATTGTCTCACACATCAACAGATGTTGTGACAGACAATTGTGGCCCTCATCATGGATCACAGTCTCAGTTTAATTAAAGACTAAGAGTCAGACCTCACACAGTCCAAGGTCAATTCTGTTCTGTCATGAGGTTTTCTGGTCAGTCGGAAAATCCCTTAAAAACATGGCTTAACCACTTTTGCCAGAGGCAGTTTGCATCATTTTATGTGCAAAAGCTGTTTTTGTGTAGTGTAGTCTCACACGTCTTTTCACTCACCCATCTTAATTTCTCCTTTCTGCGCAGCTCTTCTTCTTGTTCTGCCTGTTTTCTTCTGTGAGACAGAAACAAACTAGTGTTAGTGTCATCCAAAAAAACAAAAAAATGACATCCAAAATACAGAGCGCTAATTGTGAATATGCTTTGATCTTCTAATCGATACAAAACACAGCCACTAGAGGGCAATATTGACAGGATATAGACATTGCTCCAACCTCTGCTCCTCAATCATCTGTAGCTTCTCGTTCATCTTCCTGTCTCTCTCCTCCGCATCCCTTCGTTCCTTCAGAACTCTCTCTCTTTCAAGGCGCCGTCTCTCCTCCAGCGCTCGTCTCTTCTCCTCGTCTTTCCTCTCTTCCTCTTCACGCTGACACACACAGAAGGCAATGTATTATGTGAAACTACAGAACCTTATTCTTTCAGATCAGCTCCGAATACACACACACATACAAAATGAGACTCTCAGTAATCATCCCCCTGTATTCTGACCATTCAAACTCAACCACTTTGACATACCTCTGCACGTGCCCAGAAGGAGTCTCTGTTTATTAGTCTCATCTCCATTGCAGCATTTGTTTTTCTGTAGTTTGTACCCTATAAAAAAAAAAACACATACAAAAGAATAGTGCAATAGAGTCACAAATACTTCCACTCTTTTTGTGTCACTGTTTATCTTGTATCATTTTCAATAACTATACTCAAAACCTTCTCAGGTCATTTTATTTTCACTAAATTCAGGAATGAATAAATACATGGAAGGAAAAAGCAAAATCCTGCAGCTACTGCAGAGATAAACTTAGTTTCTACCTTAAATTGTGTCACAAGGTGTATATGAAAGGTTCTGCCTCCATCTGATGGACAGATGAGGTATTGCGGTAGACTCACCACTATCTCCTCCTTGTCAGTAGACCTGGAGCTCCTCCTCACCCACTGTGTGGGAGCATGGGCATGAGCTTTGCCAAGTTCTGCTCTTATCTTCTCCTCTGTCACATCGTCCACATTCTCTGCACTAATGAACACATGTGCTTCCTGTAACATGGAGGACATGTAATGAAAATAAGGAGATGACAAGTAGACTAAGACTGATGTGGATTTAATCCACCCTCACACATTGTACTGCAGTCACTCGTACGTGTGCACAAACACACACACACACACACACAAGCAAGAAATCCATACATGAGTGCACACAGTCCCCTTTAGTGGTCTTCTCTTGGTCTGACTTGGAGTTATGCAAACTTGGAGCCAAACAGTTGTGCAACTGTTTCACTTATAAAGACTGGGAGAGAACAAAAAACACTCCCTGACTTTACTGTGAGGACTGGAATGCATTGGTTTGGACCGCTATGGATAGCGGAGGGGGAGATGGGCGAAATAAAAGTTGGGGGTCGACACAGTGAAAGTGTGAAAAGAAGGAGGTGAAAGTATGCGTGTGTGCAAAAAAAAAAAAAAAAAGGTCGAAAAATGAGAAAGGGCCTCACTCAATATGCAAGAGTTGCTCAATACCTGGAAGCCAAGTTTAGGGATATAAACAAAGATTATTTACACATCATAGTCCACAATCAGAGACCAAAATATACTGTTCCACTGGTGTTTTTTTTCTTCTCTGGGATGAACAGTTGCCAAACATGGCCTGAACTCAAATCGGTGTATGTACACAGGCACTTGTATGTGGCCGAGAGAATAATTTCCATGGAGAGTAAGTCGAGGCTTGTTGATGGAGGGCCAGGTCTGTCAGCCTCCAACAGGAAACCACAGCTTTATCTGAGTGACAACACTGACACTGACACTGAGCAGAGCATTCAATGTGCCCTATAATACATGTCAGTACAGTGTATAATCCATATCACTCTAGCTGTCACTGCCAACTGCGCGCACACACACAGACCACACCAGACAAGCGGTCCACGCAGCGCTGCCAGGGACGCTGGGAAAATCATGGAAAGACAGAATAGCAATCACAGTGTACCCTGTTCAGCTCTGCAAAGTGCAAAAGCAGAACATCGCAATGTTAGCTCACTGCAAACACCACTCCTGTATCATCATGTTCTATAATTTATTAAGTCAGTGCATAACGTGCTCAAAACAAATGCATAATGCTTTATACCATATATACCAAAAGCAGAACAAATGGATACTATGTATGCAGAAAAAACACCATTAATGTTTTGTTTCTTGCATATTTCAAACAAACAATCTCTTGCTATATTCATAACTTTCACCTTTCAAAACAAAAACCTGTTTTGGCATCTTTTTCTAGATGTAAGTAATAATAAAGCCCCCGTCATGCCTCCACCCTCAGTTGTTTTCTTCCCTCTTCCTTTCACCCCGTTTCAACTTCATAACACAAGTGTTTCAGCGATGTAATAAACTCCACAGGTGCCAAACTGAAAGCATTTCTTTTCTTTTCGATTTCAGCTCATGGTGTTGCTATGCAATGGATATCGCCAATAGTAAACAGCCCTATGTAGACAAAGGTGTCATAATCATCCTCTATCCAAGCTCTATCTGTAGATATTTTCTTGGCACAATCTCAAAATAGTGGCCAAGTGGGATGCATGCACACACAATTTTTTTAGGATTTGTGGCATTGATGACCTTGGCAAGAAAACTCATTATCGGTATAAGAATATAAACTCCGAAAGGAAAAAAGAGCTCAAGGTGATGTGACAGGTTGAGAGTTACTCTCTAACTATAATTGGGCTCAACCCTACACAAACTGTCTCTCTGCTCCGGAGCTGAACTGCTTCACTGTACAGACTCTCTCCTACTCAGGTCTGTGAGAGGCAGTAGGTGGATGTGTGGATACTCAAGTGTCCCAAGTTCAACTTTGTCTTGTTTGATCAATAGGATATTTACTGTAAATGCTATTACTTGTATATAGAACTATGAATTTTAGTTTTCTCACACTGTTATGAGCTATTATTACTATTTAAGAGTTTTGCTGTTAAACAAATAAAAATGAAATGCAAAATTATTGCTAGATTACATCATATAGGAAGTTTTGACAGTTGTTTTTGTAATGAGATCACTTCTGCTGAAAGACAGAAAGCGTGATAAAAAGAACATGGTGTTTGACATGAAAATAAATAAAGCTCCTGTTCTCAAGCGCGCACGTTCACAAGATGACAGATGTGAATGATCAAAAGTGCTTCAACCATTTAGGGCCAGGACCTGAATGTGTTGCTTTATTTCATATATTTTTGTTGCAATTCAAATCTCTTTAAAAGACTCTGGCTCCCCTGCATGCTGTCACATGGCCAAATAAGATTATACTTAGAATAAATAAAGATTAACTTGTGAATACAGCTTTTCACAGCTCTACTGCCCTTTCTTATATCTGCCTATTAGATCCTCTCCAGTGTAGTGTATTGTTCACAGTGACAATCTAACATGCAGTGCCCCTAAAAACGCCGACGCATACAAATATGCACACCGCCAAACTGTCTCAACTTTATTCTGTGATTATGTCAGTGGACACGAGAGAACAATGGAAACATCTGCTCCCTATTCATATTTTAGTTTTCATAACTTAATGCCACACTAGAGTACAGTATGTAACACACCCAAATCTGCTGCTGCAGACTCGCCTTGACAAAACCCCGACTGCCAGCTGGGACATGCAAGCATAGCAAACCAGAAGAGAGAGACAAAGTTAAAGAAAAAAAAAAAAGAGGGAGAAGAAAGGAAAGGAAATAGGGAAGGAAAGAAACAACCGACAATGACAAGACAAGGTCAGAACATTGAACATATGGTCAGTTATGTGCAAATGTGAGAACAGAGATGAAAACTGTTGTGGAACCACAATATGCTAATTATCACATTCATAGCATCATTGTGTACTTGCGTTCTTCCCAGTGTTAACCTCATTTGTACACTCTGTCTGAATATATACAGTATTTCATTGTTGCAACATTCCCAATAAAGGTGTTTCTATTTTCAGACAATGGAACAAGTATGAAACAGCAACTGAAATGCAGCCTATTAAGGCAACATGTTCACCAGCATTCAATTCCAAACCATTTACAAGCCGCTTCATTGCGCTGCTAAAATCTTGACTTTATAACCATGACGTCACCTGACAAACATCACCACACATGAGTGTAAGACAAAGGCTGTGATGTGAGCTGCAACATGATCAAAGTTAGAAGGTCAGTCATGTCCATCAGCTGTCATTTGGTCAAATGAAAAAGATATGACTGTGGAAAGGAGCTAAGGTTTGTCCAAATAGTTGAAAGATATGTTTGTGTCCCTTTTGTACTAAAGACTTTTGAAAAGTCAGTAAACACGGTGCCAAAGTTGGTAACACTGCCTGTAAAAACCATCTCGATGTTGCAAGTAGTCGTTTCTCATGCCAGTTCATTTCGAAAGAGCACCGGCTGTCATCATGTTGTCACACAGGATTCGGCCAAACTTTTGACTAACTCCTCCATGCTCACCTAAATCACTCACTTAGTCACCAATATTTGCTTTTATAGGGCTGGTCCCATTATTGCAGTTCATCCAAAAACTTAAAAGTGCCAACAGAAAGTTTAATCAACTGTATCCATGGCAACAAAACCAAGATTTTAAGAAAACAAAACAAACTGAGCGTGCAGTTATGATCAATACTTAAGATGCATATGTGTGACCGTTATCTATCAGTTATATCTATCACCTGGTCTCCCAGTCATCACACGAGCAAGTGGGAATTTAACAAAGATTATTATCTGGTTGGTAAAAAGTAAGAAACCAGCAAAAACCACAGTCTAAACCCAAAATATGTTAGCGATTAACTTTCTAATATACACTGACAATTTACTGATTAATTAAGTTTTAATTATTAGTTTAAATGTTAAATGTACGGAGGCTGTAAAGGAAGCAGTCTGATAGGTGTGATCCTTAATGCATTAGATACTAAATCTATTCTAGTGTCACTTCTTCAAACAGTCATTTTTGCCCAGTGGTAAAATTCCACATTTCTGGGAAACAAAATAAGTTTGAGTAATGAATTTTCAAGAATTTATCACACACCAACCCCACATGACTTCCCCGACAAAGGTATGAGTGTAGAGTTTTGTGCATTTTACAAGCTTGCACTGACGTTTCGGTTAGTCTTTGTCAGCATATAAAGGAAGTTGTTTTTTTGTTTTTTTTTTTTTTTTTTTTTTTTAAAAAGAGCCTTTTGTTCGAGGAAATTGCTGGTTTTGATGGGAAAGGTGATTAAAGGCAGCTATGTGGCTTTGACAGAGTGAAAAATATCACGTCTGCTGGCAATGTCAGAATGAACAAAAGACGGGATAGCACAGTTATGCATCATCACCACAGTCTCTAGGTCAGGATATTTCTGCAAATGCAATCAATATGCTTGGCTATAACATCTGCATCACTGTTCATGATGCAGTGTGTTCTCTTCTAGTCTGAATCACGTTTAACTAATAAATCTAAATTTAAACTGCTGAGTGGTGGAAAATTAAACTTTTTCTCCCCTCTAATTCTTACAGTTTGAGTTGCTGAGATAACAAGTACCAGAACAACAATATGGTCTTAATTTAGATTTAATTGTACCTGTTCTCTTTTCTCTCATATTCACAGGGAGGGTTAGCAGATATAATAGTGAGAGGTATTTGCATTGTCATGTCATAGGTCTGGCTATTAATGTCTATGTATGTGTGTTTGCTGAGGTTAGAGGTCTTAGTCCTCCCACAATTCACAGTAGGGGAAGATGATGAGAAGAAAAAGAAAAAGAAGAATCATTTGCTCCCTTCCATACAGCCCATAAAATAATTTCTCTAATTTTGAAATCCCACATGAAAATGTACAGAAACCCAAGGGGCTCACCCCTCCTCCCCCATCAACAATACACACACATACACAATCCCACAGAAGGGTTAGGGTTTTTTTTTCAGACGGCAGCACACAAAATCCCAGACCCGACATTTACTGTTGAAAAAGGGACAAAAAAAAAAAAAACAACAAACATTCCATGGATGCTTGAGCAGTTGACTGGGTGATGCCTTTATATGGAAACTAGTAAACCTGGGGGTCGGCTGAATTCTCCTCATTAGATTGAAACGCTAACTAAACACTGTTTGAGGGGCACAGATGTAGACAAGAAGTTGCAGCGAACATGGTGATGGATAGAGTTTTTTTTCCTGCGGTGCGCATGCACACACAAACACACACGCATGTATCGGAATTACAAAAATATACAGTTGTCTTTCCTTAATGAACCTATTTCCCATCTCTTCCATCACCACTTGAGTTTTGTCATATGCCCATGAGTTGCACCACAAACAATGGAGCTTTCAACCCAAAAGTCAGCTGTCCCCACCCCCACCTCCCCGGTAGTGACATGGCAGATAGACCAATCATACAAAAGACCAATGCACCAACAGGAAGTGGACTGAGGACAGGAAACTCTCAAAACAATACAAAGTAAACTGCTGTGTGTAAATATAGATTTTGAAAGTACAAAGTCCAGAGTTCAGGGATAAAGAAAACAGAAAGAGTCTCTGCAGAAGTGATTTGGGGAAAAAAGCAAGCACCAGGTTGTATGTTCACAATGTTTTCACATATTAAACTGTATCTTCCTCCCCTAAAAGTATATCACAGCACAAAAGGCATCATCTTCGATTCACACTTTAGTTTGGAAACTAAACAAACTATTGGATGAAGTGAACATGTAGCACATGTGAGATTCAAAAGGTGAGCAACATGTGATCAAGCACATTTTGATCTACTGCACCTTGAAGAAGTTCTTGATGGCTGGAATGTGGGTGGCACATTCTGTCCTGCGGTAGTCATCCACTTTCTGGCCGACCTGTGGACAAACACAGGATGTAGACAATTACATTCATTTCATTCTTGTCTCTGAGGAGACTAAAAAAAAAAAGGAGGAAGACAGGCTGAGGAACAACAGGATTCACATTCAATGATGTCATAGAGACTGATCTCCATTTGATAAAAATGACCATTTGGATGGAAGACCCTGAAACTGAAGGTAGCATGGAAATCAGCAGTGATAGTGTGTGTGTTGTGTGTGTATTATGTGAGTTTGTATTGATGCGAAAAAGCCAGGTTTAGACAGAGACAACCTGCCTGTTTAAAACAGTGAGTAATTTGAGTGTCACACAAATGTCTAACAAATCCACATGAGCAGTAGCACTGACATGTTCTGTTTGCTACTTGTGAATCATAAGCGTCTTTCATTACAAAAACATAACGGCGCATTTACACAGATTTTTCCCACATGTCAGATGCCAAGTAAGTCTGTGTGAAAACAGAACCATAGAATGTGAGTAAGCCATGCAGCTTAAGATTTTCTCCAGAGCATTTTACAGGTTAAGAAGTGCATAGATTTCTCTGTATGCGACAACTTAAGATGTTAAACCCATTATGTCGGAGCTCTTAAATGACTTTGCTGCAAATAAATAAATGTCTGCGTACTTGATGTTTTGTATGCGCAAAGTATATCCTGTGTGTGTGTGTTTCTGTAATAGGCTCATGCTTACATGAGCTAAACCCCATGAACCTGTCTGCCACTCACCCAGCTGATCAGAGCAATCCGAAGCCCTCCTGTCTCCCCGCTTCCCATTTTGCACAATCCATATTGTGGCTTGGATATGTGAAACTTCCCTGCCAGCTCTGCTACACCGCCCGCTGTTAGGAAGGAGACAGATAGGAGACAAAAAAAAAAAAAAATTAAATGTGAGAAGACACGTGAATTCCTCACGAGCCAAAGTGAAGAAGCTGACAAGCTTCATTCTTTGTGGCACTCAGGTATTCAACATTTTCATTTCTGAGAAATATGTGAACCTTAACTTAACCTTACCTCCTGAGTCAGCCAGTTTAAGCTTGTTGGTCACTCCATCATAGGCGAATAATGCCCTGTGGACACACAGACACACACACACAGGTCAGCTACAAAGACGTGGGACGGACATAAGACACATTTGTACTAATAAGTGTTAGAAAACACAGTTTAATAACTTGTTTGATTTCTGTTGTCCCTAACAGTATTGGTACATTCAAAATGGTCATATCCAAACTTGTGGACAGCTGGGTACACCATGTGTTCAGTCCATCATCAGGGACACACACAAGCACGCACACATGTATCGCCAGATGTTTTCTGTGCATACTTTGTTCAAACCATAACAAGCTTCCCTGCAGCGTGAAGCATCTCTATAATGCACCAACAAAAAGAATTATCTTCATCCATGACACGTGCACTTGTTCGTTTTTACCCTTCTGTCTACCTTCCTTGTTGTTACCCTCAAACCTTCGACGATGCTTGTGTATAACAGGAACGCCTTCGGCTGCACAATGACCTTCATTCATAGTCTTCAGCTAACAGATCGATGGCTTTTGAAACAAATGCACTCAGTTCTGCTCACAGCTACAGGGTTTGGAGATTTTGCAGGTGAAAACCTGTCCTACCACACCCTTTAGTCAATCAAACTGCAGGTCACTGTGGCAACTCAACAACTCAGAATGTGTTTTCATCAGATAAATGATGAGATCAATGCTGAACACACGCAGTGTAGTCATTGTTTTGAGGTGGATATGTATCAGTGTTTCTGCAAAAACAAAATTGAGATTTGAGAAACTGAGATTTTAATCGAGGATCATGGTTTCTTACCTTAGCCTGTTATCTGCGCTATGAGTACAGAATCTAAAATGATGCCCATGCATTATTTGACATGACATGTTTCTGGTGTGTGTTTAAAGCACAACTGGGGGTAAATGTGTGTGTGAGTTTATGCAAGAGACTTTAAGAGCTAGCCCACAGAGAGATGAATCGTCAAGCTTGTCTGCGTCTGCCCGTGTGTCTGTGTAAATTTCTTTCTGTAGGCCTCCTGGGGCTGTGTCAATAACATCTGGAGCTGGGTAGCGAGAGCATAAGGCCACAAGCAGCTATTACAATGGGCCAAAGGTGAATGGCCTAAGTGTGTGTGTGTGCATGTGTGTGTTTTTGGATGTGTGTCGGGGGGAGAGAGCGAAAACGAGACATAAAGAAACAAAACATTTTTCTTACAACAGAAAATGTAGGATAAAAACAGCAGCGCTGCTGTGTACAGACTGACAGCAGGCCTGCTAATTCAGTTAGCATCTCTGAATCATTTGTTTTTTTGTCTTGATACAACAAGTCTCTGTGTGCCCAAAGAACAAAGAGTGACAAAAGTCAATCTGTGTGTGAGAGAGACTGTGTGTGTGAGTGTGCTGACAACACAATAACCGTATTGTCCGCCCTATTGAGCAAGCTGCCAGCTTACCCTTTGAGCAGCAGGCTAACATAGCTCAATTTTTTATTGGGCTCATATTGCTGTCATGTTATCAAGCAAAAGCATGTGTTGTTTTTTTTTAAAGTCAAGACGCAATAGCTACTGACAAAACATCCTGCAACTCCCTCATTAGTAGTATTACCAGCATCCAGAGCTTAGTCACTAAGTCACATTTACTGATCTTTACTCCTCAAGAAAATTCCAAAAGGTCACCATTCACAAACAGTCAAGGACAAAAGGTCGCTGTGCCTCCGAGGGAGTTTTAATTACATGTACAAATTCTCCACCCATAGGAAACGAGCTTGCGCATTAGGATACACTGTGCTGTGGGAGACGCTTTGTTCTGCCAGAGCTTTCAGTAAGATTAATGTTGTAAAGATCCTATTTTCAGACATTTTTCTAACCAACTCTTTACTTAATCTGTCTTGGATGCAGCCAAATCCAAGAGGTTTCCAAACGCAATGATTTTACAAAGGCAACCAAAAAAACATGAAATGGTCAAAAAGTAAGAAATCATTTTTAGGATAGTATAAACACCTGATTCCTTTCATAAAATTTATGGTCCTAAAGCATTTTCAAAAAATATTCTCTTTCCTTTCTGGTCTGTCTTGAGGAAGGACACACATCTTTGAAATGCACTGGCACAAAATCAAGTTCATGGAGGGGGATCGAGTTGCTGTCTTGTATCATTGACCAGTACACACTTCTGGTACTTTTATCAACTGTAACTGAAACTTAAATGAAGTGTGATATAATTTCATCAGTGGTTCAGTGGCAGCTTGAAATGATGTAAAGTGTCTTTGTTGTCTAAATGCAATGAATGTGTTTTCTTTGACGCGGAGGGCTGTTGATGTTCACAGCCCTGCATATTGCACATTCTTGGAAGTGAGATTGTACAACGCTTCTATTTACTGATGCCAAGGATAATGTCAAAACTTGTGGTAAACCGCTGAATGATTCTCTGGATATGCCAGTAGTGTGGTGTAGTGAATGTAGCGATATAGCTCTACAAAGAGGGTGTGAAGGTTTAAGTTCACATAAAAAGTGTTTATGCTGCTGAAGAGCCCTTGAGCAAGACCTCGAGTCGAAAGCAGTTTTATGATCTTCCTTCTGTTGTTGACCCATGATGCGCAACTTGTCAAAGTAAGCCTTTGAGAAGCCTTTTGTGCTGTCCTTATTCTCAGCACCATTCTTGATTAGTTCTGTTGCTGTAATGCTACAGTAACATCAGCACTTGTAGTCGTAGTAGTAGTAAAACTTTCCCCAGCTATCAGGGCAAATAGACCACCATCCCTTCACACATGCAGGTTTCTTGAGAGCTCCACTGAGTGATGAGAAAAACAGACTTTCTTGTGTCTGTACTCCAACCCACCCAAAGCCAGCCAGCTATGACCTCAGCTCTGAGAGAGGGAGCAGGGAGGGAAAGAGGGTGGAAGAGAGGAGGGTAGAGACGTGAAAATGTGGGGAAAGAGGCCATCATTAAGGGGAGAGAAGGACATGGAGAGGGGAGCGGGTGAGGCAAAGAGAAGAAAAAACAATGATGTCATCATCTGAAACATCAACTTTTTAAAAGTAATTAACAATGAGAAATGAAATCTGTGCATCTTACCACATCCAGCCTCTCAGAGCCGCTCTCAAACAAATAAACAGCCATTCAGCTCAGAGTACACAAAGACAAAGGCATCCGTACAGTACATAAACACAGTCACACGCACGCACACACATACATAAGTACATGCACATGCGCACACAACATACTCCAAGCCTGAGCCAGCAACAATAGGAATGGTTTGTTTTGGCCTAGCAGAGCCTCTGTAATACCTCCAAACATGCTACGCTCTACCATTTCAAGATGAACATAACAGAAGCAGATGGTGAGCTGTGCTAGAGAGGGCCTTGTTTTCACTTAACCAGGCATTCCACTACACTAGGCTAAACCCTGAATCATTTGAATGTGGTAATGCACAGCGAATACTCGAACACTATGTACACACTTCTTTTGCATTGTAATTTCCAAGAAGACTTTGAGAGATTTTTCTTTCCTTGTAATTTCATCCAATTTGTTTTGATGCTCCCAGAGAATGCAATGGGGGGGAAAGGGGATGAATAAATGAACCAATTAGAACAATGATCAAAAGGGGATGAATAAATTAACCAATGAGAACGTATTTTGAGCCTTGAGCCAGATGCCATTTCTCATATACCTGGTTAACATCGTCCCCACTCTCACTATATATTGTATTGATAACAATCACTACTAGTCATTATTCTGATCCCCATCTCCAACAACAGCACATTTCTTTCCCCCTCTACTTTAAACCCTGTAGCACACCATACCTCTTTCACAAACTGAAGCAATATCTCATCCTCATCTCTTCTCCCTCGACTCCACACTTCCTACCCTGTGTGTCTCCCTGACAGAAAGATCTTGCAGGCTCATAGGTCATTTATTCATTCCATCTTTGCCAGCGGGGTAGATATGAGAGATTTGTGGTTATGCACGCTGTTGCGATATGATAAACTGCGCATGAAGAGAAAGATATGAGAAAATGGATGAGAGGCTGGGAACTCTCACCAGGATTCACTGCCCAGATTAAACTCTCCGTCAGATCATTCATTTGATCCTTTTCCTCTCGCTTGTCCCATCCCACGTGCTGTGCACACATGCCCCGTGGTCCCACCAGCTCTCAGCATTTGTCATGATCGGTGGTTTTAACAATGCAGTCTCAGTTTTACATTTTCATTACACCTACCTCTACAGAAACTTCTTTCTATTCACTTCAATTTACCCCCCTTCAGCCTTCCCCAATTCCTTACTCTTGGCTCAAAGCTGACCTGTTCTCCCAAAGCTATTTTTAGCCTGTCTCTCAGTCTACCTCTCTGTCTGTGTTGGAGTGGGGAGCTCAGAGACGTCCCCACTCCCCACAGCACACAGCGCTCATTTCCTCTCACCAAACATGGGCAAAAGAAGTCCAGCCAGACTCAACTGCTGAAAAAGCCCCCCCTAAACTCTTTGTCCGGCATGTTAGTCATATAGTGTCCATGCGGCGCCCCCAGTGGTACACGCATTCCTCCATCCGTCTGGACAACAGAGACATGTGGCGGAATTGAGGGTTTATGGGTAGTTTGAGAAATATGAGTAAGAAAGAGGAAGTGTCGGAATGAGACACTGATAACACATTAAAACCAAAGAAGAAAAGAATAGGAAAAAGAAAGAATGGTACCACATGGATTGCTTGTAGGGGCCTACAACATGAGAACTCTAAGGTGATGCATTAATGTAAACATCATGACTGAGAAAAGTAGCAGGGTAGACCACAGGCATTTTCAAATTGTAATGTGATGAAAGGTGTTGTAGGGAAGCACACACACTTCAAATCAAGACACTTTTAATTAAGTTTTATGTTGTTTTGGTTAAAAAAGAAACTACACAAAACTGAGGCCATGAAGACTGTCTAACATCTCCCACATCAAATCAGGAGATTTATTACACCTAGATGTCAAAAATGGCGCTGAGGGATGGTGTTTATGTCAACACCTCTCCGTGCTTATTAACTATCCCACAACAGAGGTGACCTAGATCAGCTTAGAAAAAGAGCGACAGAAAGAACAATGAGAGAAGGAGCTGGAAGGAGAACAAGGGAAATAAAGGATGTGACAGTGTCTCTGGAGGAGCAGGTAAGGGAAGAGGAAAGCTGTGATGAAAATGAAAATGGAGGATGGAAAAACAAGCAGAGAGGAAGAGTCTGGGTGCTTGATGAAGGGAATCAGTTAGGTGCTTTGCAGAGAGCGGGCAGTAACCACTGTAATCCCCACAGACCAAAAAACAGGGCCCCTTAATAAAAACTGCTGAGCAGGAGGGATTGAAATGCAGTCACCTAAGACTCCCAGAGGAAAAGTTAAAATTACTTTAGTGTGGTAATACTCTGTACCACTTGCGATAAATGAGAAGCATCTTTGTTGTTAATTGAATAGAGAAATGTAATTTACAGGTGAATGCAGTGCTCATTGGAAAACAATGTCAATGTGTTGATAGGGTCACAAGGCATGAGGGTAGAAACCAAACACAATAGCTAACAGGATGTTTGTGGACCCCTGCAATGATGTGGGAGGAAAGCACATATGAACAAGCCAAACACCTCCGAGCGGTGCTGTTGTTTATGAAGTGAGGTGTAATATCCTTCTGCTGTCATTTCCACTGAAGCCAATACTTAACATGGCCCTCTCCCACTGAGATGAGTTTCAGATTGTTTCCCATGAGAAAGACAGAGAATGACAAAATCACAATGATGTGCAAGAAGCATATTATTATATGGTCAAACTCCAGTTCAACATAGAGTGTCTGGTCTGCTCGACTAACTTAACATAGTTTTAAGACTGAAGCTGTATTACTGCAGATTGACAGTATCATATTCTATCAGGATTAACTTTTACATCTTCCCATTGTAAAAATGAATATGATATTTTAATGATGACACTGGATCTTCAACTCATTTCTAATCCAACCACTCGCATTAATCTTATCAAAACAGCAGACACCGTGTTGAAAAGCTTCACCTTTTGCTCTTTTCATCGCTTTTTCAGTCTGGATCAGCACAAGGCTGTTGGATATAATACGATACATCCACATAATTACTTTTTGAATCCTGTAGTGTCATTAGTGGATGAAGTTTTTTTATTCTTTTATTTCTTGTTTGTTTGACATTGGACTAACATGACATCACATGCCTCAACATCTGATTTTGTGTTAGTCCATTGTTGCAACTCTATTTTATTAGGTGTTGTGCCACGTTTTTTAATCTTGTTTTGCTAATAATGCACTGAAATCCAATGATAAAATGATCCGTTTGTACACAGCCATTAAACAGGACAGCCTAAAATGATACTTTAGGCTGACCTGACTGACCTACACTGAATCACCATTAAAATATCAACCTGCTCTTTTGTGGGAATGATCAACTAACCACTGATGAATCATATTTAACTCTTATTTTTATAACAGTTGTGTAAGTTGATTTGGAGTACAATTTGGCTGTGTGACCCATAAGACTACTTGCTGAGATCCACCCTGTGAGTAATACTGACTGATCTGTGTAATATTTGACTGGGTGGAGGACACATTGGACTCCCGTCGAGACTATTACAAATCCCTAAAGCTATTTGTCCTGGAGAGAATGTTAAATAGTGAGAGAAATAACTGAGACAATAAAGAAGAAAATCACCATTAAAATTAAATTATTATTATTATCATTAAAATCATTAAGAAAGAACAGAAACTGCAGCTTAATTAACTGTAGGAAAACTTGGGTAAAAAATTAAAAAAGGAAAACAAGAAAGTGCATGCAATATCAGTGAGTGGAAGGGGTGAGGTACTGAAGTGAGAATCGGAGGGAGAGACTGGATGGAATGCTGTAAGGAGGATGGGAGGGAGGGAAATGCCTTTTCTCAGCAAAACACGGAGCCAGAGAAGTTTAGAATATGACAAACTAAACAAATAAGTAATTAAATCACTGCCAAAGACCAGTGACAGAAAACAGTCCTCTGTGTGCTGAGACAGATGGAAAAGAGTGGGGGGATGGACAAAGAAAAAGAGAGAGAGAGAGAAAGAGAGAGAGAGAGACTAAAAGTGTGCTGCTGTGTAATTTGTGTCAATGCAAAAGGTCTTGAAACAACAAACTTTCAACAAGACAAAACACATCATTATCACTAAGAGTGGAGGCGGACACAGCTGAACAGCCGTGAACACCACGCTGTCAGGTGATGAACGGCGAAGCAGTGGATGTAGTGGTGGACTGCACGGACAACAGTTGGTCTCGTCTTACAGCCACAACTTAATCCACAGATAACACTTGCCACTGACTGTAAGTAGAGCTGCACAGGTACTAATTACTTAGCTACCATATTTCTGTCTGTGTAATACAATCCTAACCAATATGAAAGGTAAGTGTGTGTCATCGTAGGTGTGTGTGCACATGTGTGTGTCCTTCTGTTTCAGCACATTTTGTCTCAGGAAAGAATGTGAGAATAATATTTATTACCCTACTGTGACATGTCACTATTTTTAAAACCTTGGACGGACTGAGACTTGGAGCGGCTCAGTCTTTAGTTTAAGAGAAACAGGATCCTTCTTTTCAATGTTTTGTGACATGCGAGCTCAGCAGGAGGAAGCCGTCTAGACCTCCCCTGTTGCGTGTAACATACTGTGTGTAAAAGCTGATAATGGAGAGGATGTGGGTATATTTACACATCAAGATACAACTCTGTTCATTCTACACTCTTATCAGATCCAATTCTAACACTGGTTTGATAAAATAAAAAAATAAAAAGACTAAAGGGTTTGAAGCCAAAACAGTTTTGATAGAGAAAAAGTTAAAATGGAAGATGAGTAAATGAAGTTCACTGAGGTCTCCTGCTTAAATAGCAGTAGGGCACAAGAAGAGGGTGTACCACAGGGGTGGGAAATATTCAGGTTAAAGAAAAGCCACTCAAAGATAGGGCTCACACTGGGAAAAACGATGAAAAGCACCAGGGGGGGTGTGGATAGGTATAAATGTGAGGGCTAAAAAGGGCACATTTAAGAATTGCAAACAATGGGAAACAGCCAGAGTGTATAGGAGGTTTCCAAGGGGGCAGAAGAGTATGTGGTTATTGGGGGCAAGTGTCTTGATGGCAGCATTACAGGGGAATTGTCGTTGGTCTCTATGGGGTAAATTGTTATGACTCTTACAGGGACGTGTGTGGATTGTTCAAAGAATTATAGAGAAGTGGATGTGTTTATTTTCCTTTACCTTACATAGCAGAAAAAATAAATAGAAAGAAGAGGCGGGACAAGAAAAGTAAAGGAGTGAAAAGGAATGAGAAGGAATGATAAACCCTCCAAAATCGTTGTCCACTGGGGTTTGCTCTGGCATTTCCTGTTCATGCTGTCTCACACTGCTACACACACACACACACACACACACACACACACACACACACACACACCCACACACTCATACAGGAACAGCCTTTCTAATATGGACCCAAACATGATGGCATCTTATCTTCACCCATTTCCTTCAGTTAAACAAAGCAAACTCTCTCAAGTATCACATGTCTACTTAGACCTCATTTGGCCCATCTTCTCTGCAGCCTCTCTTAATGCTTTGATCCATCTCTTGTTCCTCTTCACCTCTTCACCTGTCCTCTAATCTTTCTCTTTTCCGCACCCTATCACTCCCCCTCCACACACATTTCAAATAATTTGCTGGCTCCACTTTTCTTGCCAAGACCTCCCTCCCCACTAAACTTCTCCTCACTCACTGCAAATCTTTCCCTTTCCTCTCACGTGTTGTCCTTTCTCATCTCGTTGTTCGTCTATATTTCTTACCAAGTGCCCTTACCCATTCATCTGCAACCCTTCCCAGACTCATCAGTCCCACTCCACTCACTTCCCTCATTCTATTCAGTCTCTCTTAACAAACAACCTAGCTTTCCCACCAGGGTCGTCAGGACAACGGAGCCCCTAGACTCTCTTCCCAATACCACCACCTGCAAGTGAACAAACAAGACAGGAGAAAGGCAAGTGGTGGACATTTTTAGTCTAGGCTTGCATCCTGCAGTGTAAGTCTGCTACAAGTTGGTAACAGTTAACTCTCAGGATGTCGTCATTATAAACTTTACGCTTTTATATAAAAGGTGAAGTGGGAGTAATTGCTTAAGGAACTTGGCAAACACAGCTGATGACACCTCACAGTGTCAGGAGGACAGCCATGGGAATGAGAAAAGGGCGTGTCTGCATGTGTATATAGATGTATTTAAAATGCACCAATGCACACTTTAATGTACAAAAGTGTCAGTGCATGCCTGAAGATCTTTTATCTGTGTAATTAAAAGCAAAACAGCAGTAAATACTCTATCATCTGTCAAAAGATTTGGGGCTGTCAGACTTTCCTGTTGTTGCACTTGGCATGTTCACCTAATAAACGAGCCACAACGATGCAGAACATGAAGAAACGTTTCAGACTACACGTGGTTACTTTCACAATATTTATTCAAGATCTTTAGTGTCATGTTAAGCAGCTCTGAAACGAAGGTGTAAGAGAGTGGTGACGTGTTCTAACTTCTTCCCAGATATTACATTTGGGTACTTTCAGGAAATGATGCAAAGCAACACAGCTGTTATCAAACCACACAAGGATCTTTATAAAAAGAGTAATTTAATTTGACCTCATTCTAAGACCATTGTGCATATGACTTCATTCTTCAGCGATGAGGCATTTATGTAGGAGCCACTGTGGAAGTTGTGGAAGCAACACCAGAGAAAACACTCTCATTATCTCCTGCCTCAGGACTGTGTACTCCAAACATGGCAACAGTACTGAAATAGGTAGGTTGTCTTCAGTCTTCACATCTGGAAGACTACAATATGAGTTTCATTGTATTTGAGTGCCAACAGCTTGGTTTTATAGATTATATCTCTGCAGTTCAAACACACATAAACATCAGCAGAAGACTCCATATCTGTGATATTATAATCGTAGCTCTGACATCCTTTTAAAGTGCCTCAGCTGGATGCACAAATGTTTGAAGAAACACTAAAATACAGATGTTTTTAGGCAGATGTCTGAAACACCCTTTGGAAATACCACTCCGCCTGCTACACCCAAGGCCCATTCGTTGGATTAAATAAACAATTCGCCTCAATCCAGCTTCCATTTTTTCCCCAACATTAGCATGAAAAATGAATCTGCTTTCCTTATGATACAGGCCAAAATTTTTCTAGCAGAGTGTCTCCGCCTTTATCTTGATCTGCAAAGTGCAACAATAACGTATTTGTTGTGTCCACAGCTGTGGGCATAAAGAGGAAAGATTTCCAGTGGAAACAATGTGTCGAGGGCATCTGCATCAAGGTCAACAGAAGCACGTGAGTGAACAAAAGGATGATAGTTGATAGAGAGGTCCAGTGTGAGGATGACTGAATAAATAAATAATATTCACAATAATCTTTATATAAAACTTTTAGCAGAGTAACATAGATATCCCTCACCCACTGGATATGATGTTTTTTTTTTTTAAGATGGCAGCTCTTTTGAGATTACATTGTTACTTTTCTTTCAAAGGAAAAATGATACTGGGGGAATAACAGCTCTGCAGTGCCACCAACTCATGAAACATTAATTACCAACCTTTTGCATCTTCTATGGGGGCAATTACAAGTCACACCTCAACACGGTGTCAATTTGTGGTCTTGCACCTGACAGTTAGCATGCCAAGAAACCCAAATATACAGAGGCGTGCGCGCGCACACAAACACACACACAATACACACACGCAGTGTAATATCCTGCAGTCATCTCTCAACATACCTGAGACCTGCTATTACGTTACAGCTTTGTCTTCAACTCAAGATGAATCTAAACAATGTTTAAGTGAATAGTAAGCGGTTGTTTAGTGATTACCGCTCAAATCGCTCTCTAAGTTCACTAAACAGAAATACTTATAACAGCCATTACAGCCATCATTGTCAGCATCTTACAACACACCACCCACAGACTCACTCACACAAGCAGCTAAACAAGCAGAGGGTACTGTTTAGCGAAAAGCACAACCCACACAGTTGCTGTGGTCAGGTGCAAAATATATATAATTGAAACTGGAACTATGTTGGTGGTGTGCAGTTTAAGCGGGACATGTCTATGCCCTAATGGGACATTTGCCTACTTAATTTTTGCCTTTGTGTCACACCACAAGCACGTGAATGGCCAAAGTACTCCTGTGGTGAGGAGTGAGTCTTCAAATACTACAACTGAGACAGACTAAATCTGATTTTCAAACCAAAAGTAAGCGTTGGCACATGCTTCTATGTGGAAATCAGTCACCATGCTATCCATGTCACACATTTCCACTGCAAAGAAAGAGAGTGTGGACTCCAGCCCTCAGACTTCACATTAATAATTTGACACTTTTTATATCAAGGGATCAATCAAATGTCCTGTTTTCATTCAGCCTGATAACAACATTGTGTGTGGCACTTGAATTCTGATCCCAAAAACCAAGAGGAAACAAACCACAGCACGTGTTTCCCCTTTCATTCAGGATTTAGGAGTCAGATGATCAGTAGATTTTGTTTCAACATAGAAAGCAGCGACATCCTTTTCTCGAGCCGGAGGAGAATCACACAATAGCTTGTATATCGACAGCTAGCATCATTACTGCTGTTGAGTCTCTGTATAAACAGGTAGGTCTTTGTTAATAATTAAGGAACTGAAGAAAAAAGCAAAACCCATGCAAGGAAGTTCAGGCAGCAAGTAAGTTCTCGATAACAGCACTTTGATAATAGTCCTTTATCTTTACAAGCAAGATAACTGTCTTGCTGCACTTGTGCTTATAACCTCCGCCTTGAGGCAAGAAAACTCTTCAAGAACAGTATATACAAGCATGAATGTAGCATTCAAGGAGATGCATCCAAACTGTGTTTTTCCATCCTCTTTCTCATCCTCTCCCCACACCCACAGGTGTATTCCATCCAGTATGTAACTTTAGACCCAGGAACTCTTTAGTTTTCAGTTAATCATGCATGAGCCTGTGGATATTTTGGCAAGTAGCGGCAACACAAACACCCCGGGCCGATGCTGAAATAAAGACTCCTCCATTTATCATCGAGAAGAGAGTGCCTTAACAAGAGATCAGAGGCCTGGAGGAGAGGATAGTGTGTTGCCTCTTAAATGAAAATCAGATTGATTAAATTTCCAGCAGACTGATGAAATCAAAAAAAAAGATAGATGAAAGTTGAAATGAAAAGAAATGATCTGTACCAAGAGCTAAATAAATTCAATAGGGTCAATGTGACATGTTGTAGTATAGTACTGGATGAATGTTTTCAGCAAAACACTTGAAGAGAACCATTTAAAAAGCATCACTAAAGCAAAGTCAGGGCCTTAAAACTATTTCCTCATTGACAGTGACAGTTTACAGCTTGTCTTCTGCCAAAACTGGTCAAGTCAGGGCTTCCATCATGCAGTGCTATCATCTTTTAATTTCTCTGGAAATTTGTTCACAATCACTTTCAAAATCAATGCGGAACTGCCCCCATCTAAAACAACACACAGGCTTGTAAAGATTTTCGCACATCTCTGTCAGCTATTTATTATATTACAGGATGTGCTAGTGCAAAAAAAGTCATTTTACTTCACAAGCAGCTTGTTTCACTTCTAGAAATATGTCTACAGTATATGTTTCATTCATGAATGCAGCCTCAGTCTCTCAAGCTCGAATTAAAGTGGACAAGACTAACTGGTCTCTGAATACTTTATCTAAATCAAAACACTCTGTTACCACAATAAAGTCTAATATTTACTTTATGCATCACTGCCTGACTATAATGACCCCTACAAGAGAACATAGTGAAACACTTAACACAAGCACATCATCAAAGTGTGCACATCAAGAGAGAAGTCTATGAAGAAGGTGTGTTCACCAGGGCTCACAGATGTCTGACTACAGCCCACACCCAATTCTTGTGAATAGAAATCAAACTTCTTCGTAGGAATTCCTATCACAAAGCTGAAACAATGTTGTAAACATTTTTATTTTTTTCCTGAACCGAAATCTCCCCCTCTTTTACATGCTTGGCTGGGCTGCTGTAGAAAAACACCTTTGCTGCTGTGGAAAATTTATTTTATTTACACTGTCTCACTGACTGAGCTGCAAATGTGTAAAATGAGCAAGAAAAAAAAACAGTGACAAGGTGTTTTGGAGTTTACATTTGAACTACAACTTGCACTGTCTTTTGTGAAAACTATAAACGTTCATATGAAAAATGGTGCTATAACCACATTAGAAACAACAACTTTAAAGTGTCTGTTTGACTTATTTGTTTTGGTATAAACAACATCTAAATCTTGATTTTTTTCTGCAAAGAATCACAAGTATTTCCTGCACAGAGAACAGAGACAATGTCCTTGGGAACATGTAATTTCACTGTTTTTCTTTCTCTCTGTCTCTCAAAGCACACATGAACACAAAACACTTGCAAACAGTGCAGGTTTCCAGCCTACGAACGAGACACTTTGTAGTCCTCAGTGGTCTGGGAGACTGAAGAGAGACCTCCAAGGCTGTGTGTTGAGCAGAGAGGTCTGAATGAAGGATGCATTGAAATTGCTCCCCTTTTTCTTCAGAGCCTCACCCACAAAGGGTCTGTTTCCCATTCAGGACACAAGGTCATTAGATAATACACGCAGGGACCTCAAGGCCACACAGTGGGGGCGGGATCATTCGACAAAACAAGCTTTTTCTACCCCTCTCAGTGCAAACTTCTCTACACCCCCAGCTCACTTTAATAGTCTCTGTAAGATGCATATGCACATCCAGAAACAAAATATATTCACATGCAAACTCACATGCAGGCATATAAAATCCCTTCAACTCACTATTAGGCACACACCCACACACATAGTGGGTGTCGGTCTCAGTGGTTTGACAGTGGGAATCGTGACATCATCGTGTCCCCCTCCCACCTCTCTATTCAGTCCCAGTAGAGTTGTTTAGTCCTCTAAAGTGGTCTCAGTGAATGCTAAGGGGATCTCTGTCTCCTTCTCTCATCCTCTCCTCTTTTTATTCTCATGTTAGCACAACAAATCATATGCACACTGTGGTTAAATACGTTAGTGTATGTGTGAGTGCGTGTGTGAGAGAGTTTGTGCGATTGTTTGACAGACAGTGGGCTGGCAGAGGCACAAACCAGATTTGTTGTTCATTAAAACATGATGGAATTGCTCTCAAATGAATGTCAATATGAAGGTGTTGCCGTGAGACAAAAACTCCATAGCGATACTCTGAACATGGAAACTTGGAGAAATTTTCCCAAATGCAAGAAAGAATGGAAAGTGAGCACGTTCTGCCTGGATGGGAAACTTCTTTCCACCCCATTCATGAAGATGTCGGATTTCAGCCCATCAAGGTTAACACATAGTGTTCTGAATTTCATCTCCTCAAAGTCTGTGTGGTGTCATGAAAAGCCAGGAGGAAAGAGGGCAGGGAAGGCCATGTGGTAAAGAAGAGATGTGGGGCAGAGGAAGATGAAACAGACACTGACAGAATCAGTCCTTTACTTCCACAAGACCACACGTGTGGGTTTGGGCTTGGGCCTACTTCCCTAAACTAAAACTTCATCAAAGTCTCTGGGTATGTAGAAAGAGAGGAGTCGTAATAGGTCTAATTTATAACCAGTGACAACATGTCTGTAGTTGAAGATGACAATACTACACACACTCAGTCTAAGTGAAGGAGAATGAGGATGAGACCGGTAGACTTAGTTTGTTTGGAAAAGAAGGACTGGGCGCCATAGTGACAGACAAGCCAAACCTTGTGACAAAAGGACAGACAAGTGCTCAGGAATAAATAAGTGAATCAGTTCAACTTTCCACGTGTTACAGAATCAGCCTCAACTGAAAAGACTGAGAAACAGTGAACTAGTTCTTCTGTAAATTGTGTTTGCTTATACTTGACTTGACTTGCAGTCTGTGTGTATTCAAGTTTCGGGACCAGTCTGCACAGTCTTTAATCTCTTGGTTCCTAAATAACCTTCATTTACCAGACACATCTTGGTTTTTATTATTATTTTGCCCGTCTTGGTTGATAAGTATCAATGGTTAGTGGACTGTGCACTGCAAGTCTGTCAAATTAAAAGAACCTCTACTTGAAAGACAACCCCTGTCAGAGATCAGCAGAAACATGATCCGCAGCAGAAAGAATGAAGCCTCACAGCTCCTGAGGGAGAATAGCGGAGTCATGGAGCTCAAGGCCCTGGTGAGGACAGCGGGCCGCCTGCCAGGTGCTGCGTTTTGAACTACACCAGCCGCCTGGCGTGCGCAGTGGACGCCAATCTACACCTCACATCAACTCTCTCTCTTTGTCCCTGAAGAGAGGAGTCAATGCATCTCTGTGCCACTGAACCAGTCTACACAGCTGGAACTTGTAAATACCGCCCAAGTTGCGCTCTGTCCCTGCACTGGCCGCTTCTATATCTCTCATTGGATTAATTGAAATCAAGCCTCCGCTTACGCAAGAGCAACAGTGGTTGTGCGTAAACGGCTTCAGTAAAACAAGATGGAGAATACCAAGGCTTCATCAAAAGTTACTGATTTTGTTCGATTTTTTTTTTTTTTCATGATTGATTCAAAATAATAAAGTTGACATTTCATGTTTAGTGTGTCAGGCAGATGCGCTGTGCGTTACCAGTTGGCGGAGGAGCGAGGGTTGAGGATGTCTTCTTTGGCCGTGAGCAGCGACAGGCTGTAGGTATCAAGGTTGACCGTTCGCGTGCTCATGATGACAAAAGTTTCCAGACCACTCCCGCAAATTCTGCCTTCACAGGTCCCGACGTCTTTCGGGCTCGGTGTTTCTGCTGGAAAACAGCCACAGCGGGAAAAAGTGAGGATCTATCGCGGCCGAGAAGAAAAAACTGCAGTAAAAGTGTGCAGGTTCATGCAATGTGAGCTTTAAGTCCAAATTGGAGCGATTTTGGTTTTTTTTATGCAGGACGCTGTGTACTCACAGCGTGGAGGAGACTCTGACTGCACACTGGTCTTTGTGCAGCGGGGTAGAATAAGTTTTCACTAAAAAGCCCCACCTCCCGTTGAGAGAGTGGAAAGCATAATGACTTCACTAGCTGAGTGACTTGGAGGAAAAGTGCCATGCAACCACTGAGCAACACGTACAGATCCTATAAAAATCAGTCTCATGCTTCATCATTATTCTGTCATTCACTCTGCCAGCTTCGTCTTCTCTTATACACCTTTCCAACTTTTTCAATTGCCTTACATTTACTCAGACACTTGTTGGACAACATTTGCTTTGACTGGAGTTATTCCACCCCATCACCCCTACTTACATAACAGAGCTAACAAATAATCAAATAACTGACAGTTGAAGGCAAATGGCCTGGATAATAAAAATATTTATTTTGGATCTTTTTTCCAAATAATTCTTACGGCTGAGCTTATATTTGGGGGAAAAATGCAGAGTAGCTATTGTTGATGTGGTTTTAGAGCTGCTACAGGAGCAGCAAAGGAGCTTTAGATCTGTCAGTCTCTCTTTGTGTCTTTTTTGTCTTTTGAACTGATCCCCACTGGCCCTTTGGCAGACTCCAGAGAAGCCACTTACAGTGCAGGCAATCTCTGAGCGAGCTAAAGAAGGACCAATTTCATGGGAACTGAGTCTGAAACAGGGTGCACATGAAAAAGGAGCAGGGGAGGCTGTTTCAGTATTTAAGAACAGCTGGGGGTCTGTTCAATGGCAACCCAGCAGCGACACTTATACAAACCCCAAAATGATCACACAATCACATCAGACTCACCGATATGCATTGATGCACAGGTTTACACATGCACAGACTTGCAAACACACACACATACACTTTTGCACTTGTGTTTGACTGTGGGTCAGTGAAACGGGGGGGGTTTTGAAGATCTTGGATTATGGGAATGTTCCTTGGATCTGTAATTTACTTAGCAGCCATTCTTAGATAATCCAGGGCAGATGTAGAGGATAAAAGTCACAGGTTTTCATTTTCACATGTCAGACACAGGCTGGGTTTGACTTGATGAAAATTGGTTTCAGATCATTTTCTCCTAACATTTAATGTGCCATGCTTTTCTTTTCACTGCAACAATTTGATCTGGAAAAAGCTCACAGTAGCCGAGTGATCTTTTGGTAAATATTGGATTGACACAGTCACCCAACACAATCACCAATGAAAATAACCCCTCCCACTGAAGACAAAAATGTTTCCATCTTCATCTGCGTATTTCTTTTCTTTCTCTGTACTTTTTGTACACTACATTGTGATTAGTAGAGAGCAAGCCACTGTGAAAAAAGTGATATCATTGCCTAATGGCATAACAAAAAACAATGACACAAATGTGGCATGATGGGCACTATGGAACCAACAAGCTTCACTGTGTGACTTTTTGTTTGGAAAGATATTCGTTTCTTCCCAAAATATCCACATCCGGCAAATCCTTATTGTATGTGGCGTGAATAAAATGTTACATCAGTTGTATTAGTAAGCATGTAGCACACACAGAATGTGCAGTTTTTGGCCAAAGATTGCATGCCAGAGGGACAGGGGGCATGACATCCCCATGCCGCTATTATTCTTACAACTTCCTGCTATTAGAGGCTCTCCTGCCCCTCCAGCCTCTCAGTCCTATGCTGTGGATGTGAACTGCAGTGCTGTTATGCTCCACTTCAGAGGACTTTGGCATTTCCTCTGCTGGGGTGCGGTGGCAGCTGTTGTTGGAGATGGGGTCTAAATGTGGGAATGATTGTATGTCCATTGGGGATTGGATGTGTGTGTGTGTGTGTGTGTGTGTGTGTGTGTGTGTGAGAGAGAGTGTGTTTTCTCTCCTTTTACTGAAACTCCTTCTCTAATTGTCATAGGTTTTTTGCTCAGCTTCCTGCCTTCCTGCCCAAGCCTGAAGTGTGAGTGACAGGGAGCTGAGTGGTCCAGTCACATGTAACATCCTCTTAGTGAGTGTCTCCGAGGACTCTTAAACCAGAATCCATTTATGAACTTGTCCCTTTGATAATTCATGCAGTCGTCGTTGCAGTTATTGTACATGTGACTGCTCCACCATTTAATGGCACGTAGCGTTGCGTAACACACAAAGCATAATCTCCTTCTGAATTGACAAAATAAACTTCGGCTTTTAAACACACAACTTCCCCGTAGGCTTGGATTTGTCAAAAAAAAAAAAAAAAAAAAAACCTCAGAAATCCTTCTTTCTTGGGGCGTATCAAGGCTTGCATGGCAGGTTTATATGTGCTCAGACATGACGGGTGGTGTTAAAAGGTCAGAGATGTGCTTGAGTTCAGGGGTCATAGCTTGATCTCTGTCCTCCCCTTGTCCTTACACCTCACTAATAACATGTTTCCAGTGCTTCTGTCTACACGTTCTGAGAGGCCTGGATTTACCTACAGTACCTCTTTAGGTGTGAGTGTGTGCTGCCATATGTGCGTGAGTATGAACAGTTGTAATGGTTGTAATCTTCTGTTCAAGTTGTCATAAATATAGCCTGCCCTGTGACATTAACCCATTGACTTTAGACTATTGTACAGTATGAGCTACTGGAATGTGTCTAAACTTAAGTGCTACTTACTTGGATTTAAGGGCAATTTTTACTGCTCATTGAACGAACAGTTTCAGGCCATACTTATATTGTCCGTCATTCTGTTTTTCTGGGCAAATGACTTGTGAATCTGTGAAGCTCATTTTAAGCTCAGAAGCAAATTTCTTTAATGGCAGCTTTGTGTCAGACAAAATTCCTTGTTTGCAGTGTAATGTTTTATGTAACAGGATATGCTCTTCTTTGACAAAATGACTGTAACCGTACCTGTATGAGTCCTTGTTGACTGGTCACAGTGTGTGAAAAAAATAACTAAGCAACTGTAGCAAATACCTTAAATCAATTTTCAACTTACCGTATCTTTAAATTTTTATTGTTCTTTTTCTTTTTTTTTTCTTCAGTAGACTATCAACACCACTGTCTCACCTCCTCCTGTCATAGTGATACTTACTATTGCTCTGTGGAGGAGTCATGTTATTTCTTTCCTGGAGGAAGATAATGAGGTGGATGTGGGAGTGCTCCTCTGATGGCGATGTTACGGCTCAGTGGACATTAATCACAAGTGATACGGTTCTTGTGAACACACCTATATCTGACAGCTGAACTCACAAACTTAGCAGCAGCTGGGAGCCAATAACACCATGGCACAGCCTTGAAAGACAATTGAGGTCAATGCAGGAGGCAGACAAACATGACCAGAAGAGGAAATATCACTTTTATGCGGAAAAGTTGGAAACAAAAGAGAGATAGTTGGAAAATGTTTATTGCATAATGAATGTGGATCAGTCAGATATACCATTTGGCTGTGTGTGTGTGTGTGTGTGTGTGTGTGTGTGTGTGTGTGAGAGAGAGAGAGAGAGAGAGAGACAGAGAGGTCTACACGTTTTGTGTGAATCTGGGTGTCTTCTCATCTGGCTTCCAGGTGAGGTCACTGCTCAGCTATGTGCCATCACAACAGCTCTTAGAGATATCTTTCCCTTGAGCCTTAGTGTGTACGTGAGTGTGTGCATGTGTGTGTTTGTCTCAGCATGTGCTGTGTACAGTTTTATATCACATTTACACATTTGAGGACGCAAACACAAGCACTGAAAAACAGGATTTTCTACCTTTGTCTCTTCACTTTGTCTTGTTAGTAAAGAATAAACCTGAGCTTTTAACTTCCATGTAGTTTCCAGTGTTGCCCTCTGCTTCAGTGAATTATGACAAGCATAAATAAAAAGCAGGGTAATGAAAAAATAAAAAGTGACCACAAATCTCTGTTAAAAAAAAGCAAGGAACACTATATCTGCTTTCCCATACAAAATAGACCATTAAATTAGACCATTGTGTCAGGATGATAAAGTATTCATAAACTTTGCCTTGAGGGGCCCTGATTTAGAGGTGTATATGTGTGTGTGTGTGTGTGTGTGTGAGAGAGAGAGAGGCAGACTGTTTTGTTTATGGAGCAGACCTTGGGGAGATCTGGACCAACAACATGTAGATGAGACATGCTTGGAGGAGGGTGAAATATACAGAGGAATGTGCTGTCACTCCTCAACCAATGAGCTCCTTTTTCTTTTGTTCATTTAGAATTACTTGTTGGTCCACTTCTGTATTAAATGTCAATGGCACGTGCGTGTGTATGTGTGTCTGAGTGTGTTATTGTATCCTTGAGAGCTTTGAAGTTCTGAAAATACTGAGTTGCCTTTGATCAGCTTACTCTGTGCCTCAGGTTTGATGAAGTCATACATCTTTCTACGTGATGTAAACCTCTTCAAGGCCTCAAGAATCAGTAACATTCATAAACAGTATCTGCACGGTCCATGAAGAATCCCAGCCCATTCTCTCAGTGTAGTTCTGTAACTGTAAGACACTGTTTAGTCTTCTGTTCTCAAATTCAGATCTTCTTATCTGCACCCAAGGGAACCCTGGGAAATGAGAGCCAGATGTGGTGATGTCAGCATGTGTCTGTGACTCAAGTTGTATTGTACGAGGCTGCGGTGAGAGAGCACGGGCTAAGTTTGGTGGGAAATTCGAACAGAGCCCACGGATCAAACAGCTGATGCAGCAGAAAGGTCTGTAATCAGCGCTCAAACCGACACTTGTGAACGTGGATGACGTCGAAGTTTCTGCTGCAAACGAACGCTAGTAAACTCCTCCATTTACTAGAGAACGAAAGGAAAACTGCTGTACGTCATTGGCTTTTAAAGTCATGTTGGTAGGAAGCTTTACTGGTGTGTTTTCCTAGAAAAGTCTGATTGTAACACATAGGAACATCAATAAGGCATATGGACACAAATATCCCATCACCCACAACCACCACCTTCCACTCGTCACTCAGCTAAAGTTACCCATCATCAGCCACATCACTAAACTTCACCATGGCAACACTCTGTCTTCTCCCCCCATGATTCTGTGGCTTTGTGTGATCCTTTACCATACTTACTCTATTAAAAGTCTCAGCTCACAGCATGTTGATCTTGATGTTGGTCCTGATTCATGTGTTCAGGGAGCCACTTGGTGAGAGTTGATGAATCAGTCAGTCTCACATTCAAAGTTTCAAGACACCATAAAAAGACATATATGTATGTGAGAGCAGGGATACTCTGTGCATGATCTGGAAAACAGTTTTTTTATGAAAACCAAACAATTAAATTTGATTAGATAATTGTCTTTTGGTAAATGTTGTAAAGATGTTTGAGCTTTTCGCTTAGTTTTGTGAGAATTGTTTGTTGGAAAAGTAAGGAAATATAATGGAGGAAAAAAACATGGTATGACTTTATGGCCTTGAAACAACTCAGTTCAGTTCATCATCAAAATTCATTGTTTTACTCCCCAACAGCTCCACCCAGCTAAAGTTAGCATGCTAACCAGCTAACCCCTGTCTACACAACCCATCTTGTGACTTTGCAGTAGTAAATAGCTGCCATGTTCTTATTTACATATAGCACCTTAAAAATAAAGAAAATTGTGTACAACCTGCTCCACCTACAGCTATGTCTTTTATACTTCACACACAATAGGGTTGCATGGTGATTTTATTCCACTAGGTGGCACAGTTGCATCAAATTAACAGCTTGTGGGAGTCTTGGCATGTAGAAGGCATTATGTTGTATTGATTTCCCCCTTTTTAATTACTTGAAAAGTGAATGTATTGACTTTTTTCAAAGGCACATTTTCTACAAACCATCATTAGATTCGATGAATCTACTCCAGCAAAGAGTGTTTATATAGCATGTAGATCCTTAGTCTTATGTATATTTACAGCACTTACCTAAATGACTAAATCTTTTTGCATTTTGTAGTTATTACAGTAAATGTGGTGTAAATTATGCCTCATTTGCTGTATCTTCCAACTCACCACTAAATTGTATATGTAAGATTTTTTTTGCTGCTGGTGAAAAATGAAGGTAACTTTCTTGGCAAGTAGAGGTTTCAACACTCTTATTACTTAGTTAGGTGGATTAATAGAATAAATCGATCGAGAAAAGAATTGTGATATGTATGAATGTTACACTTATTACTTACATTACTTACTTACATATTTACATGACAGCATAAGTTGTTGTCACTTCACATGTCTATGATCCTACATTAAGCCTCATCTACACTTTCATTTTATTGGTAGCTGGGATTTTGTTTAACAGAAATAATCTGTTTAACTGTACATACTTATATAAGTATATATAATAAGAACATAACAAGAAAAGAAAGGAATTTGAATATGAAACACACAATGAAATTATGTGACACAAGTTCAAAAGATTAACAGTTTTAATAAAATCCATGTCAAACATCAAAATACTGAAATGGCAAAAAAGAAAAAAAAAACATTTTTCTACTTCTTTTTTTTTTTTTTTCAAAATTTTGTACAAATCACAGTGGTTCAAAAGTATTACAAATTTTTTTGTTTTTAAAATATTTTTTTTTTTTTGCAACAGTAAGAGCAGCAAAACATTCTGATTGTTGTATGTTTTCTTGAAAGCCCTTAATAGTTTGTGAGTGTGGTGTGCTCTTTCATTTTGCCTTTTATTGTAATTAACACAATAACTCGAGCCATTAATGTTAATAAAACTCTAAATGAGCCAATAGAAACAAAAGTGCATAACAATACTGTACAGAATGTACGATCCACTTCAACATTACTGTATAAACCAGAGGTTTAACACTGTCCTTGTCCAGAGCCTCTCTACGTATACGATCCTATGTATACACCAGCTTTGTAAATAGATACAGTGTGGTGAGCAGTTATAAGGTGAGAGGTTAATTCCAGCTGGACTCATATCAAATTACCATATTGTACTGTACTTTGGATAACAACTATCTTTGTTAAAGCATAATAGAAGTAGTTGTCCCAGCTAATATCTGTTTTAAATCCAACTAGTACTTCACAGATGCTGTTCCCCAACTAGAAATACACTGACATTATGCATGACTTCAGCGTAGTAAATTGCAGCTAGATAACGGAAGCAATAGGTTACACTGTGTTGAATTTGGCTTAGAGAAGAAATAGTACATGAGAAAGTGGAAAAAAGTAATGAAATATTTAAAATTTGATCAAGAAAAAACTGTAAAATATAGAGACTTAGCTTACTTATCAAAAAAGTAGTATTAGGCTACATAATAGAAAGTGCAGGCACCTGAAAGAGTGCGTTTTTTTTTTTTTTTTTTTTTTTTAATTGCTGGTTTGCTGGGTTTCTTGGTCATTTCAGAATTTGAATCATGTAGCTTTAGAACTGGTGATATTACACACTGAACTTGTAAAGCTCCATATCTTATGTTATCAATGGAAGTTATCACACAGACCCCGATAGCCAGTGACAGATTTAGGCCTTAACATATCTAAGAAACATAAGCCAATCTAAACAAGCTTTAAGTTACTGTACATAAGGGAAAGCTGCCTGCTATCATTTCTGTGCTCACATGTGTATTTCTTGGCTTACTCGACTCCGTTTGAGCCCGGAAGGCTGCAGGTGCAGCCTGTACAGAGCCCAAAAGAGTGAGATTTCACTGAAGGCACAGCAAAAAAGACACTAGGCCTCACATTAAAACACAGAGATCAGGCCTGCCAAGAAGAAAAGCTCCACCTCAAAAGATGAAAAGAATACACGAATAAAAAGGATGAGCTAACAAGAAGACAATCCAAATGGATACTGCAAACCTACATCTTATATCTTGACTATGGCGAGATGTAACTCTGGCCTATAGAGGTCAACATGGAGCAAATAAAAAAGGTGTGACATTTTGCATTTCCAACTCTCCCTCTCTGTAAATCAGAGTTTCTCAACTTTTTCTGGTGCATGACCAAATTAAATTTGATTTTCTTTTTGACTTCCACACCCCAAATTTCCCATGACCTTAAGGGCATATGTTAAATAATCCAAGACAAGGTCAGAAACTCTGCTGTATATAGTCACCATGTGTCTAAAACCAGAAACATGCATCATGCTTCATCCAGTTCCTCTGTCATTACATGCAAGCTAAACCAAAACATTATACTTGGCTTTCAGCCATTTAGGACATTCTTCACATAAGTGTATTACAATACTTGATGAGTAGTTCAGTTGAAATTTTGCCTTTTACCTTAAAAGTATCAGTATCTTAAAAATCACATGAATACTTTTGATTGATTGCATTGACTACAGTAACAGCATAAAAGGGACAAATATATGACTGCACAGCAGCAATAGATCCTCTGCAAGCAGATTTTTCAAGCAGATATCTGTACATGTCCCAGCATATTATTTTATGTTAAATTATAAGTTGTATATTTAGTGGTGCTACCTTAAGCTGAGCTGAGCTAATTCAGTAAAACTGACTTGTGCATAAAACCACATAGCAAGAAGAAAGTTTTAGTGCCAACTACACCTTCAACGAGAAGCTGGACAAGTCGCGTTGTTCAGCTCCTCACTGAGCAAGTTGTGTTATTTTGTTTTTTGAAAGACTTAAGTGGAAATATTTCGCTACAATCATCAGGTTTAAAAACAATCTTACATAAGCAATTAAGCAATTCATGCTAAGCACAGAAAGGTACGGTTAAAAAAAAAAAAGAAGAAAGTGCATTCCAATGACAAATTGTCATTATAATGACAAAGTTAGGCCACCATGCAAATTAACCACATACCAAAAGTGGCTGCAGCCTCCCAGCGCACAGGCCAGCCAGCGCTCATTAAAAAAAAGCTTTGCTTTCTCAAAGTGGTTTTGAATTTAAAACTGCAAGAATCAACCTGGTCACATGGTTGGGGAAGAATCCCAACCACGATACAAGTTGTTCTTAATCTAAATAATTACCAGTTTAGAAAAGCGTACTCATCAAAGGTCATATGATTAGACCCAACTACACTCTATCAAGAGATTTGATTCAAGGGTTTTTTTTCTGCATAAGATAAGCAGCAGGTCTAAAGATTCTCCACAGGGTAACGTTGGCTCAAATATCGCCAAAAGTATTAAATGATAATGGCTGTGAGTGCATAAGACACACTATAATCCATTCTTTTTTAGTATAAAACCATCAAAACCATTGTCTACTGTATTGGTCATGTCAGCAACTGCAGAACCTGTCTGCAGGACTGAACTGATGTTGCTAAAATCCCAGACTAGATCTTAGTTTTGTCCAACTATAAGGCACATGGACCCAGAGAAAAAGGTTTGATGACAAACCCACCAATAATAATTCTAAATTTCTCTCTATGGGGGTAAGCAGGGAGGCCATGAATGTCAAACAAAAACCATCACCAGACTTTCTCCTTTTTTAGGTCCAGTTTTTAAGTTCCCACAGCCTTGCACTGCAATGAGTCCAAATATCCACAAAAATAATTCCAAAATATGTAGGTTGTATGCAATGCTGACTGCGACTTGTTCTCTTTTACTCCACTTTCTATCTTCTCAGAGCAGAATCAGCTCAATTCTCACTTGGGTCTCATGAGATCTTATCCGAGTTCTATTTCAGAAGCTGACAATGACTTAAACACACCTCCCGTGGAGAACGGAAGAACACACCACATGTCTCACACTATCTATCATCTACAGTTACCTGGGTAAAGCTGAGGGGCGCAAACCCACAAATAGAACGACGTGCTAACAGAAACTCATCAACACAAAAGTCTTGTTTTCACATTCAGCGCTAAAGCCCAAAGAAATTAGCACCCTTTGTAAGAAAATCTGATTTGCTCTCATACACAGTCGTACATCAATTTGTCATTTGAGACAACGCGCACAACTGTAAATTCAATCTGAAGTGATATCATTGTCCTGTTATCGTAAAGGAAGCAAAAACAGATCACTTTTTCTTTTTTTTTTCACTATAAAAGCAGCAAAAGACGGTACACAGTTGGAACCACTATACGTAAAAGCAGAACTCTACACATTCTAAAACCAGTGACCTATTATTATGACCTAACAGACTGTTGAAGAAGAAAAATTAAGGTTTAGAAATTCTCAAGTGTCAAATTCTGTATATCAACATGAAATTTCTGCAATTACAGATAAATTCTAAACAACAAAGACATGACGCTTATACTGTGAACATAAACACACATGTATGTCTGTGTGTTCTTGTGGACACTGTCTTATTGTGTCTTAAGCACCATTTTCAATTCCAGCAAAAGGAATGGAAGGCAATGTCCAGCAGTGACACTGTTCTATTGACACCAAACAAACAAACAAAAAAACTCCACCACCACAAGGAAGGATTTGTTATATTATACTGCCTCCTTATTCCTACAACCTACAAGTCACTTCTCCTCCTTCTCCATCCCCTCTTGCCAATAAAGGAAGCAGGGAAGCAGAAGTTAACAAAGTAAGGAAGAAAGCGATCAAAAAGAATCACACCTTTGGTATTTAGAATCAGGTGAAAATCAATAGTCAGGTATGTTTTGTTTTTTTTAAAACACCATGCATGTGCTTTAGCTTTCCACTAACTCTTTACAAGGATAAAAGTTATACTTGTGATATTCATAACTGAAACTGGACTGAAGAAATCACAGGCATAAAAAACAAAAACAAGAAAAATCCTGTTAGTGTGAAGATTAGTGCCAGGGCCCTGAGCAGTGCTGCCCCCAGTGTTGTAGGGGTGTAAAGGCAGGCTGGCTGAGGTGCTTGAATGCAACCTAGTGGTCATGGACGTTACAAGTGCATTTGTTTAATACTGTATCCATCATTCCTCCGTGGCAGAGGTATCAAGTAAAGCTAGCCCTCATTAACCCCAGCATTGCTATAGAGTGGTCACTTTGAATGTCTCTGAAGTGCAGTGTGGTGAACAACTCATCCAGGAGAGCTTTTGTTTTTGCAGGTGTGGTGTGCAGGAAGAGGGGCTGGGAGATGTAGAGATAGATAATGAACACCAAGGACTATATCAGGGCTAGACTGAAGGTGGACAGCTATGATCAAGCCTTGGTTTTATGGTTACCCCTACACATAGCTGGGTTCTAGATTAACAGTCTCATCTTTGTGGCTGCAATCAACACGTCCTGGTGGTGCAAAAAAGTGGTTTGCTCCACCTCCCCTGATAATAATGTCATAGAAGGTGCAAAAAAATATATATAGATGTCAAATAATATCAAAATAATAATAATTACATTGTCAGCGTCAGTTCCTGGGAATCCAGTGCTGGTTTTAGAAGGAGTGGACCAGGGGCACGGGTCTGTGTGTGCAAGCTAACAGTCTGTGTAAAAGTGAAAGGCAGAGGTAAGCTCCCAAAGGAGAGCTGCAGTGGTCAATCTGTAATAGTCATTAAGGTCAATGTGAAGGATGGAGACTGAGAGAGATAGAGAGCCCTTGCTCCCAGTCCAATCACTCAAAGGCTAGGACACTGTGAGTGCTGGTAGAGGGACCGAGCTCTTGTGGAGGGGGCAAGGGGCTGCACTGCAACGCCACAGGCCCTTATAGTTCAGGGCGACTGGGAAGCACTCAGCTCAGAAGCATCACTCAAACCACACACATGCACCCCTGCATCCATGCATATACCTTTCAGTTAAGTCCACACTTGTCACTCAAGCATACCAAAAAGCACTCATGAAGTCACTCACAATTATAAAGAGGCACATACATTCCCCCAAACATGCTGACATTCAGGCATAGTTAGCACTGATTTCCTGTCATTTCTCCACTCATAGAGGGTTCAGGGCTGATCTTCTCTTTATACGTTACAAGAGGTGGGGTGGGGGAGTGGGTTTTCTTGGGTGCGATGACCCAGTTTAGGATGGAGAAAAAAAAAAAGTCCAAAGTGGAGGAGACCCTTTAGGAGACATGTGGAGAGGAGGATGGGTGTCGCCAGAAACACCAGCCCCGTTTGGTGTGTTGCTTGCGCAAGATCTCCTCCTCACGCTCGCGCTCCTTCTGAGAGCGCAGGTAGCGGTCCTCCTCCTTCAGGAACCAAACAGGAGGCCAGCGTTGTTTCTCAAAGTGTCTCTGGTTCTCTGCAAAGATTTGAAGAGAGAGAGAAATCATTTCAAATGTGTCAGGTGTTGTTTGAGACCCACATTGATGAAAAAAGAGAATGGATGAGAAAACCACATTATGTAGGTACATATTTGTTCTGCAAAACTACATTTGTGGGAGCTCTTCCAAGGGAGCCTGACTGTACCTGGAGACATGGCCTTCATGTCTTTGGGAAACTTGCGGCAGATGCTATTATAATTAGTGCAGATGTGATGGAGACACCAAGCTGATAGTTGCTTGGCATTGTGGAACTGCAAAAGGAAAAACAGACAGGAAAGGAGAAGTCATTAGAGCTGTGCGCAAAAAAAATATGTAGACATTCAAGTTAATTCATTAAGTTGTGGTGAATTACTATGTGTCTTAATGTGCATATAATGTATTCCTTTGGCTAGAAAATATAAATATAACTAAATATAACTGAAGAATCATTTTTAATCACAACTGATTTATAATTCAAAGCACAGACCTGTGTAAGCTCGAGGTAAGCCAACACCTGTCCATCAATGTCAACTCCTTTCACTGCCAACTGGAGAAGCTCATCTACAGCGTGCTGTTCTGAAGACACACAAAATGTATGACATGTCAGTATTTACAGGTAGTGTTTGCACAGATAAATACATTATCAAAACCTACAAGAAATGGGTAAGTACAATTGTACGTCTTTACCTGTGAAGGCGACAAGGCGTGGCAAACAGAGACGGTTGGCCAGAACAATCAGTTCCATGGGCTCCAGACCAGGGCAGGGTGTCAGCAGGCCACAGTACAGGAACTCCAGCACCCCGCGCATACAGGCTGCACTCGTGTTAGGAATGGAAACCTGGAAAATGACCAGATCGAGAGGAAATGAGAAAAACATGAGAAATGAAGGACTTGTAGACAATTAAGAAGACTAATGAACTAAAATGTATTTACAGCAGTCAAACAGAGTCAAAATTGTATTGCATGTGTTTATGTTGTAATGTGCTTCTACATTTGTATAAAAACACAAACTGATGAGATGGGTAATTCAAACATGCTAAATGAAGCCTAATGGCTGGAAATGAGTGTTGTCTAGTGAAGACAGGAATATCAAAGACAGCGGTCCTATGGGTATTTGGAAGTAAAGGGCAGAGGACATCCTGTTCTGGTCACATTCCTTTTGATCTAAGCTCAGATGAAAGCACTGTCTGTGGTCGTGGTCTTGTGATGTGAGCATTGTGGCTGAGGCAAACAGATCCCAAAGCACACACAGGGAACCCTGTGACGTTGAGAAAAGGGAGGTAGTAAACTCAGCATCAATGTGCATCAGGAGCTTCATGCAGATTCAGACCCTCACACAGATGCAGGCTGTAGATTTAGATGATCAATAGTGGCAGTGATAGAACTACTCCAGACATGCACAGTTAAACTTTATTGCTAAACTAAAGTTCAATATCAAAACCAAATACAAATGAGACCTTTTCATGGACCTAATTACTGGAAGTCTGACCAATAGCAATCGAACACCGGGTTACGCGGTCACAATGCAGGAAGGACGGAAGAAAGGTAAATGATGATGAGAGCGGTGACCTGACCCCTCCAGGCGCTCTCTGTGAGTGTACCCACTGTGGCACTCTTCAACCTCCACTCCCATAACCAATTAGGAGAATGTCAGCTTGGCGTGACCTCTCGTTATGACTAAAAAGTCATGACATGGAGACAAGGGTGGTCTCTAGAGCTTAAAGGCCCAGCTGAGCCCAGGAAGCATTGACGAGTGGACACATTCACAGGGACAGGACATTTATGGATAGGACCTATCAGCTCTACTGAAAAGTGAGCTTTCACTCCCCCTAGTGGTCACTAATGAGTTTATTGTAAATTCCGTTTATTGCAAACCCCTGAAGCCTTTGACTCAGAGTGGTAGAACAATGACAAAATGTTATGGTAAAAATACACAGGAAACAGCTGCTCTGACTACAGGTTTAAATATGATATCAGTCCCCAAAGTGCTAAAAAAGTAGGAAAATTCATGTCAAGAAAACTTCAGTTTTAAAATTCAAAAATTGAGGTCATGTTTTCTCTACAGTGGAAAGAAGTGTTTTTTTGCAGATAACAAATCCTGTTTGCTCTGCTGTCTATTCTTTTCTTGTGACCATGCTGGGAGCTTAACAGGCTCTTGCGTTTGACAAGCTGGGCCTCTCAACATGTAGTACTCCACTGTGATGCAGGCTCACCATGTGAACACAAAACCAAAGACACACACCTAGAACATAATCCAGGGGTATACCATGACACGTTCAGTGGTCAGTTCGTATTCGTGCCTACACAGATGGCAAATCTCAAGAGTTGTCTTTTGACTTGTGTTTTCTGATTACTCCACTTAAGATAAAAGCTTGTATATGACTTGTGTTCCGTTGACTTCTCACAAACATGTCCATGGGTGAAATATCTGTTTTGTCAGTAATACCAATAATACAATGTATAAGAATGATCATATTAAATGAGTTTGAAACATATTTTAATGTTTTTCTGCACACAGTTAGAATAGCCCATGTTATCGCACAACAGCATGAACGATGAAATGTGTGAGCCTAAAAATATTGAGAAGCAAGTGTGACTCGAGCATGAAAATAGAACTGACTGGTCACATGCTACTCTTACAGTTACACTGTTAAAGATTTGTAAAATGCTCATTTTTGATGCTCTGAACATCATAATATTATGACTAAATCCCACATTATTTTGTGTATTCTCTTTGTTTGCAAGTTTGTGTAGTTTTAAGAATATTTCTCTGTATGATATCTGGGTTACTGAGTAAAACTGGGAAGAGGCAGATAGTTTCAATCTAAACTAGACAGTTTTAATGCTATGGCACCTGATTTGATTTAGATTTTCTTCTGCTGCATTTTCAAGTGTAGATCCACTACTCTTCCTAGTTTTGATTCAATTAGAAGTTGGTGAACAACAATAGTTCATTATCACTAATTTACTAGATGTTATTGTGTCATTGTACAATTTTGACTTCTCCTGTGTCAATGTTGCACAATTGTGTTACTTTTTCCTGTTATAAAACCTCTGCCGTTACTGGAGGATCAGTGTTAAAGTACACTCCTGCTCACAGACGTGTAAATGCAGACACCTTCATTGTGCAGTCAGTTTTTGAGCCTTTTTCTTTACAGGGCACCTGTTTTCTGCATTGTGCCAGTTTCATGCCATAAACAATGCCACAATAATCATGAACATGGACGTGCAGAGTAACCATAGACACCGGCAGCCCACCAATAGTGAACACTGTGCCCCCTCAGTGATGCTGATGTCTTGTTTTCACCCTCAGCCACAATAGCTGCAATGGCTTTTTTTTTTCCACACCCACTCACATGGGGTGCGCTCTGGAATAAAATACAGGCCATCCACATGGAAACACAAAAAGAAAAATCTTTTTCTTTACCAGTACTATAGACTACATTTAGTCATTTGTCTATATCATGAAGATTAAAACCCAAAGTGAAAAAAATTCCAATCCTTCTGAAGATCTGACTCTAAGTAACCTAACCCGGCTGCCCTTGAACGTAACCATACCCCAGGGGATCTGGTTCTGCAATACTGTCCGGAGAGGATCGACATAAGACAGCCTGAGACATGAACTTCCCTGTTCGTTGGGCCTGGTGCGCAGGCTCTTCCCCCAGGGGAGGAGCACAGAGCCCCCACAAGTTGAACCTCCGCTGAACACACACCTGACGTAACCAGACCTGCCACTTGAGAAAGGTTGACCTCAAAAGAGGTACACTTCTGGGCTTTCTAGTGGTACTAAGGCAAATTAGAGCAACATCCTCTTCCGAATATCACAAGCTTGCTCCCTCACACAAATGTTGTAATGCTTCCAACTAGAGGCTGCCTTTAATAAGCCAGAAGCTTAACACTTACGTTCACACAAGGAAAATCTAGGTTCAAAGATGAGAAGTTTCATGTTGCTTGAACTCATAACTAAGGAAAGTGCTTCAGTCATATCTGCAGATGAAACCACAGTTTGTACTTCAATCTGATAACAGGTCACAAACATCTGAAGTTGTAAACCCACACATAAACATGCAGATTTCTATGTGCAGTCATGAAGATAAGACATTTGCAAAGTAATAAACCTTATCCAAGCTGTTGACGTATGCTTAAGACCGGTGGGTGATTAAGAGACACATTTTCCAAGTATTGAGGACACAGAAACAAAAATTGCTCAACAAAACTGTACGTCTGAGCTCACCTCTTCAATGTAGCTTTCCATGAAAGAGCCGCGGAACATGGCAGCCATCCAGTCGCAGCTAGAGATGAGCAAGGGTTTGTGAGCCGGGAGGCAGCCATCGTCCAGCCGGAACACCACATCTAAAACCGGGGTGGGAAAAGAGCATTCATCTCGTGGCGTGCCACAGAAGCCCAAGCTACAGAGGGGGAAAGACAGACAAGGCAGACGTCCAGACACACACACAGGAAGACACGAGGCCAGGAGGCCACACAGAGACACACAGAGACATAGACACAGGTAGACAGACAGAGAGATAAATTGACAGGAGGACAGAACAGCTTTTGACACAGAGTAAGGGAAGGAGAGAGGACATGGGGTAGTAGATCATGGAGTAAATCCTGTGTGGACTGGAGCTTCGGCAGTGAAAGTGTTAATAGGAAATACAGCAACTATGTAATTGCAATAATGTTGCAGAAGGCTACATCTGCCAGCAAGAGGTTTCATATATCTTTTATAAAACTCTTTACTAATAAGGGAAATTCAGTGGATCATTAGTGGTTGTCCAGATAGTTTCACTGATCAATAGAATCACGTATGCATTTTAAATGAAGACCCCATTGTCACATACATGGAGATAACAGTGTGAAGTAAAAAAAGGGAAAGTATAGATAGAAGTGAAAGTAAGACAGGCTTTGTTCTGAGACACCAGATGTCTGGCACTGGCTGCAAATGTTGTGATAACATGCACACACACTATGGCTTAAGGGGAGAGACGACACCACACAAACACAAAAGACAGGAAGCACAGAGGAGTGAACACAAGACAACCGAGCGGATTGAAACAACAGTAAGTCATCAAGTCACCTGATGACTTCAACAGACGTAAGATAAACCACAACATACATGTATTATACAGCAAATATTCGCAATATATAGTAAATATACAGTATGAGCAAATGTACACCCAGTGTACATTTCAAGAGACTGAAAGATAATGCTGAAAATAAGGAACAATCTTTTTTTTTTCTTTTTCTTTCACTTTGTCACACTTTCTTGTCATTGATTTCTCACACCTCTCAAGTGCATCTTCTCTCACATGCTAACACTTACAGACAGGCACACAAACACCTACTGATGCACATATGGAAAACATCTACTATGACATGAATGCTACTGAAAGTATTGACGGAGTGTATGAATGGTTTGCTTAGTGTTTTACCAGCAAAGGTCCCTTTATTGAGACACTCCTTGATGCGGTTGGCTCTGCGGACGTGGAAGGCCTTGGTGATCTCCTGGTTCATGAAGCTTTCTCTGTTCAGAACGTTGGCCACCATCATCCGCAGGTCAAATACCTCGAGCAACTCTGCTATGGTCGCCACCTGCATGAGATCACTTCGGCCTTCGTCCAAACTCCCTGTGTACAGGTACTGAAGCACTGCCTAAAATCAGGGTAAATTGAGATTATTATTATTGTTATTTTCATCTACCATGTGTGAATATATTTTTTTAAGCATTAAAAATCATCACCTTAAATGGTTCTTCCTGTATAAGCGCATCCATGGCAACCACAGTCATAAGTCGTGGTCGTCCAGTCACCGGATCATCAACATGCTCCAGACACACACTCAGGAATCCCCTCCCCCATCCTGAAAGTGGTCGCCCGGTCCCTAGTGCCCCCACAGTGTACTGGGCTCTAGATGGGAGTGCATTATCACTCTGGGAAGTCCTCAAAGAGCCCTGCTGAAGCAGCTGGGGTCGATGCAAGCCCCGCACTCCTCCATCAGCTCCGTCTTTATCAATATCCAGGCTCTTAGTGCGCCCAGCTTGCTCTTTAGCTCCTCTCCTGCTCTGTTCATCTTCCTCCCCACCATCTAAGTTTTCCTTGTTCTCCTGTTCCTCCCCCCGCGGAGTCACACACGATCCACCAAGATCGAGAGTGAAGAGGTCATAGAACTTGGAGCAGGAGGTAGCCAGATAGACTTTGTGTGCAAAGACGCGAGTGGTGCCACCCTGCAGAAGGAAAAGAACATCTGCACACAGTGGCTGGCAGAAAAGGGAATCAGGACCTTCACCATCTGTGGCGGGGGGGTCTGGGATACCAACAATGGGGCGAGGTGGGCGAGGAGGCAGGAAGGGCGCCTGGAGAAGGGGTCTCTGAACTTTTTTCAGGTGGGACTTCCAGAATTGCAGGTGTCGACGGGAGATCAGGGCGGCTCGGATGGCATTGTCAAAAACATCTTTCACTCCAAACTGGGCAACAATACTGGTCTCATAGTAGGGTATCCCAAGTTCCTTTGCCACCTCATGGCCTCTTTCTGGAGGAAGAATATCTGTAGGTTTGATGGGTCTGTGAGACAGGAAGACAAAATGGTGTTAAAGATAAAAGTGTTCAGATAAACATAGATGAAAACAAGGAAGAAGTGGGACAGCAACAAAATTGCTTTTTACAACATCAATCAATAATGTGGAGAAATAGACAATGTCTCATCCAGGGTAATTCAGTTACTATAATGGTCTTATGACTTATCACTTATAAACTGGATGAAACCCAGGTGTAACCGTCATTAAAAGCCACCATGCGGATTCTATCCAAATTTATCTGTTAATGCCTGATGAAGAAAGACTCTCACTTGGCGAGGGGTCGTCGTGCACGGTTAACCGCATCCAGGTCGGCGTAGCGCAGATCCAGCTGGCAGCCAACCAGGATGATGGGCGTCCGGGGACAGAAATGCTTGATCTCCGGAAACCACATGGTGCGGACATGGCGCAAGGAATTGGGATTAGCCAGAGAGAAGCAAAGCACCACTACGTCAGACCTACAGGGGGAAAGGGAGGGACATTAAAACCGTGTATTTGCAATAAACTGTAGCAGAAATCACAGGTAAGGGAGGATGGAAAAAAGGAGAGTGGAGCTGATTTCTTGTGACATGAGCAAAACAAATGTCAACAAAGAGAAGACATTAAGTCCTTGATGGGGTGAAGAGAACAGAGAAGAAAGAGAAAAACAAAGGGTCATTGCTGAGTCACTGAGGATCTTGTCAATTCATGTTAAAATGTGTAATACGTGCATGGAAGAGGCTTGCAGAGTTACTGCAAGGCTTTGACAGAGCCATTGAGAAAGGCATGAGGTAGGTCAGAAGATGCATGTGTGTGCATGCGTGGGTGGATTTGTTTATGTCTGTGTGTTTGAGTCTCTGGCTTTGGGATGGTGATCTGTGTGGCCCATCTCTCTCTCTCTCGCTCTGTCTGTCTGTCTCTCTCTCTCTTACGTAAATCTCCCTAAGCCCTCCAAGGCTACATGAACCACAAAGAGGAGGCTAAGAATAGATCACACACATACATACACACACATACACACAAATTCTTTTCCTCAGCCGACGTGTTTGAACAACCAGACAGCAGCAGCTACTTACAGCTGCTGATACTTCGGTGGCACGTTGGCACATGTGTATGTCTAGGTAATGTTTGATAGAGCTTTGTGTCAGTTCAGACAAATCATTTAGCATTAGGACAATGCTGACAGTGCAAAAAACTTCACAATTCATTTATGATCTAGTCAAAAATCCCAACACAAGACATTTGACCCCACGCAGGAAAATACCAAGCCTGTTTTACATTAACATTAACTTTTACAGGTAGCATACAGCAAAGGAAAGAATATTCTCCCATTTGTGATATTTCTAACACGTACGATATTCACCACAGGATGTGAGACTCTAAACCAGGGGTCGGCAACCTTTATTATCAAAAGAGCCATTTTGCCCCCTCTTCCACCAAAGAAAAATAGTCTGCAGCCGCAAAACATAACAGCTTATAAAATTTTTAAAGTTTTAATCGATTCTTTCATGTATTCTCTGTCTGTAAACCACAAAACCACTGCCACAAAACTAGCAACTGTTGTTGACGGTGGAGAGGTGATCCATTTCTTGAAAGTATGTTTGCTCTGTTCAACTTTCTATTGCAGTTCCAAAATTGCTCTCTTTTGTTCATCTTTACTTGAGTATTTTTCAGCGAATGCTGAATGCTTGTTTTAAAAAAGGCGTTTCAACTTTACATTTTTGGTTGTTTGGTAATTTCTTGTCAAATATTAAGCACACAGGTAATCTAGCGTCGTTGGCGGTGAAGGCAAATGCATCTGTCCACGCAGAATTAAACTTTCTTTTTTCCTCTGAGATTTTTCTTTTTTGGGATTTACTCATGGTTAGTGCAGGGGTCGCACACTCCAGAAGCCGCCTGCAGCTAGCTAAGGGCGAAGGCTATAGACATTGATGTGACACATATTTTAGTTGACAAATTATTTAAAAAAAAACTTTTTAAAAATAGCAGTAGCAGTAGTAGTAAAATATTATTTTTGATGTTTATTTACTACTGTTATTTTCATTTCTAAATAAAAATTAAAATATTTATTTTCATGTGTTTTTTTGTCAAGGCCAAAGGGAGCCACTACAAGGAAGCTAAAGAGCCGCATGTGGCTCCGGAGCAGCGGGTTACCGACCCCTGCTCTAAACTGAAACTTAAACTTAAATGCAGCATTACACTCCGCTTGAACACATTATACTTGCACTAAAGCAAACACAACTTATTTACTGAACAGACTAAAGCTGCACTGTGAAAACATGTCTCCTTATTTTATTTGGTGCTTCGCCTTATAGTCTAACCTGACAAACTTGCTATTTTTTACAGTGTAGGCATGGTTTCATAGTCCATCTTTACTTTCACTAATGTAATCTCTCAAAAGCTAAGCTCAAGGACATAATAATATACACTATCCAAAGCATTACATCACACACACACACACACACAAACACACACACACACAGGAATTCCCATTAGCACTTTGTCAAAGGATCATTACCATAGCTTAGTCTGTTTGAGGTCATGCTATGTGTACGTCCCTTTTCTTTCATGAGCAAACCTCTTTACTGCCATAGTATGGGCCAGTGTACTTTTATGTGAGCATAGCATTGTACCTGCTGTCAATATTGTAGAGACTTAGGGGTGCATTTAGCTTGAAACAGCTTTGCAAAGGCTTCCCATGGGGCCATGGAACAATGTGCCCCAGAAAGCCTTTAAACCTTCCCAAGTTCAGTCTGCAGTACCTTTAAAAAGCAGCTGTTTGATAGTCTGAGAGTGAACATTAAAAGTAAGAACCGCAAGTTCTACCACTGTTGCACTATAGACCTAACAACCTGTAGGTCAACCCACATGACCTGGATATTGTATTTATGTTGTTCTGTCTGTAATGAAAACACTGTCACATAGAAGATGTAATACAAAGTGTAGGCAATATAGTCAGTTAAAAAGGTGAAGACAGCTGGGACTGAGGTGAAGAGATCAATCTCTTTGAACATTATGTGAACTGTTTAAAATGAGAGTGAATAGAAACTGTGTATTTGATTTGTGAGTGCACGTGTGTATGTATGCATATACACTATGATTAATCTATAGTAACTAGGTTAAATCATATGACAAACACATTCATTATGTAATCACTAATAATTTGCCACCAGCACAAATTTGTAAAAAAACAATGTCACCATCATCTGGTTATTACATTTTTTCTGTGTGTGTGGTTGTAGTGGATCCAAACTACAAAGGTCATGAGCTGCCAGATTATGTAACAAACAACACATAAAAGCACACAGGCATACATGCTCAGGACTCATATTGTTTTCCAGCCTGAATATTCCTCTCCTAACAAAGCATGTGACAGTCTGGGTATTGTCTGACAGTGTGATGTTTTGAGTTTTGATATCAACAAAAGGCAACAAAGTGAGGGAGGGTGCTCATGGGGTGAAAGAGCAGGAAAAGTGTCAAGGGCACAGAGGTGAGTGGAAAATGAGGACTGGAAAATGAGGGAGATGGGGAAGAGGGTAGGTTAAATGAGGTAAAGGAGAAGAGTCTGAGAGCAGGTAGGAGGAGAGGCATGGCCCACATGAACAACTGGATTAACAGAGTCGGAAATGGAAGAGGAGGAGGAGGAGGAGGGGTTGATGCCTGGAGCTGCAGACGCCAGGAAGGCAGGCAGGCAGGCAGAAAACAGCTGAGCTGGCACTGTGTCTTTATCAGCTGACTGCAGGCTGACAAAGCATACAGGACATGTGGACAGACAAGCATACACGCACCAAAACACACACAGACGCAGAGAGAGAAAGTGGATGAAAAAAAGGACAGAGAATTTTTTTTTTCAATCACAAACTGCGCATCCACCCACCCGTGAGAAAAACACACAGATTACATAGTGTTGTGTGTGGTTCTGGATGCTTCACTGTTGTTATGACATGTGATTATGTAAAATCCATTAAATGATGAAGGACTGACCAAATGTAACAAAAGTCTAAGCATTGTGTAATAGAGCATAAAACACATAAATGAAATACGTCAATTCAGATAAATATGTAAAAAAAAAAAAAAAAAAAAAAATCAATTAATCATTTAATGATGCAGGTAACATAGTTTAATTTTTATGTGTTACTGCCACATAGTCAAGTTTGGCCACTGCCAAGCAAAATGGTATTCCCTGATTTTACTTTGGCAATAAGTACTTTTACATTTCTTGCCAAGAAATCAGCTTTGATGGAGAGATAGATGTAGAGTAAGAGGATAGAGCGATGATTCAATCATGTCTGGTAGAGGAAGGATATAACAGCTTGAGGGTAGAGTTCAAATAAAAAGCGTGGCAGCTGGATTACACACCCAAAAAAACTTTTTGAGTAAGTAATTTTAACACAGGCCTGTTTATGCAAGTGTGACAGATTAGTTACATTCTTGTTGCAAGTTACATTGTCAGAACTGCCCAACAATGACTTTGGTCACACAAAGCCCACAGATATTGTGTCTAAGGACTTACAAATTATACAGCCAAGACAAAGCAATCCCTTGGCTGCACCAACTGTGGAAAACTGAACGTGTTGCAAGGTAGTTAACCTTGTGGTCCGACAATAACTGTGTTACTGGGTCAGTAACAAAGTTCTGGCCTATAGACAGTCTGAAACCCTGTGTGTGTGTGTGTGTGTGTGTGTGTGTGTGTGTGTGTGTGTGTGTGTTGTGTGTGTGTGTGTCCTTGTGTGGGTGTGTGTGTGTCTACTCACCTGCCATAGGCAAATCGTCTGTCTTTGTGATGATCTCCAAATGTGTCCCATAGCCTGAGGGACACACTGACCTCATCCACTACATCACGAGATCTCTCTAACACCTGCAACACGAGCACATGTCTTGTGATCAAGTCAAAAGATTTTAACTTCATTGTGATGTTTGTGTTTTTAGTGGAACTGGGGGATTATGCAACCACTGAGCTAAATGAAAAAAGGAAATCAAAAGGTCAGACTTTATGGTCAAGACTTTTTAACCTTGACAGACCTAAAAACAAATGCTAAAATTACTTTCTGTGCTATTTACAAAACTGTACCTAATTTTATCAATATGTGGCTCTTTCCATACTGTGTTTGTCTATGTGTACATGTGTATGCATGTGCCCACCTCCTGGCATACTCGGTATTGGTCAATGGCCCAGACGGTTGGCACGTGGGTGGCAAGCAGCTGATACTGTGTGAGGGTAGCGTTGCAGGCTCGGGCACAGATTAGCCTTGTCTTGCCTACTGCGTTATCCCCTACCACCACACATTTAATGGTTTCCACATTGGGCCGCTCATAGTCTGTGTCTATATCCATGGAGAGGGCCCTGGAGAATATATAGAGAGTAGACACAGGGAAAGAAAAGAGGTTAATTCAATATTCATGGAAAATTAAAATCACATTGATAAAGAAGTCCCACAGGAGTGACACTGCATTTCCACAATGAAGGTACCTGGCATTAGGCACAGTAGCTTTTATCTCTCGCCCACAAAACTAACGAAAGCTTTGTTAAGGCTCTGAGCCTCCGTCACTGTACTGACCAGTGTTCAGGGGTTTCTGCCAAACTCCTCAACAGAACACATGGTTCGCAGGCTGAGGAATAGAGGGACTGCAGAGCTATTTCTGTAACAGCGCACACAGACGGAGAGAGAAAGACAGACTAAACGAGTGAGAGAGAGACTTGCCTTGAGCTCATTGTCTTTTTCTCCTCTCGTCTGTCTTTCCCACCCTCTCTGTTCCTCTTTGATGGACTGACAACATCTTCAATTCAGAGAAAACATGAAGCACAATGATGAAATATCTAAGTTAGATTATAAAAAAAAATACAATAAGAATCCCCCATAAAGCTTTTTGTCATTAACCTTTTAGGTCACTTGTGAACACAGGAAGCTGTGAATCATTTTTAGGGGCACAAAGTGCTTCATGTTTGACCACCTGTCAGTTCTGCACTTAACTTAAATGCAATCGAAGGCGGTTATGTACACAGCTCAACTGACTTCCTCTTTTTAAAAAACACACACTGCTGCAATGTAAAAAGCTTATCAAAATCCCCTTTCCATAAACTGCTTACAAACATTTCTGACATGTCAAAACACATGTTAATACCCATTTTTTAAACTTCCTGAAAGAATCTGCTCTATTGCATAACCAGCCTACACACACACACACGCACGCACACATACACAGTTAAACCTGCAGTGTGCGTTAATCAGTCCATCCGTCCTTGAAACTTGTTCAAAGAATCAGCCCAAGGCCCATAAATAGAGTGTCTGAAACATTCATAAAGGCCTTCGCTTGTTATTCCATTGACATGGATGCTAGTATAATGCTTCAGTTGAACAGTGACAGTCACCTGCAGCTAAAAATGGCATCTATTCATTGGACATATGAGCCATGTGTGCATCTTGCTATTCAGCCATGACCTGCACACCATGTCCTCACTCACCTCCAACCTTCCTTCATAATTCTCCTGCTGCTATACAGAACCTTCCCAAGAGACTTGAAACATTGATTTTTTCCTTCTTAACAACATAAACATCGTCAGGTTTCATAATTTCCTGTCAAAGGAGGTTCCAATTACATCAGCTAGGAGGTACAGCACAAGGATCTTACCTTTGTCTTTCCTGAGCTGAGGAAAAATGTCTCTCAAAAAAACTGTTTCCTGAGCGGTCCATATGGAACAGATGGTATCTTTCAGTGTTATTTGTACTCTTTTTTTTTGCCCTAGCGACCTGTCTGGACGTAGCACCTTGAGAGACACGTACCACAGGTAGAGGAGAGAGATAAAGGAAGCAATAAAATGGTACCGCAACCCTGTGCTTATCTAACGTCTGTCTGCCTAATGGTCATCTCAGCTGCCAAAGCTCAAGTCTTCTTAGTGCTGTATTAAGAAGGTGGGTTAAAGGGGCAAGCCAAGTGTTACGACTAATATACTATACAAGTACAATGTATGGCAAAGGATATGTGAGAGGAAAGAATTATATAGATGCTGACAGGTAGGGGGAGAGGAGAGGATACATAGTGTTGTTAATTCCCAGCGTTTCCAATGCAACAGTAGATAAGTAAAAGGGATTGCGGGACAGACAAGGCAGGGAGGGGGATTATTAGTCTTAGAGAGAATGAGAGGGACTGTCTGCCTTGTATTAGAATCAGTCATGCTACGGGGATCAAAAGGGCAAAACCAACTATAACTAAGGCTGCTCAAGGGAACGAATCACAGTTGTTTTTTGATGCTTCTTTTCTACTCTTACATGTACAGCTTTGAAAGACAGAGAAAATACAGAAAAAAAAGAGAAATACCATGAGAATATGAGAATAGTTTAACATCCTCTACTACTGACCCATGGTCTGGAAGTCAGTATGTGAATGTGCATGTGGGTGTGCATGCATGCGTGTGCGTGTGATAATGAGCTTAACGCCAGTCTGTGAGGCATGGAATGATGCGAGCTGTGATGTAACCAGGAGGCGGCATTGGTAGTTGCGGTGGTGGTGGTATGGACAGTTTCTCAGGGGGATCAAAAGTTCCCAACTCCCAAATATCGTCCTCCATCTGTCTCTGAGTGAAAGCCTGGTCATGCGTCAATCAGCGCGAATAACGCAGCTTACTACTCACACGCCGCTGCACTTCACAGATATGCACCTGTGCCCGGCTTTATATTTAAACTCCATGAGCTTTCACAAACTTCAGCAATTATTTTTAATTGCAAGACGTCAAGGATGAGCAGGAAGCCGAGGCCGTGAGAGTGAAGCAGAGCAGCAGCTCAGACGAGTGGAAAGAGAACCTGTAAAGCTCAGGTTTCATTTTTAGCCAGGGACCTATGGTGAACTGTACACAGACGTCTAGACTTCATCTGCCTGCCAGTGTCATCTTCCCAACAAGGGAGCAAAAGGAGGCCGCGAGGACAAAGAAGCATTGGAATGCAACAATAAAATGCAAATGTGTGTCTGAAAGACAGAATGAGATTGTGACCTAGTTTCTGTGAATGCGTGCACGTCTTACTGACTCTTATAGTGGCATATTGATGGAAGAAGACAAGAATACTGTGGTGGAAACACTGTGACGGGAACTCAATCGCCCACTCAACACACAAACACCAACCTTCTGGTTTACTCTGGAAAGTCATGGTTTGAGTCAGCGTGTGTGTGTGTGTGTGTGAGAGAGAGATCCTTACAGGAGTAGAAAACAGACAAAGAAACTCATGCATAATTTGTAAAGTGTGTTTGAAGGCCAGAGGGGGTTTCATGACGAAACATGTTTTTTTTTTTTTCATTTCACAATTCCTGGCATCTTTTCCTATTGTTTTTTATACACTCATTGCTTCCTTTCATTTATACTTCTGTCTGTTTGTGCTTATTGGTTTGTTCCCAACTGTGCCCACTCACAAACACACCTTCTGACCCACTGACAAACTCATTCTCTTTCCCATTGTGTTCTTTTCCCAAATAATATAAAGCTTTGCAGTTATGCCGTCTCACTCTGCCCTTCGTCTTTTAGTGACAGTTTGTGTGTGTGTGTTTGTGTGTGTGTGTGTGTGTGTGTGTGTGTGTGTGTGTGTGTGTGTGTGTGTGTGTGTGTGTGTGTGTGTGTGAATTTAACTGCCTGGTCAAAGTGTCCAGGTTTGTAATAAACATGAGCAGTCATGTGTGCGACCCATTTTTTTTCCTACAGTTTTTCTGTTAAAAGTGTGCTTTTGAGACACTGACTGCCACAGGCACAGCTGGCACAGACTGGTTACATAACCTGGTTTCTGGCCTCTACTTGGCGTCCTGAATGGCTGACAGTGGACATCAGACTCACAGATACACACAGAGACGTGCACACACATACACACAAGCGTGTCTGCATGTACTTGCCTCACCCTCTGCAGATGGTACTGGTGTTAATGCGTGGCCTATGGCATACGGTGATATGAAAACTTAAATCCAAATTAAACAAAGGGGGAGCTGCATGTCCGCCTGCTTGAGAAATCCATCCTCTTCTATTCACTCTGCTACAATAATGTTTGATAAACATTAAACAAGATTGTCTTAATGCCCTCGTTTCCTTTATCCTGTCCCAGCTTCCTCCTCTACCTCCCATGTCCATATTTTCCACCTACTATTTCCCTCCATAACTCTCACTGTCTGAACTTGTTTCTCTCCCTCTCATGCTCTTCTGTATAAACGATTTAATTTCATAATCACAAGCTATCTTTCAAAGGAATCAGAGGTTTTATATGACGTTTACACTTGTTCCACCCTAACAACAGGGATTCTAGCCAGTACAACTCATCTCTTCTGCATCTCATGACATCCTGAAACATAAACAGTTATCAGCAACTTACGTTTTAAAACAGAAATGATAAAAATCAGCAAACAATGGGAGAGATTGCTGGGGTGGTCACATCCTATCCTGCTAAAATAATTACTGATATTTCAATATGCAACAATCACAACATTTAATGAGATATCATTTAGTTTTTCAATTTGGAAAATTTGAAGTTTAGAATTATGTTTTTTTTTTATCTGAAACTAAGGCTGAATGTGACACTAAATTTTGTCAATGGGGCAGCGATTTTAAATGTGTCTGGAAAATCATATTTCATTTCTTTTGCCAATAGGATTTAAGCGGGATGCTATATACAATACAAATATATCACAAACAGGTAAATTTACAAAATCTCTCTCATCATAGGTCATCAGAGGTCATCAGAGGCCTATGTTGTAACATAATGTACTCAGCCTGCAGACAACATGCATATAAGACTCATAAAACACACACACAATAGCAAGAAATAGCACACTTATCCCTATGTTCTTTCCACTACTTCTTTCCTGATCCTGGGGTCAGAGCATTCAAGCAAGTCATCCAATGTTTGCTGACTCTTCCATGAAGGTCGGTCAGTGCTGATCTATGTTATCTCAAAGCTGTTGACACAGTCAAAGCTTTGGACATACTACCTCACAGGGACAATAAGTAGCTCTGTTTCCAGATACATCTGAGGTTAGACACTAATCACTGATAAACTAACCATTAATCAAGTCTTACTAGTCAATCCATATATAGCAAAAATATAGTAACTGTTGAAATGAATGATACAGGTTTGGGCAAATTGTGCTTGGGCAAAGAATGAATCATCAGAAGAATAAAACATTGGCCAATGGACATTTCCTTGGAACATAAGTGTCAAATTGTCTTCACAACTCCACCTTGCGGATATGATGGATGACTGTGGGAGGCTTCAGATGAATGCAGCGACATCATCCTTCTCGTGACGTCATAGCCACAGGACTAGTGCGTGCGTGTGTGTTTGTGTGAATATGTGTACGTGTCCGCGCGCGCGCCTACGAGAGTGTGTGTGTGCCTTCTCACAAAACTGAGATTCTGCACGTTATCTGGCGTCACAGATGTCTGATCCGCACGTCGTTCCAAAATTCACTGTGATGGAGGATCACTACACTCATCAATGAGAAGCACCTCGTGTGCTCTCTCTCCTCCGGGGCCATTCATAACCACCTGGCTCATTCATATTTTTTTGGACACCGATTCATCAAAAACAAGCGATCCATTGTATTGCCACTCGTATATGGGTGGAGATCAACGCAATCAGCGCGATGGTAATTTGTCTTTCGCATATGAATGTTGAAAAAGAAATAAGAAGAAGAAGAAAGAAAGAAAGAAAGAAAGAAAGGCAGGTGGACATCAACCCACATCCCAAATGATGCGCTGATAAAGTCTTGCGTAAGGTGCCAAGCCCATCCACTGCACAACACTGAATCGAATCGACACAATAGCAGCAACAGTCTGTGCAGCATGTGTGGGATTAAAACAGTAACAATACTAGATTGTGATGTCTCTGTTTTAATTAACAATAATAATAATAATATACTACACGTGAGATGTAGTTATACCAGAGCCTCTGGGGCTGTTGCAGGGATATGAAAGGAGATTAAAGCTCCCATTAAGTACAATAAGGTCACAGTGATATCAACAGAGTAAAGCTGCAGATGATTTCAGACTCTTTGGAGTGGAGGATAATGCAAACAGAGCGTGGCTTTGTGTACAATAAGAGCTGCAATGAGAGCATGTGACCCAGTATTCCTGCAGCAGGAGAGGTTCCTACCTTCCGACGGTTCCGGAACTGACCCACATGCCACTCTGCTGGTGGTTCAGCCGGCTCCTCAAACCGGACAAAGACGCGTTGAGAATGAGGAGGTGGTTTCGTTTTTTATGTTTCCCGTTTAAAGAGCAATATACAAGTGCGAGCGTCGGCACAGAGACCTCTGCCCTCCTGTCACATCCTCCTCCTCTTCTCACTTCCCCACTTCTCCGTCTCCTTTTGATGTGTCGTTTCTGCGCTCAACAAGTAACCGAGCGGCTGTTGCTGCTGCTGCTGCACACCTGACACGATGCTGCTTTGATTCTGAACGGACGCTTTTTCAAATGAAATCTAAACATAACTGGCCTAAAGATTTTTCTGGTCTGAGCCAGCAACCCGGCCCCCTCCCCACTTTTCTGTTGTTGTTGCCCCAGCTGATTTCATCAGAGACACGCCTCCACCATTGCGCGTCACGACACAAGTCGCCCAACTCCTTTTATGCTGCGTTCACGTGCTGTCTGAAATAGTAACTTCCCTGTAGCGGTGCCCTAAGGCGATCTGTTTTATAACCAACAACCCGCTGCAACGACCGTAGCATACTTGAAGTGAACTTGAGAACATGCAAAATAAATAAGTAATAGTCAAATTCTAAGTTGTTGTGTGTTTTATTCAAATTATTACATTTAAACCCTTTATCCCACGTTTGTTTTTTTTTTTTTTTTTTTTTTTTCATTTCATTTTCACTTTTGCTGTGTCATGCGATTTCTACAATTAAGAGCAACCATCAAACAGCTCTCTGCTTTATAATTATTACACAGCGAAATCGGCTTAACACCCAGACGAGTATTATTTTAGAGATTTCAGGTGGCAGAGTTGTGGAGGAGCATTTAAGGTCTCATCGGAGATTAGAACACAGGAGCCAATCAAATCATGCAGAGCTGATAGTATCCCCGCCCCGTACTGTGTTCCAGCCATTCTGTTAACTCAAACCATCCCACAAAGCATGCTGCCTTTTGTTTGTGGTCACGTCCACCACAGAGCAGGTTGTAGACTCTCCCCCTCAGCTTATTATTACTATGAGACAGTGAATCATACTCTGAATAACACCTGATGATCCACTGCAAAATAAATAAATAAAATACAAATACATTTCAAAAATAACTACTTATTTTAGTTTATTTTTCATTTAACTCTTTCTCAGATATGCAGGCTATTCCCCATCAAATCTAAAATTCACATGACAATGATGATGCAATAGTGTAGTTGTTCCTCATGGGACGATGAAGAGATTTTTTCCACTATGGTTATTCTGGGTGTTCAGGCATAGCAACTATCATACCACATAGCAACACTTGTGTATTGCTGCAAAAGTAAACACACAAGCCAAGAAAAAAAAAGAGGCATATCATGAATTTCTGTGGAACATACCCAGCCTTTTCCTTCACATTTTTCCAAGATCTCATTGTCTGGGAATTCATTTCAGGAATGTTAATCTGTACCAGAGAAGAAAACTGCTGCCATGTTGCCAAAAGACAAAAGTACCCCATCTCACTATACTGTGTGAAAAACTATTTTTAGTTTCAAACTAAAATTGCTGTATATTATGTTCTTATGATAAATTGAAGATTGTGCCGAGACATGTTTTAAGACAGGAGCTTTTTTATATAAGTCTGCTTTTCATAGTAACAATGCATGCAGCTCCAGATAAGAGGTGAAAGTGTGATGTGTGTGAGATTACACTGTATCAACACTTTCACTTGAGACATATTGTTTGTGTTTGGGAACCCTGGGCAGCCTGAACCAGCAACTTTCTCTCATGACTGTAAAAGACTGAAGACAGACATCTACTGGTAGAATTTGGTACTGATCTCTTCTAAAACAAAAAGAGTCACTTCACCAAGAGTTTACGTCTTTGTGACAGATGCTACAGTACATCAGCAGACTCTGCCAGGCTCTACAGTGAAAGAATTTATCTTGCACTTTTAAGTCCTGCATCCAAATTCAAGAGGATGTGTGTTGACACTATATATATATATATATATATATATATATACCTTTGTACAGTATGCAAAAGCACCTATACAACAAAGCAAAGAAACAACACCACCATTTGTGCGTTGAATAGAAGTTCAACGTACAAATGATGATTATGTCTGTCTTTTTTCTAATTGTCCTGTGAAGGTCTTGAAACCCTGAGAAAACACTGCCCCTTGACCCGGTTGGCATGGCCAGAACCAAACAGCATGAAAGATGGGTTGGAATGCTGCTGGAGAAAGCAGGGGTTCGACAGCACTGGCACTGAGAGGGCTTAGAAATTTGGAGAGGCAGCCCCTTTGTTGGAGAGGTGTACTTGCGAGAGTACTCTCAAGGAGCACAAGCTGAGGTGATGTCTGGCCTTTTCAGCTACAGTACTACGAAGAAAGACTGTGCGGCTTTGTTTGCAAGCTTTATCGCTCCTTTATTAACTGTGTGGGAAGTCTACTCCCATAGCTTTTACACTTTGGTGAGATTAAAGTTGGGAGAATGAGCTGAGATCACTCTTTGGCATGACTACCTTAACAAGGGGTGTTGTGCTGCTTGGACAAATACTCAGTTCAGTCTGCTGTATATTCAATGCCCTCCAGTGTTCATTTCAAGTGATTAGCATTTTTGTTCAAGTTCAGTTAATGTTTTTTTCTCTCCATTTTTTACCCAATATGACTCATGTAAAAAATGTTAATCTATTATTTCCATTTCAAATTTTCCTCTTTAAAGACATTTTTCAACCAACAATCCATTTTGTAAATGTGTCATCTGTTTTTACCCAATAATTTGTGGCGTTTCAGTAAAATTCTCTCCTTGTTTACATTATGGTGCAAGTGAATTTGAACTGGACTGATTTCAGATGACATCACAAGTTTATTTAATATGAAGCAATTGTTATGAAGTATCATTTTCCTTGCCATGGAGCAATTTGGAATGAAACTCTTCCTCTTGTCTCATCCCCTCCCATCCACTCCTGGACTGACCCTATTCTCACCCCTACAGCTCGCCCGAATATCCAACGGACCCACACACCCCCTGCCCCAGCGCTGTACTGGAACTGCTCTAAAGCTGTCAAAACACCCAGCTTCTCACACTCCCCATGTCCACAGAGAGTTCACCTCAAACACACTAACAAATGTGCTAACAAACATACATGCAACACACACTCAATGAAAAACAGTGACACAAGTAGGTCAGAGCTGCAGTAGATCTTCCCAACAGTCCCCCAACACCATGGTACTGACAACAGTATCAGAGATTAAATTCTACCCTCAGTTCTGACACACACACACATACACACACGCACACACACACACACACACACACACACACACACACACACACACACACACACACACACACACACACACACACACACACACACACGCACGCACACACACACACACACACACACACACACACACACACACACACACACATACATATCACATGTCCAGTACATCTACAGTATGAAATGATTAGTGTGTTAGTTTGGCACAATGGTTTTGATACACTTTTTTTGCAGTGGGGAAAAAAAAAGCAACACAGGAATTTCAATTAGTTCCCCTGGGAAGAAAATTTGGAGGTCAAAGGTCAGTAAGAATGGAACGACTAAAGACTAAAGTGAAATGAGTTTGTGGGAAACCAGCTTTTCTTAATGATCAGTGATAAATAAGGAAACATTGTGAGAACCAAACAAATGCACAGAAATTCAACTCAATGCCTGTCTCTGACTCTGAAGCTCTTTTTCATTCCCACTCTTAATCTCTCTCTCTCTCTCTGTCTCGCTCTCTCTCTCTCTCTCTCTCTGCCTCCCTCACACACACACACACACACACACACACACACACACACACACACACACTTTGACATGGACAAGTGGCTGAGATGCATTGCCAGAACCTGCAGGCAGGAAACAGAGTGTGTTTTGTAACAGTGGGCCTATTTGGCAATGGGGAATGGGCATGTAAGCAGAGTGTGAGTTTAAGTGAAAAACATTCAACACTAGATAAGGCCTGAGAGAAAGAGCAGAAAAAACAAAGATAGACATGAGAAAATGTGCATGAGAAATAGAGGCTGGGGTTACTGTTTACTTGTTAATTTACCAATAGATTGTGTTATCTACAGTCACTTGGAAAACTCCATGTGCGTGACCAGCTGTTGTTACCTCATTATAGTCTAATGAAGACATATCACTCTCATGCTCACAACAGAAAATGAAAAACACAACAACGGGGGAAAATGCAGTAGTGCAGTAGTCAAAGGCTAATGGATGTAATATTTTTTAAATGATTTTGTGTTGGTGAGACGTATCCTTATTGTTTATAACTTGCAAAAAACAGATAATCTTTGTGTTTTCTTAGTATTGCCCTTATTTCTGCATTTGTTTAGAAAGTCAGAGACCTCTAGACCTATACTGTCTAATGTCAAAATTAACCAGTGAGCTAATTTTTCAAGAGATTATCTATGATGCTATGATGTAAATCTAATCATGAATGTGTATGTGATTTTTGTGTCATCGTCAAACATCAGTCATCTAATATGACATCATATTTTTAAACTACTGTCTTAAAAGTCACAAGGCTAAACGGTGCATGTGATATTAAACAGTGTCTCCTGTGTAAAACACATTCTGTTGACATATTTATCATTAGGAATTATTCCCTCATTGCCACAGCATTTGCACTGGCTGCAGATAAGTGTTCACTGACTAATGCTGACGGGCGATTGGGTCAAGTCTGTGCTGGTGACGATAGGCCACAATGGTGGAGTATGTTGGGAATGTAAAGTGGCCTGAGATCCAGGGGCTGGAAAGAGGTTGGAATAGCTGAACAAAAGGGAAGTATGGAGGTTGGCATGAGCGAAGGAAGTGGGAGGAGAGCGGGGGGCTTAACTGCCTGCAGTCTGCCTGAGAATAAACAGACCTCTGATTATGATATTAATGCCAACTTAAACTTAACATTGAGGAGCCTGGCTTTGCTAAAGCAGTGCTTGGAATGAACAAGAGCAGCATATTCGTCACTGTCCCTAACTAGTCCTAACGTCCCTGTGGGTCTAGTATCCTTTGTATGGTCTTAAGCATGCATGTTAAACCTCTAGAAAAAAAAAACTTTACTGACAAATTAAAGTAATTCCATGGGCTTGTTGTTTAAGGTTATTTTCTCAATGGGTTAAAATACTTAGCCGTAGTTTTAAGCCTGCATATTCTGATATTACGTACTAAGACAGGAAAGTCCCTTTGGGGTAGAAAAGGTGGACAGGAAGGTTTTTAGAGATTGAAGAGTTGAGTGGTTGCTCCAAATTCCTGAGTGTCACAAGTCTCCTGTGATGAAGACAAATTGTGCACAGCACAGGTTATTTGTCCTGTGGAAGCCATAATATACTGAGTGCATTCTGACCTGAGAGGATTGAGGCTGCACAGGCATGTCTTGTTATGCCCATGTTCATGTGTAACCGCTTAAAGGCATACGTACGTGCACTCAAAAAACACAATCATTACATCAGACACACGCACACACATAAACAAATACACATGCACCCTCCGCTGGACAGAGACACACAGGTCAGCAGAGGTGCCTCTTAAGCTGTGGCTGTCAAGTGCCGGGGCTAATCTTATTAAAACTCTCCTCAGCTGCTGCTAAAAACCTTTAAAGTGATAGTTCACTAAAAAAAAAAGTGTATCTTCAGAACCTGAAGTACTTTTGTTGTTGAAGAGGTCGTGTTCTGTCATATTGTGTTATGGGTTTCAAATCAAGATAGATTCTCCAACATTAGAAGCAAATGGGAAGAGATAAAACATGCACGGAAATATCCACACACTGCAATTTCTTGAGATTCAGAGTGTCTGGCTGGCTCATGAAGAGGCACTATACAAGATAATGTAGCTATCATTTAATCAAACTGAAAGGTCACTTATACTACGATGAGTAAAGAGTGCTGAGTCAGTAAAGGGTTTTGCAAATTCATTGGTTGTGCAGGTCACTGTGCTGCCTGGAAATGACGTCAAGGTGAAGCATGAGAAGTAGACTGAAGAAAGAGACAGAGAGATATGGAAATGGAATGGAAATCAGGAAGGAAGTGAAAGAAGTTAAAGTTAGAAGGTCATGGTCTATGAGTGTGTAGACTGCAGAAACAGCTACATTTTGTGCCACAAAGATGTAAAGATTTACCAACTATGTTGTTGTCAGTCCCTGAATGAACAAACTAACCGCTCCACTTGTTCACTAATGTGCCAATTGCTAACATGATGACACAACTAATTAGCTTACTTGTGCTTACTCTTAACTGCTAGCAGTTACTGTAGTAACTCAGGGTAAATATTAAAATGAATACTCAATTCAGAGTCAGGAATAAATGTGGTGATTAAAAGAAGAATCATGGCGATATTAGACTAAACATCAAAGGGCAGAAAAACTGTTGAAGTTGAGGAATATTCTGAATAATGGTGGGACTCTAACTCACGAACGTCATAATATTGTCACACATGGCAGCTATATCATGCCTCTAACAAATTTAACAAGTGTAATCCACTGAACTTCTACTCTGTGTAACCTCTGATTAGTTTTTAAACCCTTCCTCCCCATTGCACATATCCAATGAGTTCAGTGTCAGTGTAAAACTAATTTAATCCTCCAACCACATTCCATCAAAACTTCTTAATATGTCCTTTAGTAAATCCATCAGCAAGGATCAGGGAGGATCTTATTGCTGAATATTTGCAAATTGTCTTAAATAGCACATTTTGTTCATGGAGCTCCTTAATGTAGTGATAGCAGGGAAAATTGGCAAAGTAGCAAGGTAATTTAATTGGGTATTTAAAATTATACTCAGCACTTTGGTCTTTTACTGTTGAATTTGGCATGGTACCTATTCCTTTGACAGATTATCCTTTCATGAATAACTTCCAAATGTCATTGAAATTGCACGTTCATAAAGTCAATTTAAAAATTTCAAAAGAAAGACAACTTACCAGGAATGTGACCAAGCAACGGAAATATAATATACATTGTAACTTGTTGTTGTGAATATTTTCTATATGTAATCCTCAACTCACCCAGCTGAAAGCAGATTCTTTAATTGTGTTTGACTGCAGATAGATGACCATTACAGCTAAGGCGCTCTAAGGCACTATATACACTATAAGATACATTTGAGAGCATTATTAGCATGTCCATTAATGGTAGATCGAGGGTGGTAAATGGAAAAGTGCTGTAATTTGTAACCTGCCAAGAGTTCTTTCCGATGAAACATGTAATCTATCACTGGATACTAGCACTTCACTGCTACCTGTGGTGATGTTGGGAAGGTGAACTCATGACAGGTCCACAACTGCTCTCACAGTCTGGTGAGGATGTTTCAGAGTGAACTTTGGACTGGAATTGAGCTCAGACAACAAACAGGAAAAGGTGAAGGGGGGAGGGAGTACAAATGGACCTCCTATTACTAGTACTGTTTAACAGAAAGGGACAAAAATGTTCTTTTTCTTTCTTTCTTTTGTTTTTGTGCTAAATTCTCACAGGAAAGTGAAACGCTGATAAGTTTCATTGTTGAATGAAACTTCAAATTTCTTTAAAAATGCTGAAGTTAAGAGGTGAGAGATCCATTTGGCCTGAGCACTGGTCAGTCAGTATTCCAGAAACAGCCTGATCAAACAGAGAATGAAGCCAAGCCAAACACCTCTGGACTTCAATCTGGCACAGAGAAGCATAGCTGCAGCCCTACCGAGATCACACTGCACACAGTCAGTACATCAACCCACCGGTCTCTGCAAAGTACTGTTTAGCACAAGTTCCTAATGTTTTTGGCTTGTACACTTATAAAATGAGGCAAAGTCTACTTGCAACCACCAATTAGGAACCATTGATCTATAGGCCTTAAACTACAGCCTAAGCCAGTGTACCACTTTAATAAAGTTGACGGCTTATCGGAGATACAGTGCATCAGTGCTGTGTTATGTTTTTAATTACATAAATGATTTTGGCATAACAGCCAAATTGTTAGATTTGATACTTTCTAATCTAATTGTAAAAAGAATCAAACTCGACCTCTTACCTACTTTCAATCAAATGTGAGACATCTTTGACAAATATGTTGAATAACTGAATATGTTAAAATCTGAAAATCAAATGTGTCACCCTTCCCTAACTTCACTTCCGTTTCTTTTTCCTGTCTGTAATACCTATATCAGGCTAATCCAGGATGTGTCTGCTTCTATTTAAAATACTCTGTTGCTCACTGTTACAGAAATAGAGAAGAGCAAAACGAAGGGGAGGGAAAGTACAGGAGTGTTAAAAAAAATCAGACAGACAAATAAACCATATTACATGAAGCCAAGGAAAAACAGGAAAGTCTTTTTTGTGTTAAGTTCAAATAGTCTGCGTGTTGTTTATCCATTTGTGATGCTCTGTTTGTTAGATTTCCTCACATTGTATTGCAGATGCACAAAGAAAAACAAACCTATTGTGAGATGAAAACCTTTACATCTCTGAGTCACAACGAAACAACGATGCATTTATCTTGTGGGGCAATGCAGTTTTGATTTCATTCAACTGAGCACTGACTGGGTTTTATAACACTAAAAGTAGAAGAGGCATTTAATCCTTCAGATGGCCTGAAAACACAGAAATCACCAGACATAGAGACATTATTTTCACCTGACAGCAGTGGAATGCAACACCCTACATAGTGCATGAATCTGTTAAAATGGAGGTCAACCTGCATATTCCAACTGTTGTGAAGAACATTAGACAAGACAGTACATGCACACACACACAAAATGATACACTATGCACAGTAGGCATCCTAAAATAGTGTGATGGAAAAATCTATACTGGTGTCCGGTTATTTCCGCACTGCTTCGCGGTGGCCTGGTGATACAACCGGCATACAATAGTCACCACACACTGTGACCACATGTCATTCACTTGCCAAGCTGCAGCTACAGCCACACAGGCTTTAATCATTTGAGTAAGGGCAAGGGGCAAGGGGGTGGAAGCTCTTTTTTTGTATGGTGCATTACTGTTGATCCTAGCTAATCCTAACCACTTGTGAGCAGAGGTCATTCAAGAGGAAACTCACTGAAATACACAAAATGTTACACAAAATGTAACATAAACCCACCTGTGGCTGTTAACCGTTTAGTTGCAATACACAGTATATCCCTATTGTATCACTGATCAGATCGAGAGGCAAGTAAAAGGCAGTTTAACAGAAAACCATAACAAAATAATGGAACACTAAAGAAGTCAATATTTCAGCATAACATGACCTCTGTTGAGAAATGCATCGGTATTAAGTAGCACATGATATTAAAGGAATGATATTGATGTTATTGATTAAATATTTATGTCATAATGAGAGTGTTGTATTCTAGTCTGAGACAGAAGAGAGGGAGAGAGAAGCAAAGAGGGAGATTATTTCATTGCCGGACTCCATAACAATTTAAAAATGGTCCGTCCTTACATGACCACAATGGATTTACAAAGTGATTTATTATCTGTATCCAGATACAAGCTAAAATTTAAAAATATCCCCATTTCAGGGTGTTATTCTTTAATTGTATAAGTTTCTAGTTCAATTATTTCATTTATATTATTATTTATTTATTTTTATTTTATTTTCACTTTTCTTTTTAGTTTTTTCTCCACTTTGTTTAAATGAGGGAAAGGTCCTAAAAGTATGCAGTCCCTGAAAATAGACCAAAGTTTAAAATGGTTAACCAAAACCACATAACGTGGTGAGTCAATTTAAGTTTTCAATGTGGAAGCAAACCACAGAGACTGGAGTCAGACACTGACTGGGATGATGACAGAGCTCTCATTTGCTACTTGCTACCCTCAGTTATCATATCTGATTCATCCATTCTGGTGTGTTTGTGTGTGTGTGTATGTGTGTGTGTGAGAGTGTCAGTCAGGTTGCATCAGCCTTGTGAAACCACAATAAGTCAGCCGGCACTCGATCAAATGGCATGTAGACAGTTAAAAAACACGTATGTATAAAAATAAATGCGAAGGGGAAACGCCTTAACCTCTGGACGCGTACAACCGCACGAGCGCAAATACAATTACAGATTAAAATGTGGTTTCATGAGTGGCTTGGCCAACACTGAAACTGGTGTGACCCTGATTAGCAAGAATGGCACCCTTGGGCGTTTCTCTCACTACAGATTAGTTTAAAGCCTCCTGCTCTTACGAGAGGAGAGACAGAGACTCGCAGACGAGCAGAGAGCATATGACCGTGTCGACATGTTTATGGCTACATCAAGGGGTTTGCGAATGTGGGTTCAGGAGTTCATCGTGTCTGCGTGGGAGCATGGGTCTATTGAAAGATTTTTGGATGCAACCTGTGTGTTTCTGTCAAGGTGCAGGGGTGGGAAAGCACAGGAGGGAGCAGCATCTGATGGAAGCTTTCAGAGAAATGAGATGCTTTGTGAATACAGTGAAAGCAATAAATTGCCAAAATCACAGCATCATCACCTTTAAACACAGACAACACAGGATGTAACCATTGTTCTTTTCTGGTGTCCCATTAACACCAGAAATCAAATATTTTCGGTGATAAAATCAAGTGAGGGTAAATGTTTATGTTATATGAAACACAAAGCAGAAACTTCTGGAGAATCATTTCGCTGTCTGTCTTGAAAAAAAAAAAGTTTACCTGCGAACAAAACCTCCCTCTCACTGTGCCTCAGTGTCTCTATCACCTAAGCTGAGTCGCAGACATTGCTGAGGATGCTGATTGGTGTTCCTTAGTTCTCTGTTAACGAAAACCACAACGACTGAATAGTACGTGTGATGGGATGTGAGTTGTCATTAGTGCAGGAAGGCAGGTGGATACACAGGCAGACAAGACATGAAAAAGCAAAAAAAAAAAACCCAAAACAAAACAGAAAGATAATGACACACTGAAAATGAGAGATGCTGGAGACTGCCACTGCGTGTGAACAACACAGAAGCCAGACATATGGGACTGTTTGGACCCACACAGACATGTGGAAGTGGCTAGTGAGCTGGGTCAGTCTCCTAACTCCTGTAGGGGATGCAAAGAGACAAACCACACCCGTCCAACAAACCAGTATAAAACCCCTCAGACAACTCCTGTGGTGCAAAATGCAATCTGTGATTGTGGTGCACACACTTGAATACCTAGTTGGCATTTCCTCAGTCATATGACTTTTGAGCCAATTCGCCTAAGGGGATCGGCTTTCTGCCACAAATGAGAGGAGCAGATGCTAAATAAAGAGACACCCAGGGATCAAATTACATACAGAGTTGCACACGCACAAAAATATGCATGCATAATCACGTGGATGCGCAGAAAGATATATCTGTTGCACACATACACGCCCCGAAACACAAACAGAAGCATTAACATAAACAAAAGGAGCTACTTAGCAGTGTGAGGGAAATTAAACAGTTGATTTTTTGAGATGGAAATAAACTTTTCATGAGTGGCTTTTGTTTTGTTTAAATGAATGCAGGACAGAATCACAGAACATCTCAACAAATTAATTCATTCTTGCTGCTTAAAAAACCTTTGACCTAGAACTCTTTCTACCAAAAGTGAAGTTGTGTAATAGGCTACACCTTCCTATCAGCGAAGCCATCCTGGAGCGCTGGACACAAGCAGAGCTGTCGGACAACTGGATCGAGGACACCCTCCATGAAATGAATTGGCTCTTTTATCTCCTCTCACACCTCTTGATCCAGCTCTGCCCTGTCCTGTCTTCACCGGCAATATAACACCTTCTTATCAAAGTCTCTCACACACACACTCACACAAAAACCACTCATTCCATCACACATGAGCTGCGTGGCCTTGTGAAGGTGTGTCTTAACTTTCAGCATACATGACATCATGTGGCACTGACATGCAAGGATATGAATATATGTTTATACGAAACACTACTGCAGATATTTGTGTTTGACTTGATATGAATGTTGTTTTTATTGTTCAGAAGACCAGACTAATAATGACATTTGTTTGCTCACTGTTATTCACACCAGCTGCAAAGGCCTATAAAGGTAATCGTACACACACACACACACACACACACACACAGGCCAAACAGAGAGTGAGTGCTAGTGACACATTGCAGCAGATTACACCATTAGAGGAAGTTAAGACAGATGTTCAGAGGGATTTTACATGTGGAATGAGTTCTAAAAAGTTTGTTGTTTTTTTTCTTCTTTTTTTTTGGTCTGAGAAGTTGACCAAGCTTTTTTTAACCCATAAACAGACTTTTTTTCTATTTATATCTTCTCTTAACCAGCTATTCATATCATACCTAGAAAAATTTGATCCCAGAGAGGGTTCAGGCATCTTGTTTTGCTCTCTGATTTATCATGTTTACAGTCATATGCCATCTCTTGCATGACATATTCTCCCTCTGTCTTTCTCAATCTCTCCTTCTCACTCCCTCAGCCTGCTCTGCTCTACTTTCCCCTCAGCCAAAACCCCTTTGTGTCCCTCTTCCTCAGGATCTGCACTCTTTTTTCCTCCCTTCTTTCTACTCTCTACGCAGTTTCGTTCTTATCCATTTTCAGACAATCTCCCTCCCCTCTCCTGTCTTCTTTACTCTTCTTTTCTTTTCTCTTCTGCATTATCCTCTTCTCTCCTCCCATGTCCTATCTTCTTTAACTTTCCTGTTGTTGTTTCGCTCTGCTCTCTGCTCTTGCATACACATTCTTTGCCCACTGACACTCTGTTTCAAAAAAACAACCAAAGAGGCAGCCAGTAAGAGAGAAACAAACTGTACAGTTGCCATCTCCAGCACAATCACTTACTTTTCTCAACCACCCTTTCTCCCACTTTTTCTTTTTTTTTCTGCCCTCTCAAAAAAAAGTGTCTAAGAGGACAAACATCATGTGGTGCTGGTAAGAGAAGAGGGCACTGTTGAATGATGACTGAGAGTCTCTGTTAGTTTTTATGTGTGGATGCCTGAGTTGGTGTCCAATAAAACGGTCACTTTAGCACTTTACAGTAATAATTACAACTCTCCATCTTTTTATACATACATGCAGACAAGTGCATGTTTATAAGTGTACAACAAATACAATACTATTCCACCAATGCATCTCAGTCATTCTAGGTCCAGTTGAGAGGAGCTATTGGCCAGCAGCAGTAGCAAGTATGTAAAGTGTGTGTTTCTGTGTGTGTCAGAGTGTGTATGTGTGTGTGCGCACAATATTGCTCAATTCACACAAAGACACAGCTTTCTTATATGACTCCCAGCTGCGTGGACTTGGCCCACTAGTCGGTCATCTAGCAGCCAGGAATGTTTAGTGTGTAACTCTACTGGAAAGCCCCAGCCACCCACACACACACAGACATACACTCACACACACACACACATACACACACACACACACACACACACTCCGAGCCTCCCCCTGGAGACAGCCTACTCCTCTGAGCAGGGGCAGACAGAGCGACGAGCCTCACCCCAAAGGAAGAATGGTTCAAATTCCACAGCTGATAGAAAAACAGAGAGGAGTGGGACAGAGCAGAGGAACTGATGTCAACTGTATGAACCCCACCTCCATCTACTCTCTGCACACACACACACATACACACACACACACACACACACACACACACATGCGCACGCGCGCACACGCATGCACAAAGCAGGGAAAATACAGAAACAGACAGAAAAATCAGGAAATATTTGACTCGTGTGGGCATTATGTGGTGCGGCTGATAACTGGATGTGTTTTGGCTGTCGTCATGATATACCAAGTTTCCATCCATGCTTTGGCCTAATGTGTGCTCTAGCTCATACAGTTACAGAGGCCACAACTGTTTGGCTCTGTAAAAACTGAGTGACTCCAATTCTGAACTATGCCTCGGAGCTGGACTCACTCATCCATACTGCAGGTGGTGGATTCTATATTTAAGCAAGTAAAGCAAACTAAACTTTTACAAAGCATAGACCGACTCAGACTAAAGTAGCATGAATGCAGACAATGAAAATACTACCTCAGGGAAATACACTCCTCTATATACGTCATTCCACATTCTAATATTATCTTCCCTTAATTTTAAGAAGAGAGCCAAGACTAACAGTCTTAAATCTCATTTGACAGAATATTTTCTATAACTGGCCCTTGAGGGTGAAACCACGTGACTTTTATCAATGTTGTGCAGATTCTCTGCTGGCTTGCCCTAATGTGACACACCCACGGTCATTTTATAGTATCTAGTTTAAGTTTTTCAACAGAAATTTCATCAGGATTTTCGAATATAAATGTGGTCCGGTCAGGTCCAGTGCACCACCTCTAAGATGCCCTACGCAGCAGAAGTTCAAAAACCAGGTTGTTCAAGTTCAGTCTGAGGATCGTCGATAACTGAACAACCCAAACTGAGTGAACCGTTATGCAAGCAATCTATCTGTGATGTGCTTTGTGGAGCAGTTTTAAAACCACAAGTTAAGTGTGTATAATAAGAATTCTCGCGGTTCCTACCTTTAAAAGACATGCACCTCAGAAATCAGTTCAGGTTTCTTTCCCGCTCGACGTCCACTCTCAGTTCACACCTCTCTCCGCTGTCCTTTTTTTTTTTTCCTCCTTCAGTTTATTCTGGGCAGCGCTCGTCGTCTCTCGCTTCTCTCCCCATTAAACTGCAAGGCACAAACGCATGCGATCACTTCAGAGCATTCCTCTGGATGACAACATCTAATCATCACTCATGTGTTTTATGTGTGTGTTTGTGTGTGTATGTGTGTTTCTTTTCTTTTCTTTTCTTTTTTTTTTCTCACACACTTGCTCCGTTTCAACCTGGACTTCAAACGTCCTTAAATTATCGGCTTCGATTCTAAATGCGCGTTTTTGGCTAAAATATGCCAAAACTGACAGAAGAAAAACACTCCCGACTGTTGGAGCCGAGAGACGCCAGGAGGAATGCAATTACACGAAGACTGCTGCATATTGCAAAACCTGCAGAAATGCTCTTGTTTGCAGGCGCTCTCTCTCTCGCTCCCTCGTTCTCTCCCCCTCCTCCTTCTATTGTGCTGTCTGGGGTTGTTGTCCGGCTGTGGTCCTGATGCGAGTTTTTTCCACGTCTCTTTGTTGTTTCTGTCACACCTACAAGAAAGACCGGAGGAGGAGGAGGAGATAGGAGGAGGAAGGGGCACATGGACGTGGGGACCCTTGCTTTGACTTTCTTTTGTCTGTCCGTTTTGTTTAAACACAGCAGCACTGCCCAAAATGGACATGACTTTTTTTTTTTTTTTAAATATTTCTCTTAAATAACACTTCGATGCAAAGTCTCGTGCAAGCGCACACGAGTGATGTTTTCCATGATTTTTTTTTAATCAGATCGCGTCTATTTCATCCTCACATCTGTCTGATACAATCTCATCTCATCTGCAACGGTGTCTTATTTATTGATATCTATTATATAATTTGATTATAATAATAAAAAAGAATAAAAGACAACATATGAAGCATCCTCAGTACAATCCCGTTTGCCTTTTGTTCTACCGCACCCTTGTCCCTTGTCTCACCAAATTTCTCTGCCAGAAGTTTAGTCCTCGCTGCGCTGGGGGAGTGGGCTGACGCCGCCGTCTCTGTCTCAGTCTCTGTCTGTGTCGCTCTCTCTCACACACAGACTCTCTCTCTCTCTCTCCTCCCCCTCTCCTTCCCCTCGTTGTCTCTCCCAAGTGGTGGCAGAGCCCAGTTATGTTTCACTCCAGTCCAGCCCTTCAAAGAGCAGCGCGCGCCAGCGCCTATCAACGAGCGCAGTGACGACAGTCTCGTTGCAAGTCACCAGCGCCACACCCATCCATTCATAAAGTGGGTGCGTGTGCCAGCCTCCAGCTCGGACAGCACGCACACGGTCAAGACCGGGTGAAATATCCCTTATACGCCTGTAGGGACACATTAAATGCCTATGATATGCTTTTAGGGACTCGTGTGCCTCATATTTGGCTTGAAATAGCTCTACATGAAATGCTTGTGGTAAAATTGGGCAAAGATGAAAACTGTCTCTGCTGCCATGTGCAGTATAAGACATGAAGCTGAAGCTCAAGGGTCTGTATGCTGTGATATTAAACTGTTTTAGTTTAATATCACAGCATTGTTATTTTTTTCACATTAACACCCCAACTCATTTAATATTACAACACATAACCCACAGAGAAACCTGCTTAACACCCAACCTATATGAATCTCTACACATTTTATATGCTGTTGATTAACATTATTTTTCAGCAAAACTCATATACATCAATGGTTTTTAATCTTTGGTGATTTTGGACCAAGACGTCACAGTGACCTTTCTATGTGGAGTTTACATGTTCTGCCCGCATCTGTTTGGGTTTCCTCCGGGTGCTCCTGCTTCCTCCTACAGTCTTGGTTGATCAGTGAGTCAAGATTTCCCATATTGTGGGATGTGAGCATGGATGTTTGTTTTGCTATATGTGTTGGCCCGGTGATAGACTGGCGGCCTGTTCCACAGTCAGCAGGGAATGGCTTCTGCTCCTGCTTATTCTGTTGATAATATCTTAGATTAGATAATACAGATCAACGATCTTAGATTACATAATAGATTATCATAGATTATAAAGGGATGGCTGGACTTTAGGATACGGGAAACTGATAGCACTTTTAAAACAATTTTTGACATGTCATGGCCCAAACAGTAGTTGCTGATGAGAACTCAATAGGGTAAATTATAATAATAACTTGATTAGTTGCTGCCTTACCCACAACACAACATGTCACTTCATATATGTTAAGCTAATATAATGTGAAAAAGATGTTCAGTCTTGCTCCATAGCACTTCAAGAGAGTTGGTGTTTGCCCTTGATTACAGGCTTTCACTGCTCCGTCATTTAAACTGCTGACTTCATAAGATGCAACCTGCCTGGTTGTGTAAGTTTAATTGACATTACCACATTCCTAAATGTGTATTTGGCCAAAAGCATTCTCACACCTTTGTTTTTATCCTCACAACTACCCACCCAACTCTTATTTGAAATTGTTTGGGTGGATGTTCAAGTCTAATAAAACACTGTTGTGTTGCACAGCAGGTAACCACCCACAGGGAGGATGCTGCCTTCATCTTTTGTTCAGCACAGATACTGTTCTGTATTTGTATCCATTCTACAAAGAAACTATGAATCTGTCATCTATCATGTGTGTCCTGTCTGTGTTATTCAGACATTCAGACTTTAATTGCTCAGCTTAACTGACCAAACACCTTCATCACTGATACCAACACCGAGGCCTAGGAAAACCACAGCGTCTCCTCTGGAACAAATTAGTCATTGACATCAAGGCGGCAGTAATGGGACCACAGAGCTGCACTAGTCCGCTCCTCAGCAAATTTTGCTTGTCAGTGCATATATAAACCAACTAAATTCCAGTCACTGCCCAGCTTGTCAAAACAGCCACAGTGCTACTATTAACTGCAAACCCTATAGATTCAAATTTTTGTCATTGTTCCTAATTTGAGAACCTATCAACAATGCAGCAACCCTCTGTATAGATTCCTTTGGGTCTGTCTGTATGGAAGACTCCATTTTTTTATCCAGTGACAAGAGCCAGACAGTCTGTGTGGAGAGGCTTGGAAGCTGTAGGTGTTTTCACAGTTTTGCTGACTCTAGCCAACTCAGCTATTGCAATCAAATTAAATTACAAAGTATTAAAATTACACCTAGAAACAAGGACAGACAAAGGGTGTTAAAATACAAAAAGACACAAAATACAGTTGTCGAAATCACTCATTTGGGCAGTCAGTGAAGCATTTTAACATTAGCCTTCATCAGCATTTCTAAAAGAAAAGAAAAAAAAATGCCACCCTCTGTTTAGGCATTTTGAACTTGGCAAAAGTATAAATGTCAAGAGACTGAGGGGCCATGAGAGGTCCCCCTGTTTCTCACAGATTCTCTAAAGACTCCTGCTCAGCCAAGCATCTGAAACAGCCATTGTCCTATGAAGGGAACGCAGCAACCTGCCCAGGCTTGCTCCTATCTCAGTGTGCATGTAAGTCCTAGGCAACCGTCCTCAGGCTGTGGCCAGTAGACATGGGACTTACACACACAGATGCACAGACACACACACACACACACACACACACACACACACTGGTGCAGACAGGTGATGGAACATCATTCTGTAGTCATGTCATGGATACCATTGGGGTGAACTACCTCTGCAAAGGCTAAGAAAGTATGTCTCATTTCTCTTCTACATACAGTATTTTCAGCTAACACATAGTATGATGCAGTGAAGGTCACATGATTGTGTGTGTGTGTGTGTGTGTGTGTGTGTTCACATCTGCTTTTGTCTCTTCTTCATGACTTATACACGTGTGCTGAGCCTTTATCTCAAATTGTCTTGTACAGCACATTTCAGTTGCCAGTGGCCTCTGCTATAGCACCACTGATGCAGCCATATGGGCACAATAGGGGCATAATGGGACTGTCCACATGGTTTGCCCCCTCTGCCCCCCTCTCTCTCTGTGTCACCCTTTCTCCTGAGGGGGTAAACTGCTGATCCCAGGGGTGTGAAAGGCCAGCATCAGCTACATTTCTACAAACAAACACAGTTGACCTGTGAATTACAGCCCCAACTCACACAAACACGTTCATACAAATGGCCATTTGCACGCGCACATAAACAAATAATACGCAACTCACAACACACACACGCACACAAAGAGGCGATCTTTGTCCCCGCGCAGATCGATTTCACTCAGCAACTCTGTACTTCTGATGTGGCATTTCACGAGCCACAATGGCCTTTGACACCAGCCATCGAATGACCACAGTGACATCTAACTTGGCTGCTGACTGACCACAATAGCCCCCTCTTTGCCTCAGAGCCTCTGCTATTCTTCTGCCTGATCTCTCAGACAAAGCAGTGTTACAGAAGTACCAATTGAGCTTGAACAATCACTCACAAAGGACTCACTGACTTGGTGTTTCCAGCTCGCTTGCCAACTGTACCACATTCTGTGCAGAGTGGTGTGAAGGTAAAATAACATCATATGCAGCCAGGCATATAAATATTATACAGATTATACAAATGTTTCAGAACTTTCCAGCTGATATCAGCCACAGTGTCAGATTTAGGATTGTGTAGTTTGGAGATTACATGTATCATATGAAAAATTTACAATTAAAAAGTGACTGTAAAAATTACTTTTTGCCACATTGTCTGAAAAAATGTAGAATGCAAAACATAAAATATGTAAATGACATTGCACTAAATTGAATTAAATATGTGATTTTGAGGACAAAAGACAAAAAGATATGAAGATGTGCACATTGAATTTTAATGTCTTTTAATTAAACATCCAAGAACAAAATAGGGAATGTGACTAAAATTAAGAAGCAATGACTTATAAATCAGAGAGCTCCACCATTTCTCACTCCACGAATCTGTTGTTCAAGGACATGGTAGGTCACTGTATTCTTAGATATTATTAAACCGCAGATCTCTAATCTGATCATACAGGAAGTGGCAGTTTGGCATCTTTAAGAATTTGGATATTGTTTACATTTGTTATTTGTGCCATATATTGTCTGCACAATGTCATTTTGTGCCATGTATTCAAAGTATTTGTTTGTTTTATGTGCTTCTATTTTGCATCTGGCCCTGCTGTAGCAGCCAAATAAATCTGAACTTGAACCTTGAAATGAATGTGTCTCAAACAAATGCTATTCAACCTGTCATGTAGATTATGTTTCCTTTTTGGTGTGTCCATGCACATATATACATTATTGTGTATCTGTATATGTATGTATATGTGCACATGCATATATTTAAAGACCTCTAAAAAGCAAGGATTTGTGTTATTCCTTATGATAACTGAGGGCCCAGGTGTCAAATTGGACAGAGATCAGAGAGAGGATGACATAACCCCTACCACAATATAATCCTTCAGTCTCGCCACGCATCCATCCACCTCCATCAATAAGTGCCATCTAGCCTTGCTCCAGCACCCACCCAGTTTTGGGTGTCTGGCCTCCTTGGCCCACACTCCAGGCTGCCTGAGTCCCTCCCGGGCGTCACTTAGGTGCTATGAATAGGCACTGGCGTATGCTCAGTGCTGTCAGCTGGGCATTGGCACGTGTGGCTCATGTCAGCACGGCCGCAGCGCAATGCTCAGACTGGCGTCAGTGCACCGACAGCACATTCGGGTCACCATGGAAACAGGGATGAGCACTGCTACCTCTGCCCTTACATCCATTTGTTGTGTTTTCTAGCTATCTTTCTCTCTAACCCTTTATTCCTTTAACCCCTTCTCTCTTTCACCCACTCTTCCCTTTTTTATCTTTTTTTCATTATTTCTTTGTTTCTTGTTGACATGACTCGTGCCACTCAGATTCTGTTCACATGGGTGTATAACATGAGCTGTTAGTCATTGTTTTCCTACTTGTTCTAATGAAAAAAAAAACACTTGCAGTGTGTACTTTTGCAACGTCTGTGCCAACTATTTCTTTGGCCTTATGTGTAAATAAGTGCATCTGTGCAAGTTTCTCCAATGATTTCCTCACCAGTGAGTCAACAGCCAAAGCAGGAGCTACTTTAGGTCTTCCAAGTACATGGGCCATGTCACGTCTCTCTTCTTGTCTAACTTGCTCTCATAACCAAACTTCTCTTTCTTTTTCCCCTCCCTCCATTCACATAGGCATGCAATGTGGGAGTGAGTGGCCATAATAGAGAGAGTGTGGATCGTTTTGTTCTTCACGGAGGTCTGACAGCTTTCTTGGGACGGATGAGCAGGTTGCAGTGTTTGTACTTCTGCTCTATTTACTACTTGTGTGTTTAAACACACATAATTTACAATGTGTTGGTGGACACACAGGCGGGCCAGATGGGTGGAGAGGACAGTTGACAACTAAGAGTCAACACACAATTTGAGCAAAGGTCTTGTTACTTTTCCTACTTGAACTTTTTTAAATTGAATCCATTGAAAAAATAAGGCTATTATATGAAGCATAGCATGAAAGTTTATGTCAGTATTAACCAGAGGCAAGAGTCACTCTTTATTGGTTTTTTCAGCCTCACTCTTTCTCTTAACCCTGTGTGATCACTGATATGTGATACTATAATGCACATTTTTTAAAGTCATTTATATCTCAGTCATAAAGAGATTAAGTTTAACTGACGATAATGAAGTTGGGGCCAGTCTGTTAACATTTAAACCACTCAAACACTGTATATCTGTGGCTCATTGTCTGGCTTATGTTGTGTGTGTGTGTGTGTTTGTGTGTGTGTGGCTGCATATACAGGTTTAGTGTGTGTGTATATTTGTGTTTCATGTGCATTAATGTTGAGTGACAGAGCAACTGGAGAATGTGTGGAGTAAAAACGGTCAGTAGACTACCACTCCAACTCTTAAATGAGTGAAAAATGAAAAATGTGTGTGTGAAAGCTTGAGAAAACTAAATGTATATTATCTCACCTAAAGTATGCTGTGTTTATTCTTGGATTCAATATAGTTTTAACTCTGATTTTAAGTGAAAAAAATTGAGTTATAGATAATATAGAAAGTGCACAGTTCTTGGTCCATTATCAAAAACTGGAAGACCACACCAGGCTCATACTGGGATGCTGCTAGGTGTCAATATGTGGGATAGCCTTGCTAGAAATAAGTAAGCAGGCTGAGTTACAGTACCCCTGATACAGAAAGGTTACCCAAACAAGTACGAAGGAAATGCATGCACTTGAAACACAGCGTCTCTGACACGATAAAAAAGCCTAAGTCATCTTAAGTATAAATTTTGTCTCACTGAAATGTCTTGTCCTTGTAGCTTATGTTTATATCGGATCTTTGCTCAACTTTCCACAACAAATGGTGCTATGATTAATGAATCCAACCACCTCCCATCACTACTAACACATATGCACACACACACACACACACACACACACACACACACACACACACACACACACACACACACACATAAATGATCAGCAGAGATAAACTGAAGAGCCTCTGTTGAAATACAGCAGGTGCTATCTGCATTCTCAGTGGTGTTACTGTTAGGCTTACTTAAAAAGAGAGTTTTCTAACATTTAGAATAACCTCAGAGAAGAAAAGAGTGATATAAATGTACAAGTTTTCATTACCACCAAATTTTGAATAAGGCATTGATGAATACATTTCTTCTTGACGCTAAAATGATTTAAATGACAATTTCTTTCATATCTGTTTTCCCCTGGTGGCCTAGATAGCTTCTGTATGACGTTTCAGCGGTATTAGTTTGCCTGGCTGGGCTTTCTCCATAGCTGCCCATTAGGAATGGTGTGTGCACACTGAGGTGAATGTCGGCCCACTCATAAAGCCTGGATTTCTCACACCCCTTCTCCTATCAAAACACAGACGCACACACGTACACACCTATGTATACATGCTAGAGAAACACAAAGAAAACACACAAGCCAGTGTTTGATTGAAATGTTTGTGTTTTGAACTCTGGTTGTGCCCTGAAGACGCCCATTCATCTCTCTCATATTAACCCTATTAGCAGTCTCACTGTGAGAACACAATGATAAGGGTTGCCAGGATATTGCTGTTATTATTGCTGTGACTCTATTTTGAGACTCAATAACTCTCTCACCCACACGCAAGAGGTAATGAGAGGGGCGTGCATGTGTGAGAAAACAAGTGGCTGTGAATTAAAAGCCAAAGAAAATTTGGTCCAGTTTATGATGCAGATGCTAAAATTGATTGTTTGAGTGTTATCTGTTATATTCTATATTTCCTGAGTTGGAGACAATATAAAACGTCCTGATGTTGCATTGTTTCAAGGTTTAATATATTAGTTTAGATCAAATCTCACCGAGAGTAGGATGTAACAAGAGTGACACGTTATCCCAGACCACTCGTAACTGATTGTATTATTATAATAAACATGCACACACACACATACACACACACACATACACAAACACAAACACACACAATCGCATACAAAGGCATACTGAATCATATCAAATCAGACAAGAATGTCTTTCTTTGGAGGCCTATCTGGAAAATGAATCATGATTTGAATGGTGTCATCATCATTTCAGTGGCCAATGTGGATACACACACACACACACACACTCTAACACACTCCAACGTCAGCACATCAGCGTCAAACAGTCCAAACAGTGCACAGCGCTAGGCAACCATGCCATCCCAGTACAGATGGCAGGGTCTGATCATGTTTATTTTACTCTAATCTAATGCACTTAAGTCCCTTTGCCTACCCATGCTTACTAAATGACGTTACTAGGGATATGCTTGTGTGTCTATGTGTGTGTGTTTGGAGGTGGGGGCGCATGCAAGACCAACTAATTGTTGTTGCATAATGGACAAAACTAAAATGGTTAGTGTCCACTTAAACCTGTTACCAACTTAAATGGCAAAATATTGGAAAACAACAATTAATCCCAGAGTCAAGGATGACCATTTTTGATTTTAAGCCTCTCCACCTGACCTGACCTGACAGCAGTGATGCATCCCTGCTTCCAAAATCTGCCTGGGAGTTGAATACGTCACCTCTGGCATCGTTTGCAGCAGTGTTATGCTTTTACACCTGGCTCACAAGGCACTCTCCCCTTTTGGAGTGCTGAGCTGTGTCACACTGACTGGGACATTATATAATGTCAATCACACAGACTTGCAAGTGGTTTCACACATTTTTGTGACAACATGTCACATGTATCTGGAACAAGAAGGTTTTTTTTTTTTTTTGCAATTTGACCTAAAGAGGATGAGATGTTTAGTGCATTTGTACAGAGAAGAAGACTCATTGAATTGTTTGCACTATTTTCTTTTATTCATACACTAATTTACTACAGATCTCATCAATTCTGAAAGATCAGTACATGAGAAAACTCTGCAGAGCGCTACTGCATAGTGAGAGTGTGTGTCAGAATCAAAGCAAATAACCAAAAGCTTTGTGTTAACATAGCCAGACGTAAAACTGAAAATGAATGAACGTCAAATCTTGGCGTCATTTGGAATCATTTCAACCAAGATGGTGGCATCCCTCTATTTCTTTCATCCATGGAGGCCCCACTTGTTTTCCAATAAGCCATGGTCTGTGGAGATCGTCTGGGATCTGGTGAGTCAGTTTTTACTGTGTCAAGACATTTCCCCCCCTAAAATCAGAGGCCCACAGAAGCAAGAAGGGTGGAGCATCGTGGTGCAGCGTGTGGGTGTAGCTTTCCATGGCACAGCCTAATTATGCACAGATGCTGTGGGTGCGTGGGTGTGGGTGGATCAGTTGGCTTGTCTTAACTATAATCTAGTTTGTAGCAATAAAACAGATCCAGCCTACCTACACCACTATCCATTCATTTGTTGTCACTGGTGCATGTTTACACACCAAATGAACTCATCGTCAAGCCTCTTCAGTCACTCCACATTCCAATTATCATAATCACCATTATAAGTTAACACAGACATTTACACACCCTATACCTTTACCTGTTCCACCTGCTGTCACACCTGGAGTATTTCTGCATACCATTCAACCTTGTCAGTCACTAAAAATAATTAAAGTTCATTAAAGTCTATTTAAAGTAAACAGTTAAACTATCTCTGAACTACACTATATATTACAAACATGAAAATGACCAGCAGATTAATACACTCACCAATACTAGATATTCCCCAGAAAAAAACAACTTTAATGGTGCTACTTTAGCTGCATCTAGTAGCTAAAGAGCCATATATTCTTTCAACAGATTTGTGTTCATCAGGTGATCTGAAATAACTTTGTCTCATTACTGCTGGACAGTAGCAAAGCTAAGAATTCAATGTAAGTTTTTCATTGCTACATAAATATTTCAGTAAATGCTCAAAAATACTAAAATTCAATACACAGAATCTCAGAATGTGTGCGTGTAAAAAATATTATAAGAAACAACAATTACAAACGCTGTTTGCTGATAATTTGCAAATGGTTTGACAGTTCTTGTTTACACCTCTGTGTTGGTCTGTCTTAATGCCTGTCTGTCAGCTGTGGCAGTTTGTCAGGCCTGTCAGTTTGTAATAACCTCTCTGTCTCATTTCAGTGTGTTTAAAATGGAAGATCTATTTATGCAGCATGTCTGCAGGACCTGGTTTCCTAGTTGCTTTGTCAGAGAGCTGGTCTGTATGTGGCAGCAGGCTGTAGGGGCTTTAAGCTCTTCATCCCCCCTGGTGAGACTCTATCCCAGCAGGCTTAGTGACACAGACCTAGGCGGCTGCCACGAGGCTTGGTGCACCTGGGATGAATTGCTCTTCTCCACCAAAATAATGAAGAAACACACAAACAAACAGCCTAAAACAATATTCACGCATGAATTCTCAAATACAGATACACACCACATCTGTAAACACATAAGGCCATAACTGGCCCCAGTGGATGAACTTGTATTGTGGTATTTGTCAATCCAGGCTTGGTCGATACTTGTGCATAGTTTGAGTTGTACACTGACCAAACTTGTCCTGTTGGTTATTTACTATTTTTAATAACAACATGAGACTTCAAGACATTCACTAATAATTCCACTGTTGAATAAAAGACCAGTGTTTTGACACATAACCATGGAATACGTCATGTTATGGCCACAGGTTTTTCATTTTATTAAAGTGGTATTTAACATAGGACTACTGGGGGCCTTTCACTGAAGATAGAAACAATTCTGTCACATTAATAAAACATTTTACTGCTGGGAAATATGAGCAGGAAATTGTTACTCTAATACCATAACTACTTGACACACATATACACAGTCCACAGAAATTCACATCCATATCTGAGAAAAGGTCAAGATCTGTTAAGGTCTGATTTTCCCCAACATTGTGTGCTCAGCTGTGTGTAACACCTAAGAGACGACTATTGACAAGTATTGCAGCAGTACACAGCATGAGTGGCCCCGGGGCTGTGTATGGGACTAGAGTGTCACACTGCACTATTGGCTGAGTTAACAAGGAATACAGGACTGCTGTTGTTTGTCTCAACATGTGTTTTTTTTTGAGAAAAGTGATGTCATATTCCTTGTTTTCTAATCTCAGTCCTTTCTTTCACAAGCACTTTCACTCAGTTGTGTATACTAACATGTATCACTTTTGACCAACCTTTCTCTCCCTCTGTACTGTTCCAGATAGTTATGTAATCTCAGTGTCCGTGTCATTTGGGACCTCATATTGACAGCTCAGTCCTCCCCTGTCCCTCTCTCCAGTCAGTGCAGTTAGTTGCTCCACCTCAGGCAACTCAGTGGCATGATACAACATCATATAAAGAAAATGATTGATTCCATATAGACTATGTGTGTTAATGTCAGTGTAGTTCATGTTTGTGTTTTACATCTGACCCAGCCAGCAACCTTCACATGACTGTCACTTGGTACCAACCAAATTTAGATTACATAACCTGCCATGTGTGTGAGTTCAAAACAGACATGTCAGCTGATGTTATATGACCAGTGTTGGCTGCAAACCAGAAAAGACTGGAACTTTGGGATTTAATACACACAGGCCTAGACTGATAGACAGTGTACAATTCCTGACTGACCTGATTCTTCTTATCTTGTCACGATAAGGTAGCTGGGATTACAGTGATACCTGGTAGCCTGGTGTGAATTAAAACATGTAACATGTGACCTGTGATAAATAAGAGGAGATTATGCAACTGAATTGGTGAGATATGTTTTCAGTAGAGGCACTTTGAGCTTGTGTAAACAGATTCTAGAAGACAGTATCTTTGTTATACTTTCTAATGTTTTGAATCACATTGGTTTTTACCAATTTATTCTGAAAAATTGGTCAGTGGAAATCATTAGATAACCCCTTTTTAGCTATTTATGCCAATTGCGAGGAAACAACGGGCGCTTCTATTTCTGCTGCTTCTCCACTAAGGCATTTTATTTATCAAATTTAAATGCCACTTAACTGTAACAAATAAGGCCTAAACAGAAAAGAAGGGCAATGATTACTACATTATAAATACAGTTGAGGGGAAAAGAACACACTTCCTTCAAGTGTAATTGTCTTGGACTGTAAACAAAAACCATAACAAAATCTAAAATCATATGTATAAAAATGAAATTATACACTTTAGTGTCATTCGTTAGAGTGGGGGTATAACAGGAGAAAATGATGCATCGAAGTCCATCTATGAAATTAGCCAATACAAAGAAAGGTTAATGTTAGTGACCTCCCTATAAGATGTGCTCATGTTTACTTACTGGCAGGGGTGGCCTGCACCCTGCATCTAATCATAATGTTGAGTTTCTGGAACGATCTGTCCTCTTTCCATAACCTTAGAGTCAACTCCACCCTGCCCTCTAGTGAACTCTGTTTACAGTGTCACTGTCCTTTAAAAAATATTTAACCCACAGCACCATCTACTGGTCCATTTGTAAAGTGTAAAATAAAATTTCCAACACAGCAGATGTCTCTATAAAAATGTTTACTGTCTCATTTTTTTTGAACAATTATGTCAAAAGTATAACATCATATTTCATTATTTTTTGCAGCTACATTCACATACATGTAAACAGACGTACTTAAAATAGTCATAGAAACTTTAACACTTTACTTTTGCATTATTTAGTTTTATGTATTCTACATACATTTGTAGACAATGATTACATTAAATATCATTGTCCTTGCTGGATCAAAACTCACAGCCACATTTATACACTCAGCATCAATGAGGATGAGGTTTTACGACTGTGTGTAGCGGATAATCTCACTCAGGTCATAGCCTGTCACTGCAAAAGCATAGCCATCGCCGTCACAGAACTTGGCGCCACAGATTTGTGTGTCTGTAACACATTCATTGTGCAAATGGGCAACCTAAGTGAAAAGATAAAATTATGAAGTTATAATCTCTTTGACAGCAGGAGAAAAAATTATAACAATTAAAGGAAAGGAATAAGCTTTTTGTTCTTTTTTAGAACCAGTTACCTCCACACTGTTTGTCTCTGGGGTCAAAGTTAGGTGCCACACGCGGACTAGAGAGTCCTCAGCAGCAGACAGAAGCTAAAGAACAGAAAAAGACAGTCAATTTAAAAATGCAGAATCAAAAACCACCATGAAAACCACATTAGAGCTAAAGTTAATAATTTAACTAATTGTTATGACTATTGTTATGACAAGAAAATCTATAAATCACCTCTAATGGTTAGCTGTCTTTGCAACTTCAAATAGAGGCTATTTCTTTCTTAATAATTGGGTTTTGAAAACTCACCAGGCCAGAAAAAGGAGCAATGTCTATTGAGTATATCCAGCGAGCATGAGCGTTGACCTCAGCGTGCAGAATTCCCGTCACTGCCTCATAAAGACGGATCTGGCCTGTCCCATAACCTGCCACCACTGTACCTTTCCACAGCTTGACAGATGAGCAGCTCATACTGAGAACAGAGAGGAAGATTGAGGATCGTTTCCATCATGTGGAGATAATGATACATTAGATTAGAGCAGGGATAGGAAATGAGGTAAGAATAAAAGGACTGTGGAAAGGAAAATCAATTACAGAAGATAAATACAACAATGTATGAATATGGGAGAGTTGGAAGAAAAAGTAAAGAACTTTATTTTAGCTCAGTTTTACAGTTTCTGCCAAAATGGCTTAACTATAACACAATCTACTTCTTACTCAAAGCCATGAATCTTGTTTAGCAGTTGAAATTCCTCCCCAGACTTCCACACACACAGATTGCCCCCATCATCTGCACTGACCAGATCAGCTATGCACTCCTACGGATAAAGAGACAGAAACAAAGTGGAAGAGATTATGTCATTTATAGAAAGGATGTACTTCCAAGAAGTATTATTTAAAGTGGTAATTTATTTAGATAGTCTGCTAAAAATAGAAAAGTTGGATCTATTTTTTATCAGCAATCGTCCAGATAGACAGTGTGCACACTGAACAAGAACACGTCATACCTGGCTGCCAGAGCACTCAGAGGCCATGTCAGTGATAGACTCCTTGTGCTCCTCCAATACTTCAGATAGAGTTATATTACTGCCTTTACTGGGAACATCAAATACAAGAATTGCACCAGATGACACGCCTACAGAGAAAGAGAGACAAGACAACTGTGTACTTTTGGCTTGTATTTTCAATATATGTAGAAACATATAGAGACATTTTCTATGTCACTTAGAACTAAGTACTTACCCACACATATGTAATTCTCTGGCACTGCTGATATCCCTCGAGCAAACACGGCCTGAGCTGGGATACAAAAGTTTTGTTAGTAAATGATTGCACAAGTATACACATATGAGCATGTGTACAAAGGTATGAACAAAATCAATCAGTATACAATTTCTTCATTGCCATTTCTGAAATTATTTCACTTCATTATAATATATATATTTAGATCAGGTATGCTGACATATTTTCAGGTACAACATAGTCTATCACAAGTCACACTTTGATAATCTGCATATAATATAGTGAAGATAATCAGCAAATCTTCTGTGTATATGTAAGTTTACCTGTTGGTATTTCCGGAGTATCCAGTGCATGCCAGTACACCATAATGGAGCCATCAGATTCATAGATCTGAAACAGTGGTTTTATATAAGTGCAAGATGTTGAACATATGTACATTCATGTTTTTGTTTAGGTTCATATATTATAAATTCTCAGCCACATACCTCAGCCTGGACCTTAATGACATCATTATGTACAACCAGAAACATGAAAAATAGACACTCACCTGGATGCCTTTCTGTGAGGTCACGACCAGCAGGTCACGAGAAGGCAAACTACAAAATGCCGCCTGTTACAAGAAAACACAGGTTTGTGTAGATGTCTATGTGCATCAGTTTAGATTTTTTAATCTATTTGATTACTTTCTGCTTTCTTTTTGATTCGGAGAGTCTATCTATCTGGCTCCAAATCTATTGGCTGTAATGTAATTTGAAAACACAGAGCTCCAAATTAAAAGAGACAACCAGTGCTTAACCCCATAGTCACTGTTCTGTGTTTGTTTATAGACATATCCAGCTACACAAAACGCATTACATGCACTTAGTCTGACAACTGGAAAGAATAAGGCACTTTTTGTTGGAGATCAGTACCTAAAAGAACATGCTAATAACCTCCGTTAATGCTCTCAGTGTGTTAAATAGCTAGTGGTTGATGTTGTGGACACACAACTGAAGTTACACTGTGGCCCTACCTGCATGATGAGTGATGTGCTTGTGGCAACATTTGGCTCCTTGGACTGCAGCTGACGGTGAGAGTAGTTGAGGCCGTCCCAGGACGCGCTGACCATGTTGACCACATTAGCATGGACCACGGTGAAATAGGTGAGACGCCGCGGAGCAATACGCAGGACGCCGAGGTTGTTGTACAGCGCCGACGCGCTGTTTTTGATCTGGATGCTCTTTTCTTTGTGATACATTGTGAAATATTTTCTTAACAATTTGTTGAAATGATGTCAGTCTAAGAGAAGAAAAATAACAGTAAACACAATTAGAGTCTGGTTGGATCGAATTATTTTCAGCTCATTCAGCTATTTGATCCGACAACGCTATACATGACGTTAGCAGAACAGCTAACATTAGGCATATTTGAGAGAAACAGACTGCTATAACACAGAAGACACTGTTATATTTGGGAGAATTGCAATGCTATATCTTCATTTTATATAAAACTGATTATTTCTCCATGTTGTTATCGATCATTACATATGAAGTTAACGTAAACAAACCCGTCTACTAGCTTTAGCAACAGGGTTACCTCCGCGTCCTCCGCAGCCATAGAGACCACGCCGCTGCTACGTATTACGTCAATTTCCACGTCCGCTGTCGTGCTCGGTTGCTAAGCAACCATACACCATACGGAACAGAGGGTATACACAGTAAAATGCAAAGTAAGGATTTAGACTTTGCTTTTAAACTCCTAATATTACATTGATGGTTATTCTTAAAACGTAATTTATACATTGTGGTGTTGCGGTCGATTGTTAGCTTGTATAACCATTTTAAGCCTAATAAACAAACGAAATAATAGACTACACGTATGACTGCGTATAGGTCTAAAAACGCGGTTTACATAAACACCAGAGTGTACAATCTTTTGCGCAGCATGCATGGTTTGCTGGATTGATGTTGTCATTTAAAATGAATAAAAGTGTTGTTTTTTTCATGAAATAAAAACAATGTCAATGTCTCAATGCATCCACCAGAGGGTACTAATGTTTACCATATGATATTTCAAAGGAAAATATAAGCTAGCAATAACAGATATTGTTACTTTTTGAAACATTTCATTAATGTTTTGTTTATTTCCTGTCATTTGTGTTTCATAATTCTCCCTCTCAGCATAGGTGTCCCACTGCAGCCATGTCCCAAGCTGATAAACGTAGACGTAAACCAAAGTCACCTGTCCCAGTGACCCCACCTCCAGCACAGGAGTTGGAAGAGGAGGTTCGTATCGGTGGCCTAACTCAAGCCCAATGGAAGGACATGTTTGTGTGGGAGGAAGCGGGTGAGATAGTGGAGGAGATCATGGATGAACTGATAGGGAAGACCATGGAAGGCTGTCTTAAGGTGGACATTGAAAGACAGGTAAAAAAAAAAAAAATCATCTTACTGATTTTCATTAATAGACAGATTGTTTTTCTTGCTTTCATCAATCTCAACTACACATAGAACATGTACATTTAACATCCATGGTGTTGTTTGCCTTTTGCCCTGAAGCTAGTTCCTTTCACCGTATCTTGGGCCAAGAACTACCTCACACAGATTCTAGAGCAACAAATTCAGTGCCCAGATGAAGGTGAAGGACTTGAGGAGGCATCTAAAACCGAAGACTCAGAACCTAGGCCTTCCACTCCAGATTCCTGGGCTCAAGGATGTGTGCCTGTTGTCAATGCTGCTCCTAAACCTCATCCTGCTACACAACAGGTACTCTTGGTATGACTTCACATTTCAACTTAGTGATTGTATCTATATCTACCACGTTTTTACATCTCAGTCTCCATATTTAGCAGGTGGCTGAAGTTGTACAGGCAGCAGAAGAGGCTAAGCCAAGTGTCAACCACCTCAACCAACCAACAAACACCTCTCCAAAGCAAATTGAAAAGGAAAAAAGTCCCAGGAAGCCTGTCAGTGACAAGCTCTGTAAAACACTTAGATCTTCTCCACCAAAAACTGATAAAAAGAAAAAGCAGCCTTCGAATGTACCACTCCCTACGTTTAACCCTCTTTCACAGTCTATCAAGCTGAGGCCAAAAATAATATAGCTGTGCCACTGTTTTCAGTTGATCTGGTATTCTCCAGTCACCCAGCTCAGGTCACTCCTCTTTAAGGATTTGTAATCATACATAATTTGAAAAAGTTATGTAAGTAATTCTTCTATGTAATTGTGAACTACTATGCATTTGCAAAACAAACAATAAACTGTGTTAAATTGTGACCACTGTAACTCATTTCTTGCTCAAAATACAAATTTAAAGTATGTATGTTAAAGAAACGATGCGTCATATCATTATATCATTAATATAAGCAAACCATCAAGAACCAAGGTAATTTTGAATATCTTGAATAAGATATAATATTCATTCTATCTTTATGAGGATAATAATGTTTTATGGTGAAATTTAGAGCTGTTGGTTGAAAATGTGGTTTCTGAGCACAGACGAAAAGAAAACAACAAAAGTAAATAAAAACTAAACGTCACAATTCAGTCGATAGTCTCAAGTGTTTTCACCACATTCACACTGTAGCCGGGAGGACCAATCTCACGCAGCGTGCGAGAAACTGCTCATGCAACCTATCTTGATAGAGTCGATGACGCACGACGCACAGCGAGCCAATCACCACTCACCATTGTCGCTTCTGCGCCAATCAGACAAATATTTTGCTTGGTAGCAGTTCGACTGACCCTTTACACATGTGAGAGCGCGATGAAGGCAGAGTGCTGTTGACTAAATCTTACAAAATAACGTCCTTATCGTCGACTTGAAAGCAGATCACACATGAAGAAGAAGCAGAAAGTTACAGAGGAACCTGCAATGGTAAGACTAGCGACATGTATCTTGATTTTAGTTGCTTGATGGCTTAATGTAGCTAAACACACGGGGCAGGTTTGCTCACTGCATGTATTCCTTGCATGCCTTGACCATAAGTTCGTAACTACAACGCAATATTGTAGTTAATTACAACATAAACGAGAACGAACTAAACAGAGTTAATGTATATTTAACTTTCCTAGTTTCCTAGTACCATTCTGGTTCCTTGCTAGCAGTTTATTACCACTTTATTTTGTATTTGTATAAAATCAATGACGATCAGGTGAAAAAGGAGGGATTAAAGGTGTAAAACCCTCCTCCTGTTCCTGAATGAACATGTGATATAAAATATTGAATGTGTAGTATCTGCTTGAAATGAATACATTTCATTAATTAATTTGGATGTTTAAAAATAAATGTAGCTAAGTTGCTATTGCTGCCATTTTATCTTGTTTTCTTACAGATGACTCCCTCAGATTCGTCTCATGATGAAGAGGAGGAGGAAATTGAGGCTCCTGTCAAAGCCAAAAGGAGCAAACCTGACGAGGCTGGAGGGGAGGAGGTGGTCTATCACCCGGTGAAGTTGTCCCGCAGTGACTTGTACAGACCTCCTACTGCAGAGGAGCTAAATCAGCTGAAAGAGGCAGAGAGTCTGTTTCACTGCAGCCTTCTTAAAATGCAGGTAAGACCTATGAGCACGACTGATGAATAAGCACAAATATGACATCAATAGAGAAGAAAGGTAGTTGGATTATGTCCCAAATGATAACCTTTGTCACAGCCTTTAGTAAATGTTTGTAATGTGTCCTCGATAACAGATGGAAGAGCTGCTGAAGGAAGTCGCCCTGAGTGAGAATCGGAAACAACAAATCGATTCCTTCATTCAGACACTCACCGAGCTGCTCCAGACTGTGCCAGATTCACCAGTAGTTGAGGTTTGTAGCATTTTAACTTTAAAGAAAAAAAGCTCAGTGTCAAAAAATCACACACAGACATCTGTAACCAGATTTGTTTTTACTCTATTGCTCTCTTTGTGTTCAGATAAGTGATCTGTCATGGCTGTCTAGTGCAGTTAAGATCCCTTTCCTCCTGGTGCCCAAAACGACAAAAGGAAAGTTCCACATGGCACCCCCTGCTTCTGTTGACCTGATTGGCAGCTACCCACTCGGTACCTGCACCAAGCCGCATGTCATGGTGGACCTGGCTGTCACGATTCCAGCTGTAAGTCACATGCTCTTCTTTTTATTTCATATACACCGCTTAAAGCCTTGACAGAATACAGCATCACAAGACAGATTTTAGCTTTTAGCATCATCTGTCTGCTTGTCTGTTATTAGGATGTCCTCCAACCAAAGGACTTCATGAACCAGAGGTATCCAAGGAAAAGGGCTCTCTACTTGGCAGGCTTGGCCCAGCATCTCTCATCCTCCTTGGACATCGGAAGTATGCGATATTCCTGTCTCAATGGGAATCGACTACGGCCAGTTCTGCTGCTCACCCCTGCAGGTAATAAACTTTTCATTTGCAGTATGATAAAAGACAGAACATGCATTTAATTTGGCAGATTTTTGGCTGCAACCTATTTTCTTTACATTTGCATGTTTTTTTTTTTTTTTTTGGTTTTGTCTTGCTTCATTGTGTGACAAAATGTGTTGTGGTGTTCCATCTAGGCTCTTCCAGCTACACTGTGCGGGTCCATGCTTGTCCACCTCCCGGGTTCTTCAAGCCAAGCCGTTTCCACCCAGAGAGGAATAATATCCGGACAGAGTGGTACACTGGCTTACAGACCCCCCAGTCTGGTAAGACTTGAATTATCTTATCACATGTTGTCAGACATCTCAGACAACAATCATATCTAGGACTTTATTATTTTTGCAGCCAAAGTTCTTATTACTTTGATCAAGATGAGTTTCAATTTCATGTTTTTGTTGTTGTTTTTTTTTTTTTTGTTACAGAGAGCAGCGAACCTCCTACTCCACATTACAACAGCTCTGTTCTGGGGGATTTGCTGCCCAGGGCTCACCTCCAGTTTCTTTCTGCTGTCAGCTCCCAGTGCCCAGCTTTTGCCAATGGAGTGGCTTTACTTAAAGTCTGGCTTCGTCAAAGAGATCTCTACCAGGTAGGAGGCTTCCATTGGCTTTGACTTTTACTTATTGAACATAGCTCGCATTCTCTTTTATATTTTATAGGTATTTACCTCTTTATTGCTCTGTTATTGTCTCACAGGGCACTGGTTGTTTTAATGGGTTCCTGGCTTCAATGCTGTTGGCTTACCTGCTGACCACTCACAGAATAAGTAACACCATGACAGCCTATCAGCTGCTTCGAAACACCTTGAATTTCCTGGGTAAGAATATTTTACAACAGCTTCACCATAGTTTTTTTTTTTTTTAAATAGAGTATTAAAGGACATGCAATGCGAGATAAAATAGTTGTACTGGTTGTTATTTTGTCTTGAACTCTCCTGTCTCTTGGTTTAATCCTCAGCATCTACAGACTTGACTGTGAATGGGATTACCCTCGCCAAAGATCCCGACTCTACAGCTGTGAGTGGTCAAGAACAAATTGACCTCCATAAGTAGTTTATTCACACGGTCGTTTAACCATTATTGTCCTATTGTCTTTTCTTCTTCTATTCCTCGTAGCCATCTGTTGCAGAGTTCCACAATGCTTTCCAGGTCGTGTTTGTCGACCCATCAGGACATCTCAACATGTGCGCTGACATGTCCGCTTGCACCTACAAGCAGGTACATGTACTGTGAATATCAATGTGTCTGTGTATATAAAGATGATCATCCTTCACTGGTATGATGAAGCAATGGATTTTTATGATTTTAAAAAATTTTTTAGCTCCAGCATGAGGCATCTGTGTCGATGCAGTTCTGGGACAACCCGACAGTGGACGGATTCCACAGCCTCCTCATGACCCCCAAGCCCATGATAAGGACGAGCGACCATGTTTTCCAGTATGAAACTGATAATGATCTACGCCCAGTCCATTATGTCCATTACATAATCAACTTTGGTTTTTCTTTTCACATTCTGTTTGACTTCCCGTCCTCATGTTCATCCTCTTTTCATCCCCCACTTAGGTTATGTGAACTGGTCAAGCTTCAGTCCAGCTGTAAGAAATTGAATCTCATCAGTGAGCTGATGGACCACAGTGGAAATTATGTCCACACTGCGCTCCCATATGTTCTGTCACTGCTTCAGCGGGGACTGGACCAAAGGATTCACCTCCTCACCCACTCCCTCTCTCCTGATCCTGAGGTGGGAAGCATTTATATTTATGGATTAGGGTTATGTATGATTGGTTTACTAGACTGGCAGAATGTCCAAGCTGCCATTGACAAAGTTCTGATTGAATTGGCACGAATACTACAACATATAAACTTAAGTAAATATGATTTACAATCTTTAATACATTTGTTGAATTTTTTTTTTTTGTTTCATCACAGTGGTCTGTGGAAAGTGAGGCCCCAAAACATAAAACTCAGCCTCCGCTCTCCTTCGGTTTGCTCTTAAGACCTGAGCTGGCAGCTTCTGTCCTGGAGAGAGGCCCACCTGCAGACAACCCCAAGGTAACCTCACCTAGCTGTTCCTCTTTTCCTTTGGGTTTTATTCCTTATTTTTCCAATTTTGGTTGAGGTACAATTATTTTCATGCGACTGTGCACTATGTCAACACACATACTAGTATGTACTCAATGCAAGATAATTATAGAAAGTATACTGCCAGTGTAAATCTTCACATATGCTAAATCAAACTGTTTTCTTATACATAAGAACTACTCAGTGTCCGTTGTAATGTAATTATTCTTAAGAATGTAGTGCTTTTATAATTTAAATTCCAATGCTTGAGCAGTGACTCATTACTAACACCAGAGGTGTTCTTCTGTTAGGCGGCTGAGTTCCGTGAGCTGTGGGGTTCTCGCTCCGAGCTGCGTCGTTTTCAGGACGGTGCCATCACCGAGGCTGTGCTGTGGGAGGGACAGAGCATGTGCCAAAAACGACTGGTCCCCAAACAAATCATCACACACCTGCTACAGCTGTATGTATTTTATCTCGACACAACATACTGAGAGACACAACAGACATCACATTAATACTGGGATTTATACAGTGATTAGTTTGGACAATGTTTTCTAGCAGTACTGATGATACAATTATTGTTATCAGAGAAACAAATGAGAGTTTTTTTTTCCCTCCTTGATTTTTTTATTTCTACCATTTTTTCCCCTACTTGTAGAGAACTAGAGAAATCAGTTCAATGTGATTTGAGCTTTTAAACTACCATGTGTTTGTGACTGCCATGTACAAAACATAATACTTGTGTTAATGTGAATGATATTTTGATCCACTGTTAGCAGCCTCCACTAAAGACTAATGTTGTGTTTGACATGGAATATCAAGGGTATGTAATTACTGTGTGTTTAGTGTCAGTAGTGTCAGTTAAGTTTTTGACTGCAGCTCAGCTGAAAACAACTATGGAGTGAAGAATTTTACTCCATATCTTTTCACTGATGGGAAGAATTGTAGTTTATAGCATGTATCCAGTAGATACAACATCAGTGGTGGGAACATAGTTGCTGTCATTTTAGTGATACCATCTTTCCTTCCACCCTGATTATATGATTACAACATCCACTCAAGGTTGCACCCACTGTCGCTCCTCACTGTCCTGCAGTGTAGCTCTTAAGCTTAGAGGATTATTTAAGTTACACATTTCTGTTTACAAAGATCATCATATCAACGTGCTCTGGGCTCAGACGTGCCCGCATTGTTGCAAACGCTTGTCCAGCTTCTGACAATAAAGACGGAAGTGATACACCAGGTATGCACAAATAGTGTCTCGCCAGAGTGGCCAGTTTGGGGAATCTTGGTCCATTTACCCTCCACCAGTCAAGAGGGTTTATGTCCAATGACGGAGCAATGTCTCTCAAGTAATAATCTACCTGAGCCTCAGAGTCTGTAGCATAGGAGGAGCTGTAGTTGTCTCCTAGGAGCAGCATCATGGTGTTTTTGGTGTCACTTCTCATCTGTGAGGGCACAGTCACCTGGCTAATGTCAGGTGTGACCAGCATCTCCTGCTGCTCATCCTTAGTGCCCACAGTAGTAGTTATCACATCTAACTTTGACACCAACTCATGTAGTTTAACCTTCGCAGCCAGTCTCCCTGTTGGTGTCAAGAAGCTGAGGTGTTTGTGGCGAGGGTCCAGCATTGAGGCGATCAGAGCTGGTTTGGAGGCTAAGTCGTTAGAGTCAACCTGCAGAGAGCAACATGAAGTAACAGTAATAAGGAAGAGAAAGCGGGTGAAGATTATTAAAATCAGCACTTATTGTAACATTCAATACATACAGTCAACATCAATATATTCCTACCTCCATGTGATTTCTAAGTGATGTCTGAACTTTCAGTTTGAAGTCAGAGACTTGTTCAACATCATTCTCTTTTGGCACAAGGTGAGTCTGAATGAGACTGAACGTGATTGGGTAGATGTTGGAGATGGACACCTCTGTTTCTGCAGATATGACCGTTGTTGCCCATTTCAGCGTCGCCAGCACAGGTGTAAAATTCTCAATTATTTGCCAGCAGTCATCTTCTATCTCAAGTGTCTGGGCTTCTTGTCTGTTGGTAACTGTTCGATCAGAGAGCACAGCTTTAATGGCCCACCGCTGCTCAAGCAAACGTTCAAACATATCGCAAATCGTGTCCCATCTAGTTTTGCTGGACTGGATTAGCTTGTGCTGTGGCAGGCACATCTGGACCTGCTTTTGCTCCAAGGCTTCACCTGCTAGCAAGTTGTGATTGAAATGTTTAGCTAGTTTCCCTGCAGCGACAATGATGCGAACTAGATCCTCGCTCAGGCCATCGCTGACTGCGAGCTGTAGTGTCGTGGCGAAGCAAGTGGCGTAATCCCAGGTGACACTGGCACACGCGTGAGCCGACAAGACGTCTTGTGTGTTGTTGTGAACACACGCGGTCACTTTCCCAGGGATGCCCCAGGTCTGCACTGTGTTTAGTAGCCTCTCTGTCACAGTGTCTGTAGTAGTGTGGCTGTCTGATAGCTTGTGTGTCTGCAGCACAGCTGACTTGCCCTGCCACTCTTCTGTAATGAACGAGCAGGACACTGTGATGTATTTTTGAAACGGCAGCCCTGTCCAGAAGTCAGCAGTGAGTGCTACTTTCTCCACTCTACTCAGCTGTCCCACAAGCTCCTCCACTTTCTCATGGAAATGGCCTTCAATAAGTCGTGTGATATCACCAGTAGTAGGCATTTTGTAATTGTGCACTGTATATGCAAGTAGGTCACGAAAACCATCACCATTAACCATGGTGATGGGAAGCATGTCCTTTTCTATCATTCTGGAGATGAGTTCAGTCACCTCTGCATGTGTTGCCATTGACACACCGTCATTGGGCATAGTGTCTGGGTGTTTGTTTTTGATGTGGTACATCATGCTGGTGGTGCTGCTCCTGTATTTCAGTTTTGTGTCGCACATCGTGCAGTGAACCTCGTCATCCACTTTGATAAAAATATCCCAAACGGAGCTCCGTTTCAGGCGTTTTCTTTCTCCATAGTCACGCTCATGTGCGTTCACGTTCGGTGACATGATGGCAACCTGCATGATGTCCGAGTTAGCGGCGCTCTCCTCCTCCATGCACTGAACGGTACAAATCACCGGCTTCTCGTCTTCGTCCAGAGGCGCCGTTGACGGATGGTGCCGGCTCATGTGATTCATCATGGAGCTGGTGGCTCCGCCGCAGTACTTCAGTGTCGCGTCACATTTCGTGCAGCGGACGTAGTTCCCCACTTGTTCAAAGCAGTCCCACACAGAGCTCCGTCTCCTCCCTGTCCGCTTCATGTCCTGTATGCGGCTGAATGGTCGGAGCCGAATGCTAGCCAGCTAGCTAATGCTAGCGCTGACTGCCGTCGCAAAAAAAAAAGGGTCTGTTGGGTTGATGAAAAATAAAGTTATTACCGGTTTCACTTCAACATATGCCCTAACAGTAAGTGACAGGAATGTGAGTGTAGGTATGACTTTAGCCGAAGCCTTGTTTTTAATATTAAAACAACATATTTATTATCCATCAGGCATGCAGATATCCCCAAATCCTGCGTGCGTTATGTGGGGGCGATGGTGGATGACGTCATCAAGACGGGAAGTGAGGTAAAACGTTGAAATAGCTATTTATTTATTTTAAATTGACATCAAATTAAAAAATGTGGCAAGTAAAATGACTGGGAGGGTATTTAATATAATTGTTGTATGTATTAGTGAAACATTGCATTGTTTACTGATCACCAGAATGACTGACTCAACGATGATGTGTTTTGTGCTTCAGGAGCCCAGTACTGGAGAGGAGGAGAGTTTACAGGTGATTCAGTCCTATGATGACCTGAGTAGGAAACTGTGGAGGTTGGAGGGTCTGCCTCTGTCCATTACATCAGTACAGGGAGCCCATCCGGCACTCAGATATACGCAGGTAAAACTGTTTGTTCTAAAAGGTCACATTTAGAAAGTGAGATTTCCATGCCTGTTTTGATTATAAAGACTCTCATGTGATTATATACCACTCATCAATCCCAAGAGAAATTCTCACAGTCCGTATTCAGACACTGTGCAATAAAATGAGTCATCAAGATGTGTCTTGTCACATCTATACAGTCACCATTCTCACTCTGGCCTCTTGTTTTTTGCAGCTGTTTTAACTGTTACTACAGACTGTTTCCAATGATTATGTTTCCCCAAAGGCTTACCTGAAATCTGATTCAGTTTTAGTTGTTTTTTGTTGTTTTTCTCTGATAAAATCCATGCTAAGTACTTGTCTTGTTTTCTACCACTCACAGAGTTACTTTTATCTCACTGTTTTTAACATTTCGTCATATTGTTTCACTTATTTCACAATGACTTACACTTGGAAGGGAAACCAATTATTATTGAGACTCTAAACTCACTTACTCACAGTTAAGGTATGAAAGCCACCACCTAGAATCTGAATGAAGGATAAGGTTGTTCAGTGTCTCTGTCTCCATCTGCTGCAAATGCAAAGCTTATTTCATATATACAATCTTCCACTTGTGCTGTCCCAGCTTCTGTCAACACACACATCTCTAATGTCCTTAGTGGTCTTGGATTTTGTTGCTCCAGCAGTGACAACATGGCGCAAACTTACCTGAACCAAAGTTTCCGGTGTATAGCTCAAACTACATTCAGCTACATCATCATTTGCATTTACTAGTGTGATTCACAAAGCAATAGTAGGCTGCAATCCATCACCTGTGGTTGGGCTGGCTGTGCCTTAGGAAACAATCAGTCAATTTGAAGGCTCAGAGATGGACAGAAAATGTCCAGTTCTTGCACTTAAAACCACAAATATATCTTCTTATAAATACCAAAACCTCGAATAAAGTTCCAGAAAAGTGTCAAACATGGAGTTTTTTAACAGGGAACTGCTCTAATTAGTTTTAATAACTGCGGTTATTATACATTTTTTGTGGCTATTCTAACATTTCAGCTGTGTGTTGCAGGTCTTCCCCCCTGTGCCACTGAAGCTGGACTATTCCTTCTTTGAGAGAGAGAAGATTTCCAGATCATTGGTGCCAAAGAAAGACAAACCATGTCCTGTTTATATCACGCCCATCACAGGTTTGAGCTCAATTTACTTGCATCTAAACAATTTCTGCTCTGCCTGCCATAAAGAATGTATTATGGCTTTAATTTTCACTTTTACTAAAACCATCTGCATCCTCACTTGATGTATTTCAGTTTATTTTAGTTTTAGTTATCTCACCATCTGGGATGACAGTCTGTAAAATTACAGATTAATTGAATTTTAAAATGTATTCAAGCAAGCAAATTGTAGCCAGTTAACCAACATTTAGCTAAACAAATCAGTACCTTTTTTGTTTTTAAAGTGATCTGTCACATGGAGGGAAGTGGAAAGTGGCCACATGACCGCCTCGCCATTCGCCATATTCGGGCTGCCTTCAACATCCGCCTGGGAGAGTTACTTAAGAAGCACCATAATTATACATACAACCCCACCCCAACACACCTGGATATTTGGAAGGTATATTTATGAGGTTTTGATCATGTCGCCAAACTTGAGTTTATTGGAATCTGATTATGAGCTTGTGGTATTCTGAGGAAGTTGCTGGCACGGCTAACGTGTTTTGTTTAGTTTTTTTACCAACGCGGTTCACATTACACCCTTTATTTACACTCCTTTATTTCCCTTTGCGTATGAATCCAGGATGGCTTTGGTGTTCCGCATCCAAGTGGCGTATCATCGTGAGCCTCAGGTGCTGAGGGAGAGTGTGACCGCTGAGGGCCTCCTGGTTGTAAGGGACAACGAGGAGGCTCAGGCTCTGGAGATGGCCACGCTTCACAAACCTCTACTTACCAGCACATTACATGGGTAAATTCCATTTATTCAAGTAACACAAAGTGTTAATTTATTCTCCCCATTTCCCATTGTCCTTTCAACTATACATGCTGTTGTCATAAATAATGGGCCGATGTTTTCTTTGGTTAGACATTTATTAGATTATCTTCAGCTTTTGACCTACTTTTCTTCCCTTCTGGCATTTTACCTTCATTTATGTTTGTCTCTTTTGTTTTTCCTGAAAGCACAATTTCCTTACAGTTTTTTGCTCCTTTTTATCCAACGTATCTTGTTGTTGTTAGGCTCCAGCAGGAGCATCCATGTTTTGGGGCAGTGTGTCGCCTGGTCAAGCGCTGGCTGGGCTCTCAGCTATTCAGCGAAGACATTACTGAGGACACCGCAGACCTGTTGGTGGCGTCGCTCTTCCTGCAGCCTGCACCATTTACTCCTCCCGGGTAACTTCCATTTCCACTTCATCAGAGTTGATTTTGATTTTAGGTTCTGTTTACTCACCTTTGTTTGCTCAGTAGGTCATGTGAGTGAATTTCTCTGTGTTCCTCAGTTCTCCTCAGGTGGGCTTCCTTCGTTTCCTTCATCTGCTCTCGTCCTTTGACTGGAGGAACAACCCACTGGTGGTCAACCTCAACAACCAGCTTACAGGCAAGCAGTCTCTCCCTTCACCCCCCTTTTACCCTCCTTTTCTTTTCTGTGACACACAAACAAATCTCTCCTGACCTCTTTCTATTTGCACGCCCATCATACTTAAACATCCTGCTGGCATGCATTGCTGTTTCAACTCCAAGTTTAACTGTTGTTTACCTCCCTGTCACATGCAGCCGCTGACTATACGGAAATCAGGAATGACTTCATGGCCTCCAGGGAGTCTCTGCCTGTCATGTTTATCGCTACACCTAAGGACAAGAAACTGTCTATGTGGACCAAACGAGCACCAAGTGTACAGGTCAGTGGACACAAAACACATGTACACAACTCGCACAGTCACATTTAATAGAGCAGCACTCAATCCTAAAATGATTGAATATTACAGGTAGACAGTAAACAGGAAAAGACTGAAAGGAACTGTGACATCAAATAGATCACAAGCTCAAAACTTATTACTTTTTTTCTTTTTTTTTTCGTTTAAACAGACAGAGAGAATCACAAACAACGGTGTAGAAAAGTATTGCATGTTCTTGGCAGAGAGCAGTCACATAGTTTCCCAATCCTGGAGCCTTTCCTTAGTGCACACTGGTCTCCTGGATCACACTAAAAAAATATATGAAATGAAATTCACTAAAATCTGACTGAAAGATCTTGATCAATAATTTGTTGATCGTAGCCATAAATGTCCCATAAAAAGTTCATACATTATATTACAATAATCAGATTTGAGGGAATTCTAGATAGACTGGTTTATTGGAATACATACCACGGGCAGAAAGCCATGTTTTTTTCTCAGAGCTGGAAGTTGATTGTTTTGAAGTCTCTCCAAAACCCCATGTAAGTCATCAATCTGGAAAATGCAGACATTTAATGTATGGTTTTAACAAACATTAAAATGTCACCAGAATATCAACATGAAAAGTTTTCCAAGATAGCATTGTTTTTTCCTCATGTTTTGTGGAAACCATCAGGTTTAGCTCACCAGTTGTTTTTCATTGCTGTCCTCTGTCGTAGTGAAATAAGATAAATATTTTGTTTTGTATTCCTCTGTTTGGATGTGACCATAGCAGTAAAAGACTCCAGAGGCGCACAGTAGTGTACTGAAAAGGTACATACACGAGTTTTCCATGGTGTGTAGCTGACCCAGATAAGCTTCCTGAGCTCACCCACCTCTTTCCCTTCTACAAGCCCAACATTAACACTGAGCTTTTCCCAGCATCCTCTTTTATAATGGAGGCGGAGAGTAGGAACTTTGCCCTCTGTGATGTCATTGTAGGCCTAATTTGGTTTGGCTAATTACAATATTGTTGGATTATTTCCATTTTACCTCAAGTGGCAACTCAGGATGCATAATTTTGCTCATCATCATGGACTCCCAAAACTGAAAAATGTAGTTTGAAATAATTGGGCACAGATAAGGAGAGTGTTTGCAGTGTTTGTCTCAATTCCTTTGAATGACCACTAGGGAGCAGATTGTGATGAACTGAGAAAAAAGTGAACCAGAATAAATACCGTGAGTGTATGTCTTTCATACAGATGCTTTTTATCAGCATTATGCTTACCATAACTATGACCACAAGAATGTTAGTTAACTGTTAGCATGTCTTGATTTATAAGTTACCCAGAAAAACATTTAAAATTGCCTTGAATGAAAACACATTATCCATGACGTGATATAATGTGATCGAGATATAATCTGGTCTCTCTGCCCAATAGAGGTTAAGATACAAAACAGTCATTGTGCATTCATTAAAAAAAATATAATTATGTCAAAATGCTGAAATTAAATGGTTTGATAACAGGCACACAGTTGGCAGAGAGTGCATTTAATTATTGAAGTAGCTTAAAAAGGCGACAATTTTACATTCTCGAAATAACACAAACTATGCGTTTCCAATGTTACACTCTTATCATGTTTCAAAGCTATTATTTAATTAAATATTACACACAATGTTTTGGAGCAGACATAAATCTAAATGACCTAAACACTTTCGTGATATTGCTCCACATAATTGTCTTCATATTCATGTGTCTGCAAGTTTAGGTCACATTTTATGTGTTCTTGGAAGATGAATCCCAGTACTAATTAAGAGATGGGTTTTTTTATATTATATTACACCCAAGAATGTTCCAATGCTACTTTTGGTTGTGTGTTCAGATGTTGCAGCGTGTGGTGATGGTGGCTGCAGAGAGTCTGAAAGTCTTGGAACATCAGCTGATGGACAGCAACCAGGCACAAGACGTCAGGGTTGGTACAAAGAGCTCGAAAGCTGCAACAGAAATAACACTCTGTCAGAGAGAATTCTGATTGTGTGATATACTCCTTTTTGTTTACGAAGGTGGTCATGCGTCCTCCTCTGGATGCCTACGATGTTTTGATTCACCTGAACCCCAAGCAGGTTCCCCTTCTCTGCCAAGCAGTAGACTCGCCTGCCCTCAACTTCAGCAGGGGCGTCATGACTGAAGGAAAAATCCACCCTGGAGGGCCTCTGCCTGTAATTGACTACAACCCTGTTTCATTTTACCTAGAAGAGCTCAGGGTGAGTCAAAATCAGTCAGAGGGATGCGCTCTGTTGAAAGTTGAGATGTGATTCTTGTTCACACAAGATGTGTGGAAAAATGCAGGATTTGTGCATACATGTCAAGGCTGGATTAGTCAGATAAGGAAAAACATTTGACCCCTTCACCAGTTTCCTGGTAGTAAAGAATTAAAGAGAAGAAAAATAGTTAAACTGTTGTGTATTTGCACTGTTTACAAAGCCATAGCATCCAAGCGTGAACTGTTATTAATGTAGGTTTCATGCTGTTTCACTGTTTATACTATCTCTGCAAACTTCTCTACTTTAGTGGTTAACTTATATTGTTCATGTTCTTCATAAAGACTTCCATACAGTATAGTGTGCATGACTCATGTTTAAGGCCATGTCCCAGCAGGAGTATTGACTTGTTATTAAGCAGCCTTGATGAGAATGTTTTTCTCCATCTCTCTTCCTGTTTTTGTCTCTATGTCCCATAACTGACATCCACTGCCTAGTCATTAATCATAGATCATTATCAGATAAGGATTTCTGATGCTGAAAAGCATCCATTAGTGTCATTTAGACTACTGCACCCCCACATTCTGTCATGCACTGCTGCTGCTACGTTATTTAATCCTGATTTATTTTTTTTGCTAGGAGGCGTTTGGAGACCTTGCCCTCTTCTTCTGTGATCCTTATGGCGGAACAGTGATCGCAGTTTTATGGAAACCAAAGGCCTTCATCTCGATGCCCTTTAAAGTAAAGACAAAGTCACATCTCCCCCGTCTTGAAGCATTAATTTAGGAAAAACTGTCTGCTTACTAACTGACTTGCCTTGTAATTAGCATTGTATTATGTGTCTCTCTAATCCAGCTCATTTTAAATGTCAACATCCATTGCGTTTATGCTCATGTTTCTACTGTTTTTTCTCCTCACACATCACAGACGTCGCAGGTGTCTGCTCGCAGCGTGGAAGTCATCGGGGACCAAGTAAATACTGTTCCCAATGTTGAAGCGATACTGAAGGACTTCAGGATCATGGGAAAGGATTTGGTTAAGTCAGTGGAAGCCAGGACTGAAAAATGGTCATTTTAGACAACTCGGATACACACACACACACACACAAATACATCACTTTCATAGGGAACATTCACTTTTAGACATTTTGACATTTTCCTCAGAAGTTATGTAGAAATTTTTTTTTTGTTGCTGTCTGATTTACTAAAACAGAACAATAGTAATATGAATGAACACTGGACATCACATTAACAGTGTTGTGTGTCAGTACAGTTCCTGTTGAAGACCGGCCACATTTGTTTTGGAGTTGAAGTTGTATCATGTCCAATAAATACATATATACTCTTTTGAATCTGCTGGTGTAAATGTATATCTACAAATCAGTGTGTGTTACACTAGAGCTGAACTAATACGTTTTATTGATTAGGGCACTGACACAAAATGAACCCTAAAGTGTGACTGTTAAATAAATTTGACAGGTTTTAGAACTTTAGAACTGTTCTGATTCTTAAATTATTAAACAAAAAAATAAGGTTTACTACTAATTAAATCAACAAACATCTTTGTGTTACTGCAGTGCTTCTGTTTTCATACATTTCATTTTAAAACTTAGCATTTGCCCCCAAAAGCTGTGTATCATTGCCATTGATGACTTGATGTGGGCTGTATAATGTCCAAAAAATGACTGTTTTCCAGAGAAGCCCAACACCATTTGTTAAACAGACCAGGGAGGCGATGATCACACATCAAGAGATGCCAGTTCGTTTGATACAGCAAATTCAGACAAATAGTTCTTAGGAACCTGTGAATGGGAATTACTGCCAAAGATGTAAATTGTTAATGTATGCAGCACTGTGGAGAAGTAGGCACCCCAAACGTTTTGTTTTAGCAGTGCATAAAGACCATACATATTTACCTCTCACTTTCTTTATGCAGATATAATAAGAAAATACTGGAAATTTGTACAAAGTATTTAAGAACACATAAAATGTACTAATGATTCAGATTGGATCAGATTGTGTGTGTGTGTATATATATATATATATATATATATATATATATATATATATATTCACAGAGACATGGGACCACAACTGAATAATAAAGTTCTTAGTTGTGCCATGGGGGCATAGATGTGGAATGCTTGTGGTTCACATCAGTATGGATCAAGAAAGTATTTAATGTTTGCTAAAGCCTGCAGTGTGTTAACTTAGAAGGAGCAATATTCGTCTTGGTGTCAAAGGTCTATTATGTTACTCAACTGTTAATGGTAAATGTATTTCTCATTTGAAAATAAAACATCTTTACAATGATTTGCACATAAAACACTTTTGCCTTTAAAAAAATTGGCCTCCTATTCGCAGTCTACTGGACAAGCTACTAAAGTTGTATAAAACAGAGCAGTGGATGATGTTAAAGATGTATTTTCTTGAGAAAATACAACATACAGTGACAAAACCATGAAAGGCAAACAAGGAAACAAACATGTTTTATCAGCACATTGTTTTAACCACTGTTGTCAGTTGTCAGTTTTTATGCCTATGAAGCATAATTGGCGGTGTGGCCTCTGGTAAATGGTGCTATTTAAAACATTTTTTTCCTCCCGTTTGTTGCAGAGGGTGGTGGTTGCATTGACTGCAGAATTTGCAACAGCCATGCTTGTCACAGTATCCATTTTACTGTGCAACCTGGTCGGTGCAAACATCATCTAAGAATCCAACACATACTTTATTTGATGGTAGAGGTGATGTAGTGTGAAATTTTGACCCTTTTGTTCACACAAAAGAATCAGTCTGGTGGAAACCTCAGCCTTAACCTTTGGATATGAAGTATGCATGATGCATCATGAGGTCTATCCCTTCTATGAATGTGTTGTACACCTCCACTAATTCCTTATCAGATTTGCTCGTGTCCTGAGACTAGGGTGAAATGACTTTATTTGTTGGTGTACTAATCAATAACGACCATGCTGTCCTCTTCTACCTGGCATCAGTTGGTCCTCTACCTTCTGTTATAGCATGATTAGCCATTTGATCGCTACTGATTGCTGAGCACCAGTGATGCTGAAGAAAAAGAAAATGTCATCAAATACTTTATGGATTTGGTATGGTGAAAGACTTACGTACAGCTTGACTACAACATCACAACATCACCTCTCATTTCAAGTAAGGTTGTTCAAGGTATGTTGATACTGTCACCAACAGAAACATTGTGTCATTTTCCCAATGTGCATGATTTCCTGGTATTTCCCGTAACTGTTTCAAGCTTTGAAGCCCAACGTGACATACTGTATGTGAGTAATACTTACCTCTGAATCCTTAACTGAGACTGTGATATTATCTCACTATCACAATCTAAATATTGCAGAATCATACTGTGCAACAGAATTCCCCAACACCATGTTCTGACAAGAAACCAAATTGTTTAGAATTTGCTTCTGGTAGAGAAGAATGATATCCTCCTGGCAAAGTGTAAATGAGTTTTATGAGCAGAGAGATATGATCATGTATATATATATATATATATATATATATATATATATATATATATATGAAGTTAACTGCATATATATATAGAAGTATATAGAAGAGACTGATTCAGATTCTTTTTTTAGTATTTAAAGGTATAAAGTGACATTGCCTGTTGCGTGACAATGTCTCCCTCTCATTTTCAGTCAGCTTTGTGTGAGATTTCAGCTTAACAGCCTCCACGGGTTACTGAAAGGGCAATAAAGAGTTGTAGTGAAAGGTAGTGATTACCGCAGGTAAAATTTTGTTGAAGTGTGATGGGAAACTTTTCACTGGATCATGTTTTGAACAAATAAAATGTTCACATTGTAATCTACTAGGGGATATATACAAAATCTTTGGACAAATTAGATTTTTTTAATGAGGCATGTAGTTGCTAATTGTACAGATATAAAAAAGAAAAGAATACCCATCAATATGACGATCTATTCCAACATAAATATCTACAGTGTGTTTGTCTCATATGAATAATGAATCGCATTGTCTGGTGATGAATTACTCACACTGTGAATATCACAGCAAGAATTTGAAAAACTGAAGATGCTGGAAACAAGCTGTGTCACACAAGGTGTATGTGTCTTCGTCTCTGCAGCTGCAGATAGAGTGAGAACAGGTTTTTTGATTGCAGCCGAGTATAATTACGGACAGAGTGAAAATGTACTACAAACAACTTTTAGCGACTATGAGAGAGAGAGTGCTTTAAATTATTTCAAAGTGGTCGCCAAAAACGTTGTTTGTAAATCATTTGTGTAGTGTATTTGTCACAGTTTACTGTCAACACATATGAAAGGTTTTTCCCAGGAAATTCAAATAGATAATACTGATGGACTAACATCAATGACTCTGCCTGAAAGACAGTGATATATTACTCACTGGTATCATGACCTGACATGACTGCAGATTTATAAAGATTTTTTTTTTTTGCACAATTTTGACTCTGTTTTATTTTTTTTATTTTTTATTTTTTTTGCCAGGCCACACACGCACTTATCATGCAAGGATTATTGTGCCACAACAAATTACGCAACATGCACACGCAGCCATTCATGAATAGATAAGATTGTCAGTGGAATAATGTTGCAAATTGATGGAAAACCCAGATTTTTTTCCTGCAATTTTCTTTTTTTTTTTTTTTTTTTTTTACTTCTGGGTTGTCGTAAGTCTAAGAGAACAAAACAAAAAGGGTGGGGTGGGGTCTGAGAATTGTATTGTGTTGTATTAATTTTTCATTTCCAGGTGAAGTTGCTGTAAACAAACATCTCTGGCATTAAAGCAGTGTATCAACTTATGCTATCTGTCTGTCATCATCTGTCTGCCACACTGGCAGTCCTGCTGGAGATAAACACATCTGGTAGACACATGGTACCATATGTGTGTAACTGACAGACAATAAAAAACAGTCATCGGTGCCAGTTACTATGGACCTTAGGGTTATGGGAAAAAGTGTAAAAAGGTAAAAAAAAACAAAAAAAAAAAAACAACAACAACAACAACTCTATATGCTCCAAACAGCAAAGTGTTATTGTTAAAACTTTTTTTTTTTTTTTTAATGCAGATTGTGGACAGAAAACCTAAAAATTCTTGTGGGCTGTTTATAGGTTACGTATCACCATACTTTTCCTGTTACCATTTACTGTCTTCTTTTCTGAGCCAAACTATTCAGAGAAAAAAAAAATGTTCAAAACCCTGTGGCTCAAAAATGCAGGGCCTCTGGTCTGTTAGATGGGATTTCTTCTGAAAGCCCAAAAGCATTCAGTGAAATAGAGACAGACAGACAAAAACAAAGTACAAGTGCTTGAAATAAATTGCAGAAAACAGCTGTTGAGGGTAAAATGTTTACGAGGAAAACACAAGTACAAATTTGTCAAGGAGTAGGATTTTTAGAGCAAACTATCAAAGAAGTTCATACCCTGAGTAAAGAATGCACACAAAGACAAAAATAACCAGGTATTCTCTGGGTTCACAAGCAAATCAGACACAGCTAATACAAAAAACAGTGCCTTCCTCTCATTTTCACCTGTGAGAACTGTTCAACTAACCTGCAGTCACTGGACAGCAGGAGATACCTGAAGATGGGTCTGTGATTGCACCTGCTTCACCAAACTGCCACATTTCAAATAATATTTTTCACAAATCTCATATTTTTCGTACGTGAACAAAAGCACTCCCTTCCACATAGCTGCTGCATTTGACACAGTTCCTTTTAAACTGTTGCGCAACATCTATGACGCAGGTATGTTTGATGCTGTGACTGACATGACTCAGATATCCTCAGGGGACTTGCTGATAAAAACATGTCATGAATCTGTAATTTGCTGGCTCCCATTGAGGAACATAGAGCCAATACCAGCGAAGTGGAATATATCAACAAAAAGGACTGTTTTTACTTTGACGGAGCAATTTGTTTGCGTATGTTAGAATGGTAAATTTGAAATAGACATTTTAATTGTAAATAATCTAGACAAATATGTGCACAAAAGTGATTTTTAGTCTAATGTTAAGGTGATTCAAGGTGATAGTGCACTCAGCTGACACAGCAAGACAAAGAAACTCCAAAGAGACTTAAGAAATGGTGTACTGATTCCTGCTGATAGAGGCATAGCTATGGGCTTTCAAACGTGGAAATGTTCTCACACCTCTATTGAAACCGGACAAAGAAGGTATAATATGTGGTGATGAGGTTTCAGACAGGTGACAAAAGAACAGGTCAGAGAAAACGAGGTGAGGGGCAGAAAGGGAAAAGAGAAGGGTGTGTGTGTGTGAACAGGAACGGATTTTCATTACATTTGAGTGCGTGTGAGTGCATGTTTGTGAGTGAGTGTGTGTATTTTATTAGTATTCTTATCAGGACCAAATCCTTCACGTTAAACATAGAGACAGAGAAACAGGTTTTGTGCTCATTCTAGTAACTTTATTTTGGTGGCCTCTCGCCACGTTTGGTGGCTAGAGGTTCCTAATGGTGAAGGCAGGTAAAGCTCAATTTTATTTAGAATTCATATCAAATCAACCATTGTAAATGTGGAAGATAATTGTGCTCTGAAATTCACATTTAATTGCATAAAATCAATACAAATAAAGTTCCCAGATGCTGAGAAACATTTCTGTCACACTTGGTGTGACAGAAATGGTGGAAGTGGGAGATGCAACTACTTCCAGATAAAGATATTATTAAATTCAAACTTCTAGACATATAATTAATACATAATACATCATATGTTAAAAACATAGGTACATATGTATATATGAGTTAGTGATTTAGTCAGTTAATGGTTTGGGTCACAGGTATAGAAATGTAAAGAGTTTGTGTATGTGTGTGTGCGTGCGCGGGTGTGTGTGTGTGTGTAAAGAAAGAGAAAGGGAGAGAGCTAGAGAGAGAGGGGACCAGACAACCGCAGCAGTGTGATTCACACCATGATGACAGCCAGAGAGGCGTGGTGAAGGGGGTGTGGCCAAGTTCTCCACCAGCAGTTGGCGACAGTCCAGTCCAAGCCCAGCTGAGCTCTATAAGAGGAGCCCGGTCTTCTCAGTTCCACTGCCACTCAGGAAAAAAATCCATCTACCTACAGTACTTTTCTTCTCACAGCATCATCAGCCTCCAAGAAAGAAACATGGGTAGACAGAAGATATACTTGGACAAACTGTCCCGGTTCTTCCAGATCCGTAACCTGCTGCTTCGGCAAGCTTTGGCAGAGTGTCTTGGTACTCTCATCCTTGTGGTAAGTGTGTGTGTGTGTGTGTGAGTGTGTGTGTGTGTGTAAATAAAAAATAGTTGCCATGTTAATGACTTGTAATATTCTGTATGTTGATAATAACCGACCTCTGTCCTCTTAGAGTGTTTTCTTTTCTCTAAGTACCCTCATTATTCATTTTTTCAATTTTCTTTTGATGTTGCAACATTATTAATCACTCTCTATATGACAGTGTTTGTACTCTATTATTTTTTATTGGCATGTTTGAAAAGGGATGAATTATTGTCATTTATTAACCATATGTAGACTTCAAAGGGAATAAAAGTGCCACCTTTTGTATCAGAGCCAATGACAACTCTTTAAGTGTTTAAAATAGATTAATTTAGATTGGTCACCTGAACTCAGAGCAAACAGGTAATAGGCTTCTCAGGACTGCATGTGTGGTGACAATCTTATTTACAACCACAAAACAATCCTTTACTTAGAGCTGCAATCCAGGATCCTGGATCCAAAACCAAACAAATGTTTTTCATCACATCACAGGTGGATAGGAGCAAGTATTTAAATGTTATAGGTTTAAAACTACACATTAAAAAAAAAAATTAGTAACTATACACATTTACCACAGACTGCTGTGTCGACTGCAACAAAGCGGAGATTTGAGAGATCCAGCTGTCCCCGCAGCAATAAAGTCCAAATATGAACAAAGTAAATAGAAAGCTTTATAGCTCAGTTAGTTACAGTCTACTGTTTCATAAGATGCTTTTTATTTCTTGCTTTCTCCCTGTTTTGCTTGAAAATTGGCAACAAGGGTAGAATAATTTTTTAGATAATATTAGTTCAACATCTAGCTGCGCTAACCAAAGCCTGGTGTAATGTTTTATTATAGTACACACTTAAATTTATTTATAGTACATTTATGATGGTGTCAAAAAATGTTGCATTAAATTCTCATTCACATGATCCGAGTTTGTGTAAAAATGATCATGTTTTGAACTAGTGGGGCGAGCTGCACAGGTTATGTCAGAACTCCCAGTACAAACCAAGAAGCGCATTTGACAACTTATACAATAGATGTTTCATAATTGTCATTAGTCAGACATTTTTACATGCATTGTTTTAAATGACCAGAGGGGTGTGGCACATCGAGCAACAGGTGACACATGTCACTGGCAGCACTGGGAGGGACCATGAAAAAAAAACCACAATGCTTAGCACATCACGGACATGCCTGAAATAATCTCACTTCCTATATCAGAGTATACGGAGGTTGCTGTCTGACATATTATCTTTGTTTACCATCTCTCTCTCTCCGCAGATAAGCTTGCAAATAAGTTGTTCTTTCTAAATTCAGTGACTCAAAATATTTACTAGTAATCACACATTACAATAAGATTATTTGCAAAGATAGGTATACGTGTGTGAGAGTGTCTGATATGTGATTGTGGGTGTGTACCCGTACATATTGATTTTGGGCATTCTTCTTACGTCATCAGTAGCTTCAGGCATTTTTTAAGGCTCAGTAGATATGAAGACATTGAAGAAAAAGTCACACCTTGATCAACCAATTTGCTTTATCTCAACAAGTTTATCTCAACATAGTGTGGTTGGATTTCTCAGTACTCTGTATGTACATACTGTCTGTATTTTGTTCACATGTTAGTCACAGAAAGCCTATAAGGGGCTTTGAAATTTCCCATATATAAGCAATGTATGTAGACATCATACTGGAACTGTTTTGTTAACCCTTATTTGTACTCTTAAAAAATGTATTCTATTTTCCACTTAAAACATTTCTTCCCTGCTTTGACCTGCAGAGCAGCCGAGGGGTTTTAGAGAGGGTTTTTGATGCTCCTGACCCTGAATTAGAAAAGACTAGGCAGGTAGTGATTTAGAGACTCCTTCTAAGCCAACAGGTTTTTTTGCCTTCAGCTCCTTAACAATTGCCAAATGTGTTTTTCAGTAGGCTGACTGCTGTGGGGGATATAGTTTTTTTTTTATAAGGTTCCCGACTGCGTTAAAAGCTGGGAGTAGCTGCAGGGATGCATGACCAGCTGAATCAGCCAATTGAATGTTGGGTGAGGAAATGCTTGGGTGCATTTTATTAGCTACAACATTATGACAGCAGCATAGCAAGTTGCTGGAGTTCTTCAACAGAGTGAGCACACTAGTGGATGTGAGCGCTTCAAGGTTAGAAATAAAACTCATGGCTCCCAGATTCAGTGTCGGATTTAAACAGGACCTTTCTGGTGAAAAGTGATATAGGTAGGGAAGGAAGTTGGCACTTGCAAGCTAATGGTCCATCAATTGCAATCGGATGCCTCTGACATTAAGAAAAACTCTGCGAAGTGAGAAGTTGTAGGTTTAAACAATTTTTATTTTCACATCACACAAACCCATCATTGCATAACATCAGACATCAGAGAATTTTAGCTGCTCTCCAAAAAAACAAGACAGCTAAGCACAATTCTAACATTGGGCTGATTTATGTAGTATTTTTCCAACCAGTGGCTGGTCTCATCAGGGGTGGAAAAGAGTTTAGACTGAGGCCAGTGATGATGAACGCCTCTCAGGCGCCAGTCCCTCTGAGTGCGGTTCCCTAAAACTAACCTCAACATCTGAGTAGTGTGGTCTGACTGAAAAGCATCCTCATCAGGGGGCTGAGAGCAGCATCAGCCACACATGGACCACACATACTTCTTTTGCCAAGTGCACACAGAGAAGACACGGGGATATACACAAACACATAACCACACTTTATGCAGTACGCACAGTATGGCACCTGCTTGGCAGCAGTGCACTGGAAAGTGAATCAGCTAGGCAGCGGTAGTGACAGCTGCCCCCTGTCAAGGGCAACACCATGACCTTTCTGCATGTACAGTATACTCTATTCCTGTGTGCCATTATGAACACAATAGAGCTCCTTTAATTCTGAGTAAAGCCCATTTACTGGGTCTTTGTCTTTACTGGTTTCACTGATAACCATCACGTTGCCTCATTCACTCCTTGGCTTGACCTTGACAAAAAAAAAAATAGTATTCTTCAAGTATTCTTGTTCTATTTATACAGCACAGATTTTCATATTTTAGTTTAAAAAAAAAAGAATATTCTGTCTTTTCTTCTTACTTTGACTTAAAACATGACATTAAATATGATTAAGTCCTTGTAAAACAACAACAACAACCCAACGCTAAACTTGTTATTCTACTGTCTCGTCTCCAGATGTTTGGCTGTGGTGCTGTGGCCCAGCTGGTGTTGAGTGGTGGTTCCCATGGCATGTTCCTCACAGTCAACTTTGCCTTCGGCTTTGCTGCTACCCTAGGCATCCTTGTCTGTGGCCAAATATCAGGTATGCAAATACTTTTACACTGTCCGATTTACAACTTTCTGTTCTTTTCCCTCTCTTATGATGATAACTTTGTGATCTCAGTCTGTATTTTGAGCAACATTTTGTCCATATTTTGGTAATGTATAATATACACTGACACATTGTCACTGTATACATGGTTAGGTGGCCATCTGAACCCTGCAGTGACCTTTTCCCTGTGTCTACTTGGAAGAGAGCGCTGGAGGAAATTCCCCATGTATTTCCTCTTTCAGACGATCGGTGCTTTTTTTGGGTCTGCCATCATTTTTGGCATGTACTACGGTAAGAGATGACTCCAGATGTACAGCCAGATTTAAATGGATAGATTTGATGTTACCTCAAAGTGTATAATTTAAAGAAGAATAAGACAAACAAAACACTTTATACTGCGTTGTTTGCACAATTTTAGATGCCCTGTGGGACTTTCCTGGAGCTTTCAATGTGACTGGACCTGGGAACACAGCTGGCATCTTCGCCACCTACCCTGGAAAACATCTCACCATTGTCAATGGTTTCTTTGATCAGGTATTATTTTAAAACATGGAATCAGCTACCATACATTTCAAATAAATTTAACAAATATGGATGACATTGATCACGTGTATCACTCACAATTTCTTCTTACATATCACTCTCTCCAGATTATTGGCACAGCAGCGCTGATAGTTTGCATTCTAGCTATTGTGGATCCATACAATAACCCCATCCCCCAAGGGCTGGAAGCATTCACTGTGGGATTTGTGGTTCTGGTTATTGGATTGTCTATGGGCTTTAACTCCGGCTACGCTGTCAATCCTGCCAGAGACCTCGGACCACGTCTTTTCACTGCCGTAGCTGGGTGGGGAGTTGAAGTCTTCACGTAAGTTTTAACAGACCTGCAGCAGTTTCCTCATTAATTGTTTACCTCATGAACTCTTCTTCTTCATGTTATCAATGAAGATGTCTAATGACCCTCATTCCCTTGGGGCAAAATAAAAGCTAATTTTCCATAATTAACTCTTTCTCTTCTCATCCTTAGGGCTAGAAATGGTTGGTTCTTGGTGCCCATTTTTGCTCCATTCCTCGGTGCCATCATTGGAGTCATGATCTACCAGCTGATGGTCGGCTTCCACGTGGAAGGAGAGGAACGTGACAAAAAGGAATCAGAGCAGGAAAATGTCAGACTCACTAATGTCAACACCAACAACTCCAAAGACGCTAACAAGGAAGTGCACTGAGTGTTTTGGAGATATGCTATATGCTTCTCGCTCTAAAAGAAGCACATTGTGTAAATAATGACACACAACAAAATTTTTTCTCCCACAAATGTGGGAGCACAACTGGTTTTTCTCCCCCTAAACCATCTTTACAGCTGGGATAGATAGTTGTGTGTACACGACAACAGGCCCCTCTTTTTGCATTATCATGTGATTGTATTATATTATAGAAGAACAAGTGTATATGAGTGTAGAGGAGAAAAACATGGAATTACATTAATTCTTTTGAGGGGTGAACATTTTAATCTAAGTGTCTATAGAACTTTGAACAGTATTGTATGCTAGATACTAATGTAGTTTTATATCAGTTAGTTTTCCATACTTATAAATAGTAGATTTTTCAAGATGTTTTCCCAACCAATTTCTATGCAATGGTCAGTCCAAAGCCTTTCAATGTAAACATTTGAATTCAGGGAAATTGTCAGGAAATTTTTAAATTTTTTAAACTTTGCCCAAATCTCCAAATATTTGCTACTATGAGAGATATGATGACAGATGGTGGTCCCTCACTCTAATACGGCTATATTAAAGCAGATATATATTTATATTTATGTGCTCACTTTAACCTGTAAAAGGCCTAACCAACATTTCCTAAAAAAGCTAACCAAAAACTATTGTCATCAGCTAACAGACTTGACTTTTTACCCTTTGTATGAGCTGTGTCAGAAGCTATTGTAGCCATGTATTCAAGTGCCTGAAAATATCAGATGTGTGTTAATAAATGACAATAATCATTTTATTTGTACAGTGACTACAAGTCTTAAAATGGTTGTGTCCATTTATGCCTGTTAATGTGTTTGTATCTTTGCGTATAACTCCATTCGTGGGTGCTAAACCGGACTGTGAGTACCTTAAAATGTTGTATGTAGGTTGAGGGGAAATGCTTTTGTACTGATACAATAAAGTTCTGTTTTTATTGTTGCAGGAATGTGGTTCACGTTACTCTCTTGGTATTGTTTGTCACAAATGCTTCTCATTTCTGGTGGGAGGCTGTAATCGCATTACATCAGAAAGCAATTCAAGTATACATACTGATAATAAACACCATCAGTTTATGTTACTGGTTTTATAATTCACTTATCAGTAGATTGAAAAAAGTGTCTGCTTTCCATTTAATCCCCAAATGAATACCTGTTTCAAAAGATACTTGGGTCATAACCTTCTTAGCCATGAATGCATTGTGTTTGCAATTAGAATGAATAGGAACTGAATAAGATGAGAATTTAAAACTGAAAATTAAGCAAGGGAGAAAAAAATGTGGAAAAAGACAACAAACCTTAACATTTACATAGTTTCAGATCAGACCAAGGTCAAAAAGAGGGTCAAGTATTTGTGAAAGCAGCTGTAAAAAAAATGACCCAGCAGTGTCTGAAGCTCAGAGCTAAGCAGGAAACAAGACTAGAGACAGTGATCTCTCCATTCACTCAGCTGTGCTCTTTAATAGTGATTTTCTGTTCCCAAAAGGAGACCTGCTCCATCATTATACAGTGCACAGCAGTATTTTAAACTGCTATTTCAAGACTACACTTTTTTTCCAAGCATATCTCAGCATCCACAGACCAGAACTGGGCCACCGTCCTTTGGTGCATAAATCAGGTCAGTCCTGGTTTGCCATGCCAAGGGTTCCTTCACCAAAACATGGAGAAAGTTAGGCATGCTTGCTCTTCATCCAGCTTAATACGCCCAGTCAGTGCTTCATTTTTGAATTTTTGCAAACAGATCATCACACAAAAGGCAAATCTGTTCTTGCACAGTGGCTACCTATTGTGAATCACTGGTTAATCACCTCCAACAGGTTTTAGCAGGTCACCTTGCATGCATAGAAAAGATTATTCATTAATTTTCCTATAAAACACTAATAGTAGCCTATTGTTGTCAAAACAGATTTCACAATGTTTTTTTCCCATCAAGATGACAAAAACACATAGGTACTTTAATTATATAGGGTCAAAATGACAAATTTTGTGTTCCCGTCACAAGTTTATGCCTGTACTTCCTTTTTGAGTAACACCCTAAAGCGGATATACTTAGTGTATTTTACATTAACAATGATCACATCACTACTTGTGATGTGAAAGTGGCAACGTGTAGGGACAAAGAATTACCACCCAACAGTTCCCTTCATGTGTAGGAAGCTGTTTCTGCCAACTGTTTTGTTTTTTTTTGTTTTTTTGTTTTTTTCAGCCAACAACTTTACTTTTTTGATTAACTCCCATTGCTCTCGTCATCGACTTATTTGGCCACAGCAGGGAACTATTCTCTGGAAAATCTCTGTCAGGAAGTTGATGGATACCAAGCACAGACCTTAAAGAGAACAAATCGGGGTTGCTGACAAATTTGCAATAAATCAGTTGACAAAGTCAACGTGGTGTTTTTTTTCCACCTTCCAAAAAAATCTGTGGCAGCATGTTCAGACATCTGAGTTTCTTCATTAAAATACTCATTTGACTGAAAACATGAGAATCAGACTTCATATTGTCTACTTTGATTTAACTATCACTGATTAAAACTATTTTGGCCATGCCGTTTCGATAACTTTAAAAATAGGTAGATTGTGAATATTGCAATAGGTCTTTATTGGTGCAGTTTGAAATAGTTCAAAGTAAAAAAAGAAGCATGCAAACATGTATTTTTTTTTTGCTGCAAACCAATTTGGACTGTACCTACTGCAAGTCTTGCTGACATTTCACAGGAAGGTACATCTGTCGACTGAAAGTCAGTGAAGTGACTGACTCTTGTTTAATACTTAATGACAGTGGCATCAATCAAGCATTTTTTCTAAAATGTTAATTATTCTTTACACACTTCACTGCAGTAAAATGTGTCATTGGGTGCTAGAAAGGCACCTATAAAGAAAATGTATTATTGTTATCATTAGCCAAAAAACAGCATGTTCACAAGCTGCCACAAGCTGCTTTGAATACCCCAATAACAAGAATTCTCAAAACATTTTCTTACACAAAACTGCCGTAATAAAAGTTCCAACTTGTAAGGTGGCTCAGTAACAGTGAAAACCGATAATCATATACTATGTTGAAATGTATTATGCCCCCACACAAAAAGTTTAGGTGAACTAAAACTGAAAAATTATACGAATACCATAGAAAAACGCAAGCCTTTGTCATGAATTAAGAAACTGGTTTGCACTTTTCTGCAGCAATGTAGCAATGTAATTAAGCCCTAAAAGAAAATGCAAACAGCTCCCACAGCTGCCTTTCTTTTGTTCATGTAGAAACACTCCATCTACACAAAGACAATGTTGGAACGGTTGGAAGGGTGTTTTACTACACCCTTCTATATTATTGGGAGAATATTGCACCGCAGAAAAGTTGTGCTGTGTATTACAATCAGAATGATGAGAAACAGGCACGTGACAAAGGAAGACAGACTGGTTGGTCAGGGATTCATCCCAAGTCAAGATAATTACTCATAGCATTACAAGGATTTAGAGAAGCTTAATAATCAAAAAAACAGTTTAGAACATTTTATTTCAGAAATACTGAGACTTTTTGGAAATAACGAGGTGTTTCAAATAGTGTAATGTATACACAATCTAAAATGAATAGCCCTAAGCATGCAAAAGCAGCCCTCACCAACATTATGAGTGCAGACATGTGTTTTCTATCTTGAGCTGCCTTGCTAGGTACATTATGCCGCCTGAGGCTCTGATGGAATTCTACCATTTGATCATGTTTGATAGTTCATGGCTCATGGCAGTAAGACATCGTTTCAGCAAATATTTGCCTTTTATATCCTTGAATCTTTATTTTGATGTGCGTAGGATTCACCTGGCTCAAAATGTAGCAGAAAGTTGTCGCAAATCTACTTAACACCGTGAAGTAGGATTTAGTTTGGTGTTTATCATGCACACATACAGATGATTTCCACTGTTTGACAAAAGTAGTGGAGAAGACTCCATCAGAGTCCGTTTCTTATGTGGCCAAAAAAAGACAAACACATGCCAACCACTAAACAGCACTAAAGAAAAGTGCTGCTTGTTTCAGCATGTCCTCTGCTTTGCAAGAAAAACAAAGACGTGAAAAGTTATAATAATCACAAAGGCAGGGCGCTTAAGCCTCTAACATTACATCTTGTGGTGAGGGGAATGCCTATATCCCACAAAGACTTGATGTATAAAAAGGAGCTCTCCTTGCCAAAACACAAATCTTTCATTTTAAAATGATATAATACCCTTGATATAGCGTCTCACATTCCAAGTATATTCCCCTTAACAGGATTTGTTGTTTAGTATGCAGCTAAAATCTCTATCACATCCCCTAGGCCAAATAGCGTACGCCAGAGTCTCATCAAAACATTTTCACCTGGCAAGACTTTGGCATAGTGTAATACGATTTCACATGAAAAACAATCCTGAGGATGGGTGGGAAAATTTTTGCTACCCTATTTTGCAACATGTGGTCTAGAAATGTGTGATATAACAAAGAAAGAAAACAAGACAGGAAGAACAAAAGAAACAACAATGGATTTCATATAAGAGGTAAATAGCTGCAATAAGTTCTAACGATAACGACTTTCACCCTGTGTTTTACAGAGCAATAAAATGTATCTCACACATATTTGTCTAGAGTGTCTGGTTCAGGCTGGCACTCTAATGGCCTGTTTTGTTATACACAGTATGAAACACCTGAGGGAAGAGGTTGGTACACATGTGCGGGCCATGTGTGATAACAGCAGTATTTACAGTCAAGTTTTAAAGCAAAAGTGAATCCAAGAGTGAGACAGCCGCATCAAATTCAATACACCACTTTTGAGGAGCTCGACCATTCCCTTCCATTTACAATAATTCGTTTGAGCTAGCAAATATGTTGTAAGACACACGATTCAGTGTTAAATGCTACGTTAAACATGCTGAAAAGATCTGAATATGGAAAAAAAAATGCAAACAGCTCGGATCCTCCAATGAGTGTCCAAACATTTTAGAAGATGGGTGAACGCAAGGGAGGAGAAGACAAGAGCAAAGAATAGAAGCAACAGTAAACAGACGTGTCCTAAGGACCATAGATTTATTACCAGGCACTATTTCCTTCTCTACAACACACAATAGCCACTCTTCAATTCAATTCCAAATTCCAGTGAGAAACATGCTAACATCTTGTGACCATGTGTTGTTGTTTTTGTCAAATCTGTCTGCACCACAATGATGACTCTCTAAAAAACATTTTCAAAGCACGTCTGTTCGTTTTGCTTGCCTTTCATCCTCTTGCCATTTCATATAAGCGTTCAGAGCAAAAATGCTATTCGCACCAGTTATCGGTGCAGAGATGGCTTCTGTTTCCGTTGGGTTATTGGTATTTATACAGAGGAGACGATCTACCTCTCTGAAAGGTTATACGAGGGTCAAGAATTCTCATGAGTTCTGCTTCGTCTTGTACCTGTCTGATGTAGTATAACTGTGATGCTTAAGGATGAACAGGATATTGCGGTGGTTAGTTTTTGCATTCAGGAGGGAGACTGTCTCCTAATCCATATATCCCTGTGAGTGCTGCTCTCAGGTATGATAAGACAAACAGGAGAAATATTTGGAGGGATTTTTAAAAAGATTTAAGTACAGATTTATATTTTATTCCGTAGAGTGTACATCATATCACTTCATTAATGCTATATTAAATCCAAAGATAAAGAGTTCAATCAAAACTGGTTGCAAATCAACTGATCTGAAGAATTGTTTGTAGAGACATTGGCTAACTAGATCTACCAGGTAGTGACTCTACTGAGTCAGTCAGTCACACCTCCTATTCACCAAGGCGTCACTCCCATCTTCTTCTGCCTCAAAAGATAGTGCAGATAGAAGTGCACAGACGTGTCTTTTCACAGAAAAGACACGTCTGTGCACATACAGCACAGCTTGTCAATATTTGCAAAGTGACAGGCGTTACCTTGTTTTGGCTCAGCAGCCAGACACACCAGATTTAAATTTACAAATGACCAAGTCCAACCACTGACTTAGCTGTAGGGTTAATCGGGAGTTTAGAGGATCCATACTGGATGAGCACTATACCGTCGAGTGTTGCGCAGAAGGAAAATGAGAAGGTTATGATTTGCACACTTTTCACGCCATGTGTGTGTGTAAACAAACTCCAAATATAGAGCTGAAAGTTAGCACTTAACTCTGAAGTTATTGTTTTATTTCAAATGCAGTGTTGGAGGACGGAGCCAAGATGAAAAAGAACTTTCCAAATACGTACTACTTTGTTATGCATGTCAGCTCTGCAACAAGAAGTAAGTAGTAGTAAAGTATAAAAAGTATAAAGAGTAAAAAAAAAAAAAAAACTACTGATATAGTTTACAAACATTTTAGGCCACTTTAACATGTATATTGAACAATTATTGTGACAACTAAATGATAATTCTTTTGCAGAAACACAAAATAAGACTGAAAATACCCTGTTTTTCCTGGTTGGACATGTGGATGTGGTTTGGAAGGGTGTAGGATGCCATGTCATTTTCAGGGTGCTGTGCTCTGTTCTGTAAACTTCGTCCCCTCTCATTAGTGTAAACACTACCAGCAGGAGAGATAGGGTGTCAGCTCTAGGTTTGGTGTTACTTTCTTTATATAAAAAAAATGTAAATATGTCCATTAAAACCACAGCACATAGAGCAAAGGTAGAAGTAGGTGTTGCGTATGCACTTTTCACCAGGCAGAAATTTTTTTTTTTATATATATCTTAAACACTGTCATGTTCTGTCCTTCTAGAAGTGTTTTATTCCAATACGGATATGCTCGTGATTGTTCAAATGAAGGAGAGACCAAATTAACCTGCCTCTCCCAAAAAACTGTAAAAGAAGCCTTTGGATTTCTATCGTAAACAGACTCCTCCATCTGGGAAGTTTACATGACAGAAGGAAATACCATATCCCCTGGAACCATCGCCACCATCAACTTAACATATCTGTGATTACAGCATTCCTACAGACAGTCTGATGTAATTACGATAAACAGACAGACTTTTATCAGGAATCATTTCATTTCCTCCTTACTCAAGAAAAGGGTGGCTGATGTGCCGCAAACACTGAAGAACATACACTTTACATAATACATTGTGTTCCGCCTCAAAGAAACAATACAAGTTGGGTACGTCTGCCATTTTATTAGCTAGTTCAGTTAACAAACAAACAAACTCTTTTTAGTTGGGTAACTAAGAAATTTACCATCAATTGGTGGTCTACCAGATCTCCACTTACATAAAGAATACGCCAAAAAAACCATCAGTGCCAATGGACAAAACAATCTCCACTGAACCTGGTTCTGCACCTTAAGTTGAGATCTTAACTGTGCACTTTTAAGGATGAGAAGTGCTCAGAATAATGCAAAGTGTAAATCTCTACAGTTCAATTACAGCTTAGAAAACTTCATCTGCCGAATGCACACTGTGTGATTTAGTCAAAAGTTCCAGAAAAAGTAAATATAGCAAGGATCTTGAGTAGAGACTGTTTTGTTAACTGGCATTTCAAATGGAAAAAATGGACTGTTAAGGTCAAGCCTGCTGTACATCACAAGCAGTACAAGTCAGTTAAAAAAAATAAATTAATAATAGGTTATATAAGGTCAGTATGAAACATATTTTGTTACAGTACTGAATCATATGGTAATACTGTTAAAGTTTCCTATGTAAACTAGGTCAAAGTTTCCCGCAGATGAATCACATACTGTAGCTAAGATACAGAACACAGTATAATAATCCTGACTTGTTATGAAAATAACTTTCATCAAACTGAGTTTCCTGCTCCATGACTGTAATTATATGTCCCTAAATTATCTTATTAATCCGAATACCTAAGATCTTTTAGGTGTGCTGCGACCTGCTGTTAGCAATCATGAGATCAATCATCAGTGAAAGATCAACTCAGTGTAAAGGAACACCTGAGCTGACCTCACAACACTGTCCTACATCAAACTGGGTCTACACGATAATATTTTCATGGTTTAGATCTTGGCAAACAAGAATTAGTTACAAAAGTATTTATTCAACGTGAAACTTTTTGAGCTGTAGTAGTTCTACAAATAATGTCTGAGTGTTTAATATTTATTCTGCAGTCCTTTCATCCAGTAAGTAATTCCTCAAATCCCCAACACAAGTCAGAACTCAGTATCTTTGAAAACTTACAGTCCAACCCCTACTTTTTTTCATGGTGACAGCTTCAAAACAGCTTTGATCTTCTTCTGGCGGCTAAGCCCTGACATCGAGCCAATTTTCCATTTTATGAAATAGTTGAGCCCACCATCAATTGTTTGCCATCAAAAGTTTGATGCCAATATTGTGAAATAACAGAAACCTTATTTTGCCTTTTGTTTTCCGTCCAGACACAAACGATAACACATATATTCTTGCATACAAAACCCCCCATGCTTGCACACAGAAACACAAACATGACCATGTCCAGACCTACATAGGGCAGTACAATCTTCAGGCCTCGTACAGCGGAGTAACAGTGCCATCCTTCCACTCGATCAGGATTTCTCCCCGATGTAAAGTTGGGGAGGAGTGTGGGAGGCGCATGGCATGCTCTGTCAGCGGGGCCCTTTCACTGGGCACCGGAGACCCAGGAGTACTCTGTACCTCTGGCCTCAGAGAGTACGACTTCAAAACACACACTACCTTCTTCCTTCTGGCGTAGAGAAGACAGAAAAGAGCAAAAGTAGAGTAGTCAGTGTTTTCACCATTTTTTCAGTTTTTACAAGTTTTTTGATGTAGCGTAGTGTTTGGGTTTTTTTGTGACATATTTCAACAAAATCATATTTATTGTTTAGAATGAAGAACATCGCAATGTGTTCTGTTACATGTCATTAATCTCGCATGTCAAAAATGGCCAACCAGAGACATGATTAACAGAGACGCAAAATGATTTTTATGTTGAGCACATAATTCATTAATCCACTTATCTTCTCAACATTAACTCTACATAACGAAAAATGCCTACTTTTGTGTACTTTATGTGTGTGTGTGTGTGTGTTTAGGCATTCACCTGTTGGAGTAAACATTCAGGATCAGAATGACAGTCCCCAGGACAAGAGCCAAAGAGCTTAGCACCAGCATAGTTATCTTCCAGCCCATCCCTGCACAAATATAGAGTATACATGTACACATGAAGACTGAAGAACACATTGGACACTTCATAAAACCCACATTTCAGCTCATGTTTTTTTTCTTTATCTAAACTGCAACGCTTGCATTTGTTTTATTTCTGTAAAAACACTGAATCAGCAAGTGACAGCTCCAGGAAACTTCAGTTTGTTGTTTCTCATTCATCTATCTCCATCTAGTGGTGGAAAAGTGACTCATGACATTTATACTGAACAAGGTTAATTGTTCATGCTTCTTCATGTGACAACATTTAGTATTATAGCAGAAAACAATCATTTCCAATAATAAGAATGGATAAAACCCACAGAGGACTCATTCAATCTTTTATTGCGTCTAGTTTACCCGTCTTACCATAGTCCATACTGAAGAAAATCATGGTGGGATCAGCAGGAGGTTTGGTGCTAAGTGATGAAAGATTCCCATCTCTTTCAGAATATGTTTCTGTGACCTTGACATCTATGATGCCTTCAACTGGAGAAGTAGGGAGGAAAAAAAAGAACAATGGAAGCAATGACTGAAAGTGAACATCATAGGTTTTTATTTTTTTTCTACTCTCTTTGAAGGCTGCATTTGTTATCCTTTTAGCCAGTGAATCAGCATTTTCTTGACTTGATATGTCACAGTGGTGCTGTTCCATGCAGCGGCTGGCTGTCTTCCAGGATGACAGCAATACCGAAACGTGCACTAAGCTTTACCAAACATTCAGACTAAAAGCTGGCATGCTGCAATCTAATCAGCTGGTCACTGCAAAAGCCTAATGCAACTGATATCAGACACAGCACATAGAGTTTGGACATTTCAATTAAGAAAGAAACATTTGTAACAGAGCTAATGAATGGGAAGAAAATTATCTCAACTTTAAAATAACAAAACAATACTAAAATCTACAATCTACTTTTATATCTATAATCTACCTCTATTCTAATCTATTGTAAGTCTCATAAAGCACACAGAAATAGCAAAAACAAATAATGCATAAAAATACCACATATAATTTTAAGTAACTACTAAGTAAACATTATAAACAAAGTCCATAGAGTAAAGGAAATTAATCTAGAAAATGTTAACAATAATGTAAGTTATTGGCATGCAGGTTTTTTTTAATTAAATGTGGTTTAAATAAGGAAAGCCACTGACTAGACCTCCAAGGAAACATATGTTACTTTTATTAGTATCACACGCTTCAGGAAAACAACGTCCATGAATTACTGCTAGTGTGGTAAGTATTGGTCCTTACATGATTCTGCCTGTTTGTGTATATCAGAGATGGCACTTGGAAAAACGCCAGATTCCAATGAATTTCCCAGATATGGAAGAGACTGATCTTGGTGTTGATAATGTTTGCTATTTCTCCCATTGCACAATGTCTGGTTGTCAAGCGTCCGCCACCTGCTGCCCTGCTTGTAAAAGGGGGGATGGTATATGACTTTTTCCAACTTATTAAGATAGAACAAAGAATATCATAAACAAACATAAAAAAATCTCTATCTTGTCAGATATATCACATGGATGTGGCCTTGTGGTCATTACCTGCTTATGTTCCCGTGAAAGAAAGACCAAAGTGGATTCTGGTGTGGCACTAAGGTGCAGTCCCTGCCCTACCAGAGTGAGGTGGCCTTTCTTGGAGCAGGACCACGCCTGCCGACTTTCTTCTCTGCCTACATCCGCTGCACCCAGTCCCTCATTAGTCTTCTCACTCTCAGTCCTTAAGCCACACGGCTGCAGATAGACGCCTTCATACTGTTCTGCTGGTGCAGTCAGGCACTCCCCTGTAAGGTGACTGCTGAGAGCGTGGCTGTCAGGATGCCAGCGCCATTCCTGGAGGGACGAATATGGGCTGCATTCCCCCAAGGACACTCTACCTCCACTTGCGCCTTCTTGCACCTGCAGACATTTACCTATCAGCTTGTTCTGAATCTTTAATCCTGACACATCTGAGGACGAGACAAAGAAAAAGATGTAAATGTCTGTTGTAAATACTCTGCTACACATATTCTACTGTTGCCATACATATTCTGCTGTACAAACAAGTTTACTGTACATAATGTTTTATACAAAAAACATGTTTTTCATAGATTAGATACTTTTTTAAAATATTGTTTTTTGTGGGGTGTTTTTGCCTTTAATGATAGAGACAGAAAAGAGACAAGAAACGAGGAGGAGAGTGAGTGAATGAAAAGCAGGAAAGTTTGACTTGGTCGGGATTCGAACCGGCAAACAGCTGCATAGCTACATACGTCTATCCAGGCACCCAGGTTAGATATTTTATTAATCCCACAAGGGCTGGGATATTGGATCCCAGCAGCAAAACACAACAAGACAAAGGACAAAAAGGAATCAAATCTGGGGCGGAGACAAACAAAAGGAGGCATTGCTAAAGACTCTGCTGCACATACTAGTCTACTGTGTCTAATGATAAACAGATAGACCACAGCACAAAAAATGGCACTTGCTGCTACAGACTGGTACAAGATGTCCAACACCTTACTGCACATGTTGAAGGAGAAGAGCTTCCTCAGAAAATAGAGACTGCTCACCCTCTTCTTGTACACAGCGTTGATGTTGTCATTCCAGTCCAGTCTGCTGTTCAAGTGGACACCCAAGTACTTGTAGTGCTCCAAGATTTCAACTCTTCACCCGTTATTGTACCGTTTATATTGTTTTACACAAGATGCATTCTTCTGGACTATAATTTCTACCTCTTACATATATATTAGACATCTTTATTTTATATTACACTTACTTTCTCTATTTATATATTTCTTCAAGGCCTGATTTCTTTCCTTTCTTTTCTTTTTTTCAGGGCACATTAATGTAAACGAGGAGATTACAGTGTCCAGTATAAAAATAAACATTCATTTGTGAGGTATGATATTAGTGTGTTCACAGTGTACTGAGATTGCCAATTGATCACAGAGGGACTGAATAGAGGTTGTCAGAGGTTGTGAAGCCAGATTTCATATAAGAAATGGCGGATTTATCTTTCGTTGCCTCTTAGCAAATCTGTATTGCAAATATACTATTTAAATAGTTGAAAAAGTTAGTTCTTGTGATATTTAGATGTAATCGGCTTACTAGTGAGGCAGCAAATACCTATTTTATACCTTGTTTTTTCACGTAAATATAATTTTTAATGGGTTTAAGTTAGCTAACATTTAGCTGCACTGTTTTGGAAGATAGAAGATGAGAGAGACAGTTCAGGTTTGCAGAAAAAAGTTTGTTATTCCCTTACAGCGACATAACATACATAAACATAAACGTCTAAATAATATTTCATTCACTCAGTGTACTTATTAGTTCAGGCTTACAAAGTGCGCAGCTACTGAAAAAATACGATGTGTGCAACAATTTGGGCAGCTAACGTTATATTTATGTCCATTCCTCAGCTTCGATCAAATGAGTTCCACCAATTGCATTTAAAAAAAAAAAAATTACAAGCTGTCGAAAAACAAAACAAAACATAAAAAGTCTACAAACTTTACACATTTTTGTCTTACTTTGAAACACGACGAAGGCGAGCCAACAGGGATACAGCAGCCTCACTCCCATGGCGATGGCGATGACAGGAGATAGTTTGTTTGCAGCTTCCAGGGACTGAAGCGTTTGCTTCTATTAGCAACAGCAACAAGTGCAAGTGGGCGGGACCAAATGTTTATGCTGCCTCCCTCTGTGCATCCATGACATGTATGGATAAATGGAGGGACCATGCATTCCTTCCAAAAAAGTGGTTATCTGTTGGAATGCTTTCTTATTTATCCTAAAATCAAAGCAATTTAAACATGTTAAACATGTCTCTGAAAGGTTCTTCTCTACTGGGGGAAAAAAAATCCCTGCTATTTATATGTAAGCAAGCAAATGTGTGTTGTTGAATCTGTTACTGTCTTTCAACACACCTTGTTTACCACTAAAGCAGGCAAAGAAGAGGATGTGTTTACTACCAGTGTCCTAGCCCTCCATGGACTACCAATTAGATTTAAAGAGCATAAATCTGCTATAAGGAGAAAACAGTGTTTCAAGCTGAAAAGGATTGTCCAGTCGTTACTGTGAAGAATGGGACAGCTTCTGGGGCCTGCAAAGTCACATGATGTTTTTCTCTGTCACAATGCACTGTAAGGAATGCAAAAGGTCTTGATCTAAATAAATATATTTAATGGGTTTAGGATGATTCAAACTGTATTCCCTAAAGTTTGAGAATAGTTCCTATTTTGTCTGCAACTCTTTCAGTGTCTTGTTCTCTGCACAATATTTGTAGTTTTGCTGACCAATCAAAACCACATCTGTTGGTCATTCAACTTTAAGCTTGAATAAAGAAGAAAACATGTTAATGGACATAAAATGAATTATGTTGAGCACTGCCATGAATAAATGTGTCAAACACATGTATGTGTGAAAGTTAAACCTGAAAACAGGTGTTACATATCACTGTCTAAAAATAAAAATAAAGTGAAATAATGTATTACTACAAAAGGTGCAATGGTCACAGCAAACATAGACAGCATAGTGTAAGATAAAAACAACCGTTAGCAAGCATGAGCTTTTCAAAAGCAGGATGTTATAATGAAGCAGTCACCACAAAACCTGACCACATGTTAAGCAATACAACCAGTAAATTGCAGTATCTCCACTTACTTAACAATTTGCAAACACAATTTGGGGCAAGTATAATTGCATGGGCAATTCTTGGGTGTTTTGAACGCACTTACACATGTGCACGCGCACACACACACATATATGTGTTATTATTTTAGACACATTATATTTGCCAAAAGCCTTGCCTTAGATGAAGATCAGATAACATTTTATGACAAATTTATTCAGAACACCATGAAATTCCAGTGTTCACATACTTTTTCTTGTGTGTGTGTGTAAAGCACAATTGTAGATAATGTTAAATGGTGACACAAATCCAAAATGTGGTTTCACATTACTTCAAGATTATGTCATATTTAAAGTTTATCTTTTATGATCTGGTCTGCCGATGTCATGAGTGCCAGGATCCATGTCACATGTATGACGGAGGTACTTCTCCCTGTTGAAACTGAGGTGGAGCTGTAGGGACTTGGTGCGGCACTGAAGGTGGCGCAAAAGGTGCAGCAGGAAAACTATATAGAGGAGCCTGTTGTGGCGCCTGATTATTGTCGCCAGTTGTTATGTTCACGTGTTGCATGGGATCTGGTGCTGGGTATCCATAAGCACCTGAACCTGGAGGGACATGATTAGGTTGAACAGGGAAAGCATGGGGAGGAAAGTCACAGTATGCCGGACCTCCAGTGACCACAGCTGGGTATGGCCCTACAGCCTCCTCAGGATTAAGGTTAGCCCAGCTGGAAGGAATGACAGCCAGTGGAAGTACCACCTCTGGGTCAGTGGCAAAACTGATGTCCAAATACACCTGAGAAATGGAAACATAACTTTTATGAGGGTTTGAATCTGTCTACAACAGAAAATACTAAACCTATTTATGAAACAGTTAATTAGCAGGTGAACACAATTATTGTAATTTTCATGTGCTGTTAAACTGTGTTACCTTGAGGTAATAGCTCAGTGAGATGAGTTCACAGTTTTGAAAAGAGTAGACGGCATCGTTAGGAATCTTCACTTGGCAGGAGACTGTTATCTCTGAATTTGGTGTAATGTTGTCCCCTATTGCTTTGTACAGAATTTTCTGAGAGCTAGTTGAATGGCCTTGGGCACGAAACACTGTGGTCTGAAGTAAGCTGAATTTGGGTTTCATGTTTTTGGAGGAGGAGTTGTGGATTTGGGCAACAACAGACAATGTGTCACCTGCCAAAAACAAATAATAATATCTGAATATGTAGTCATTTTCCAGAAATTATATCACCACATAATTGTATAAAAAAACATGTATATACAGTACGTAACACATCTGCATTGTATATTACATGTACAGTATAATTACACATATTACATCATATATCTCCCATTGTCACATGGGAGAAGTGAACGGGGGTGATCTTACCTGGAGAGCAAACCTTTCTGTTGACTGAAGCAGACATTTTGACTTGGCTCTTAGAAAATGTTCCCAAGTCTTTACTCACTGAACCAGACTGTGGACACAAATGATACAAACAAACAAACAGTATTTTATATCAGCTTGACTTGATCCTATGGCTAAAATAAAAAGTCCAAGAGAAAATATCATCTATCATCTATCATCTTGTACAGGTGACACATTGTGAAAAGTGAAAACTTCCTAGTCATATTATGGAGATGAACTTGTGCAATCTCATGGATTTAACATTTCCACATCCTCATAATTACCAAATTCACTCATAGCGGAAGTTACTTTTTCAAAATCTGCATTTCCTCTACCCTCTTATTTGAATACCTTGTTGTATTTGCTGGTATCTGACTGTGGTTTTATTTAAATAATGTAAACATGCAAAATAAACATAAAGATGTTTACCAGCAGAGAGATTAATGTTCACTTACCATCCCTTGTAGGGGATATCCTAAAGACTTTGAAACAAAACTGATTTCCTTTTGTGCTGTAGACGGCCAACGCAGGCTTCTGGACATCTTAGCTTCAAGCATGTACTTGACTTGTCCATGAGCCCCTTTAAAGGATGTCGGCATTTCCCTGTAAGACAAGAACCGGTTCACATCTACTGCAACTTATAAAAACGTGATCACTAGTATACTAATGATAGATACAGGAAATTCCTACTTACAGTTGCGGGATTGTAAACTCGAAGTTAAAGCGATGGGAGCCTTTGGGAAGTATCTTATCTGGAAAAAATAATTAAGTATCACTCACTAGTTACTACAACAACAACAACAACTATGATTACGATGACTATCATGGTTTATAGAAATGTGTTTAAGAGGCTTTAAATATATTTGTCCTACCTGGAGCATCTTCTGCGACAAAGTATTTCTTAAATTTGAAATATCTCTTGTGGTCACGGTAAGTTGTCTCCGACTCCTCTCCGGTTTCCTCGCTCCAACTGACATTCACGTCCCCTTTGAATTTCACGAAAAGACACTTCACTTTGGCGTCTTTTGTCAGTGTTAAAGAAACGGTGCCTACGACAGGATCTCCTTGTGAGAATATTCCCTCTTGATTGACAGTTTCGTAACTCAGACTGAATTCCTGCACCCGCGACATTCTTCAGCGGACACCAGGCAGCGCACAGATGTTAGAAGTTAAGCAAATAGTTACTCAACAATCAGGCTTCTTGTATCCTGACCCACCCTGAGATCGACGTCATACGCAAAATATCCGATACTGCACAATGTCAAGATGTGGACACACATGAAGTGATGTGTAAATGTTGGGTTTAAGGGGATTTAACAGGCGTATAAATACTATACCGCGTGAGCTTAATCATTAAGTAAATATTCAAAAATATTTATGAGTCCATTTGGGTGTCTCTGATAATGTGGGAGACATGAGATGAATGAGACATCAGATGAATGTATCCTGATCCACCCAAAGACCATACGTCACAAGTAGAAAACAACTCAAGTCAACTTTAAGCTTGAATAAAGAAGAAAACATGTTGATGGACATAAAATTAATTATGTTGTGCATTGCCCTGAATACGTGTCAAATACCTGTATGTGTGAAAGTCAAAAGCTGAATGTCTTACACATACAATCACAAAAACATTTAGATATAGAGGAAAGAACCAGGTGCAGCTGTCATGAAGCCACCATGGGCATCAAAAGCAGAACATTATAATGAACCAGTTACTTGAGGAAAAAAAAAAAGACCACATATTAAGCAATACAACAAGGGAACAGCAGCAACTCCATTTACTTAAGTTGCTGTAAAATGACACAATTTGGGCTATGCAATTACTTATGTCCCAAATTGTGCCATGGATCACTAACACACACCCTCTAAACAGAAAGTATGATATATATATATATATATACACACACACACACACACTCACTGGCCACTTTATTAGGTACACCTTGCTAGTACTGGGTTGGACGCCCTTTTGCCTTCAGAACTGCCTTAATCCTTCGTGGCATAGATTCAACAAGGTACTGGAAACATTCATCAGAGAGTTTGGTCCATATTGACATGATAGCATCACGCAGTTGCTGCAGATTTGTCGGCTGCACATCCATGATGCAAATTTCCCGTTCCACCACATCCCAAAGGTGCTCTATTGGATCGAGATCTGGTGACTCTGGAGGCCATTTGAGTACAGTGAACTCGTTGTCATGTTCAAGAAACCAGTCTGAGATGATTCGAGCTTTATGACATGGCACGTTATCCTGCTGGAAGTAGCCATCAGAAGATGGGTACACTGTGGTCATAAAGGGATGGACATGGTCAGCAACAATACTCAGGTAGGCTGTGGTGTTGCCACGATGCTCAATTGGTACTAAGGGGCCCAAAGAGTGCCAAGAAAATATCCCCCGCACCATTACACCACCACCACCAGCCTGAACCATTGATACAAGGTAGGATGGATCCATGCTTTCATGTTGCTGACGCCAAATTCTGACCCTACCATCCGAATGTCGCAGCAGAAATCGAGACTCATCAGACCAGGCAATGTTTTCCAATCTTCTATTGTCCAATTTCGGTGAGCCTGTGCGAATTGTAGCCTCAGTTTCCTGTTCTTAGCTGACAGAGTGGCACCTGGTGTGGTCTTCTGCTGCTGTAGCCCATTTGCCTCAAGGTTCGATGTGTTGTGCGTTCAGAGATGCTCTTCTGCATACCTTGGTTGTAACAAGAAGTTATTTGAGTTACTGTTGCCTTTCTATCAGCTCGAACCAGTCTGGCCATTCTCCTCTGACCTCTGGCATCAACAAGGCATTTTCGCCCACAGAACTGCCACTCACCGGATATTTTCTCTTTTTCGGCCCATTCTCTGTAAACCCTAGAGATGGTTGTGCGTGAAAATCCCAGTAGATCAGCAGTTTCTGAAATACTCAGACCAGCCCGTCTGGCACCAACAACCATGCCACATTCAAAGTCACTTAAATCACCTTTCTTCCCCATTCTGATGCTCGGTTTGAACTGTAGCAGATCGTCTATATAAATGTTGTTTTAAGGTAATTTAAAAGATTTACAAATATTATACTATGCAAGCTTAATAATCAGGCTGCTATAAGTAAATATTCAAAAATATTTACGAGTCCATATGCCTATGATAATCTGATGTGGGAGACATCAGATGAATAAGCGTGTTTGCAAAAGGCTGTACTTCTTTGTTCTTTATTCAAACAGACAAGACAGAAAACACCGGCAATATAATACAAAAACAATCAAGGTTTGCGAAGTAGTGTATTACAGACAGGAATCTCATATTAAACTTGACAGACTGAGATAAGTAGACTGTATATAAATGTAACATTTTAAACAAAAATATAAAAAATCTTTGTATTTCCTGTTAAATACCATTAGTATTTTGTTTTAATTATCCATCACATTATAGTGAGGTAGAGAAAGTATTAATGAGTATAAGGCTGGAAATTGATCACTGTAGGACACTTTTGTTGAGCAAGGCACATAAAATACACATAGTATCCTGATGGATGATTTACTACCCGAAAGTTCATAAATCATATACAAGGCAAATATCATATTATAGTTGTCGTACAACTTTACATGCAATGAGTAAATATCACAAACATTTCCCATTTGAAACAAAATAACACCAACTTTTTAGCAACACTAAAACAGTGTAACATTACTTAATAACTGAGAAACACCTAGTCACCTTTGGTGGTGGCAACTATTTTATGATTATTGAGATAATTCAATCATGAGAGATCCATCTACTGTTTTTTATCAGATTTGTTAGTGTCAGAGGATGGGAAGAGAAGTGAGTATTCAGGAGGTGGTTCATCTGGTTGACCCAGGAAGTCCATGTTCATCCCTGGTGCAGAAGGCAGCACGTTGTATGAAGGAGGGGTGGGGTATTGGTAAAACGGTGCAGATGGGGGTGGGTGTATCTCTGGGGCAGAAGGTGGTGGATGAAATGTTGGGACAGAAGGGGGAGGGTGAAGCACGGAAGACGATGATGCAGCTGAAAATGGGGCTCTGTACGGAGAATCCAGTGGCAATGCTGCATTATTAAGGCCCCCACTAGCCTGTGCTGGCTGAGGAGGGTACATATTTGGCAGACCAGCATACATTGGTGGGTTATCCGAGTATGTTGGTTGTGGTGCTGGATACCTTTGAGCTCCTGGATATCCAGGACTGCTTGAAGGTGAGTATGCAGGATAAGGACCCATAGGCACCGCTGGAGGAGGAAAGCTATTGTGACTTGGGCTCATGTGATTCCCTGCTGCATATGGACCAGTAGCCACGGGATGCTGAAGGCCATAAGTTAAGGCACGTGGAACAATGACCACTGGGAAAACAACCTCTGGGTCAAAAGAGAAGCTGATGTCCAGATACGCCTGAGGAAAAATAGGATTGCCTTATTAGATTGTGATTATTTACTTCGCTAAAATAAAATTGAAATATCTGTTACAAGAAAATCAGAAAAAGTAATGGGTCAACCATGCTATATATTCTCAGTTGACAACAGCTATATCAATGGTATCAACTTATTATGGTTTATCGTGAAGATACTAATACATTGTTACATACCGTTAAACAGTATTCCACCGAGAGAATCTCACAATTCGAGATTGTCAGCATCAGATCTTGAGGAATCTTCATTGTACATTGGACCTCACTCTGTGTTCTGGCTTTCATCCGCTTATCAGCCACTTTCTCAATAGTTGCTTTTTCATGTTTGGTGCTGCCGTTAGCCCGATACTCCACCGATCGCGTTAAACTGAATTTAGGGGTCATCTCACTGGATGAGGCATTGTTGATTTTTGCAATAATCCTCATTGTATCGCCTATGACAAAAACATCAGACCAAATCAGTTTTCATTCATCTTAAAAGAGTAAAACTAAAACTACTAAAACTGGGTTTCAGTATCAGATGGTCTCCCTCAAAAACTTGAACCTACAATGTATGAGAAGGAATTTCATTACCTGGGGCATACGCCATTCTGTCAAGAATGACATCCATGTCCACGTGTCCTTTTGAGAAAATACCCATCTCTTTCTTTGTTGTTCCAACTTGTTGTGACTAGAATGCAATCGACAGGGAAAACAATCACTTTTCTTCAACTTCCATAGTTAAGAGAACAAAATACATAATTTAATTGTTTCAGTTGTGGGGCTGGGTAGGATTTCCAGTTCCTCGGGGTGACAGGTGCCAATGCTGTTTTCTTTAACATCATCATCTATCAGATTATGTAGCAGATGGCACTGAGGGCAGATTTTGCCAGCACTGCTTTTTATTTATTTATCTTAAATGTTTTATTTGTACAGAAGCCATAATATGTATTGAAACTATCCACAGTTCAGTCTGTAATTTATTCAATAGAACTGGGGCACTGTTTCTGTACATACACATTGCTGGTGAAACTCTGACAGACTTCTGTATTTTGACTTTTTAAAGCAGGAAAAGTCAAGCTAATACCATTAATTATTGCTGTATTCCACTGAGCTATACCAGTGCGTAAGCACTTGGGATAGTTGGTCCCTGGATCTGACACCTCTAAATGGAAAGCAGCCATTAATGCGGTTTTAATTAAGTTACAGGTGCACTTTTACAACTGTAACACTTTGAACTGTTGAGAAAAAGGATTATTACCTCCATTATAGCATTAGTGACAGCAGAGATTTTATGCGACCAGGTAGAATGGCAGACAGTTCAATGTGGTTTAGAGGAACTATGTGACACTGTATTTATCAATTTTAATCACCTGTTTTTTAAGCAACAACCTGTTATGAGAAATGAGCAATTACCAGCACCCATTGTAAAATAGCATTATAAAAATGCTATCTTCACATATTGGACTACACAGTGAGGATATAGTTTATGTCGGGTGACATTATTGGGTATGTGTGTGTATGTATGGTTTTGCGCACCATCGCTGAATGGAGGTTAAGGCGCTTGGAGACAAAAGTGAGCTCCTTTGTCACTGTACGATCCAACTTCCAACTCCTAGACATCTTAGCTTCCAGCTTGTAAACAATCTTTCCATGACATCCCTTGAAGGATGATGGCATTTCTCTGTATTGGACAATCAATAGATTAATGTTAAATGAAAAATTAAATGAGCAATTGCTAATCCAATTCAAATTCAATTACAAATACTCATCCATACGCTATAGGTGAGCATTTGGTCCTTTTCTTTAACATCAATTACACGAAAGTACAAACATTATGAATTAGTACCTATACTTACGTGTTGGGTATTGTAAAGCGAAATGGATATACATGATTCCCTGCCTGCAAGGTGGCTGAAAAGCAAAGAATATTTATGTTAGTGCCGTTCTATCCTCGACTAGATTTCTGTAAACAGTAATGCTCTCAAGACCAAGTTTAATACAATAATGTGAATCATACAAAAAAATAATCTTTCTGTTCTCCTGCATCTCATTTTCCACCACACCAATGTTACTTTCATTTACTGTGGTATAAGCCATAACCTAATGTACTTGAAATTTGATTCACATGGAGCAGCCATATCATTACTGATGACATCAATAACGCAGTATCAATAGTTCAATTATTTGAAGCATATTGACAATGGATATCTTGTTGAGTGTTTATTACTTTTCTGACAATATTTTACTCCTAGGACTCCTGGAATTGAAAACTTAAAATATTTTGTGTATATACTATTTGAATACGATTTGTGTAAGGTGCGTGAGACATGCAATAACAAACAAGACGTCATCTACTAACCTTTAGAGCCCTGTGGGGTCAAAAACTCCTTCAATTTGAAATACCTCCTGTGTGCACTGTAAGTGTGGGTGTGATCGCCTTGCTTTCTCGTCCAACGTACGTCCGCGTCTCCCGTTACTTTAACAAACAGGCTTTGAACCTCAATGCTATTTGCTAACACCAGTATCACTTTACCAGTTATCGGGTCTCCCTCCGAGAACGTCCGCTCCTCATTCACTTCGTCGTGAATTACCGTAAAGCTTGTAATGGACGGCATTGTGGCAGATCAGCGTAAACGAATCAAAGCTACGTGGCTTTAATTAAGAAACAAACCATGTAGTTAATCTACCTTCTGACTCCCACACGGTTTCACTATTTGGAGGCGGTCTGGTTATGGCGGAAATTCTCGGCTTCTGGTAAGTGGTCACGCCCTACGAAAGTCTGATCAAGGACATCTACTGCCATCCAATGTACAGAAGAGAAAATGACACCAGACCACCACGTGCAAAAACACAAATTCAAAAAGAACGGCGCGCGCCCCCCGGAGGCCAAGCGTGGAAAAACACTGATGCGGAAGTGATGGGTGCACAAAATGAGCACTGAGTAGTTTAGTTTAGTGATATACATGGTAATACATACTTAATACTACTACCTTTATTGCTGATGACTATGTATATGAATGTGTATATATATATATATATATTATATATCTTATATTATATTTCATATATATAGATATAATTGTTAAATTATGTAATTTAATATTAAATAAGGTAATTTCATTTTTTAAAACTGAGTCTTATTTTTTAATTTATATGTCACCACCACAGGGACAGAGAGAAGATTATTTCAATTCATATTTCCTGGACAATGAGCAAATTTGACAATTAAGTTGACTTTGACCTTGACTTAATAATATGTAAGAATATCCAAGCTTGGATATTTACAGATATTTCTTTTTTATTTTGGCATTAATCAAAAGCAAATTTGATAAGAACTACTTCTATCTGATTTATTATTATTCTACAACGTGAAAAATGATGACTGGGAATATGAAAACGATATAATATTATTCAAACAATTATAATATCATACAATATTATTCAAACAATTATAATATTACACAAACAAAAAAACAAAACAACAACAATGCTTTTATTCTGAAGGTTTAGCACCGGCTGCGGAAGTCCAGAAATGAAAGGGTTAGGCACTATAACTTTCATTAAAGATTAAATAATTTATTATTCATAAATGTGTACTATAACCTAATTCATTAACGAAATTCTGTAGATCAAAAAAAAAAAAAAAGTTAAAAAAGCAAAGGAAAGTAGCCACCACACCGGACCACGTGCTGCACCTGTCATGGGTCACAGTTTGCACTTAACTGTTTTTTGCGGCGCGTCGGCAAATTTGTTTGTCCTCAACAATTCTCCGCTGGAAATGTGTAAGTCTTATCGGCTTGTTTTGCAGTCATCATTAATTTATTTCCTGTTTATATTTGGAAAACGAGCTAACTTAATTGGAAATTTAATAAAGCGTTTCTCTCTGTGTGAGGTTTTGTGGTTCAAAGTTAAACTAAACTTTTTTTTTAAGTCATTGTAGGGCACAATTAATTGATAATTCAATACAAACTTTCCCCTATCAAATGTAAAGGCTTAATGCTCCGGCATGATCAACACAAGTGTCATCCAACTTCTATCCTTGGTGTGTTTCTAGTTGATTTAGCACTAGTCAGTCGCAGTATCTCACTGATTTTCTCTGTACATTTCTCCTCTAATGCTATGTGGATTGGTTTTGTGTATTTCTCTATTGGCATTGTGTTCAATAAAGATAATTTACAGAGAAAAAATAACAGTCATCAAGCTCATCCGGTTAGTGAAATATCAGTTAGTAACCTTGGGTTAACCATTTGCTAATTAGGTTATTGAGGAGGTTATTGAAGATGATGCATTTGCGCCAACGAAGCTTCTCTCATAATACTGACTGTAATCGGTGCTTTTTCGTTGAAAATGTTACTAAATAACACAGCTAACAAGGCAGAATATTACCCTTCATCCATTTAGAGCTTAGTTTTGCCCAGGGTAGACCACTTGTTGGTAGTAAACAGGCTGAGTTCTGACAAGGGGAGCGGTTCTCTGAAAATGGCCACTATATTTCATAGATCACAGTCACATATACAGCCATTTAATGGGCTTTTCTGTTGGTTCACCTCAGTACCTCCTCTCTTTTCTCTAACTTAGTCTCACTGAAGATGTATTATTTTGCACCCACAATGTCATTTGCTACCTCATCTGGTGCCACTGGGTCCACTCCTGCCCCAACTATATTATTGTGGTTCCTCATGAGCATAATAAATGGAGACAGAGGTTCACCAAGTCTGTTCTCTCACTACATTAGCACTGTGCCAGAGAAAGCCATAATGACCTACCTCTTCACTTTAATTACCCAGAGAAGGAACACCACTCTATTCACCCCTATATGCAGTGTTGTATAGGCTGCACTGCACCAATGGAGGACAGGAGCATTCCCATCAGTGAGAATACAGTCAAAGTTGCCCCCTCACTTTTACGTCCTTGAGGCTTGTTGGTTTAGTATTACTCCCTGAGAGGGACAGAGTGGCAGCCACCATGCTCAACCAGTGCTATGCCAGCACCACCCAGGTTGTGGTGCTGGCATAGCATGGGTCCAAATGACAATGCAGATGATGCATGTCCCAGTCTTTTGCCATAAACAGCCACTCAGGTGGGTCAGACGCACCTTTGGCTCAGACTATCCAGCCTGAAAGAGAATGAATGCCACCAGCTGCTGAATCTGGCAGCCGGCCAAAGCCATAATTAGTCCTCAGGAACATCCCTACTCAAGTTATTTTTCCTTCTACCTTACAGTAGTGAGGAGGAGAGACGACTTCACAATACGTGCACTCACCGTGCGACTGTGGTCAGTTTAAGAGATTTCTGTCTGATATTGACCCACTGACATTATGTTACTGTTGCACCAATAATCTCACAAGATTAAGGCAGCTGCAGTCTTTATAATCCGGCATCACAGTTGCTCGCAACTGGTTGCAAATTTTAGCGAATGAGTGGTGTCGAGATAGATGAAGTATACTCAAATTAGCTAGAAAGCATGTAGTTAATATTTTGAGCCGGCTAGTGATGGATGCCTTTCTCCCATGGTGCAGTGCACAAAGAGCTATGGTGGATCAGATCCAGAAAGACCATGGAAAACTGAAATAATTTGACATTTTTCTTTTATTTGTACATGTCTTTTCTATGTAATTCTGAAATTAACTTGCAGTGACAGTGATATTTGACTTCACACATTGTGATTTAGTCCCATTTTTTTAATGCGACCTGACCGTCGTATGGAAATGTGTGATGGAGATGAGACAATCCCATGTAAATCACTAGCATACGTGCAAAACTAAAAGCTGACTAAACATGATTAATGTATTAGTATTTTTTTGTTTGTCAGTCACTTTCACATACATTTTTTTTTAGTTTAGTGAATTTTTTCAAATATACATTTAGCCTAATCTATGCTTGTTTTACTTCTGACTAGTTTTGACTGTGGAAAGCTTACAGAAAGCCAGTGACAATAAAAATGAATCACTCAAGCACTTTCTTATTTCACACGGTTGCAGAAAACTCACTGACTTTCATTCTAAGAATTTACAAATACTCCAATTGCTCCAACCCAATCAGTGATACTTTTTTTCCTTAAAATACTTCTTGTCACTTTCAAAGTCTGCCTCGGTTTAGAGAATAAGTTAATATTAGTTAGCTGGTGTGTTGTCAACAGAAGGTGCCATGGAGACGGTTACCGTGCCAATGTATTGTGTGAAATGCTGAGAGAGGGAAGTGAAGTCAGAACGACGAAACAACCAGAGCAGTGTGAGGAAACATTGGGATGATGTTGATATGAAAGGTTCTTGTCCTTTATACATTGGCACAGGTTAGTTCCTGGTAGGTGTATGTTTCTGCCTTCGAGAAAAAAAAGACTTTATTGTTGTGTGTGTGTGTGTGTGTGTGTGTGTTTTTTTTTATAATCTGCTTTTAGGCTAATTCTATTTTGTAATTTGTAATGATTTTTGAGGGGACAAACTTTCAGCCAGAAAATGTTGCAGCGCTAAAAAGATTTATTTCTGGTATTGTTACCTAAAGAGATTATAAATTTGTCCAATTTGAATTTTTCATTGTAATTCAAAGGACAGCCTTGTTGGCTTCAAGTCAAAGAGCACTCTATGACTGCCAAATATATTTAGATGTCCTTTCTTGATTAATTTCCTTTGGATGCTGTCATTCATTGTTATGTCTCATGTTTCTGTTTGTAAGAAGTCATTGAGCGGAGATTACAAGTTATTAAGTCCAACAAACAGCTCAGTATTTCAAAAATATTCTAAATAATTTACAATACCTCCTCTGAGAATGTGGCATGGCCTGTGAAAATCACAACAATCACAAGATGGCGCCTGTTTGGCTTAGCCGGCACAAAAACCAAATCTCCAGCTAAGAAAGTTCAGCCGAAATGAAAACAACCCAACAGTTGCAGAGATGTCATAGAGAAAATGTGTACAAAATGCTCTCATAAAATCAGCATGAGAATTTGTGCAGCAGATGGGTATGTCCAGGGAACCAAGGAACAGCATCTCCAACTGGCATGCCTAGATTTGTGTTGTGTAATGGACAAAATTTTGACTCACTGGCCTTTGATTTCTTATTTAGCTTTGCCAGGGGCGGCATATAGTGTGAAGCTTTCAGCATTTTCCTAAAGCACAGACTAAGTAAATGTAGTTTCAGCTGATACTATTAGAATCATTATTTGTTGAAATATTAAAAAAAAAAGATAAATAAGCTATCAATACCTTCTTATCTGATTAGTGCATACACATCATGGCAACAGCTTTAGTGCCAATCAGTTGGGAGCAGGAAACATATGAGTAACTGTGGCAGAAATATGAGAGTAATTAAAAGTAAGAAAAGTGAGCAAATCAAATCCTGCTTAGGGCCCTCATTAAGCTAAGGACAGCCTTGCATACTTTGAAACTCATCTACATAAGACAGAGATGAAACTGGCTGTTAGGCATCGCCAGATAACATTTGTCCATTATGCACTGTGGAGGGCCATCTGTAGCATAATAGGAGATGCAGCTTTATATCATTTCCATACAACTCATTACTGCAGCCCTGCTTATTTTGATAAATTTCTTTGAAATTTCTCACATAACCACTATTAGAGAGTTTATATAAATTTTAAAATGTTGTGCTGAGATGCACACTAGATGAAAGTAAGTACTATTATAAAAGGCTTGTTCTTCTGTAATTGATCTATTAATGGCAAAGACTTAAATCACATCCCTTAGTAGAAGCTCATTAATCTATGCCGTGTATGTGCTCCTACTTGGATAGGTTGTATCCCTGCATTGGGAGAAAGGGTGCCTTGGTCAAGTCCAGTCTTTATTAAGATTAATGAACAGCTTGACATTTTTAGTCCTCTGTCTGAATCGATAATTTTAATACTCATGAGGGCCAATGGGGATCTAAGCTTGCGGAACTCACACTGTGGCCACAGGCGCATGTTAAATGTCCAAGTGGTAATCAATGCAAAGAAATTAGCTATTGATCTCTTATAGTTTTGTAATAGGTTATCTATTGGTTTGCTCTTTCGGAAAATTCCAATATCAGTCGGATGGAATTGTGCTGGTAATATTGCTCTGGGGTGTGTGTATGTAGACATACATAGTATGTGTATGGCTGCACATACAGCCAGCTTCCATGTTTATGTTTGAATGTTTTTGCAGGGTCACGTTCTAATTAGCACGGAGGGCAGATTGTAAATAAACATGTTGAAGAAAATATTGGTGATCTGCATCAGATCCACAGTTCATTACAAATAAGACTGTAAACTTCAGACTAGTTTAATGCAAGATTAACGCTGCCTAGAACACCAGTATTTGATAAAAAAATTATTTTAATTTATTAAAAGTTATTTTTTTATTTTCTATTCTTTTGTATGTGCGACCTCATCTTCCATGTGCGATATTGATAGTTTATGACCATATGTGAACTTTTAAAAACTTCATTTGTTTATTGCTGAAAAAAACAAAAAAATGCAAACTTTGCTCACTTTTCCTTTGTCTATGTTCCCAGGACACACAGTGTGAGTTGGACATGGATCTTCTTTGCTGGGGTAATGGCGAGCTCGGCCAGACCGGACAGAGTAGGCCAGGGGACATTGGTCCTGACGAAGCCCATCTGAGGGAGTTCACTGTGGGTAGGCTGGGCACCGTGAAGCTTCTGGCATGTGGGTCCAGTCATTCCATTGTGGTCACAGGTACAGTTTCCAGTCCATTTATATCCTCTTGTCTTTTATATTTTGTTGAAAACTGCAGGACCTAAATCAAATTCACTGATACGATATGAGTGAATACATTACTATTATTTCTTATTTTGCTATTTATGTTGGTGATATTTATTCAGATCATTGTTGACCATGATGAAGACGAGTGCATCTCCAGACAGAGAGATGTGTTATTTTTATATTATGTGTACCTATGTCTAGTAAGTTTAGCAGTATTTGATAATGATTGTGATAATGAAGATAATGAAGTATGATAAATTGGATATACTGTAAATACTGATGGTGATTTGTTGAATGCTGTGGTAGTCCAGGTAGCCTCTAAAAGGTTTACAGAACAATTAGCTTAGGGAGACATTTGATCAGAGAACGTGTAAGTAACCAAGCCCATAGCATTCATTAGCAACCACCAGACATGCTGCCTGACATTTGATGGACATATTTGTCTACACTGCCTTGCTGCAGTCTAATTTGTGTTTCAAGGTTTCAAACACTCATAATATCATACACTAAGGGTTTACACATGACACGAAATGTCTTCCCTCTGTCCATCAGATAATAGTGTCCTACTTATTTGTTAGTTTGATAGAAACCCTGATGATAGGAAGATAGGATTGTCTTTTAGTACATTAGATGGCAGTAGTCATAAAACAGTAGCCTAGATAAGGCTTATAGATCACCCCAACATAGGAATCCTATACCCCTACCAACATTACAGGGAAAAAGGTGACATTTTTGATTGATTAAAATGGCACGGCTAGCTTAGGCTAAATCATGTTAAGTGATGTGACATTGCAGTTTCACATATCATATTTCTGTCAAGACAATGATGGTGGAAGGCATTGTCAAGGCATGATATCTGACAACGGCAGACATCTGGAGGGACTGGAGGAGATTTATGGAGGGTTTTAGTGGTCTGAGGGAGATGAGAGAGAGTAAAAAGTGGTCCTTTTTTGTGCATTGTCACTTCCCGAGTGACTGTAAATTTTGCTCCAGTGCTGTTGGGAATTGGAGACATTTACACATCCTGACAAATTGCCTGCTGTAAAAGTATTTACTGGTCTTGTCCTTTCTTTATTCTTGGCCAGCTCGCAAACACACGCACCTCCCTCACAGACACAGAAATATTTACCCACCGCAAATTTATGTGACACACGTTTATGTAGCGTACCTGAGCTCTTGCCCAAGATATGTCATAATGGTGTCATGTTGAGAGTACTAGTCTGCTGTTAACATTTTAATAGAGGGGGTCTTGAGTAGGTCATAATGGTTTTATATCAGCTACATTGTCTCCAATCACTGGCCATTTGGCCCAGTCAGCTCAAGGAAAGGATTGTTTATGGGAAAAACGGTTTGCAAGAGAAATATACGACGTGCATGGAAGGGTGGAGGAAAAACTAGACGTGTGCAATCTACAGACACATACACACTCTATCATATTATAACACAAACTAAGATAAACTGTCAACAGACTCAGGATTTTCACACTAGTGATTATCACTGACCAGCAGCTTATTGTCATGGCAAACTCTTGTTTGCCAAACTTGTGTTATTTTTTGATTTTTATTTTAGTTGCAACTAAGTGGTAAGTTGTCTTGACACGTTATGTTTTACCTATTGATAAGATGTGTGTATATAATGTATATGTGATAATGATATCTTGATTCAGTGCATGTTATAGACTGTACATTGTTGTGTTAATTTATGGTACATGGATTCTGTCCACAGATAAAGGTGGAATGATTACCTTGGAGTAAACTTAGACTCGTGTTTACTTTTTGTCCTTGTTCAAATATTGTTCCACATTTGAGAGAAGCATTATAAATTGCTGCCACTGGGTGGCACTGTGAGACTGCCAATAAGAAAGTGCAGCAGAGGAGACTGGATGGGGGTAGGTGGGAGAAGGGAGGCCCACACTTACCTCAGACAGAGCTATAATTTACTAATAGTGCGGGAGCCGCCATTCCTGTTATCTTTTAATAGATTTGTACGGGGGAAAGCAGGTGCCTGTTGTTAATGTGTCCAATTGCCCAAGTTGCCTACAGAATTTAGGGCATCCATCACTGTCGTCGGCGGTGACACCCTGTCGTTCTACTTCACGCGGTGGGCCGGCCGGGCTGGGCTGGTAACAGATGAGGCTTCTCTCTCCTCCAGACGCCCACAGTCACACAGAGACGACTGCCATACGTGCTTGCACATGCATTCACACACAAAAACACACACAGCTATATCACATTCTTAGAGGGCAAACTAAACTCATACCCACTGCAACAGGATGTGAATTCATAGTTTATATGTTAAATAAATATGAAATGATGAAAAAAAAAAAAAAGATCTCCAGAAATGTACGTCCAAAACTAAGCGTAATTAGTGCTATTTTGCAGAGAGCAAAGTGTCATTAAAAATTAATCTCAGTTAACTTTGCCCCCATTGCTTTGAGTTCTTGACCCTCCAGCTGCACCCTTGAGCTTAGCCAGGGGCACCACGTTGCTTGCAGGTTTGCCCTCCGCCCTGGAAAACACCCCATGCAGCTGTGTTTCTTCAGACCCAGGCTGAGGATTGGAGGGTATACAGAGGTGCTTGCTAATACCTTGTTACGGCTGTTTCAGTTGCTGGGTCTTGGAGAGGTCAGTGTCAGTACCGCTTTTGTTCGAGGCCCTTGATCTGCTGGATGTTGGAGTAAGCCGAGGACTCACGTGCTGGCCGTTTGTGACCTGCCGTGATTTTTCTACAGGAGGCTCTGCTCTTGTGAGTCCCATGGTCAGATGTCTGTGATCAGAGATGGTTACTTTGATTTTGATCTTTGAATGTTGTCATCAAAGAATAAATAATAACACTTATACATACCAATTTTTTTTTTTAAAGGTTCAAGAAAATAGGCACAGTTGTGACAGAGGATGTTTGACAGAAAGTTAGAACTCTCACAAAAAAGAAAAAGAAAAAAAGACTGGACTGTAGTGGGGGATTATATTTTCTCCTTGATTCCACTTTTTTTCCTCCACATCTCTTTCCATATGAGTTATGAACTTTGGTTAGGCCCTGGTGTCAGGTGCTAAACAGCATACGAGGGCAATGACCCAGCTTCCTAACCCTCTCTTCCTCTCTGACATCTCTCTTAACATAAAACAGAGCCCTTACGCTCACCATAATTGTAACCATCATGTTACTTTTGCTGTTTTTCCAGTGTTTCCTCCTGCATGCTGTTGATAAGCGTTGCACCATTCATGAGTTAAACATTCCTCAGATGTCCCCCTGACTCCTCAGCTGTGAACACATAGTTCCTTCCTCAACTTAAAACAACTTAAAAAAAAAAAAAATTGTAGTATTGTAATGACATCATGCACCTGTTGGTAATAAAGTAACAGAGTCTGGAAATTTTAAAGTGCATAATGTTATACCAGTTGTCAGTAAAAACAAATATTGATACATCTTCTATTCTTTGACTTATAAAAATCCTACCGCACACCCATCCCTTTAGTTTAATGAAGCCCATTAAAATAGATTACAACAGATGTAGTTTCCTCTGAATTATTTGGTTCTGAAATCCAATACCTTTTAGAAAATATAAAATCCACTAAAGTAACAGGAATGGACAATTGACCCACTATCTATCCGATCCTTATTGGCATTCAGGGCACAGTTACATCTCTAAAGAATCAAAGGGAAAGAAAAAGTGAGATGGAGATAAGCGCAGAGTGAGACAGATGACGACACAGACGGGCCATCACAATAGTAGGAAAAAACGAATTCTCATGGTGCAAACATGACCCTTTTTTTTCACCAGTCATGGCCAAGTTCTGCCTTGAGGATAGGGTTCATGCAGACTCGAGTGGCTACCTCTGTAAATGTATAATTCACTTGGACTGTCAGGAAACGCTGTTGTTAATACAGAGACCTATTTTCTCATTTTCTCTTTCTTCCTGTCTTTCAAACCATCTATACCTGCAGGCAAATACACCTTTACCGATGTATTTGATTGTCTTGTTTAATGTTTGTCAAAGAGAGCAGTACTCAGAATAATTCTAGGAAAGTATTGGCTATCCCCCCGCATGACAACTCCAATATGTCTGCTTTGTACCCAGCACTGAGGGGAGCTTTGGTAATAATTTGCCGTTTAGCTGTGTTGATATTTTTCTACGATTTCCCAGTTGGGAGAGGTGAAAGGAAAAATGGGGGAAAGGGGGAAAAATAACCCCTGTCCCTACTTCTTGCCCTCTCGCTCACTCACTGCTCTCTCTCTCTTTCGTTCTATTTTTCTCTCCCCCTTGATCTCTGCTAATTTGGTTGAGCAGGTTTAGCGTTTAGTTTTGCACTCAGTTGCTTTTTAAGGTTAATCGCAGGACAGAAGTGTTTATGTTGCTGTAATATGGGCTTAACACTCTCTCAGTGAAGCATGCAGCACTTGAAATATGTAGTTCACCATCCTGCCCCCCCCCCCCCCCCCTCTCTTTCTCTTTCCCTCCTTTACCTCAGCCCCCCCAAAAAAGACAAACCTTATGCAGAACAAAAGATGGGGGAAAGTCTTGCCAATTAGCAGCTAATGAGACAAGCTTGTGAGGATATCCAAATCCTCAACGTGTTAACATTTACGTCCCCTCCCCATCTCTCGAGTCCTTCAACCTGCGCCTCCCCCATCTGCCCTTGCACCCAGCCTCTTGTAAGGCGGTGAGGGCACCTCGGAGGCCCTCTGTGTGATTATTCACACATGGCCATGGCCCTGCTGCTTTGAGCGGCAAATAAGGGAGGAAGAAAGAAATGCCTTACGTATGGCTAATGTAAAAATGTTCAACTGACACATGGCCAAGGTTCTCTTCTTATTTTAATTTCATTTTTCCTTTTTTACTTCTCCTCCACCCCCACCCTCCCCTCCACACACACACAGACTCCAGCCTATCTTATATATATATATATATATATATATATATATATATGCATATATTGATCAATGAAGCCCTCTATCCCTTGCCATCCGTTCTCAATTTGCCTTAATATAGTAAAGCCAGGAATTGGGTGGGTAGGTTGCGGTTGGGAGGCTGGTAAGGAAAACGCAATTGATAAGTGAAAAATAATATGCCAAGAGAAAAAACAGTCATCCCAGTTGCCTTTGACATGCCTTTTATATAGAGATGTCTGTGTTGGAAGTGAAAATAAAATCTGCTTTTGTAATAGAGATCTTTGGACAGCCTTGAATGATTCGCCACTACTCCTTTCCGGCCTCATTTTCTCCAGAGTGAGTATGGGGAGTGTGTTTGGAGTCTCAGCGGGGAAAATCAAATGTGAGTTGGCCTGGAAGTGTTGCAGTAAACAGTGAGAAACAAGCAAACACAGGCCAGATCAGGGAATATCTTGCAGAGTAATGCTTGGACTTAAAAGAGGAAGTGTGTAATGGAACAGCACAAATTCCACTCTCCGAGGGGACGTCTAATTGATTCTGTGCTTCATTAATAGTTTTCTCAGGGAAAAAAATGGACATTTCACTTTATTATGAAAACAGAGAGGTAGTCATTTAAATGGATGCCATGGTGATTATTGCGATACAGTTCTCACAGCATTTGGCAGCAGATGATTACTTTATTGCCCTAGCTTTTTCTTAAATTGTATTGTTTTCCATGAAGGTAGCAGAGGGTGGCAGTTTGAGTACAACCTTAACCCTGACTGAAACAATTAAATGAAAGCAGAGAATTGAAAGAGAGAGGTTTGGGAGCACAAAATAATCCAGGGCTCCACTTGATATGTTATTTGTCAGGGGCAGTACATTTGTGCATGTTAACTAACTGTGCCACTGCACTTGGCCTGCTCGTAATAGGGTTCCAGCGCAAACATTTTCTCTCAGGGATTTCTATTATTAATTCTGTCTGAACACATCCATAAATGAATAATGAAATAAATAATGAAAACGTTATTACTTTTGGCAGCTGGGTCATTTCTCGTTTCCTGCTTTTTCCTCCGCTTGTTTCCTACTAATTAACTTTCCAAGGAGTTGTCCTCTTTTTCACAAAATGAATTTCATCAGTCTGGTTGGCCACTGCAAGAGCTGGTACACAGTCTCATGAAAAAAACCAAACAAACAAACAAACAAAAAAAACAACAACAAGCAGAACAATACACAGGTCCTTCACTGGTTGCTTGGCATTTAAAGGAAATAAATAATTATTTATTGTTTCTAACAAATTTTATTCATGTTTTTTTTTTAAAAAGTGCGCACAACTGCCACAATTTTATTTCATTGTTTGTCTCAACAGGTGGATTTACATGTAACAGATTTAGTTCGAAAGTTTTTAAGTCATGTGCCATTCGCATTCACATTACTGACCACCGGACCCCAGGACACAATGTTATGGACTAGCTTCTCACAATTAAGTATGAAACAGGAAGTGCTTCTAACCATATCTTATTTGGCAAATCAAAGTTCCTCTCTCTCCTCCCAGCACCGCCACCACTCATCTCCCTTTTTTTCAGATGCCTGCCCTGTGCCCCGCACCATGCTGTTAAAGGCTTGTGTGCTGGGACAGAGGCTTGGCGATAAGTAGCCCTCATTTAATATGGATCTTAAAGAGGGTAGTAAAGCTCGAGGCTTAGTGGAAGTCCCCCCCCCGCCATCCCTCTGGCATTACTATATAGATGACCCTTCTCTCTCTCGCTCTCTGCTCATTAGAGTCATTGCAAACTCTTTCAAACTGCTCCTTCCTTCTCTCTGCATTTTACTGTTAATTAGTTTGCTTTGTAAGGTTAGACGTGCGGACGGAGCAACTTTGGGAGTATTTGGCTGCCATCTGTGTGCATACGGCTCTAACTATGTACAGATGGTGTGTGCTCACAGACAGGTTGCTTCTTGTGGGGAAAAATGCGAGAGACGGTTTTGGTTATTTTAACAAGATTTATGGCCTTTCTCACAGGTAACAGTTTGAGCTGTAATGATTGTTAGTCAGCTGTCAAAAAAAAAAAAAAAAAAAAAAAAGATAATTTAGGGCAAAAGTAAGAAAGAGAAGAGAATGTATATTTCTACATCCTTGCTGATATATGCTTTTAGAAAATGTGTGAATTCCTGGAAAAAAGTTTCTTTTGTTAATTTCTTTTTAAAATGTGAAACATATTGAACCAATTGGGTTGCGGCTACTTCAGAAAAAGCGCTCATAATTTGGCCAAGTTAAAATACCATTAGCCACTCAGTGAACCAGTGAACCAGGTAAGTAGAGAAAAAGGCAGAGATTGACAAATAATTGCTTGACAAGGTCACAAAATTAGCAAACATAATCAAATAAGGAGCTGACTGAATTATTTATGGTTTTGGGACCCAGTGCAGAAATGTCATGTATAAATTTTACATTTAGTACAATTAGATAAGCAAGGTAACAAAAATACATAAGATATTCATTGTTTTAGAATTAAACAACTGTTGCCAGCTTGAATAAAAAAGGATTTTAATAGCATACTTCTTTTTTTCCCCTTTCTTTCTTTTTTTTTTTTTTGACTTCTTGGCCTGACTGCAAGGTGCCTCTTGCTGGTGGGAAACCTGCCCTTGTCAGTCGCAGTTCAGTGGCTAATGCTTTCTACTGGGCATTGTGAATGACCCTCCCACAATTAAAAAAGGGTTAGCAAAATTATTGTTGGCCTCCTGCCACATACTTTATGTGACTTAGCAGTGGTCAGAGACGGATTGTGGGCCCACGGCCCCCAAAACGTGACTTTCTCTATCAACCGAGCTCTCTGAAATTGCCCTGTGTAATTAGCAAATTGAAGGAGACTTGGAGAGAGGAAAGTCTTGCCGTAGATGAGGAAACATAACACAGACTAGGTTCAACTCAAATACAGTGAACACTCTTTGTTCATGAAGTTGAACATTTTCCATGCAGTTTTTTTGTTACTGTTACTTCGTCAGAGCCAGAACATGTGTCCATCTGCACAAATTTACTAATTATATTGTTTTTTTGTCGTATTTCTGGTTTGAAATACATATTTAAAGTTTTGCGAGTAAAATAAAAAGCCTCTTTTTTAAAATTTGTTTAATGATAGCTGGTATGTTTTTGGGTAGCACATCTGTAGGTCAGTTAAACTGTACGTGCTTCACAAGGACATGTAAAAGCTCGCTCTTAGGTATTCAAAGTGAGTTGGCAATGAAAGTGAGAAGAGCACAAGTAACTAGACATGAGAAAACGATGAGCATTTTCACAGTAATGTCACAGTTTTGTCAAACACCATCGAATAAAGGTTTATTAACGATTATAATTTGCCGTGCTGACACCTTTTTTTTTTTTTTTTTTCATGATGAAATGGAGTGTTGAGGCTGGGCTGAGAGGTATTGCGGTGCGGTGTCAGCGATTATAGAGTCAGTTAGAGGAGAATCTGTCATTTCATTAGATTTGCAACAGCATTATTCATTATCATACATACTGACGCATGTAACGTGTTGCGACGGGTCACAAATAACATATAGACATGAATGCTACTCAACTGCTTTCTATGCAAAATTGTTTGAAATACTGGGAAATTAGAGTGGCATGATATTTAATATTACAATATGAAACCCATCTCCACATATGAATCTTTTTTTTTTTTTCTTTCTTTTTTTAATGCTCACCTTGATGGAAGACACAAACCTTTTTTTAGGACGTGTTATAACACAGCTTACTGTTGTCTACAAATGAATACAGCACTTTAAAATGTATAAAAACTCATTTTCTACAGCTAATCAAATTTGTTCAATGAAAACCCCCTTCTTTTGTTTCCCCCCCTTTTTTTTTTTTTTTTAAAAAAAAAGCTCAAAACCTCCATGTGAGTGAAGAGGATCCTCTACAAATGTCTGAAAAAGCAGCCAAAAATACTAGAGGGGGAAAAAAAAAGATTGCTTTGTTCATTTCTTTTCCCTCCTCTTTCTCTCTTTCCCACTCTCCCCAAGGTTCTATTAGGAAATAGATCCCAGGTGTTCGATAAGCCTGTAGTGGACATGACAGCAGTGCAATCAAGTGTATAAATTTAATTGCAGGCTCATTTTGTGCCGTTTATTAGCCGTTTAGGGGCACATCGCTCCACTTGAACCCTGTTATTGCCAGACAGAACAGCTGTTTGGTTCCTTTTTAACTGTTTGTCTCATTGCACAAGTACATACTCAAATGCCAAATGCTGCTGATGAGATGTAGAAATGATATTTCCAAATCTATACGATAATATATATTTTAGTACGCATTTTCAAAAGCATACACAGAGCAGTATGATAAAACATTCAGCTTAATTAGGAAACAGGGGGAAAAAAAACAATAGCTTATAATTTTTAATTTATTAAGATTATTTTTCTCTGGAATAATAAATGTGTATAAACATATGTATGTTTATATGTTAAAACAAGTATTTGTTTTTTGTTTTATTTTAATTGTCAACAATAGCATTTTGGAATAATTTAATAATTTGTCAAATTGGACAACACACACACACACACACACACACACACACTTACTCAGGACTGGAGTTAGTTCCTCTGCACAGCCCTTGTGGCTTTTGCTGAACGGGGTTAGTCTGTCCTCCATTTTTGCCGGCTGCCGGATGGTGCCACACACCGAGAGGCCTGCAGATGTACTAGCTTTGGTTGAAACCTACTTCTGGCGCGACACCCCATTAATAAAAAGCCTAGAGAAAGCTGTGTTAATTGTTACCATGCACTCGGCCCAGTATTCCTATAAATCACCTGACTAATTGCAACAAATTGTGGGCTGACATTAAGCTATGATTTCGAACCGGCAAATATTCATCAACATTGCAACTAGCCCCATAAAACACAGAGCCCACCATTTCCCAGGCCAAACATATATCTACCATCTAACTCCCCCATTATTTATGGATCTTTCTTGTCCTCAGCATTTAAGTGCCGCATGGTGAGTGAATGAGACGCCATGTTGTATATTTATTATATCCGTGGATAAAGCCTAAGTAGTGGCAGTCGTATGACCATACACAGACCTTGCTTTCCCTGTTACCCTTGGAGCCTGATGTGTTGTGCTCTCTGTCCTATATTGATTGCTGTGTTGCCTGTCATAACAGAATTACTTTGAAGTGTTTCTGTAAGTGCAAGTCTGTTTAGAGTTAGATTGAAAAGAATGGAGCAATAAACACGTGCTTCATCAGTGTATATCTGACAGTTTCACAGTCCTTAGAACCGATTAGCCCAAAATTAACTGCCTAAATGAACAAAGTCTGTGCTATTTCTACTAACTATCACTGTGTTTTTCAGTGTTATTTACCAAATGGTCGTTACTGCAGTAGGTGCTAAGAAAGTACTTGATTTGTTGCCAGGTAGTCATATGTTGGAGCATTTAACCTCCCATGCAATGTTTATTTCATGCAGACAAAAGGCTAGTTAAATCTCTTTCTCTACGGTCCGACAGGCACCATAACTGTCACAGCAGATGATGTATTTCACAGCCCAATGCATTACTACCACTAATGTTTCACTATCCTGCCAATTCACCCTGGTACTGTTCAAAACACCTGCAGTATGTGTCAAAACAGTGCTTAATAGGCTGTCCCCCAGGTGTGCATCAGCAGCTAAAGATGTTGGAGCCAAAGGTCAGGATCTGATTTGTTATGTGGGAGTTCACGGGGAATTTTGATGTGCACTGATCAATTCCACACCCCAACATGCACATAAATCAATTTTGCATCTGGAAAGAAGGTATACATGGGTGCACATGGTGTATGAGTGCATGTGCGGACATACACACACATGCACAAATTGACTTGTGCAGACTATAGTGCAATTAATCATAAATCTCTTTTACCATCATGTGAGCATGTTTTATTCCCTCCTCTTCCCCTCTTGCCTTCCCCCCCTTTGTCTGTATGTCTAGGAAATTTCAGAGATCTATCCAGCTTGATAGACCACAGTAGCTGGCACTGCCATGGGGGGTGGAGGTGGTAGGCTGAAGAAGAGAGAGCAAAAAAAAAAAAATCCTTCCTTTTGACACTGTTAAACATTGACGGGCTTATTACCGTGTTCTCTGATTCAGCTGGATGTGTTCAAGGATCTTCTCAGCGGTGAAAAAGGTCAGCTGCTCTTAGTTGTGCTCAGCTAGAATACTAATACTGTCCTTATTCAAATGATCTGCTTCAGCGCTTATTAAATTGATGGCCCAGGCGCTCTAATTTAATAGTGTTGCAGTCCAGGAGAGGGACACAGCTGCAGTCACCGGTGAATTAGGTGCTTCTAAGGCAAAGTTCAAGCAGGAGCCCCCTTTGCTTTTGGGATGCATTTTTCCCAGCAAATTAGCAGTCAGTGGCAGTGCACAATTAATTAGCGCAAACCAGGAAAAGCTTGTCATTTAATAAGGCGTTTTTTTTTCCACTCACACCTCTCCCACGCACAGAAATATCGCCCCATCTTACCATACCTCATTCGCCCTGTAATCCCTCCCACCCCTTTTTGTCTCCCTCGCTCTCTTTCTCTGTCTTCTACTCCCTCCTCTCTTTCCACTCCACTTTACATAAACAGAGGGAATTGATCCATTAAGTGGTGTGTTATTAATATCATTTAATGTATGTCTGGTTAAATGAAAGCTGTGGGTTGGATTTTATCAGTGGCGTCAGAGTTGGAGAGCTCCGTCTGGGTTGGCTAGAGCCTGAAGACGGGCCACTCGCTGATGATTTCATCCAGTCGATAACTGTGATTGGGGGATAGATTTAACAGAAGTGCCTAAGCAGTTTTAAACACCAGACCTTTTCAGGTGCCTGAGTGTGTGTGTGTGTGGGAGCTTTTGGATGGATATGCCTGCTTGCAAATGCAACATTGCTTTGTTGAATCTGTTTGTGCACATATGAAACCCATAAAGTGGCACTATTTCAGTGTTTAATTGGACTTTACTTCAAGAGGCAATAAATTGTATGGGATGTGTTGTAGAATCAAGTGGGTTGCAGCCAAACAATTACATAAAGTCTACATCATATTACCCCTCACTAAAGTTGCAGTTGATTATTGCTGAGAAGAGAACAGTTATGCAGTTTTTTTTTTTTTTTTGGTTTCTGTCAAACTTTTTTTGACCCTCAGTATAATGTATTCTTCACTTTCAAACTTTACCTTTAGATCCTTTTCATCTCATCTCTTTTTTTGCCCTCATATAAGGCTTCGCACTTAAAAAAAACATATCGTTGCTTGCATTTATTTATTTTTTTTTTTAGTGTGAAAGGTAAGCAGTGAGAGGCTACATATGCGCAATACATAAATTCAAATTTTCTGATTGCAGTATTTTCATCAGGGAAGTATAATTGCATGCTCTGTTTGGTAAGTTAAATATTATGAATTTCTTAAATGTCTTTATTATTTATGTCTTCATTGAATGTATCTGTGTGTGTGTCTCTCTCTCTCTCTCTCTCTCTCTCTCTCTCTCTCTCTCTCTCTCTCTCTCTCTCTCTCTCTCTCTCTCTCTGTGTGTGTGTGAAAAATACATTCATCCTTTTTTTTTATTGATGGCAACAGATGAAGAGGAGAACATCACTTAAATGGTGCCACTTGCGCCTCAGAATCTCCCTCCCCTGTGTTAATTTAACAGTTGGCAGTCCTAAGAAGGGGGCTCTGTTTGTTATTTATTTATTTATTTTCATCTACATTTTCCTCTTACTGTTTTGAATGTTAAATGTCTATTTCCATTACCAGGAAAATTACAAATATAAAAAGAGTTTGACTTAAAATCATTTTTTATATTGCATTTCATCATGCTGATAAAAGGAGTCAGTGCAGTGTAAGAGCTTCCATACTTGTACAGCAACCAAAAAAGTGGCACTCTTACTCAGTAATATTAATAATAATAATAATAATATTTTTTATTAATACATTACTACAGAGTTATGAAGAAATGCATGTTTACATTGGCAATTGTGTGTGTGTGTGTGTGTGTGTGTGTGTGTGTGGGTGTGTGGGTGCATAATACCACCAATGCTTACTCTGCTGAAAATATTCTCTAATGGTCCCGATTCATCTTATCATTTAGTTGATTAAATTTGGAAAAAATTTGACTGAACAAAACCCAATTACTGTTAAAGAAACATCAATGACAGAATAGTTTTATACAAAAAAAAAAAAAAAACAGTTATGTGGCAGTGAATCAGTAGATCATGGTACCAGCACTTGGGGCTTTTATCCAGCAAATTCATCTGTTTGTCAAGACAGCAGTAAAGAAATGGTGAGGGGTTGGGAATCACACAGTATGTATTTTATCCAACCTACACGGGTCAGACCTCTGTACCATTGTGCTGTTTACAGGTTGAAGGCTGAATGCTGAACATGTAGCTCAGTAGGCCATAAATAAGAGTGGTGGGCCTCTATCAGTGCTGACAGAGGTCTCTTTCTCCCTACACACACACACACACACACACACACACAGCCTGGCTCAGTGCCTGGTTGCCCCCCCCCTCCACTAATAGACTCTGGTGAAACCAGTCAGCATTGTTGTTCTCAGATTGATGTGACCTTGATGCCGTTTAGAGCAGTGATTTGTTTATTGGCACTTATTTTGATGCATGTGGAAGTGAGCCTTAAAAGCCCCACCACAGACACACACAGAGAGAGTGAAGAAGATAAAGATGGGAAAAACACAGCTAGAAAGATGGAAGGGGAGAAAAAGTGAGGGAGATGGAGTAGAAGAGATATACTCCCGGGGCAGATTACATAATACATCATTCACAAAGCATTGTTGCCAATATGTCTTTTATACTCCTTAAATTGCCATTGCCATCCCAGGGCCCCCTCTGCACTTTGACAAACACATCACAACACACACAAACATATTGTATTCTCTCTCTGTACAGTTTGTGTACAGTTAGTGGAGTCTATCACAAGCCTCCTGGGACGCTACTGTGTGAGGAGGGAAGCTGGTGCCGAGGAGTACTGTACAGTATTGATGGAGCTGTGTTTCTGTTAGGCAGTGAAAACAAAGTCTCCCTGATGCACAGTGGAGTGTAGGGGGATCAATAGATGTGGAGCGCTTCATTTCCTCAGGCTTCCACTGAAGAAACACTCACTGATGTGTCAGGGCTGCTACAGTTGTTGCTTTGACATAGAGGAGATACCAAACCATCAGGCTGTACTGTATGAGAGAAGATGGAAACATAGACACATTCACATACACGCACGCTGGATGGGCAAGCTCACACACACACACACACACACACACACACAGATGATGAGGGAAAGGGAAAATGAAAGGCCAGCGTTGTCATATTGTTCTTGTGTTAGAATAACAAGAAACAGGCACGGACTAAGGGGGAAGGGTTTAACTGACACACAGGATAAAAGAAGGCATGAGCTTGAGTGACGGGGAAGGGTTTGGCCACTGCACAGGATGTAACTAGACATGTGACTGTGTGCTGGGGAAGGATTTGGCTGGTGCATAGGATGACACAGGGCCAGAGCCTGGGGCAGCCAGGGAGAGTGGAGAGCCCAGCTGTCACCTCAGTCAGCCCCTTCTCTGGGGGCAACTGTCAATCAGCTGCCTCTCATATCGCTCCGTCATTGAAGCTAATTGCTATTGTCAACCCCAGAGACCTAGAGGATGCTAATGCTAGCGCAGTTGCCCTTTTGGAGAGAGAATACTGCCTCCAAACATGAGATAAAAAATGCAGGAAATCCAGAGAAGCAAATCAAAGGTGGTTCTGGTAGAGCATTAATGAGGCATTAGAAAAATTAAAGACAGGATCACAAAAAAGTGATCTCAAACAGCATACGTCCCAAGCCCATAGAGTAAAGCCTGGACTATAAGGGAATGTGGCCGTGAGGCTCAGTGGAACACATAAATATGCATGCAGTTACATGGTCTATCTTACATACACATACATGCACAAGCGCACTTTCGCACACAAGCCGGCACACGTATGCACACAGCAATAGACCTAATGAAAATAAGATGGATGCTCTGTGAGAGACGGGTGGCTGTGTTATTAATTGCTGTCTGTCCCCTCCTACTGATAATGATGGGCTGTATCCTGGAGAATTTGCTGGGAATAGATTTTATTTGGAAGGATTATTTATTGTCCTTCTCATTGGAGGGGTGGTGTGTTTAGAATAGTGAGGGTTTAAATAATGGCCCATGCGAGATAAGTCCTCATGTTAATTCCTCTTGCATCTCTTCCTTTGCTGGCACCTTCTTAACCATGCCACCCCCATTATATAGATTTATCTGCGCAGACAGCGAGACTTCAAATGGGATATTTACTGCTTCACTTTTCACTTCTTAATTTAAAGGGAATGGCAAAAATGTGTTGTCTGATTTTTTTTGATTGGCCATGAACAGTTTTCACAGATTTGGAATCTTCCGCCAATGGTATTATTGATATTCTAATCCAATATGACTCACGGCTGTTGCGCCGAGTGTCGCTACCTTTTCACAAGTGGACACGCAAATTTAGAGCAATTATTACAATAAAGATTACCATTCTGTCTGCACGTAGAGCCAGTTGGTCTGAAACACCCATGTCAGAGAGAAGACAGAGAAAAGGGAAAAAAAACACCCACATGGGTGCAGGGGAGTTCGAGTCTGCCGCCTCTCCTCTTCTTTGCTTCTCGTCTCTCACTCTCTCCCTCCCTTCATTTGTGGGAGTACAGAGGGACAGCATTATCATAAGATAACACTGCCCCCCCCTCCTCCATCCTATCACCCTCTCACAACCCATAAATCAGGATGCTGGTGTCATGGCGGCTGGAGGCGTGGTAGCTGTGGTGACATGGAGGATCCTGGTGTGGGTGTGAAATCACTTGACCCCCAGCATTAACCTTGCTGGAGTGAATGGCCGCTGCACTCCTCAGCAGGCTGGGAACAAAAGAGGCCTGGTATTGATTAAACTCTGCTGCGCACACTTGATATTAAACACTGGCTTAGACTCCTGTGTTCCTTAAACCCCACTTGCCCAGTGCTGCTACTGCCTTACCTCACTTGTATGTGCATAAAAAAATGTTGTGAAACACACATAATTCTGTCAGTCATCATACTCACAGGTCCAAGTGGATGTATAGATGCGCACAAACCTTTACAGACAACTGCAGAGCTGGTCATGGCTTTAGGCTTGTGTGGCAGAGGTCATGAAGAATGATGGAGCGAGCAGGGAAGGTCCAGGTCTCCGGGGTGATCAGTGTTTTGTCATCTAGAGCGGTGTTTACTTTTCCTTAGCGCAGGTTCTCTTCCCTTCATCTCCTCCCCATTGTCCGAATCGATACTCTGCATCCACAAAGGTCTGGGAGAAGGCATACGAGAATGTGAGTCAGTCAACACTTACCGCACTAAAGGCAATGGAGTCTGAAATCTCCCAGGCTGCAGTCAGCGCTCTATCACCCTCTCTCCCACTTTTCAGACTCTCTGTAGCACAGAATGAAGAGTGCACATACTGTAAGCTGGCAGATTCCTGTGTAGACTATTTAAGTGACTGCAAATAAAGATATATATATAACTACACAAAATGAGTTATCTGTTGCAGCTTTAAAAAACAAAGCTATAGAATATTTTGAAAAAATTATAAGAAATTCATACTTTTTCATTAAATTGAATTGAATTACATATTTTGATTAGTGGATGGGCAGAAGTGCTTTGATGTGTGCAATTAATAAAACATTTCAAGCTATTTAAATGAATAGAAAGAGAGCACAAATAGAATCGTGGGTTGTACTTGGATAACCTTTTTCGAAAGAGCTCTTCATTTGCTCTTTTATTCTTTAATTAACTGGAATGCATTTCATTCAAGTGGCCATTTAATTAAATAAATTTAAAGAGACTACAGCATCACACTTTACTTAAACCATGGCGTCCTGTAACCTGTGGAAAAAAAGAAATGAGAATAGCAGTTTTCATAACATTGATTCTATATAATTGTTTATTTGATTTTTCTTGTTAAATAACTGAAGATATCAAAAATAACTCAGCTACTGAGAACAAACGGATCATTAATCAGCTGCAAAGTAACAATATATTTATACTAATAGAATAAATGTGTTGTCAGTGGATAAGCTGATTCTAAAAATTGTAATAATTTAGCAATATATTTAAAATTTATTTCCCTGATTGTCACTTTTAAACTCTAGTGAGGCTTCAAGTAGAGAATCTCACATCTATCGCATACAAGCCACAAAAACATTTCCCATAATGGTGGGCAGGACTTGAACAATAAAATGCATTCAGCTCCTCAGACAAGCTTCACTGGCGTTACAGGCGTACTTTCTCTAAAGCTGCCCTTTGATTATAAATGGTCCATCACAGGGCTGTTAGTTCGTTTAGAGGCAATGGTAACTCTGCTACACACACCTTAACCTCAGAGGCAGGACAGGGTCGCTTTTCACAGGGAACGCCAGCATCTGTTCCAGGAAGTGCCCGTCTCGTTCAGGCCTAATTGTCGTTCCTCTATGAGAACGCTGGTAAGTGAGAGCAGGAGGGGGGCTGTCACGTTCCCGTCACATCCCAATGGTCCGGTAAATAGAGCGTGTGAGTGTACCCCTCCAGTTACTGACGGACGAATAGCCCCCCCATCCCTCCCCTATCCCACCCCTCTGTCCTCCCTTTTCTGCGGGTTCCCCCCGCCTCTCCTACAATTCTACTCTAGCCTTCTCTCCCCTTATTTATCTCTACTCTGTCATGTTCTTCACACGAGTAGAAAATAATTAATTACTGCACCCAGTGATGATTTATGATATTACTGACATAATTAATGATACACATCAATTTTCCTGCTTAATTGAAGGGGGCTGCAGAGCCTATCCTGGCACCAAGAAAGGCCACTGCCCTGAGAACGTGAAAACACCCCTCCACACTCGTACACCCCACCCTCAGGTTACTCCTCTTCCTCTCCTTTCCCTTTCTACTTCCCTCACCAGCCTCTCATTCATACTCGAGTGCTACAGTGAAGTTGAGGTTTCATCTCCTAGACTTGTTCAGCAAAGAACCGTAATCCTTTCCATGTGCTTTAAATAAAGCCTAAGAGCTGGACAGTTGTTTTCACATGTAGATATGCATTCATACATATCTTTGACCTGTTATGTGTGTGTGTGCGTGCGTGTGTGCGGACTTCATAATGGCCACTATGAGTGTGTGTAGGTATACAGTGATATATGATTCATGAAGATGCGTGTGAGGCATATGTAATTCCAGCTCTACCCTCAGGACTAGAGACAACAAGGTAGTGCATGAATATTTGATTTGCAGGGAGAAGGTATAGGATCTATGCACAGCATTTTAAACAGACAGCCTTGAATATTCCTCTTGGAAATCTATACACTCAGGTTTACCATCATGCAAATATGTATTTTAATTGTCTGTCCCCCCCCTATTGTGACTTTTCTGGAAAAATAATAACAAAACCATATTATATTGTGTATTTTGACGAGAGAGTGCTGCCGACGTCCAGGTGATTTTTATAGCTCGTATGTAATGAAATTGATTGTTTTTAATTTTAGATAGCACTTCATTTTATATTAACTATATTAATTTAAGTTTTATTCTTAAACAGTCTGAAGTTTTTTTTTTTTTTCTGAAGTTGAAACCTTGTTGAGAAAAAGGGAAACATTTTTTTTACTGTGAATATAATTGTTTTTTCTCTCCTCAATTTTGGACAAATACTCAGCAACGGCGTGAAAGAAAATTTGTATTTCCAGTTTTTGTGTGTGTGTGTGTGTGTGCGCACGAGTGTAAGTTTGAGAGAGTGACAGAGCCCTCTTACCCACCTCCAAAACAGTCAACTCTATTTGAGAGCTTCCCGGTGGCTCCACCAGCCTCCAGCTAAATGTGTGATCAGGTATTTTCAAAAACCGCCTGACGGTGTCAACACACAGAATGTGGACAGGGTGTGTGGGGGGAGTTGCGGACTTGGATTAGTCTCCATAGCAACGGCAAAGTATCCCTGTTTGTAGACAGACAAATTCTGCTACATGTGAAAATGATTGGCAGGTCTATTCCTCTACAGCTGACCCATAGAAATTAGCAAGTAAGCGTTATAATACCCAGCTGCATTGACGGGGTCTCCATACTTTTTAAACTCCTCTTGTAAGTGCTTCTCTCTACCATTTGCATAAGAAACATGGCATGCTTATTGGAGGGGGTTTGGGGTTGTTGTGGGCTGCTTTCATATCTTTAGCTTGACGGCTTCTTTGTGATCAAGGGGATTGAGGGGAGGGAGGGTTGCCAGATGAGAATAACTTAATTTCCAAAGCTCCAAGATGAGAGAGGAGAGTTGAGGGTATAAGTTCATGATGCAGTCTCACTCTGGCAGAAGTGAGGAAAAAAAAAATCTACAGTAAATGTGTCTTTGAATATTCGTGCTTTAGTTGACACATGCATGTGGGAAAGAGACAGGAGTTAGCGTGTGTGCCAAATGGTCACAATTATGAACATCAAAACCCTGCCCGTTTTCGTTAAGACCACACATTTTGTTTTTAAATAATTTAAGACCACAGTTTAATAAAAAAAAACAAAAAAAAAAACTTTAATTTGGATTAAAAAAAAGATAAACTCAGGCGTACATAAAGAAATATAAAAGAGTTTATGGATCATCCCATAAAAATTGAACCACACTTATATATCAAACTCTTATTCCCCTTCTGTGAAATGTCCAATATTTTTTAAATTGATTTTTGATATCACCCAGCGATGAATGTGGATAGAGGGCGTCAGGAAAATGTACAGTTTGGACTTACGCTTGAGAACGGAAGCTTCTGTCTTTGTCGGCACCGGCTAATGTTCACACCTACATAAAAAGTGGGAAAGGAGAGCATCCTGCAGCCACAACTCACAGAGGGATACGATCAGGGAAGGAATATGACAGTAGTGACATTTCCAGCAAAGTTTTAAATGAGACAAAATGCCTCATGTTTTTGTGTCTGTGGGTGGGTGTGTAGGTGACCGTTGATGTCAGTGGAGAGTGTGTATGAGTGTAAAAGTTTTTAAAGTTAGTTTTTTTTTTCTTTTTTTAACCAAAAAAAAAGAAATATTTCAAAAGATTTCTTTGTTAAAGATTTGAGACATTTTTTTTATTTTACATTAATGCTTTTGATTTGATGATTTAACATTTATTGATTGAAACTTAATTAATAATTTAAAAGCAAAAAAAAAAAAAAAAAAAAAGAAAAATCAAATATAGTTTTCTTATCCACACACAGAATGACTAAAATGAAAAATGTGAAATGTGTAGTACACACTAATACTACCATTATTTCCTACCAACTAGTATTGATTGGACATCATTTCAATTAGTGTTGATCCAATCAAAAGGTCATATAATTAACACTAGGGGGCACCAGTGTTCCACACAATGTTGTATTTCTATTGTGGAGACACCACTGGAAAGGAAATTATGCTCTGATAAATGATGTGATTTTGGCTCTGCGATGCATGCTCGCAAGTAGGAAGCAATTACAAAGTTACCTTACAAATATTTTTAATTAATTGTGACGAGCTTTTTTAGAATAATTCAAAATCACCTTGATACAGTACATAAATTTACCTTGGCAGCACAGCAGCTGAATCATTTTCCTGCTCAGAAGAAATTGACTGGTGGAGAAACTTGGGGTCAAGTTAAACACAAAGAAGCACTAATGAAAACAATTAAGTGTTATCAGTCTTTAATACACTGCTTATTTTCATCAGCTTCAGCAAAGAAGAAAAAAAAAAAAAAATCAAAGTGAACAGTTAACTAATCACATTTAACTTTTGCTCGAAAATTGATTTCCTTCATTTTATGCAGTGATTTATAATCAGATAAAACAAATAAAAGTTTTTGCTTATTAATTCAATTTTAGAAAAAAAGAAAGAAAACAATGGAAAAAAAATGTTTTTTTTTATTTTTTTTTTTTAGGAAATACCAAATATTTAATTTGTTACTTGTGTCTTAAGTTAATTAAGATAATTCTCTTGTTTTTATATACTACTCAACTTACCTCAATTATTTATCTTCCTAAAACGGCTTCAAAGAATTTTCCTTTCCACCAATCTGATGACTATTTTTTTAGTTTTTAGTCAACATAAACACTTTAATTCGATGGCAGTAATGTGGAATTAAATGTTCATAATATACATTTTTGATTAAACTAGCAAAACAGCTAGATATTTAATAAGCATTTAAAGTACTGTGACTAAAAAAGTCAGCTGTTCAGTTAGTTTCTACCTTGCATTTGATCTAAATCAATCAGATTAACAGACTTTGTTTTACTTAACCATGTATAAAAAAAGAAGATGAATTTAGATTGTAATTGTTAAACATACATATATATAAAACAAATGCGTAGCCCTAATATACATCATTTATCCAAAAAGATAACAGCAACAGAATAACAATAATAACTGTCACCATTTTAGTTTTTAAATTATATATTAATATTAGGTGAAATTCATCAGGGTGTTTTATTTATGTATTTATTTAATTCAATCAAACTTTGGAAATTGAAAATCATCTTAAATAAAATTAATTGAGTCGAAATATTTGTCATAGTGGTCTTTCTCATAGCGGTCAGCGTTATGACGACGTCCCGCTGCGTTTTCTCGGCCAAGTTCTAATCGATGTCAGCCTCGTATCAAAGCAACACTTCATCTTTTTTCTTTTTGATGCAACACACTCCTGGGGATTTGACTCTTTTTTTTTTTTCTTTCCTGTATGCGGAATCATAGGGAAAATACCCTGTATTATTTTTCAGCTCTTTTGAATCTTTAAAGCTTCATGTCTCTCTCTCTCTCTCTCTCTCTCTCTCTCTCTCTGTGGCACACGCACATTCATGCACACACCTCCAGCTTCCTGAGTAATCATTGTTCAGTGGCTCTGGTCAGCATGTTGTCACCTGTATCCCATTAAGAACATTCTCACCTCAGCACACAATCACACACATACCGAATGCCTCTCCACCTCTTTCTCTGTCACACATATACACACACACACACAGACACACACACACGTACCTTATCCTCCTCTCCACTCACCCGTATTCTCTCCTTTCTACCATTTGTACCCCACAATTCCACACCTGGTGTATTGCCCTTTTTCTCCCCCGATCTATGGTTTGGAGCTGCCCTTTTCCTTCTGTTTGTTTTGCCTTCTATTGGTGAAACCTTGAGAATCACTAAAGCATCTTTTTCTGGGCCATTCTGCCTTTTTTTTTTTTTTTTTTTTTTTTTTTTTTTTTTTTTCATACAGTTTTGCCTCATTGACAATCAGTGGTGGTAAGCTTGTGTGGAGGACTACGCAGTACAGACAAGACATCTGCGTGAGTGAGGTTCCCTCAGGGGCTCAGGTCATGGGGCATCATAAGCCACACCCACACTGGATTCTCATTGGTTAATAATGTGAGGCCAGGGAAAGCCTAAATTGGCTTTCCCCTCAGTATCCATTGAACAGAGGACTTTGAATGACCGGACAAATAATCAGACAAAAATATTTTAACAGGTAACATCGTTTTACAAAATCAGTATTGAGGCAGAACATTCTTGCCGTCCTTTGGCATAAATGATAATGATCAGTGTTTGTCTGACCTAGTTGATTTTGTACACTGTATTTTTGAGCACTGTATTTTGTATACTATAAAATAACATGGTCTTCCAGATACATTTACAACATAAAGTGGTCAGGAAAAAAAGTACTTCTGAATTAAAAAAAACAAAAACAAAACACCAGTTTATAACGGAAAAAACAAAGGGTTTCAGTGACATTAAGAAATGTAAATATTTCCTTAATTTTTATGAAAAGAGAGAAGAAAAGTCTCTGAAGAGTTTTCACTTTAGAAGGAGGCCAAGAAAGAGCTGGTGCAGTCAAAAAGGAATAAAAGAAGACAGTAGTTGCTTTGGGAGCAATTTTGTTTATTATTATTATTATTTTACAAACAGATCACAGAAAATAGTGAAAAAAGGAAGACATGAAATGTTGCCTTCCTATACTAGTTGTACATAGATCTTTTATGCCTGAGTGTTTTTCTTTTTTCTAAATTATGAATTATTTGCAGGACGTCCTAGTATACTTAATGTTTGAATGTTACCTTTTTGTGCATTTACACTCTTCGTTATTTATGCATTTTAAATCATGCATCTGTGTGTGAGTGTGTGTGTGTGTGTGTGTGTGTGCTCACATGGAAACACACTCCTGCATCCACAATGCGGCAGCGCTGCCCATGCCATTGTTGGCTGGGGAGCGAGTGCCCTGTCCCCATCATCTGGTGGTGACACCCACTCTGTGGGACGTGGCAGCTCCCTTAGAAACCGGCAGAGTTCCAATCATCTACATGCCATAACCTTACGGCCGCCTTTGTCCACACCTCCGCCAAGATTCATTTGTGTCGCCCCAGCAGGTCTGACCGCTGAACAATTCCCGGGCGGAGCAGGAGGGAAATACATTTCACTGATTAAAGGTATCTGGTGACTGTTCTACATGCTGTCAGCACACTGTTAGTGTTCCCCCACCCCCAACAACCCCTCCCCTCTCCCACCTCATGTATGTCATCAACTAGACCCCCCCCCTCCCAATACTCTCTCTACTTTCTTGGTATCTCTCCTCATCCTACTTGTGCGTGCTGTAATTATAGTATATGGTAACTGATCATCCTATAAAGACCATGCATATCAATATATTTTAAATGTATTTTTCTTTCTTTTTCAAACAGTTTGTGGATTCATACCCCTGACATTGTTCTCTCTATTTTGCATACATAAAAAAAAGATAAAAGATGTTCTGCAGAAAAACGTAAAGCAAAATTTATAGTAGAGGGAAACTTATGACTAAAAAGAAAAAAAAAAAGTTTGCGTTGTGCCGGAAAAGGTAGAAGAGAGTTGATGGAGGCGACCGAGTAAAATAACCACTACATGATGTGTATGCGTTATTATCAGTGTGTGTCTCATCTCGGTGGCTGTGTGGCCTGACCTTGGGCTTTTTGCAGTATCCTCCTGCAGCGGCGTCCCAGCCAGCTGTAAAATAAAATGGAGGACGGCATGCACACAGTAAATCAGAAATAGCTGGGCCACTGTGCAGTGTATGTGTTAAAGAGTCCCACACTGCAGTAAAAGAAGCCTTTCAACAGGACTTTGAGGTTTGGTGAGCGGTCCTGTGTGAGAGCTGTGGGGGCATCTCCTGACCCTCTCCCCTCACTATGATCAAATGTCATAGTTGAGAAGTTACAAACTAGGTTCCCCCTCACTTTTTTAAACATTTTCTTTTTATTGTTCCTCCTTTAAGAACATGTAGCAGATATAACCCCCCCAGTTTTTTTTTTATTGTGTTTTTCTCATTCTGACTGAGTTGTCTTCTCCCGCTCATTTTATCCTCTACTTCACACAGTGCTGCATTAGAAAGAGGAGAGCAGAAGTGCCTACAACTGTCTTCTTTTTTTTTTTTTTTTTTTTGCATATGTAGCACTTCTCCAGACCACCAGGGGACAGTGTTTCTTGGCATGTTCACTGATATGCTTAAACAAATACAGTATGTATACACTGTTAATTAAAGAACAAACATTTTCTTCTTTGTTCTCTTATTTGTTGTTGACGTTGTTCACATACAAGTTGTAGCCTATTTCATGTTATTAGTTTGACTGAACTGCCCTGCCTATGTTGGCAGAAAAAACACAGAGTGGCCTATAACTTCAAATGACTTGATTGTTCTACTTTCTTCACTAAGTACTCCAGTATATGGGTCACATGTTTTGGAAGGTGGAGATGGAGGGGGTGTGGGAATTGGCACATCTTTTTTTGAACATTTTGCCCATTTCCATTTCAGGAGTCACCTCCAAACCCTAATTAACAGGGAAACCCATCAAATCAAACTTTACCAATCCCAAAGGTGCTGTCGGCAGGCAACTGGCACAGACGTTCCCAGTGCCACTCACTCCTGCCACCTTTCCCCTCCACTAGTAACTCACTTGCCAGCGTGCCAGTGCTTGTGCTTTTGTGCTTGTGTGCATGTGTGTTTTAGGTGGAGCACATGGGGGCAGAGTTCAATGTGAACGAATGACGAGTGCTGCCGCTATTATGAAGGGCAATGATCTGGAGACATCAAACCCTCCATAGGGTTAACATCCATTTGTGCGTTTGTCTTGGCATGTCACTAATTTACAGTATATGTGTGTGCATTAGCACTTTTGTGTTCTCGTGTAGTTAGTGTTTGTGGCTGTGTGTTGGAACGCGTTTGTATGCATGCGTGCACATCGGAGGTGAAGCAAGTGTTAGATGTCAGCCGAGGTGAAGGATGTGGAATATGGAGAGCAGCAGAGTGGTGCTCTGTGTGACACCAGTCCTGTAGACAAGGGTTAAGCAGGGAATAGGGAATAGTCGTGAGGTAATAGCATGGGGGCGGAGGGTTGATGAAGGGTGAACAAAGGTGATGCAGTGTTTCACAGATACGACACCCTGATATGCTTTGTTGGTTCATTTGATAGGAGCATGTGAGTGAAGGAGTGCGCCCTCGAGGGAAATTTAATAGCAGTCAACATCAGCCTCCACGCTATGAAAGTAAAAAATAGGGTAAATATACAAGGCTGAGAGAGCAGAATACTTCAATGTACTGGCATAGCTCAGGTTGTGTAAGGTACAAAGTGTGTCTCACTCTCTTAAGCCAATAGGACCTAGCTATTCATCGCTAGCCTTTATTTCAGTTATCACTCAGCCGGTGTCTAAATATGAAAGCCTTGGTGTACACATAATAAGGCCACTTGTCATTAAACCGTGTAGTTGGAGGTTGGATGAGACTCTCCTCAGAGTCTCATCCAACCTCCTTTCTTCTCTTAGATTCATATCTGATATTTAGCCATGGAGCCGCATTATGTCCTCTTTTCACCAAATTTGGACAGAAACCAAAGGCTGCGTCTACCTCACACTACAGACCACAGACGTGACTTATTCCCATGTGTGAAGCCCTGCACTGAAAATCAGACAGGACTGATGGGCTCTGAACTTCAAATTCAGTGTCAGAGGCCCAATGGCATCTAGAAAAGGGTAGCGGGCTAACACTTGACCTTCCATTAATTATCTCCCATGCATAACCACTTGTTAATTACTGAAAGAGCCAAAATGGCTTCCAAAGCTAGTTTGTTAAAGGTCACTTACCACTGGGTAATGAACAGTCTCAGAAGCTCTCAAGTTTGCTGGTCTAGTGGACCGTCACAGACTAAGATGTACGATGTTGTAATGTAGATACTGCTTTTGACTGAGAGGAGAATGGTGCTTTGTCTTATGAGTTTCTTTGACCATTGTGAGGATTGTCTGACAATTAAAGTCAGTCATTGGGCTGAATATAAATTCCCCGCAGAGAGCCTATTCAACAGTCATGCCAAATACTAAAGTGTGAAAAGGGAATAAATGTAAGCCTGTGAATGTGAGGGATGCCAATTAATAACCTTGTGGTTCATAACTTTATTATACACACACATACATCCCTCATCTCATTAGCCTCTGTCCCCACTCTCTTTATCTTTTCCACCTAGTCTGCATAAGGAGAATATATACATTCTTTGTAGTGACAGTATTATCAGGCAGGGTCATCTTTCTTGCCGCTTCACACAGTATAACGATAAGGACGTGTGTTATTTTAAAGAACCTGTTCAAAGAGAGGAACGATAATACAGTGATAAAGTGATTAAACAGAAAGGGTTTTATATGATGCACATTAACAGTTTTGTCCCTTTTCTTGTCTCTGAAATGATTACCTTTAAGTATCTCTCCTGCTCTTTATTGCAGCTTATAAAAGCATTTAAATGGCAGCCTAGCAACTGGGAGTGAACTTTCCAGGCTTCTTTATGTATTTCAGATTATTCTTAAATGTTTTCCCAGAGGTGTTTTTTAGCCAGCCGTTTTGTTTTGCATCTGGATAGAACTTTCTTTTTTTTATTTTTTGTCCTTCCATTTTTTGGGTCTATTAGTCCCATGAGTATTGCACAGTGATATTAAAATTTAAATTACAGTATGAACCCCAGCGTAAAGGTCCGATCCCATATTGTGCTAACTCTCCACCCGATCCATCTCATGCCTGTCTTGGCATTGTAGCGGGGTTATACCCAGATGCCTTGCATCACCACACATTTGATTGTTGGTTAGGAAAATGTGCTGGCTTCAACCTTGCAGGGGTCTGTAACCTTTCATAGGGGTAAACATCAGAGGTATGCAATCTCAGCTGATGTTTAGTGGTATATTCTCACCTCTTGCGTTTTCTAGCTCTTTTTCCTCTACTTCCCTACTCCTTTTTTAATAGCTCCTGGTATTGTCTTGGTCCTTGCTGACAACAAAAGGGATAAATGCAATGCCTACTGTAAGTCCCTGTGGTTAGGCCTTGGACATGACACGTGTCAGCCTATGATAAATTGGCTGTGTGTCTGTTCAATTTCAAATGCAAAGCTCTAGAGAGAGAGAGAGGGAGAGAGAGAAAGTGAGTGAAAGAGAAAAGAGTGTGATGGAGAATGGATGAGAGAGTGAGGGAGAGAGAGATGCCGGCATATTTCTGGCGCAGGGAGAGAAGGATGCCTCAGATGCTGGTTGTTAGTGTGTGGGGTACAGATAAGGCATTGCACAAGTTTGAGAGTGGGATGCCCACGTCCCGGGGTTGGGGAGGTGAAATCTTGGCAGCAGGACAGGTGCTAGACAGTGGGGGAGGAGGTGGAAGAGACAGGAGAGAAAGAAAAACAAGGAATGAAAGATGAGAGAGCTTTTTCATAATGCTGATGAATCACTTTTTGCTGATACGTCCACAAGCAGCACCAACAAATTTGCGTCACCTCACTCTCCTCACTGCTTCTGCTATGTTTGGTGGTAATTTTTTATTTCTTTATTTCTGCCCCTTACTTTTGTCTTCAGCGGGGGTTGATTAGTAGGCACATACAGAAAATGGTATAGGACACAGTGATTTGAAAATGAAACAAAAAAGGAAAAAAAAAAAAAAAAAAAAGATGCGGTGCTTCCAGAAGATGCCTGGCTAATAATCTGCCTGTGCTAATCAGTGCAGCTGGGCCGGGAGAGTTGGCGCTCTGACACCAGGCAGCCATGCAGAGTGTTGGGGAAGAGGCAAGGATGCGAGCCAAATCCAGCTTGTATCTCCCGAGCGGAGCTTCACAGTAGGGAGGGGTGGAGGAGCGCTGGGTGAAGAGAGAGGAGGAAGCGGCTTCTATACTTTGGGATGCATGCCTGACTAGCTGCCTGGCTGCTTTTCTGCTTGATGCCGCAACGGGAAAAGAGAAAAGGATGGCACTTTTTGTTAACAATTGGCCTGCGAGGTGACAAAGCTGATATTATGGTAATGTCAATCTAATCACGGAGTGAGATACTGTATCTCCTGGAAATCCTTGGCAGAGGAGCGGCGTTGTGAATACCTCTGGGTCGCCAAGTGTGTTCCCCTTTCCTGTTGCCCCTTTGGCCTCCCTCACTTTCAACACGATCTCTCTCTATATCATGGCACATTTCTTCCATTGCAGCAGTGGATCTCAAATGGTGTGGTGCATTGTGAATATAGCATGTTTTTTTTTCTTTATTATACACAATAAGTTGATTTCCCTTGGTGTTTTGAGCAACTTGGCACTGTTCTGTGTGCAGTTTTTTTCTGCCTCCCCACTGCTCATTTACTCATCTCTTGGTTTTTCTGTCTGTCTTTCTCTCCCAAACATTCCCCAGATTTGACTCCCTGCCTCCCCCAGCAATCTTGATGCTCTATAATATGTAGCATGAGACTCCCTGCCCGTACATGTCGTTTTGACCTTTAAATGTCATTTGCAGGTGTGTTGAGGCGGCTCGCTGCGAATGCACAAATTTGATAAGAAGTTTATCTATCTAGCATCCAAGAGGCCTCAGAGAGGGGGGGCACTGGTGGGTTTGCTAACTTCTCTTCTAAACCGACCGTCCAAGAAAGCTAAAAAGTATAGATATTAGAAATGTCTGCTGACCACTAAAAGAACGGCGGAGAGAAGTTGTAGAAGACAAAGGGGAAACAGAAGAATGGGTCCACGGCATGCGAGACCCTGACTGTGCTGAGCAAGGAACTGTTTTTTTTTCCTTGTGATCTATCCACGGCTGAACTCTCTGACACCTCATCTGCCGTGCTGACGAGACATCGCCATGCCTTAATTGAAGTGGGTTTGTCTCGTCCCTGCTCTCCCATGATCCTCTTCTCTATGGGTCAGTGAGAGGTGGGGGAAACCCCCTTGAGTATACGGCATTGGTGGGATTGCTATTTGCCTCCTACCGCCCCACTGAGAGGATGTTAGATTGAAGTTATTTTATGCTTGGCTTACCTCCTTCTTCCACTCTTCTGCATTGTATCTTCTGCTCTCTTTTCTTCCTCTTAGTTTTTTTTTCCTCTGCCCTACCGCTCCCCCAATCCCACCGTTCTTAAAACCTCTCATGCAGCAAGAAGGGAGGAAGGCATCCGTTACAGTGTGAAAGTACTATGATTTTATGGAGGTCCTGCAGTTGAATAGGTATATTTTTCCCAGTGGAGCTCAATTCTGTTTGAAATGGCTATCATTTCTTTTTTGTTTCAAAATGCACTGAATGTGTTTTCAGAATGCGGAAGGATCTGAGTGTGTGAAGAAGTGCCTTTTTTGGCTTTTTTTGTTAAGAATGGGTTTAAGAGTCACCACTGGGACTTACCAACAGGCTGTTGTATAGTTTAGTGTCAAAACTGAAGCATCTGTAATGTGATATGATTGTTTCTCTTCAGTTATCTGTAAGTTCAGAGATCAGTTTAGTTTTGCGCTTTGAAGAAAGTTTTGTTAACATTATAGAGTAAGCAATAGCAAATTGTGTGTTGCTTGTGGTGTGTGTAGGCACATGTGAGTTCAAGGCCCAAAATTAACACCCACCACTCACCAAATGCTAGTATAAATCTGTTTGTGAAGAAAATAAACTAAGTCAGTTGGTATTGGCAGGTTGCTGCAATAGGCCCAGCTCACCACAAGTTTTCATCACTTCAGAACATACTGGTTAAGTTGATTGCCGAAGTTTTGCAACTCTTTGGATGCGCTCCGTCGCTACATTGTGATGATGGCGGTGACATTGCATCAAGCTTAAACCAGACTCTGCAAATATGTGGCAGCACATTGTCAGTACTTTAACAGTGTCTCAGCTGTTAACATTCTTCTGTGGTGGTCCACTGCAGCAAAAAAAAAAAAAACATAATTATCATATAATATATCTAAAAATATAATATCAAACTAACAAATCAGTCATTTAATTCAATGCCTTGGTGTTTCAGCTGAGAAGGTGTTTAGTTAGGTGGAGGGAGTGATGACACATCTCTGTCTTTACTGTCTAATGTCCAAGGTGGATGAGCTATGCTCTGCCGCAACCTGGGCTTCTACACATCTACACATTTCCTGGCAGACTAAGGCGACATGACTACTGCTAATGGCATACATTTCTCTCTGGCTGCGACAATGTGCTAGTACTTCTCTCACACACTGGGAGAGACTCACTTCCCACGGCAGATCTGCTAAGTTAGACTGAGTCACACACACAGGTGCGGTTAGGCTGTTGCTACATTGTTAAAGCTCTGTTATTGTAAAGCACAGGAGACAGGTGAACGGTTGAGGACTTAATTTAGCAAGTGCTAAAGAAAACAGTTATAACTGTCGCTGAAAAATAAGTAAGCTATATTCATTCATATAATTATCAAGAGTTTAGCTCCTTGGATAGAGAGAATATGGATTAGTGATGGAGGGTGGAGCTCAAGGAGGGACGGATAAGAAGAGAGGAGGAAAGAGATGAGGAAAAGATGACATAAAACTCCAAACATATGAAACCATGATTGGCTTTAATTTTTCAAGGTTAAATTCCTGGTTGCACCATACTTCAAATGATAAGTTTGAAGTATAAAATTACTGTGCGACATAATGCAACCCTTTTGATCCAGAAGGAAAAACTGACTTTTCCACTTCTGTGGGTGGTTGAAAAACATTTTGGCCAGCAAACTTATTGAGTTTACCGGCCACCGGCAGAAAGACCAAAAAGTTAATTTTGGAACATGTGTGAGTTTATACATCTGTGTGTGGTATCCTCTTTTGACTGTGTGGCATCTTATGTTTGTGCGCCTATGTGTGTGTTCTGGAGTCGAGCCTGTTTGTACCTCTAAGTGTTGTGCGCATTAGGGGAATGAGGGTAATGATGTGCGAGGCAGTTGTGTTTTGTGCCAGGGCGACCCTGCGGCTCACACCCCATTCCCAGCCCAATGTGTTTCTGATTCTCCCCATCCCTCATCACCAGTCAGCTTCTTCTGACAGCAGCCACATACATGTGAAGTTAGCCCACAAGCACGTGCACATACACAGACATATGTATACTGTATATATTTATACGTGCATTCATACATATGCAATAAATACGAAACGTGCACGCATGCCGCCCCCCGCACACAGTCACGTCAAAGTGCACATATTTACAGCCACATCAAGATATGCGTACACACACTTGATTTTTTTTTTTTTCTCCTTTTTTTTTTCTCACATGCAAACATAGAGCAGTACTCAACCTCATTCCAAAGGTGAAATGGTAAGGTCATTGCATAAGTAGAAGTCAGCCTTAATTCACCATTTCAAGACGCAAGTGTGTGGGTAGACTCACATCCAGCCGTATAGATGTATTCCCAAAAACCTGTCAGAAACATGCGTCTGCATATTGATTCCGTTGTTGTCATTGCGATTAGAAAGATGTTTGATATTCTCTGTATTTCCCACCTACCTCTGTGGGGGTCTGGCTGGGACACAAAGGCAAATATATGACAAAACCCTCTTCAGCACTGCTTACCTTTATGGTTCACTGCAGTAATTGGCCTAGGGTGAACATACCCGCTCGACACTGGCAGTAATGTATTTGAGAAGATATTGAAAAAGCTGATGAGGGAGACACAAGATGTGTTGTAGAATACAAAAGTTAATAATGGTGGGGATTTTGACGAATGGACCTCTAAATGTATACTGATACCGGTCTAAATTGCATTCTTTTGCTCACAGTTTTTTGTGTTTTTAATTTATACTTTCTCTCATTGACTATGCAAGCTGCCTGTGCCATAAAAGAGAACAGTTCACTTTGTGTGGAGGGTAATACATGCAAAAGAAGTAGAGTTGTGCTTCGTGTATATATAAATGTCCACGGAGTTCAAACAATGGTAGGAAACCTTCCAGTGCTGTCATCACACAGACACACAGCAACCACGTCTAAAAGAGTCATGGACTCAACACTCATACAATGTGCTTTTGAGTACATACATATTGTTTTATTGCTACATATATCACCCCCACACTGAGACATCTGAAAAGAGAGCATGATCTATACCAAAACATTAATCATCATTCATTGTATGTTAATAAATTCAGTATTTCTCCATTTACCATGCGGACGTCCACGCGTGCTGGAAATGCAACCTTTCCAGAGCTCATAAATCACACACACTGAGTCATCTGACAAAGTACCCCAAACACAGGCTGAGGCGCTGCGATCCCTAGGGCACAAACACACGCCATCTAATGTGGCGGATTCAGAGCGGGGACCAGAGCTTTGTGACGCCTCCTGCTGATGCTCTGCTGCCAACCCCTACCAACAAGGAGCACTCACTGCAACCTGGGAAAATAAGAGGCAAAATCAGAGGGGATTGTGGGATGCCTGTGGCCTCGTCTGCTGTGGTTTTTCGGTTCAACAGAGTCCCCTCTCTGTCTCTGTCTTACTAGTTTCCCTGTGTCTTTTTCCACACTGCCTCTAGGGGTTGAGGCCATGTGCAAACAACAACACTTGCACCCAGAGGGCTGGTTTGTACCGTGTGCTGCTTTTTGCCTTATTACATAGATTTCACCGCTGGAAAAGGACGGACTGTGAATAATATTAATTGCATCAGCTCTCAGTTGCCTAGCTGTGTGAAGTATAGGGCTGCAACAAACTTGCAAATTTTGTCAGTCGAATATTCGAGTATTTGTTTCTTATTTTTCACTTAGGAGTGTTTTGCTGAACTGCCAGATTTTTGAACAGGGCTGGCACCATGTTCAGGGTGGCAGTGATGTTCTGAGCAAATGCATGCTAAACATGCTAACGACTGATGCAAAAGCTTTTTTTGCCAAATCAAGATATTAGGTGTGCAACCTGGACAGGGCCCAGGGAGCGTGTGTGGGAACGGTACCTTGCTCAGGGGTATCTCAGTAGGACCTGGTAGCTTGGTGGATTCAGACCTGAGACCTTCCGGACCCAAGTCCGCTTCCTAAGGCACCAGGCCACCACAGGTTTCCTCTTGAATCCTCCTGCATCCTTGAAGTTACTAATGTGGAAATATTTTTTATTCTGCAAGAAACGTCAACAAGAATGTGTGGTACCTACAACACTACTTGCACCACATGCCACCTCAGCCAGCATAGCTAATGTGTTAGGACACCTTCGCTGGCACAATAAAGAAATAGATTTGAGTGGGAAAGCAGTATCATTAACGCAGAAAACTTTTCCCATCTACATCAAGAGCCAAATTTCTAAAAATGCAAAGCATTGCAGGTGGTCTAGAAGCAGAGGATGTGGTTATTAGGGGCCTGAGGAGGAACACAGAATTATTTTCCTTGATGACAGATTGCTGGATGTTCAGAGCTACATTACAATCAGAACACGCTACTTTTGAGATTTGAGATTCAAGAATCAAATCGTGACCTTAAATTGAAAGTCAAACTGGCAGCAGTGGGGAGCTGCCTCCATCTGTGCAGCTGCCTGTACCCATCGTACACATCTTCGTCGAGTGGACGGCACAACTTGACACAGTGGAATCATTCTTTTTTTCACTGGAGAGCGTGAAAGCGAGGAGTGCTGCTCAGTCTGCAGCTACTTCTGTACAGCGAACTGTCCCCAGAAGTACACTCACGCTGACAAATAACAGAAATGTCACTTCAAGAATCTTACTTGACTGAGGGGTCTCTAACTGATGACTCAAATTTTTGACTCTTAGGAGACAGATCTTATGGAGTCTTGGTACCAAAGAAAACAATTGAGAGGTAGAAGGTATAATAATTTTTACAACTTTGCAGCAGTACTGTACTAAAACTAAACTGCAGCCATAAATCTATGCATTACGCACTGCAAATAAACCATTTTGTAGTACTTTTTACTGCATAATTCTTAATAAAAGTAATTTTAGATGACTGTATTCAGTACATATTTTCCTCATTGAAATTGCTCTAATCTTGCACTTCAGGGAGATTACCAAAACAAAAAGTCTGAAATCTGAGTTGATACAATACATTCTTGTCTGTCTATACCACAGCACATATGAACAGAAACATATTCATCTGCTACCAACTTCACAGGCTTCGTAATAATGGCTGCTATTCAGGTGTAAGGCCATTATTTGTGCACCTACGTGACAGATTAAATTATTTTTAGCCTGTGGGGAAGGGATCTCCATTGTTTCCTTTTCCGCAGAATAATCATGTCTCTTTACCCTTTTAGCAAAGTGGTCACATGGTCTCTGTGCTGTGTACACTTGCATTATGCTTCAGATTAAAAGATTAAAAGCTTTATGATGGAGAAAAAGAAAAACAGCAGCCCAATGAGAAGAATGATACTGTCAAAAAAAGGTTTGAGTCTTACAGATGTGTTGTATATATTACAGAGCAGATCCTCTGTAGTGTGATTAGGAAGATAATGTCATCACATGTTAATGACCAGAGTGTTTGCTCTGTGCAGGATGAGTGCCCTCTGATATTCAAAGCTCTTCTGCTGAGAGAGAAGACTTTTCTGTGTGTATGGAAATCAGTGAAAATAGAGATGCTAGTGTGTGCAGTTACAGAACAGACAGCATTATTTATCCGCTTTTCTCTTTTTCTCTGATTTTCTTCCCTTTTACCCCCCTTTGGGTCTCTGGATCCTTTCCCATATCTCCTCTGTTGCCCGGGCCTATCCCCGGCTCCCCGGAGACTGGAGGACGAGTGGTTATTTCTGACTCTGGAAAATGGTTGTGACTAATTGATTCGACATCTGATGGAACGTGTGTAACGTCTTCTTTTCCCCCATTGCTCCAGCTTCGCCACTTGCTCAGATGAGCAAGAACCATTAAAGTTTTGTGCATATATTTATGTACTGTACGGCTGTGTTTGATATGAGAAATGTGTTTATGCCAGCATTGTCTGTGTTTCTTTGTAAACCCCACATACTGTTGTCCCTGGTAATCTAAATTATTACTGGACTGTTTGATGTTATCCTGGGAGAAAAGAAATTCTGTATACCAATGTATTCCCATTGGTGTCATAACAATGGATTATATGGCTAACACTCAAAATACTCCCACTTATTGTATCTGTTAGATCACTTTGTATTGTTTTTACATGTTTCTGAAATGTTGCACCACATAAACACAATTGATCCCAGAGGTGCTTTACAGTAGGAATGCATCTATTTCGCCTATTGAAGTTTAGTCTCTATTTCTGTTTCTTTCCTCTTCACTGTCTTCCTCTACTCTGGTCCTCTGTCTTTGTCTTTGTGGTGTGGTTTTGGGTAGAGTCCAGAGACCTAATGAGGCGGTTCTGATGGGCCAAGTCCCACAGGTCTTGAAGCTGCAGCAGGACGCTGTTGATGCCCACTCCAAAGTACCTAATTGATCTAATCATTTAGTTGATTGGTCAAAGTAATCAGTCTCCGATGGGCACACATGGGATGAACAATGACAAGTGTTCAGTTGCTGCAGGCCGGTTTCCTGTGTATCTACAATAAGCTGGTAGGTAGGGCTCTGTGTGTGTGCATGTATATACGAGAATGTTTGTTTGTACATTGATTCCTGTGTGTGGACCGAAGTCGGTGGAGTGGCAGTCTGCTAAAACGCCTCAGTGAATAAAAAAAAGTTATTGTTACTTCAGTTGTCTTTGTTCACGCAAAGTTTCTGTTTATGAGATACATTTTTTATGAAATCTTGATACCTAGAGTATAAAAATCGCACTCAAACCCGCATGAATTGGATAATGTTTCGCATGTAATTTTAATGAACAGCGTAAAGTATATTTCAAAGAAGTACCCTTCATTTACATCTTTAAAGGTCTGCAAAGCAAGGCGCAATGGAACTTCCTTTATGAGGAAGACACATTCAGTATATCGTCTGGATGAGGAGAAGGCCACAAGGGAATGATCAAGTGTGCATCCCATCGACCCGCATCCTCTTCCCCATTACCCTGACATTTCATCCCTACATTTAATTCCAGGCCTTTCTAAAGAGCAGGTAATAGTGCAGAGGGGTACAGGGACCCAGAATTAAGCAGTTTTACACCGAAGGGTAATTTGGTGTGATAAATGTGCCGTCGCTGGTAACTAATAATACATATTTTAAGTAGCAGCGGCGCGGCTCCGTGGCCCAGTAAAGGTAGCATCATTATTAATGTGGGAGTCGCTGCGTGTTTTAGTCAGGGTTACGGCACCAAGGTCAGAGCTACGTTTCACTGAATTAAAAGCCATTTTGAGCTATGGCACTCCTAATCAACTCGGACCTAAAGGTGCATAGCTCAGTTATAATGAGGCACCAATGAATTTAAATAAACAGCAAGATCTAGTGATTTATAAAGGCAATGTGCTATCCTTATAGCTCGTTAGCCATGACGGATACTCTTTATTCTCTGGGCCTCTTTACCCATAGGACCCTGAGCTTTTAACCAAGTAATGTCTGACTCCATTGTCAGCGGATACGCATTCGGAGCAGGACACTTATCCCCTTCATTATGAAAAGTGGAGACACAATACAAGAGTAATGGTAATGTATGCCATCCAAATAGGTGATTTTTCTCCTCCCCTCCCTTCGTTTTTTCGCCGATGTAAAAACTACCCCAGAGTTTTAGGCCTATGAATTCATCATCATATTTTCACAAAGGGTTTTTCATATATCCTGAAAGGAAGCATAATCCTTGATAGTGGAAATGTTTTGCATTTAAAGGGGTGCTTTTGGTCGGGGAATTGATGTGATGTTTGGGTGGGCTGTAGATAGAGAAAGGGAAGTTCTAGTTTTTAGAGTCATCACTTATATAAATTATAATATTTTCATGAGTGAAAAGAGTCAGTGGCTTATTTCAACTACTTTACTTTGAAATAATAGAAACTTCCCAAGTCAATGTGCCACCATTAATATGTTGATTAGGAGCTTTCCAGAATAATGATGTTGGATACTCAGACTTTCCATCCCCCCACGTTTTAGGAATTAATTCTGAAGAAGTGCACTCTGTTAGCCAAAGTAACTTTTTTTTTTTCTTTTTCTTGTTCTTCTTCAATATTGATCTGGCTTGTTGCAATTACAGGTATTGCTTTTGGTTTTTCATTTCTTAATCTAATGACCCTGGGAGGATAGTTAGTACTTCAGCTGGGGGCCAAACAGGGCAGTGAGGCGTGCACATGTAGCCGCCGCCTCTGGCCGCCCCCCTGCCGCTCCTGTTGGGGCATGCCAGGGCATTAGCCACTTCATCAGGTTCTTTGTTGCCCGCCTCTCTTTTGTGTTGCCCTTGAAGGACGTTGCAAGCAAATCCAAGGCTACAGCCTTCCCTTTACATCTTGATACAGCTTATTCAGGAGACTTTTTGAGAAATCAGTGGCTTGGGACCAGCTTTTTTTTTTTTCTTTTTTCACGCTTTGGATGCTGGATGTGTTTCCCTCTCTGACTCCAGCTCAAGCAGCTCACCTCATGCTAAGAATGGCCTGTTTTACCATTGTTCTTTGTTTGGTTTCTATGTAATTAAACAGAGGTTCATTTAAATATGAAAACTACTAAAAGTAAAGAATGCTGTTCTATCGCTAAAAGAGTAATCGGGGTGTTTGTGCATGAACAGGTTCTTAACCCAACATGCACTACATTTTATTTATTTATTTTTGATGTAGCAATACCTCAGGCCATTCTGAATTTAAATTGACATCAAATATTTTTATTTTCCAGAGGACAAAAGTGTTGACTCACCTCCAAAATACACTTGTTTGATTTCCCATGTGAACATAGTACACAGTGACACCCATAGCTTTCGCCATTCAGAGACTCACTCAGTCAGCCTCTCGCTGTGCTCCGCATTTCAGAGTAATTTTCACTCCTGACACCACGGCTCTGCCTACCTGCCAATTTCTGTCTCGGTTCCTGAATGGGTGATTTGTAAAGCCATGTTCACCTCAACACTCAGAAGATTTACTCAGGAGTGAGCTTGCCAGGTGTTTGAGCTGTCAGTTTGCTGCGTGTTCACAAACTTGCCGAAGGGAAAGTAATGGCCATACTCAGCCAGTTGACTCAGCCAACTGAGTTGCTATTGGGGTTATGGTGAAATACGCATGGTCATTATTATTGATTTTTTTTTTTAGGGCTGGTATTTTTTTCATGAAATATTTATATTATGTTGAATTTCTGTCCTACACTACATGTTTTTTTTCTAATAAACTCTACTTATGCATACTGAAAAACTTGGATTTAACCTTTTCTATTGCATCATCCCTCCCATGGGACACTTTGCAACCTTGTTACTTCTCGTACTTCTCATTCTGACTTTTTATAAAATTTAATACGTTTCAACCCTTTCAAAGAACACCAAGGTTATAACTGTAAACAAAATGGTCAAAGAACACCACATTTTAAATTTGGTAATGTCGTTTTTGTGCTTGTGTACAAAAATGTTGATAAATGGATAGTGATTGATTGACTGATATCTTTAAATATTGACTGATATTCCTTTAATACTGGTATATATGCCATCGTCTCCTCAACTTGTGTTTTCATTTCGGCTACACATCTTCCAGCATTTTCTTTCCCTGGTTGTGCTCCCTCCTTCCTCTCACTATGGTTTATAAACAAGCTGTAGTTGTTTTCGGGGCTGGAGGTCGCTGATTTGTCTGCCTCTCCCCGTAGGTCATTGAGGTCACCATGGCCCCGGAAGCATCAAGCTTCGAAAATGAGAAGCCCTGCTCAGCTCTCCCGCTGGCGACTGGGAGCACCCATTGCCCGCTCCCGCCCTGATGATTAATGCCACCCCCGTCCAGCCACAAACCTTTCTGCCTCAGATAATGCCAGGCAGCAAGCGCGGCTGACACTTTTAATGTATAATTAAGTAGAAAAAGTCAGCACTGGCTATGCAAATTTTTTAAAATGATAAATGACGCTGTACAGCAGCAGGGATTGATTTGGTGTAAATGAAACTAATTAAGGAAATGTCAAACATAATTAATAAAACAGGTTTAAGCTGCAAAACATTGTCAATTGAATGAATGAGGAGGCATTGGCTCCCATTGTTCAGGCTTTATTTAGGTCTTGTGTTTAGCTTGTTCCCTGCTCCAGAATGCTCTCTCCCCTCCTCACTCCCTCCACCACCAATTCCCTGAGAGGGGGAAAATAAATTTGCTTGTCTCTCCGCTGACTGTAGAAATTAATTGCTGAAATCTTGTCCCATCCAAGTGTTACATTCACACGCAGGACATTAACATAACTAATTTGAAAGAGCTCAAATGACTGCATAATGGAGCTCCGTCACCATGCATGACAGTCGCTGGTCATACCAAATTAGCTTGGTTTTATAATTGAAAAATTTCCCCCCCTTTCTAATTTTTACACCATTTCCCTCTTCTTTCTTCATCCACTTTTTCCTCTTCTGCCTTGCTCATCTTCCTTCCATGGTATCTTTCCTTTCCGTTCCGTTTTCCTGATAAGAACAAAGGTTTTATAATTTACAAAAAGAGTGCTTGACCTATAATTAGAGAAGAGGAGTGAGGGAACAGGAGGGGGAGTGCCAAGTGGTGGTGGCAGAGTCAGATCCTTAGTCCTGGTAATGATGCTGGAGACCTTGTGGCCCCTGGGGAGGCAGAAGAATAATGGGATGGGCTATTTTTATGGGGGAGCAAAAGCAATGGGCTACCAGCCGCTGGGATGCTGGTGCCTGGGTACGGTGCAGAGCAGCAGGGGCTAGCAGGGAGCTAGTGGGGGGCAAAGGAGGGTGAACACTCAACCTGCCAGACTGCCAGCACTCAGCCCTGCCCATCAGTTCTGTACGTCAGCCTGATGCACCGCTTCCGGCCTCCATGCCCCCACGCCAGCCGCTGCCCTTGCCATGGAGAGAGAATAGTGTGGGTGGGTGGGTTGGTTGGAGGGGGGTAGAAACATCTGCCACTCTGAGGATAACAGAGGACTCAAAGATACAAGGTGAGGGGGGTGTCACAGCAAAGTGATGCATCTGGATACTCGGATAAATACACATTAGAGGTATAAACTAATGAGGATATGACTTAATACTTGCTGTACTTTGTTTTGACCCGACTTGACAAAACAATTTGTATTTCTTGTGATCCTAAATAGTGATGAACTACCCAAAAACTCTAGTTTGACCACCTAAAGTTTGTAGCCATCAGCTGGAGTTTAATATCCCTCCCATTTTTCTACTTTTGTAATCGAAATGAAAAAAAAAAAAAAAAACCTAAAAGTAAAAATTCTTTTATTATTGTGTACTGTTTGACCCAAGCTTGGTGCGAATACAGATATTGTTAATAATGTGCTTGTGTGCATAGTGTTGCAGCAGACCTACGGCTGCCAATATTTTTGTGTTTTGGTTATACACCCTCTAAGCACCGCTATTTATCATACTCCCACATAACAATTCTCAAGAGTTAAAGGAGCAAAAGAAAACAAAAACAAGAAAACAAAAAGTACAAGAACAAAAGAAGATACCAAAAAAAAAAAAAAAAAAAAAAAATACAAAACAAGAAAATAAAACTCTGGAACAGTCACAGTCTTAATACCCATTGCATTTTCATTCTCATCTTTATTTCATTATTCCAACGAGGTCTTTTTTGCTTGTAAAAGTATAAATCCTGGCCTCCTGTACTGTTTTCTTTATGCATGATGGTAACCGCTCTAGAGTGACCGTAGCCCACGGTCAGCCACAGAGCTCAGATGATTTTACAGCACCGCTCTCTGTTCTGCTGCTGTTTTTAAGTGATTTCTGTCTTTTAAAGCGTCGTCCTTTAATGGCTGTCCTTTCATTTAAGTATTTTTATTTCCTATTATTCCTGTGACCAGAGAAACCGTATATAGATGGGTAATTAGCAGCAGTTCCTAATGAGTGTGGTCGGTCCAGTGAGCTGTACATTCTGATCTAAGCTCAAGGATATAATTTCATGTGAATTATTACCATATGCATTTCTCCGGCAGCACTTAAAAGCTTATAACATACCCATGCATTACAAGTGGTGTTTCCCTCTGGTAGGCGTGCTGAAGCTGAGGTTACGGTCTGCTGTGTTAACAGCGTGGTCTTGTTCTGTAGTGAAGAAAATCAATGACTGTGTTGTACTGTACATACAGTGGTTCATGCATGCCTCGTTACAAAATTCACAGTCAAAACTGTGTTTAAATTTTGCATGGTATTGAAAACAATTACATCTCTAAACAGACATATACCACTAATGACATACAAGATTATTAGCTGCTAAGTCTGTAGTAATAGCAAATGATACACTGAAGTACCATAAGTCAACTCATAGTTAGAATATGTAGCACATTCACAGTAGAAAAGTGGGTGAAAATAAACCTTTAAATTTGAACAAATATAATTACAAGCATATTTATAAAATTAAATGATTTAAGGATGTGTTGTAGGGGAGCATTAATATTTTTTTAACAGGTCTCTGTAAAGTTTTCACATCAAGTTAACTGACCCCCTAAAGAACATAAATATCTCATATACAAACTTCCAGAAAGTGCACTGTCAACATTAGTTAAGTGTAAATTGATTTATTAGTAAATTTAAATCATGAGCACCACACATGTTGACTGAACTGTGATCATTTTGGAGGCTGGCTTAGATGCTGTTAACTTGTTTTGAATTCAACACAAAATAGTTTCTCTTATTTAATTTATCTCTTATTTTTATAAGAAGCGCTATATTAATAAATGTTACTCACTTACTTACCAAACGGCATCGATGTGAATGTGGTGCACCTGTCAATATAATGATAATGTGGTGCGGCTCAGCAGCATCCCAACTTGCAGACATACAGTCCAAACATCAATTTTCTAACAGCTTCAGCTAAAACATTCTATCTTGAGGAAGGTGGGATTTGCCACAAGACTTAAATGACACTGAAATTGTTTTCCCTAATAAATTCCCTAACAACCTGACAATGTTTACAAAGTGATTTTAATGAAATCAACAACATATGCTACATTGAAGTGTTGTTTTCTCGGTCCTGTGATCGCGGCAACACCTCGAATGAGCCGCTTGAAACGTGTTGTGCTTCTCATAAAAGTTAGTGACCTGTTCGGTGCATTTTCCCTAAAGTTTCCAAATGGTAATTCACCTTTCATGTTATTTCTTTTCACACATTCTGTTGCAACTCTTTCATACAACCCAACCCTTAAAATGCCAAGGGTCACGAGTCAAACATATGCAGCACGGATTACAATTTATTACCCCACATTTGCCTGATAATTTTTCTCTTTTGACAAGCTTAGGTAAATCATATAGCCTGCTCTATAATGTATGAGAACTCTGCTGGCTTGATGAGTAAAGTCCGTTGCTATTGGCTCTTACCCTGTGGTGTTTCAGTTCCCATAAGACCAATAAGGCTTGTCTGTGTTCCAACATGACTGGAGTCACTGCAGGAACAGGTAGAGGTCCAGGTATTTATAGAAACCATATGCAAATGGATCAGTGCCATGTTGGATTGTTAGTAGCAGAGAGGTGACAGTTAAATACATCTACATAGAAGGAGAAATATATAGGCTTCTCCCTCTCTTTTGAGACAAGTCTAATCAGTTAGGATGGTCTCCTCTTCTCATTTCATTTGAATATATTTAACTTGGACTCAGGCTAAGGAAGTGTCTCTCTCCTCCCATGTATATTATCCCTTCCCACTGAAGGCTCATTATTTTACAGCAGGGTGTGTGAGAGGTGGCCCCAGTCTCTGAACTCTCTGTCGAGGCTGTATTAATCAAACTTCACACAGCGGGGAAGGGTCCACCCACTGACACTGCACCGCTCACTCTACACTTTAGGACAAAAGGGAAAACACACAACCTGAGCTGTTACTTTGAAACATCTACAGCTTTTGAAGTTTACCTTTTTTGTTCAAAGTATTGTCACAACAGTAACACTCACCACTTTTAAAAGACGGTCTCGAAGTTAGCCCACACTTGCTTTAAGTATTTAAGGGCAATATTTATTTGTCAGTCCATGTGTTCTGTGCTTACATTGTCCTCTTCCTTTTCTTCACAGTGGACAATAAGATCTTCGCATGGGGAAATGGCACAAGTGGACAGTAAGTACAGTTCTGTGCGCATTTGTGTAAGTTCTCAGTTTGTTGTGTTACAGCACCGTTCAGATTTCCAATGACCTTGAAAGTGTGTGAAAGATGAGAAGGTTAATAATACTCAAGTTTTCATAAAAGTTAAGTAACTTTACATAATCACTCAGACGCGTTGTTGTCTCTTGAAAACATTGTGCAGTTGTATAAAAAACTGCAAACAGAAAGCCCACAGACAGAGAATAACAAACAATAACAAAAAAAACAAAAAAAAACAGACATTGTTATACACAAACAGTTGTTTTCCTCCTGATGAGCTTCCTTGTTAAAACTTCAGCCAGGAGCCAGTCTGGCTGTAATGACATCTTAGGACCTGGGTACTACAGTGATTCTGTGGCCCTCGAGTAGTCAACCAGCCACACAGCAAACAGAAAAATACATAAAAGAAACAAAGGCATCACTTCTCACTCTCTCATCATCTCCCATTGTCCCTTATTCTCGTTCTCTCGCTCTCCATTTCTCTGTCTCGTTCTCTCTCTCTCCTCTCATGATGCTTTGACCCCTCTAAGCAGGTCGAGGCTCTCTAGTGGGGAGCTTATAGTTAGAGGAGCCTATAGTTGGAGCTCCACAACACCCACTTGCAGAGCAAAGGGTGAGCATCTCTGTTACACAACTGGCACTCAGATATCTGAAAACTCCTCAGCTCTCTTGTGTGTCTCACTGGAGGCAAGAGAGGAGAGGAGTACAAGGGAGCTGTGTAAATTTAAACTGGCAAACTTTCTGATGGAAATAGCAGTGACCCCAGAGTGGTCTTGTCTTGAGTTGAAGCATTGTTGTAATCAATACATGCTCTCGTGGGGACGGCGGGCGAAGACCTTTCGTTCCCCGTTTGTGGAAATAATGGAGAAGACCGTTTGTTATTTTTCCCAGACATGCCGCAAACTAGCAGATATGGCTGGGGCATTGCAGGTTATGACGCTGGCTCAGGAAAGCAAATACAAAGAGCAGCATTTTATCAAGAAGCAAACAGCAGAGCTCTGTATGAAGCTGCTGGGAGCTCACAGGTCACAGGGGTGCTGGGGCTACGTTTGACCAGCTCATCTTGAAACGGGGTCTTGGATGTTCTTTGTTCACTCACACCAGGGGCATAGACACAGAAACACAACTCTCAGCTATGTAGGCCTAAGTCATTTGTACAGCTACAAATTGAGTTAAGTTCAGTTATTATTTCTTCCCCTGAAACATAAAACTGACCTTACTGAAATATGCCTGTTAGACATGTGGTGTATATGATTTGTGGAGAAATCATACCAGCAAGACAACAACACAATATTGTAGTCATAGAACAAACTAAAAGGAATATTGTTATGTTTTCTTAAATGAAAATATTTTATATATTAAGTTAATAATATTTTTAAATTAAATGTGGGCATACATACACACATATATATATAAAATATAAGATGATATAATACTCATGAAAGACCATGATTATGGTCAGTCAAATCATTTTATGTGTCAAAAAAACTGCTTTTCTTGACTTGTTACATAGAAAAGATTACACCAAATAGTGAATCATCCTGCCAGCGTTACCCCAAAGACTTGACATATCCTCTATATGAGTGCAAAGAAAGTCTGAGAATGTATTTTCTGTCAATTTTTCTCAGGCTTGGAGACGGAGAGAGGGCGGTGAAGGACCAGCCAGTCGAGGTTAAGTTGCCAGAGGAACGGAACATTACAGAAAGTAACACAGACGTGGATGCCGTCCATATAGTTGGTGTGGCCTGTGGGAGCAGACACTCCTTCATATGGACCCAAACTGGGCAAGCCTACAGTTTTGGCAACAACTTTTATGCCCAGCTGGGCTACAACTTCCAGAGGGCTGACTTCAAAGAGCACCAGGTATGGAGATTATAAGGTCTTTTGCAGAAATGACTTAATCAAAACTAAAAACATAATTGATACCCTGTGGATATGTATGCATTACAACACAACATAAAAACGTTCACTCATCACATTCAAGCCCATGTAATTTTTATAATGCCCCCTTAAAACATCAAGATAAACTCTACAGTATAATATCATTAGTTTTTAATTCACTGTTGTGAGAAAGAGAGAGGGTCTGATAAGGGCAGGCTTGTGATGGATACCTCAAGGGTTTGGATGGCTCTTTGCCGGTTGTCTCTCTCCATCTCTGTCCTTACAAGGCTTACCATACAGTAGCACACTGCCGAACCATACAAATCCTAAATTAAGTGCTGTGGAATCGAAATTGGCTCTCTTATGAAGTGTTCCACTTGCATTGGAGCTTAATTTTGCCTACTCATATCATTTGATTCAGTCCCTCAGTCCCTCTTTTGCTCACTGCAGCCCATCACTCCCTCTTTCTTCTCATGCAAAATAAGCCCATTTACCGCAACGTGACAGTGTCTAGGTGAGTGATTGCCACTCAACACTTGATATATGGGTATGTGCCTCTGTGCACATGTGTACTGGATATATTATATGTCTGACAGATTTTCTCAGTCTCGTTACGTTAGCATTTTTATACATGAAGTCTTGTTTTTTTTTTTTTTTTTTTTTTTCGTCCATATAATGTAATGGATGCATGTAAAAAAAAAAAAAAAAAAAAAAAAGAGACTATATCAGTCCACTATGTCTCCCTTGGTCCAAATATAATCATTATCTGTTTTCATCCGTTTCTTATGTGGTAAATTCAGTATGAAGACTCTTACTATTAACATCTCTCGTAATTGCTGCCTATCTATTTAGACGGTCAGTAATATCTGACTTGTGTTTGTTGCTTTTGAATGATATGAATTATTATTTTTTGCCTGAACACGACAGTGAAGTGTGAAGTTTCCAACTTACATAAGGACACTATCTTCCTGTGTTATCTGTTGTTTCTTTAGGCTGTTACACAATACTTTTATAGATAGAAATTCCCCAAAGAGAAGCTTTGGAGTTCAGATGAGATCGGTCTCACGCTGGGGGGTAGGGCAGAAAGTATCGAGCCACCTGGCAGCAGTATGGAGTCCCAGGGGCCAAAACTCTCACCTCTCACTCCTCGATAAAGGCCACGGGGATCTGCATGACTGCACTTAGCCCTCACCTTTTTCTGTAAAAGCAATTGATACTGAAGGGGGTAATGCAACAACAGTAGAAGAGAATAGGACCAAATGGTATGTATATCCCAGAGTCACCCTTTCCTATCAGTCTAGCCATAGCAGTGGCCTTTGATTGCCGTAGGTGGAGGCCCAAACCTTGGTGTACTATCGACCCAAACCTTGCCCTCAGACAAGCTGCTCCACCTTCACTTATCCCCCAGACTCTGTACTATACGATACTGGCTATTGTTGTAAAGAATCTGTAGGCTGGAACTGCCGACTTCACCCCTAAGGCTCAGTTTCTCCTTACCGTCTGAAATGGAGTGGTAGCAGACCGCTGAGATCTGAGAAACACTATATTCTTTATTCTTTATTGGCTCAGTGTTAAGGTGTTGGGATTCTACTCACACCTGTGAGCCCTTTGTTCAGGCCCACTATGGCATTTCACCTGCAACAGACAAGGTTAGACAGAGCTCCATATTTAATGGTTTGACTGACATTATTTTAATGTCACACTGTGGGGTGCTATGTCTGTGAACGGAAATGAAAGTTAATCTTATTTTTTTTCCCCTCTCATGTCTCTGCCCTCTCTCTCTCTTTCCCCTCATTAGGACAATGACTCTGTCATTTTCTCAGGGTTTTGATGGATGTGTTTGTATGCAGATAGGACAGTCCATTTCTAGTTCTCCATGTGCTGCCTTATGCAAACATTTTGACAAGAATTAGCAGTCACAGGCGATTGTTATTGTTTTATCTTTGGGTAGTATCAAGACAGTATCATATAGCATAGGTCTGTTTGTTTTTGTGTGAATTTCTCTCCCTGTATACATAGCATAGTTCAGTCTCTAAGTAGGTTAACACCTCCTAGCTGAAAATGTACCACCCATTGTCTGTGCTTCTACAAAACTAGGCAAAAAGCGACTGTGGGAGCATGAAAATAAACTCTGTTCCTAAGTGTGACACGTGTGCAGCTTGAGCTTGGCACGGCATCCGTGTTCAGCCTGGCTGAGCACAACTTGTTTGAATGTCATATTTATCCCTGTGTTTTGTCAGAAAATTAACTTCCTGTGAGTTTGCGGCAGAGCCGAGCATATGGCCACAGCTCTCTGGAGATGACAGCCTAGCGGAGCGGGAGCTCGCCGGTGCCGCTGCCCTGCTCTGGCGGCAGATGCTCCGGGCTTCTCCGCGATTAAGTGGAGATCATCACTGTTTTCTTTGAGCACCACTGTGCCTTGTACTCTGAAGTGTTCCGTTAATCACTGCCTGCCTCCCTGCTTTTTCTACACAAGCTGCCAAAGCACTCATTAAGTTTGAATCTCCGTTCTCACCACTTGCTTGCTCACCAGCTTGATACCTTGGATGGCTGAATCGTAGCAGTCATCCTGTCTGCAGGAACACGGTGGTTTGTTTTACCTGTTTGCTGGAAGGATCATAAAAGCCATAATGTTTTTGTGTATGGTCCTTTGAATGGTATATGAGATTCCGTCTAGCCCTCTCCTGCTGCTCATTCATTTTTAAGTCATTGTGTATATACTGTAAAGTAAGTGTCGCTTTTTGTGCTACTGAATGTTTTCTCTAGTCTGTCTATGCTGATAGTATGTGCTTGAGTTTCTCCCCAAGCGCTAAGATGCTTCCTTGTTTCCAGTACAGGCCTCTGAGGGGAGTGAAGCCTTTTCTGTGCTAACCTTTTTTCTTGTGGCGCCTCTTTCCTCTTTTTCTGCATGTTATTAAGAAATGCTCCCTGTTGCATTTACAGTTGTCAAACATTATTCCATTATGCATTATTTGTGTCCAGATATATCAAGTACATTCAATCAGAATGCAGGTATAATGTAAATGACAACTCTGGCCATAGCAAAACAAACAAAAAAAAAAAAAAAAAAAGAAAGAAATTGACGCTTTCTTAACGCACATTCCACCGCAGCTCTAGTATCGTAAATATCACACAGTTGTGTGGCTTGTATCTCCTACACAAGCAGTCACCTATTGTTATTGTTAAACATTGTGACACGCTTTAACCCTGATTGATCTTGATCTCCGACACAAATAATAATGTGATTACAGGCTTTTCTCTGCTTCTCTCTTCACAGCAGTGGAAAATAACATTAGATATTTCCTTTCATGTTAATCGCCTTGGTTGGAAGTATACCTTGGTGCACCAATAGGCCTCAGTAATGCTTCCTTTCTTCTAAAAAAAAAACATCCAAAATAACCTATTTGCAATACACCCACACACACATTGCTTAGCTCTGTAACACCGTTATTCTGCACTCATCAAAGCTTGGCTTGCTTGTCCTGGTGCAGCGATCATTCTGCCACAATAGTGGGATGGCATTACAGTGATTATGAAAGCGTTTTCATGGCATAGCAATATCATGTAAATAAAAGAACTGATCCTGTTCAACGCAGGTTGGATTTCCTGGATAAAGCTGTGGGAAATGGATCCTGTTGCCTTTGCCATCTCGCATCGATACACAAGACCCTGTTTCCTCATCCTCAAGTTTACTTTACAATAACGGTCTGCTTCTTAATCTTGTCTGTCAGGCGGTGACACAGACGCACAAGAATGTATGTCTCTCTCTCCGTTCTCTCTTCTGCATTTGTACTCGGAAGAAATGCTGATTAGTGTCAGTTTGTGTCTTTTTTTTTTTTTTTTTTTTTTTTTTAGTTATCCAGATAAAAAGCTGCCCCTTTTTCATTGAGTCCAAGTACCAAAATAGCAATTGCCATTCTCAGTCAACTATGAAGCAATTGGTTTGTATTGTTGGAAGAGGTTGATTGGTAATTTTTTGAAGAGGCTCTTGAAATTACTTTCAATCAGGCTGAGTTGATAGACAGCTGCTTCAATATTAATTCTGCAGATTATTATTATTTTTTTTGTCATAGTTTATATTGTATGAATGCCGTGCATTTATACCCTCCGGACCCGCATATTGTTATTCGACACAAAAAGCTTATCTCATCTAGTCAGAATCAAATCTATTCACAACTGTACAAATTGCCGCTGTGCTCTTGGCAAGGTACAGCTAATTTTTAAACGAGGAAATTCCTTGTCAGGAGCAGCCAAGGGAGAAGGTGTCAGTTTGATACCACAAGTACACTAACGGCTGTGCAGGAGCATAAGCGTTTGCTGCGCTTCGGTGACGGTGCGTTTGATTTCAACACTGACCACCGGTGATGCCAACCCTATAGTCCTCATCTGAGCTGCCTCTTGAGACGCAAACACAGACCGCCCTCCCCCACTTCTCACTCAGGCTGATGCTGCTGAGAGTGGGAGAAAGTAAGTGAGAGGCTGGCAGACAATAAAGTCGCTGTATAGTATATACTTCTATCACTTGTCTATTGTTACACTGCAGTTACAAGTTATGCAGTATGTGGGAACTCAGTGTGGGTGTACAGCGACCTAAACTACTATACCGTCTTCCCCAGGGGCATCTCAAAGGATGCTTGTTCTGTTCCTCCACTCAGGCCCTGGGCTCTGCTGAAAAATGAGAGGCAAGGCAGCAGTGAGCCAGGGAAGAGGGGGAACAGAGGGATGCAGTCTCAGCTGTGTAGGAAGGCTAACCTGCGCCTCTGTAGGTCCTGTATCTTTTCAAAAGTACCAACACAAACCCATCTTTCTTAGTATTTACTCCCTCGTCTGTTAAGGGCCACAGTGCTGAAACTGGTCAGTATATCGATTGTAGATCTCACTATAGGGTTTTTTTTTAGTTGTTTGCCATTATTTTTCAACCATTTTAACTTGAGATATGCATTATGGTGTTTGTGACCTTGTTTCAGTTTGAATCGTATGCCCCACTGTTTCCTAATATGCCCCTAGTGTATGTAATGCTGAAAGCACATTTATTACACATCAATAATTCTGTACATTTCCTTCTGGAAAACTAATTCTCATAATAGGATTTTGTCAATGTGATTTGAATAATGATCTCAAAACATCCCATTTTAGGCTACTTAACTAAATAGAATATTACTGATTGCAACACTTATCCATGGTTGGGGTTTTGGTAACCTTCTTTTCTGTTTCTTGCCAACAGCCAATTTTCTCTCAATTAAAGCATGATATTAGCACTCAGTAGGGCATAAACAGAAATAACCGTACACTACTGAATATCATGCCTTGATTATGAGCTGAAGAGTGGGTGTACAGATGGATCCAGTTTCTATACTCATATTAGAATGCTGGTGTTTTTGTGTGTGTGCGTATGTGTGTCTGTGAGAGAGAGACAGAGAGGGAGGCAGAGGAAATTGCTGCCTACATGTGCAGGAGTGTGTGTCTATGTAACACTTGGTGACAGGAAAAGCTGGAAGTAATCAGCCTTATCCAGTTTAAACCTCTGGAATGGGAGGGCAGGGTGAAAAGAGAGACAAAAGTCACAGGTATAGTAGGAAGAAAAAGTGAATCCTTATACTGAGAGAGCCAGTCAGTGGTTATGCCAGTTGGCCAAAGTTAGCAGGAAGCTGTCCTAGTAAATGGCAGCAGCTGCTCGCAGTTCGAGAGAGCATGTCCCAGTCAGAGGAGAAAAGCGATGGCATCTACATTAATACTACCTTAATGGCCCATCTGGCGCTCCGTAGGGTCCCTGGCTGCGCCACCGACTCATAGGCGTTTGACAGGCAGTCTCCAGCGCACCAGACGCGCATGGCATGCCAAATGGCGGGGAGACGCCTCCGTGGCGCACAGATCTGTCAAACTCTGTCTGACGCTGTAGTCACACAGGCAAGGGAAGTTAAGGCAAGTTTTCACACGTGATTGGTTCTTGACATGGATGAGGGGGGGAGGAGGGGGCAGGAGGAGAATGACTGGCTTGTCTATCTCACCCTCCTCAAATACAAACACACATACGCACACACTCACAGGGGCACACACATAATCGCACGCACCCTCACACATCAACACACCCTTGCTAAGTTGCCATGACCAGATTAAACCTCAATGAGAAAGCCAGGTTAAGATTAGCCAGTGGTGGATTCACACTGCTCTGATGGCAAATGGAGATAACAAATATTATTTTCGCTGCAAGTCACAGCCTCTCTCTGTAAACAAATACTGGAACAAATTGCTTCATTGGAAGAAATGGTGGAAGGTCTTATCAAAACACCACAGGGGTTTCTGGCTATAATTGGCATAATTGGTTGACAGAGCAGGCTGCAGTCCATGATGTGGCACAGTGATGCACTGTATGGAAACTGACTGATCATTGCTTTTAGGTCTCTAGATTGCCCTTTAAAATATTTAAAAATACTGTACCAGAGCAGTAGTTAATATGCAAATATAGGGTATTTTAAGTCCACCAGCATGTTATGTTCACTTGGGAAATATTTTACTGTGTCAAAACAATAAAAAAAAAATCACAATTGGGCCTTGTTGGATATTTTCTTATGTCATCCATCTTTAAATCGTAATGGGCTGGATACTCTCTTTGAATGAGTCATATAATCTATTAACTCTTTCCTCCCTGAACGCCTACTAGGATCAATACGTCAAATGTCGTCTTTATGGGGGAAAGTTCTTCTGAATTAAAATGATGGTGTTCGGGGTTTTAAGACAAACCTACAGCAGTTTTACCATTGGGTGATCTCATCCAAATTCCAACTCTGCCCTATGAGCATGCCCTTTCCACCAGCCCCCGTTGAGTTGCACAATAGTGGCACAGTGGAGGTTTCTCTCAGAGCTGGCCACATTCTGGAGTACCCAGCAGCACAGATCACAGTCCCAGAAGTCTGTATCACACTGCTGCTGGAAAACTATGGCTTCTTTTCCATGTGAGTAAACTACACACAAAAGTACAGCAAGAGTACTTAAAAACATTTGCTAGCGTTCTTTCTCTCGCACTTTTTCTTAAGGACATTTTGAGAGATAGCAGCAGTTCAAAAATGGAACGGAAGGTTCTTTAGAAAATGCATTTCAAATGGCTTATCCAGTAGGTAGCCCCAGAGGACACCTCAGGGATAAACCTTGGCAAGAAAGGAAGATAGAGGGAAAAAAGTGAAATTGGAAAGAAGACACAGCCGTGACTAAAACAGTAGAAATATAGAGAAAAAAGGTATCCTCTTAACCTGCCAACGCCTCTTCAGAGGAATCACAGCGGCTCCATATCAGTATTCAGTTTCTGAACATTTTGCTGCGTTCTGTGTTTATAGAAAAAGCCTAGATCCGCTGATGTGTCTTGCCCCAGACTGTCTCATATTTAGACAACTAGTGCAGGTGATTTCAGAATGATTCCACATCACTTTTAGACACTGTGTCATTTAAGTTTTGTTGACAGTGTGTCTGATTATGTTCCTTCATTTAAATGAGCCAGTGGGAAGATGAAATGGAGATTGAGCAGATTAATATTTTATTTTAAAAGAAAAACATAGAACTAGGGGAAACTGGTGTTGAGGAGAGGTCAGGTGAGACACAGCTGCCAAATTTAGTTGCAAGACGGCAGAGGAAGGGAGAGATGAGGACTGAAGGGAAAAAGGGAGAGAGGACAAAAGAGGAATCTGTTAAAAAAAAAAAAAAAAAAAAAGGTTTGGGGGCGGATTGAGTCCAAAGAACAGGAGGAACTCTTCAACTTTCATTCGCATTCCCAGATGTGTTGTAGGCAAGATGTAGCCTTTGAAAAGCTTGTGGCAAAATATGAATACACACACCCGTGCCCACTTCCTCTCTATTTCATATGCCTCCTCTTTCCCTCCATCTTTCTTTTTCTTTTTTCTTCCTCTTTCACACTCTCTCCACATCTCCCATGCTTTATCTTCCTCCCCGGGCACCTCTGTTCCGTAGAGGCATGCTCATCTTTAGGGTGAAGAGGGGGATTTCTATGTTACTGTGAGTAAACCTGAGTGAACGGTCTCCTTTGACAGACACCACAACATATAAACACACATACTGCACATGTTCATTCCTTCCCTGGAAGTACTTTCACATTTACCTCTTTGACTTTGCCTACACATTTCCATACAGCTTGTACTTTTATAGCTTCACCAAACTAACCGTTTTTTTTTTTTAGCTGAAGCTGGCATTTCTTAACAGAAATAAAGTTTGAAAGATTTTATTTTCATAAATACCCTCCAAAAAAAGACTTCACTCTTTTCCACTGCATTGACCACCAGTCTCTCCTGTGCAGTCTACTGTAAAACCACTAGAGGGAGCTTACATTATGCTGTGGTCCCTCATGCCTGGAATTGTTTTATAGTACTTTAGGTCCTACAAAGAGGCACAGTCTTTCAAATTTTTCCCCCTTTCTGTCCCTAAGAACCATCAAGTGTCCTGCAGTTTCATGCTCCTGACAATGCAGAGCTCACAGCCTCTAACCCAGACAAGAGACAAAGACGTCAATTGGTATCAGGAGTGTGCTTTCCTTCAAACAAATACTATAATTGCCTCTCGTGTGTTTGTGTGTGAGCACGGATATCTGCTGGTGCGAGTGTGCGTGTGCTGAGGTGATAATTCTACAGTTGCTCAGAAGCTTGACAATAACGGAGAGCATGCCCAGGCGCGCTTTCAATCTGCTCCCCAAATGTAATGAGTCTGTGCAGAAGTCTGGTCATCCCAACTTGATCAAAAACGGGAGGAAATCTGCAAATGATTTATTATATCCTGTGGAGATTCATCAGTTACACATGTCAAAATGATGCTGAGCCGAAAATTAAAAGCCGCCTTTCGTCACCATTATTTTCCTAATATAGACAAAAAGTGGGAGCGTGAAAGCAATTCAGTCAGGATGGAAGGAGAAAACTGTTTATTTGATCATATTCTATCTGTATCAATTTCAGCTCTTTTTCTTAAAAAAATAACGTGGAAATGTTATACAATTATACACGTAATTTGAGTAAGAAAAATCACCGTGCTCTATTTCTAAATTATGTTTCAAATATATTATTCTGTAAAGTACTGCATATCCATTTGAGTTATTAATAGTGCTTGTGCTTATCAGAAAAGTACATTCAAACATTTGTCCTTACTTTGCGAACTATTATAATTTTTTTTGATTTATGCTCACCTTATAGAGATGCACATGCACTTTTATCCCTTACTGATGTGCACCCTTGCCCTCTTGCATTTCATCAAACTGCAGAGGACTAATGCATATTGCCAGTTAATCATATTTTATCTGTCTCTGTATCCTCCTAATAGGAGAGGGGGTGATATGACAGCATCTGAACTGGAGCCACAGAGTTGTCCTGCCGTAATGTTACACGATCTTTCCCTCTCGTGTTACTAAAACAGGCTTGGCCGATGGGATTCAACGTACTCCGCGCTTCTCCTCTCCTCCATTCCTCCTGGCCTTTTCCTGTGACAAGGCTGCCGATGATACAGATCCGCTGTGACATTTTACATTGTGCTCCCTAATTGCAGCAGCTGATAGTGGGATAGCTCACCATACAGCTGCATATTTCCCTTCCCCCCCCCCACCCTTTGGCTTTTTTCTTTTTCTTTTTTTTTTTTTTTTTTTTTGAAGGTGGATAGCATGGAGTTGTGCACTGGTTAAGACTAATTGCATTGTTCACATCTTGTCTGTTGGTATTCCATTAGGTGTTTCTCCCTACTGTACAACTCCATCTGCAGTAGCACTTCATTATATGTAAAACTTTAAACAGTATTTTTTGTTGGTGTTCATTTAAAAAGCCTTAATTCCAAACATATGTGAGCAAACAGTATTTGTGGGCTTACAGGGGTTGTTGTCCGTTTTCTTCTTTTTACTCCGGTGCTGTGTCCTCAAGTGTCTCCGCTGCCTGTGACTCCCAAACGGAGAGCCAGGATAAACCTGTGTGACAGATGCAGCTCTAATTATACAGTTGTTTTAAGACTGTCAGGTTGCAGCGAAAAGGGAGCCAGCCATTTGGGAAAGTGAAGGAGGTGGGTATAGAGTAGGCAGAGGGGGGTAGGAAGAGGGGGGGTGGTGGTGGTTTGATGGACGGACATTGTAACACCAGCATCTGGTGATAGCTGCAGCTGCCATATCGTTTTCCCACCGCCAGCTTGCCAGCTAAATAAATATTGCCATGATCTGTCTTGTACTAGCAAGTGTAAATTACTTTGGCACGTCAATAACTAGTTTACAATGATGTTTTTTCCTGCTATTTCAGAACATATATTGATTTCACATTGCTGTTAAATGGCATGAGCATTGTTTCCCTCACCCTGCACTTTGTTTTTCACATAGACTACCAACGAACTTGACAGGAAGAGGAGGGGAAAAAAAAAAGAGAAAAACTGTATAGATCGTGCATTTACTCCACTTTTTCTCTCTATCACTAAATACAAAATTCAATTCCTCACATTGAAGGTAGTGCCTGTTATGCGTACAAGCACCACATGATTTTTTTTATCTTTTGTCTGTTTGCGAGAGTAAGGGGGGGGGGATCATCAGCAACTATTTTGATAAAAAATAAAATAATCATTTTAATAATTTTGATGAGTTTTAATTCTAAAAAATTTAAGGTTTATCCTCTGAACGTGATTTAATTTAAATATATTTACTGTTTTTTGGGCTGTCGGTTGAATAAATCATGCTATTGACATAGGATATCTAATCCTAGTGGGCAGTTTTTAGACAGACTAATTAGTCAGTTAATCAAGAAAGTAATTGGCAGATTAATCAATAAAGAAAATAATCATTATTTTCAGGCCCAAACTGCAGCAATTTTTTAATGCTCTTAGTCTCATCACAGGCATCATGTATTTAGTGTAAAAGCAAAACGCTTTTCTAACAAAGATAGTCTGTTTTTTTTTTTCTCACTTTGTTAAGTAAAGCTGATTATAATTAACATGGAAGACAAAAATCTTTGAGTGTTACCAGTGTAATTTTGATTTTATGCTGTTTAAATATCTTCCTCAATAATAGACAGAAATGATTAGCTGAAAAAAGTGGTTTCAGTGAGAAACAATGCACTACTCTGTATGTTCTCTTTGTTTTGTGGCACATCAAAATAGACAAAACCATAAAATGCACAGTATGCGTGACGGATCATGGTTGTTGTTTTGTGGGGACATGCACGTGTGCATTGTGAAGTGGGAGCAAGCACGTGTGTGCACCACTGAAGCATCTCTGCAGGCGTGCTTACACTTCTATATTGTGTGTCTATTTTCATTCATATGGGTTCCTCCTCTTGAGGACAGATGTTGGGAAACCCACAAAATCAGAGCTGAAGCCGCACTATAATCACCGTGATTTTAATCAAGGTCTCGCATTGTGACCCACTTATTTTCTCACAGTGCTGATTGCACTGCAGTGCAGTGACGACTAGCATTACAAAACTGCAGCCTGTGATTAACCTTCACATCATATACATGTCCCCTAACCAGCATACAGCGAATCCTAATCCCAAAATTACACCCACTTGGACTGGAAAACCTCTCCCTTTGTCAAATTTAAACATTTTCCTCCCTCATCCTCCCATCTTGATATGATACAATGATGATGCCTGCTTCCTGCATATGAGCAAACTGAGGTATGTCTGAGTGTGTAATACTCAACTGAAATATTTCTGTCAGAATAATATTTTTGTGCAAGCATGTACGGACACTCTTTGACCTGCCTATTTTTCTACATGGTAAAAATACAAACACACACACACACACATACACAGAAATCTTCTATGGACGTTTGTGAGGGAATATTCTAACCTTCTTAACCATTTTCACCAGTATTATAATTTTCACATCAGTGATAATAAAACAGATTGATTATTCATTCTCATGCTTCAACACCATTTAATTGTGCAGCCAGAACACTCCAACTTGGGGTCAGTAGGGCGCTCTCTCATTTACACAAAGACATAACACACACACACACACACACACACACACACACATATTCAGAAATCTCTTTCCTTTACTCCCTCACAGATGCTCTCACTATGTCTTCTCAAAGGGCCCCCGAAAACATGCCCAGGCTGGAATTTGCCAAAATATCCTTTCTCCTATCAAACGCACACTGTGCCCTGTCTCGGTCCCATTCCACTTATTTCTTCAACATCTCAATTAATACCCCTTAGGAGGCGTAGCGCCCTGCAGAGCCACAAAGACGCACTGTGGTAGTGAATTCTCCCTGTAAATGTTCACCACAGATGCTGTCGTACCTTCATTTCAAATCACATCACAAAACTATCACGGAACTTCACTTTCCCTTCCCAATTCCCCTTTGGATTAAATGCAGTTGTCATATTTCACATATATGAATGTGTCTGTGTTTGTGTCTGCGCATAGGAAAGTTAGTCCAGTTTTAATGGCTCTGCTCCGGCGACAGTTGTGGCCTGAGGCGTTGTGGTTTTGGGTTGTCTGCGCATCCTTCTGTCTCTCTCTTGTGAATTCAGTATCTCAGAAACATCTTGAGGGAATTTCTTCATATGTAGCACAAAGGTTTACTTGAACTCAAGGATGAACTGATTAAAATTTGGTGGTCAAAAGTTAAACGTCATGGACACTGTAACCTCATGAACGCTGAGTGGGAATATTATTACATCTGGCGCAAACACTGAACTTGAAGAGTGATCTACTGTCAAGGTCATTGTGATGTCACAAAACATGTGTGTTGAAATAACTCAAGCATTTATTAGCTAGCTTTTAATCATTTTAATAATTAATAATACACACTGCACCCAGTACCTCTTAATGAAATTCCTTAAAAATATCCACTTTTTACCACTAGGGGATCCTCTATTGTAAAGACAACAAACTTAGGTGATGTGTAGAGGTACTGTAAGCTCAGGGAAGTTGTTGTATAGTATTAGACATTCTTCAGTGCTAATTGTTCAGGAGATTTATACAAGAAGCTGAATTTTCTACAGAGGCGTCCTTGTCTCCAGAACTAACACTGTTTCTCATTAAAATTTGTTCTGGAGTGGCTAGGAGCCAAGCTGGTACTAACACATCCTCTGCTTATTTTTCTAACTTATGATCTAGATGTTTAAGAGGTTTTTAGTGGAAGTTAAATTATTCACAAAGGAAACAAACAGTTGGTGATTGAAACCACATCTCTGATCCAGCCCAAAATTCAAAAAGACCAAATGAAAAATATGATTTCCAGAGGTTTGAAAATTGTTGGCAACATTTTGGATACATGTTTGTAATTACCAGGGTGTCCTTTGATAGTTTGTGGTGTAAAAAGTGGAACTGCTACAAAGGAAGGGAACTTCAACATTTAGTATGTATGACAGCCATACAACCTATAGCATACCTGTAGAGCTGCAACAGTGTCTGTTCCCCTGTTTCTGTCCTCTCACCCTGCCTGTTCCTCCTTTTCAGTAGCTAATGGATCGTTGTGGTTTGCAGGGTCTGCTCCAGAAATGTTCTCCTGCGGAGATCTCGTAAGAAGTGCCCTCAGCTGGTCTCTCCGTCTGCCATTAGGCCTCTCCACACTTTTTATCCCCAGACCTCTGAGACCTCAAACTGCCAAATGAGTTGAATTATGGCCAGTTATGTGGAGTGGACCTGGCGTCACGGGGGAGAGGCCTGAGTCAGTGGAACTAACCACACTCCTGACCATTAAAAGGCAGCCTGACACTGCCTCTTCATCTTCCCCCCTGCTCTCAAAGGCCAGCATTGCAAACCCATGTTCCCCAGAGGAGAGACACAGTACAGCAAACCAACCAATGAGCCAGGCAGCCAGCCAGCCAGTCTGTCAAGCAGGCGGGAAAGCAACCAAACCACCAATCTCCTTACTCTAGCGCCCAAGTCATTGAAATTGTGAAGATCTTCCTGTACTTTTGTTTTTAGCTATTTCTTTTTCTATTTTGCCCTATATTTATGCCCTATATATTCACCTGTCTCTCATCTGTCTCTTCCCTCCAGGTTCAAACACATTTCTCGCCAGTTGTCTTTTTTTTTCTTTGCCCTTCAGCTAAGTGGGAGGGGTTGTGAGGTTATAACTACACAAGGTTAATTGCAGCAGCTAAAACAAGCATGGTGGCCAGGGCCCTGGCTACTGTATAAAGGAGGTCATCTAAGTCAGGCATCCCTCACAAATCTACGCACAACATCTACCGTCACATGAACATTGACCACGCCGTCCTAGGAGACCACAGTTTGCATCCCTCACAGACAGATGCATGACACACACACACACACACACACACACACACACACACACACACACAGAAACACTGAATTTGATCTGTCACAATAACAGGGGCATCATGACATGATGGATACAGCCCTCTTTTCCCCTCTTCTCTCCCCCTCCTTCCTCTTGCTGGTAATCTTGATGCAGTGTGTAATGTTTGCTGTAGCCAGCGGCTGAAATTGAATGAGTGATACAACCAGAGGTGCTGGGATTACCGTGGGCAGAATTGATGCTATCTGTCCAATGATGTGTTATTTTGTGGAAGTGAGGCAACAAACCGGAGAGAGAAATGGTCGCAGCACTCTGTATGATTTTACAGTTTAAGTGGTGAAAGACAAATAGAATAATAGTGATGTGCTAGCAGGGGTTGTAAATGGTTGAATAATTTTCCTCGATTTCAGCATTCATTTATCTTTTCTACAGTCTTTTGCAGGGCTTCGCATGGCAGCTTGAATGCTATTTATCCCTCTAGTCTACCCACAATTGCAGCATCAGCTAGCTCAGTGCTCATCTAAAGAGGTGAGACAGGTTGCGTCCAGTCTCTACTCCTCTAATAGGGTTGGCTCAGAAAAGGGTCAGAGGTAAACTAATGACACCCGCAATAGATGCTTCTTCCTGGAAGCCTAAGCTAAGGCTGAGCAGGGACTGGGCTTGTGGGAATAAAAGTGTGCTACTTTGAGACTCAGCAGGCTGTGCCTGGGTCAGACGGTAACCATTGAAAAGACTAAATTCAGCTCTTTCTGCCGGTTCGGGGCACAAGCTGAGGGTCCTGGGCTATTGTTGTGGGGTCAGGTTAAAGCCATCCAGATTGCTCGAGCAGCTGACAACCATTCATCACAAATTCAGCAACAGTTCAGGTGTAAAGTTCTGCTTAGGTAGGTTACAGGCTTTGGACAAAACTTTTAATCTCACTTTTCACAATTGTTTATGAAAAGTGAGATTAAAAGTTTTTCAGTCAGTTTTGTTGGTCAGTTTGCTAACATCAGTAAAAGAAAAGAAGTGATAGAAATAGAAGCAAAACTGAAATGAGCTAATTAAGTGAATAATTTGCTGACAATGCTAATAATGGTTACACAACAATAGCAAAACTTTAAAGTAAATTGTTGGTTTGGAATCCTTGATGTAAATGCTGAAGGAAGTGCCACTGAAGGTATGAATGTATATATGAATTTTTAATTAAACTGCCAAGGTTCTCTTTTTACTTTGGCACTTTCTAGTTCTATTTGTCCTGTGCCTCTTAGATCTTGATTCCAGTCTTTTCCAACCAAAGCTGCCTGGTGAAGTTGTTGAAATCATTAATTTATTTGCCGTTTGCAGCTTTATGTAAAGCACAGTTTTGACTTTTAGCAAGTATTTCAGATTCTTACTTTTTCTTAAAATGAGACTTCAGTACAACTTGCCACTTCCTCGCTCACTTAATTTTCAATGTAATGTGTTTCTCTCTAGTGTCACTGTTGAATTTACAGTACGTGTTGATGTGTAATAAAACACAGGGAAGCAAGAGATGGTGCTGTTGGCTTTGAGGGAAAAATTAAATAAGAAGAGCTATTTTTCTCCCCTATGTAAACAGCTGGCAGCATCCCATGCTTGCACAATTAATGGGCATCTAATTGGCAATAATCATTTTTACTTAAGCAAATTTAAAATAGGCAGTTGCCCCTAGAACAAACAGCTGTTGGTGAAACCTTCTGGCAACATAGTGTGGATGCTTGAGGATGTGGTTGATCAATGCTTACAGGGGGAGGTCCATACACCAGCATTCACACATCCAACTGTTGGTACAAGCTTTTTTTTTAAAATCTCAATTCTTCATTGATGCTAGAGAGTTGATTGGATGTTGACTACACATACATTTAATGTATAAATCACCTTCAGTGGTTTTTTTGTTACCAGAGATTTTTTTAGTCATAGGAGCCTAATTGTTGTTACAACATCTTCATCCTATCTAAAGTGTGAAACGGTGCTTAGGTGTTTCTACTTTCTTTTATCTAATTTCTGTTAGGTCATCAATATTTCTCTCTGGTATAGGTTTTTGAAAAATGCCTCAGAGTAAGGCTGCCTGTGCTGAATATTTTTGAATTTCAAGTAAATGGGAAATTGTAGTATTTTGCACGTAGTAGAACAGGTTGTTAGTGGTATCCAGGGTAATTTTGAAAACACACAATACCATGTTAATTCAGAGGAAGTAACTTGTGAACATTGTCAGCACTGTACACACTGTCTCAACTACAGGGTATCAGCAAATCTTCAAGTGGAACTATTGCAAAAAGGTGTGTATGTGCTTTACATAGAGACCTGGTATCTAAATGTAAGTTAGAGAGGCAGTGATATATTTTATAGCGATGATTTCTCTATGGTGTCAAGGACTTTTCAGTCATATTGTTTTTAACATACTTGTTGAATCCTCAGCTGAGAGCGTTTAAGGTCAGACATCTGCAGTGTGAATCTATAGAGTTGTGATTTCATTCAGCTGAAAGCAATCCTGCCAAGGCCATGATTCAATAATAAAATACTATGAAAAAGTACAGTACTGGCAGGAAGGACAAAACCTTGTGGCTGGCGGACAAACAGGCAGTGAGCATTGAATTAAACACAAAATTGTGCTTTGCCATATAACTCATCTGGCCAGGAGTTACTCAGAGTGAAAGCCAAATAGGACATGAGGGAAAAACAATGGTAAAACTCCAGCCATTTGATAAAAGTACAATGAAAGTCTCTTCTGACATTGGCATTGGGGCTTCTACTATAATTAATTTACATGATGTCTCTTCAGCTTTAAGGCCTCGCCTTTCATGAAAGGTTGAATGAGTGAGGCTAAAGAAGGAGAGAATGAGTGTATGGGTACTGAAAAGTAATGTCAAGCAACCTGATTGTGAGAAGGGAATGGATTAAAGGCATTGTTTGAGCTGGAAGAGGGGGTACCTTCCATACTGCTGGCTGCCATCTTATCTCGCCCCCCAACAGTGGTTTAATCTGTTAGTCGAGCGAGCCTGCAAATAATTTCTAACCGTCAGACAGACAATGCAGCTGCCACCTTGCTGTGCATCACGGATTACTGTACTGTGCATCCTGTCCTACCCCTACATAGACCCCTGACAAAGGACTTAATTGAATATCCATCCATGGCTAATTTATATGTGTTCGATGTAGGAACACACATAAACACGAGCTTTAGTCCATACAAAAATATAAACAGACTTGTTTTAACATGCATGCTCTTATACAAGCGCACATAAACAATCAGACAAAAGCTTTGTGCACATAATCCCTGTAGGAATTTGTTTTGATGCTACTTGTTCATTTAGTCTGATGTTGAAAGTCAGGAATTATTGCCATCCTTATGGCTAAACTGTAAACAAACTGAATGGACTGCATTCAATTAACTCTGTCTAACCTAACATATAATTACATGAAAGCATAGAGTGAGGAGTGGGAGATAATGGAGTTTTTTACCCTTGAACCTTAACCCTGCTTTTCCCATTTGTTTATCAAATTAATTTAAGCCAGTAGATTTGTTATGCTTGGGCTTAAATACATATAATCACCCATTTTAGCTTCATATTACACTTGTGCTTAAGCTAATTAATCCTCAATGTTTATCATGCATAAACAGTGATGGCTTTGCATCACACATCTACAGAAGTAAGGGTCTTTTGTTATTATCAGAATGGTAATTATTTAGTTCCATCACAGTTTACTCATCATCCATAGACACATCTTGCCCTTGTTTTCTAGTCAAACATTGGTGAATGACATTGAATGACATTGATCATAATGACGGCACACTGATTTATTTCGCTACAACTTGTTTTTACTTAAAAGAAAAATCAGAACAGATCAGATCCACATTATTATGAATGACCATATATATTTTTTTTTTCCCTAAGAATCAAGTATTTGGCCATTGGAAAATCAGACTGTCAGTGTTTTCTCAACTGAGGCGAATGACATGAGGTTGTGACAGCTGCGCTTCATCTCATATGATGACGTGTTAAACAAAACACTGCCCTCATGTTTGCCTTAAACTAAGTAGCCCTTAACTGCTTGGACAGACAGCAGGCTGTTGCACTTTATGTATTTGTTTATTTTCAAGATAAGGGGCCTCTTTTATGGATAAGCAGCTGATGCTTCCGCTCTGTCAAGCTGGGACAGGCTGAGGGAAGATAAAATAGAGTCTGTTAATCTGGTGCTGGTGAGCAGAGAGAGTGATGTTATTGACCTACGCTGGCAGCAATGTGTTTCAATTATACACTGCCATCCATTTGTCAGGCAAGCGGAGCGATGGGGGGGACACGGAGTTCAGGCCTGGGTGAGAGTCATTCTCCATCACTTATGATGTGTCTTTGGAAAGCACTTTAATTGAATTACCCAATTTATTCTTCAAGCAACAATGCCCTGGCCCAGACCCATGACGTGAGACAATTAGATACAAGTTTAAAATCGGGCAGTTTGCATACTTCATCTTTTCATGGTGTACACAGGGAAGGAGACAGCTAACTTATGGTGACTTTCGTCTCATCTTCATTCTGAACGAATTTCATTAATGTGAGGGATACAACTTAATCATGACATGCAGGTTCAATGCACACCTTCTTTAAGACTTTTTGTAAGTGGCACTACCTTCATTATGCTCAGTGATAATTGAAATGTCAATTTATTGTAGTAATTAATAGACAACTCTTGACCATTGTGGAAACTTTCTGGAATTGTTGCTAATTCATACAACCCGTCAGAGTCCACATCTGAAATGCACTGAATAAAAATAGGCTTCTAAGTTACACATCCAAATGTCTGTCTGTTTAATGCTGCATGTGCGAGGCACATTGTCAAAACAAGGGTGCACTGTTTCAGTTCATCTTTTTTTCTTTTTTGCCTTTGTTCATTGCTACAATCCTCCAAGCAGATTTCCTTGAATTTTTTCCCTGATATTTGCAAATTGCACGTGGTTGAGCGTGATTAATTCTAATCAAGTTCAATTTATTCTAGTAGAGCAGCTGGAAGAGGCCTAAGTGTTGTCTGTGTTCTATCTGTGAGCTGTCTGACAAGATGGCTGGGCTGTCGATCACCTCAGCCCCAGTTCCAGGTGTAGGGAAGGTGCTTGTGTCAGATGCACACTGGCCTACTTGCACTCTGGCCCTAACACCTGGCTGTTCACCAAACTCTGATTGTCAGTTCATCCATTCTCACCAAGACAACAAGTCTCGCTGTCTGCTCCTGCTATCTGTGTCTAATCAACAGTGTTGCTCTTCCAGAATCTCCACAGCTCATCTTGTTAAAGGCGAAGAATATTGGGAAAAAAATGTAGCCTCTATAAGCATGTAATGTACACCAATTATGTTAATTTGCAGTGTTGCAGATGGCCCAGTGTTGATTGCAGCTTTAGGATCAGGGAAGGCCGTCTGAAATTTGAACGTGGGAGTCATGTGACACTCATTACTGCACAACCTCAACCAAATATCCCTTTGTCACTTGTCGTCCATCTGTGCTTACTGTCTTTGACAGATAAGAGTATGCAGAACTCTACAAACAACAGAGAAACATTGTTCATAGTTTTAAGTGGCAGTTTCCAAGTGAAGCTGAAACTGAGTGCGTTCTCGAGATGATCATAATTCATCTAAAATGGCAAGGATTTGGTGATGGTGGGGATAAAAATAGAGAATAGAGAAAATAGAGAATTGTCTTTTTGCATAGTAGTCGGACAATAAATAGTAGCTGAATGATCACTGTAAATAGAATCCAGTTGTGTGCTTTTTATATTTTTGTGTGTCATTTTCCCTTGACAGTCTTCCTCATTGGGATATGGATAACTATCTGCTCCAGGGGCAGGAGAAATCCACTCCAAATGCCAGTCCTCTATGGGAACTGTGACATTCGACGTGTGCCAAGGTGTGCTGTGTGTTAGCAAAGCATGTGCAGTCAGCTGTGAACTCATCATCGTCTTCAGTCATGATGCTCTTTGTTCCAGCTATTGAGGCGAGTCAGTTTAGCCCCCCATCTTCTTTTAGACCACGCTAAACTGAACCCATGCTGATGTTCAAATGAATGGAGTCCTTTCATGAAGCCATGGACATTGAACTCTGGAGACAGAATATAGCCTTAAGTCCTGCGACCTTTGTGGCAAGGGGTTCCTGCCAGGCATGATTCCTGTTTAGTGAATAAGTGGGGTAATTATGGTGTGGTTGGGGCTGTGCAGCAAATGTCACCAGCAGATAAACAGTAGGAACAACCCTTCCGTAAAGGCCTGATTTATCCACCCTGGATCCCCTGTAGCTTGCAGATGAATTAGGAGCACTTGGGTGTAAAAAACAAACTAGCTTCTCTTGATTTCACTGAGGTTCAAGGATGCATATAATTGAAGAAAGAGTAGTTAGCAGATAAGGCTCCAGGTTAAGCCTTACTTTGTCACACATCAAATCTCATCATGCTGGTCTAAAAGGCAGCTGCCAATTTGATCTGTGGGTTTCACTGCAAAGTGGGTGTCTGAATGAATGAAGACTATCACATTGTAGAGATTTAAATCTTTCCCAGAGAATAAAAGTTGTTTCAATAACCGCAATACATACAAAATGTGACTTTGAATTACTTAACTACTAATGGAAAATCCAGGTGTAAAATAGTCCCTCACACTTATGGTTTTATGCGTTGCTATTAGGGAGCGTGAATCTTAAACTTCTCCATTTAAGTCCCCCTCCTGTGTGTCTCTGATTGGTGGAAGAAACCACATCCATTGCAGTCCATTAAAGAGTGCCCACTCACACGTGACTGTAGGGCGGCCTTTATAACATCATGAGCCTGGGGAAATGGGAGAGCCAGCGAGCGTCATTCCATTACCTGCTGAAATGGATGCCCCTGTATCTCCTCCTTGATTAGCTTTGTCTCGAATAACAATGATAGCTTTAAGTGTGTCTAATTGAGGCCGGGCTCGCCCTCCCTCTCTGTGTGAAAGTGCTTACTCATTTTGTCTGTCCTTTTAATAATTACATTATCATTTTACGCCCCTGCCGGTTCCTTGGGAAGAGGGCTGGCACTTGTGTTGAAGTGAAAGCTCATTATTGGAGCTGAATTATGTGCAGTTTATTGATCCCCATGGTGGATTATGGTGCTCTAAGTTAGTCTAGACAGAATAGTTAGCCAGATGACAGAGAGGAAACATAGAGGCCTCTGGGGAAAGATCCCTGGGCTCAGTTAGCAATTAATGCCTGCCAGGTAATGGAATTTAAGTTTACACTAAATCCACCAATGCCTTGACATTTGAAGTGCCTTATAAAAAAACATTAGCCTAATGAGACGGTCGAGAGCAGCAGAGGGATTCTTTTACGCACTGTTTCTCTTTCATACTTTTCTCTCTCTCTTTGCTTCTTCATCTTCTTATCTCATCTATGCCTCTATCACTACGTTGCTCCAGTAGCACAATTACTTAACACTAAAGACTTATACTGGAAAAACAAGTATGGTGATGCTTTTTGGATGTGTGTTTTTTACTCTCTTGATTGATTATAAAGTTTGATTGATATGCTTTAGTGAAGTCCATTTTCCAGACTGACTCTGCTAATCTCCATCTTAGTCTGGCTCAGGGTGTTTGTGTGATGAAGCGCACAATGAATGGGGGAAAGGCCAAAGTGCTGAGTAAGAAGCCAAGCAGGACATTCATCCCCATAAAGCCGAGGGTCTGTTTTAAAGCTATCCATCATTATCGTGATGAACAAAACACATTACCAACAGCATCACCTATTTTGCCGTCCACAGTCCGAAGCAGTTTGTCCTTTAGTGGACGTGTTGAAGACCTTTGTCACAAGATGAGCGGCGGGGTAGAAGAAGTAATCTAAAACATCTGACTTAGGGATTTGAAAATGTTTGACTCTTATGCCTGCTTATTCATTTTTCAGCATCTCACTCAGAACTACAGTGACTATTTTTGGAAACTAGTTGTAAACACAAAAAACGCTGTCATTATTAAAGCTAATCCAATAAAGTTGTTTACCAACACTTCACATTTAGCTGTTAGAGAGCAGCAGCAAGGCGCCCTAATGTGATTTCAATAGTCACTCAATTTTCTTGATTGTTACTAACTCCTGGGTGAAATATGTTTGTCCAGCTGTTAAATGCTCCCCCATGTTCATGCTATGGGCGCTCCTGCTGATTTAGATAATAATGTCTAGAAATAATTATTATTCAATAATTACTTTTTGTTTCATTGAGACAAGTATATAGCATCAACTAATGCAACACAGTATGGCATTTACAGTTAATTATATATATTATATAATTGAAGATAATTAGTAATACTATTGGACTTACCTGTCAACCCACATCTTAGCTGAAAAAGCTCTTTTTACTTAACTATTTTGGTGGTTAGGACACATTAATACAGTATGTACGAACATTTAACTGGGGCACACTGCCAGTTGGCAAAATCCACTGTAAAGAATGGCCTTAATGAAAAATACTGGCTATTCAAACAGTGTGCTACACTTGCACACTACACTATGCTTGTACATCCTGGGAGCGAGACAGGGAGCCAACAACTTTACCCCATAATGAGACCAATATCTGGCTCAAAGCTTCTTTGTGCCTTTTGTGTGGTTTACTGTGTCCTTGCCTCATAAGCCTTGATAATGTCAGTAAATACATACAGAGGCATGTATAATCTGGGTTGCAATCCACAATACCTCTAGATGGAAGAGCAAGGGAGGGAAGTAGGGGGAGAGGAGCGAAGGGAGCGAAGCGGCTGATTAGACTGGTTTTACTGTTCCTCTGCCGACCTAGAAAAACACAGCAGCCCTGACCTTGCATAGCAGAGCCCTTATATATCTAATGATCTCTGAGTATCTTAATGATACAATGTGTTCGCTCTTCCACACTTTCCCTCCATTTTACCCATTCTTCTTTTATGCCGTTTTCTCCCTATTTTCTCTCTTTTAGCACAAGTGTGTGCACATGCACCCTAGTCGCCCCACACGCACACACACAGGCGCTCACACACAAAGTACACGGCCTTGAAAAATCCAGTCAGCAGTTTGGCCTAGGAGTCTAGCAAATGAGCTGTCCTATTGAAATAGAAAGGAGAGTGCTCTGTGCTGCAGAAAATGCTGCTATGGCAAGCCTTACAGAAGAGGGACAGAGGGAAAATTACTTGTTCGGACAAAGAAACATGAGAATGTCCTTTCACTACAAATGTACCAATTTACATTTAGACGTAGCAGATTACACCCATTTCTTCCATACTTTATTTCTGTCTGCTCTTTTTTTTTTTTTTTTTACCACCTCATATCTCATCTCATTATCATTCATAAAACACCACTAAGGTGGTGTAAGTGCTGTAAGAGAGAGAAAAAAACTTCCAATTCAAAAAAAATGTATTTTTCTCATTGATTCGGCTTCCCTTTCTCTCCACCCAAGTACTCCAGTGGTTCGAGCACTCTCACAGTGTGCTCGGACTCCTGCGGTTTAATAGCGACGGCGGCGTTACACAGCTTAGCTCCGTCACATCAAAGATGACTAACCAACCATAGTGCCTTATTACATTGTTAAAGTGCAGTCCTGAATACTGTGTAATAGTCTCCCACTATCCTACTAAGAGAAGTATATTTTTTAAAACATGATGGGTGATCGGACTCAATGATCAAGCTGGCTGATACATCACAATCTGCAATTTGATTACAAATTATATATATCTCAGGACTCCATTAATACTTTGAGTTCCACAGGCATTTTGTCAAAGTGTAGAAAGCAGCTTCTACTGGCTCAAGTCATTCATTCTTGCATCTAATTCCCTCTCTTTGACCACTTAAAGCATAAACCTCCATTTAGTCCTGGTATTCCCCCTCTGGCTCTATCCACCCACAGTAATTAAGATTCCATTCTGTTCTGAATGGGATTGTTAAGATGAAGGGTTATCACTGGGCTTCTGTAGGCTCACCCAGTGAAACACCTATAGTGACCTCTCTGATTTACCCAAAAAGCCCACCCCCCCCTTCTTCGATATTCGTCTCCCCTTCATGACCATCTTGTTGTGTGGTCTCCTCTCTTCAGTTCTCTCATTACTCTCTGTGTGAAGGCCTGGGACGTGGGTGGCAGTGGAGGAGTGGGGTGGTTGCTGAGGAGGGCTTCTGTCCCTGGATGAGTGAGTGTGGATAAGAAGTTGTTTGAATTCATAATTGTGCTCTTGTGAAGGGGGAGATTTGTAAAGCAAGGCTGGGTTCATTGTGTGGCAGTGTGAGTCCAGTGGAGGGTGCGAGACGCTCAAAGCTAATGTAATCTACGCTATTAGAGAGGGTTAATTAGCTGCTGAACTGGAGCCTGAAGAGCAGGCAGAGCAGGAGAGACACTGAGAGCGAGAGTGAGAGAGGGAGAGGGAGAGAAAGAGAGAGAGAGAGGAGGGCGGGCAGTAGGGATAGAGAGGTCTTCAGGGAGTCATTAGAGACTGCTTGTTGTAATACAGCCACACAGTCAATAAGGCTACTCCTCTGAGGAGTAGAAGAAAGGCAAAGAAAGACATGGAAGGAAAGAGTTTCACACCGTGAAAAATGTTTGGATTTTGGCAGCTCTGTCGCTGGACATATGGAAAAGCAAAATTCATTTTTATATCTTTATTTTTATTTTCTGCCACACCAGGGTTATTTCCCATTTACAGCAACATTTCCTGTAAATTAACCAGTTTTCCATGGAGATATACTTTATATAACACAGTATTAACACTTACAATATAAACCATCATTTTATGGTCAAGGACTTAAATGTTTTCCATTTTTAAAATCAGTAATTTCACAAGAAAGTCAAACAAACATACAAACTGATTATACCTCGATTTCTTTTCTATGAAGCATTCACTGTAGGATTAAAAAGTGTGGCTTCCTCTGCGCAACGACGTGATGTACTACAGTATTAGATCTAACTGGGTGTGAAACTACATTGATTTTATGTTGTACTTTGATGTAGCTATTCATTTCCTTTTCGGAGAAAATTGCAATGAGGAAAAGAAAAGAAAAGAAAACCCAAACAGGCCAAATTCTAAAAAGAAATGATCTTGTTGATGAATACAAGTTTTCAGATCTTGTTTGAATGTGCTGTGGTTCAGTGATGACCCTTCAACCATAGGCCGCTGTTGTGAAAAGAAGAGTACTGTCATATTCAGCCTTAACAGTAGTTGTCTTGCCTTCTTAAATTGATCTCTGCACTTTAGTGAAATGAAGCAATTCCAAAAAAATGTAAATATTGATGTCCTGAAAGTGGTATGAAAGTCTGCTTCTAATCATCACAAACATTTCTTTGAAAGACAGGGGTACAAACCAAATGAAGAAAAAAAATCTTGAACATGCCTTTTTTTTTTTTTTTTGACTTCAGCCTGTTTATCATTTGCTTTCTATTGAACATCCATTATGTATTATCTCGACTGCCTGTCATGTTATCATACTTACCTCTCACTGTGCTGCTTTAAAAAGGCCGACATAACTTTCCACTCAGTATTGTTTTTTTTTTTTCTGCTACTTTATGAAGGTAGAAAACCTCAGTGTAAAGTAGCTCTAGTAAAGCTCTGCTGGCCCCCTGCTAGCAGTCTATTTGTATTTATCACTGTGTCCTCTAGTAGTCCATCCTATGCAGCCATGGGTCTCTTGTCGCTCTGAGCAAAACTTCACTTAAGATGGGTAGTTAGTGGCTGTTCCCTTGGCATTTTAATGCAGATTAATTACTTTCCTTGGCCCGAGCAATCCATTTTTGTTTGTTTGTGGATGTTTTTAGCTTTTCCTTGACCTTGGGGTGAAGAAAGAGAGAAAGAAAGAGAGGAAGAAAAAAAAAAAAAACCCATCACAGTAGACTTATACCCTCAATTTAATAGCCGAGTGAGGTGTTTCTCCAGCATCATCAGATCAATGGAGAGTAAATAGCCCACACTTCTTGTTTCACAGTGCAGTATTGATCTTTTCCTCAGCCTCGGCTTCCCTTTCCCCGGCATCTCGTGTCTTTCAACCCCTGGGACTGTGCTGATTGCCATAGATTGGACAAGCTAACAAGCGCATGATGAGGAACCGGGCTTTCTTTTCTTCTCATAGGCTGTTTCATTTTTTTCTTTGTGGCACTGGCATGAACACACACGGACAGACAGACATACACACAGGGACTTAAAAACATCAGATCTACACAGCTCAGTGCCATAAAGGAGAATGCTGTTTCTTTCTTGTTCCTTGTGTTGTTCACGTTGTTCTGTCTTCATCTACACTGAGAGGATCTGCTGCAGCTGTGCTGTCTTTGGGATGTTTGCCAGCCTGATGGAGTGTACTAACTTAACTACAGAGAAACTCAGAGATACAATGTTTTCTTCACCTCACTGGGAACTTTATTATTATTATTTTTTTCCAGCTGGTACCACGTTTGTTCCAGAATCTTCCATCATCTCTAAAAATATCTCAAGTGGCCTGCGGAGAGCGACACACTCTGTTTGCGCTGGAGGACGGCAGTGTGGCGGCATGTGGGTAAGTTCAGTGTCAATGTAGCAGACAGTTTGCCAAAGTCCAAACCTGAGGGGGATAGGAGGAGAGATGTGGAGGCAAACCCCTCCCCACACATCCCAACCCCCCTGATATTACTGCATAGGCAAATTAGGGTCAGTGGAAAGATCGAAGGGTTGTGTGCACGTGTGTGTGGTGTACATTGATGAGAAATCATTGCGTATTTAAACTTTAACTTTTATGTGTGTGTGTGGTCAAGTGCCTTTGTTTTCATTTGCGTGTGCACATGCTTGTGTTTGTGTGTCTCCTCATTTCTGTTCAGCATAGAAAGTTGTAATAAATCTTGTTGAGCGTGGGTTAGAGAGGTGCATGTGCTGCTGGGTGGCTCGGGATCAATATTAAGTGTGTTTATTGAATCCAATAGTTGTGTTAGTGGAGAGGGGGAATAAACCAGCTGGAATAAGTGATCAGATTTGCTTTTAAGGCTCATTACCAGCCTGTTGGGCATATAGATTTGCTTTTAAACAGCCCAGCGAATTGCACAAGTTTATGCTTGAACGCAACCATCATGATGCCCTTGCATATCTCAGAGCTGTATTTGATCATCTACTTAGTATTTCTCAAGCCAGTTTTTCCTCCACAAACTTTTAAATGACTTTGTATCTTCAAATAGTTGTGTTTTTATCAAGCTTCATAATTGTGATGTGTTGACTGATAATTAGCTTAAGTTGGTTCGGGTATTTATTTATATAGTCTTTCCTTCAAAGGCTGATGATAGGGCTAAAAATATTCTATATTGAGGGGGATTGTTCCCCATTATTTCCAATGACAAAATGTCAGAGGAGTATTGAGCACACGTGACCTAAGATGTGTCTTTAAAAAGTGAAGATGATCAGAATGACAAATAGAATCTATTCCCTTTAAAATCTGTCCAGATTAGGAATATGGATGTGTTTAGGTAGGACTACAAACTATTCAGAAATATGTAATATCTGTCTTGCATTTACATTTATTTCTGGCTTACAATATTTGACAATACTAGTATAATAGTGAAGAGAATGAATACTGAATGAAATAAAGTAAAATACAAATGACACAAGATGCCATGAGAAATACAATATAGCAGTAGTTTTGGTGTTGATTCACATTTTGAAGTCATTTTGTTATTTATTTGAAGAGAAGTTTGTAGTTTGCTGATTTGTACCTTTTATTGAAGTGAAGTGAAGAAAAGGGTGAATGGTTCTCGTCAAGTTGGTTGCTTTCAGCCATTAAAATCTGCAAGCAAAAATATGCTAACAAGCTAGCACGCTAATGACAAAGAACCATAAAGTTCACCATAACACAACATCATAGACAACAATGCATTCAGTTATGTCAGGACCAAATGAATGTGTTCCTAAATAAATTCAGTTTGCAGATTATTTTTTTAAAATGTATTTTCAGTAACATTTTTGATATAAAAGTGTGATAAAAAGCAGAGTTCGGTTTTCCGCAGCTGTAGTTTTTGTTCTTTTCCTACACACACATCTAACATTTTCCCTGAAGTAATCAATACTAAAGGTAAAGCACTATTACCTGACCTTATTTCTAATCCCTTCACCCGATCTCACCCTTCCTCAATCCTGCGCCTCAGACTCACCTATCTACACCTGCAAAGGTTTACTCACTCACACATATACTTCTCCCCCATTCCTCCCTCTCTTCTTGGCTCCCTGCGTTTGCATGTGATATTTTAGGTGACTCTGGGAGGGATGACAGTTCTAACTAGGCCTATTAGGTAACCCTCAGGGTGCCCTCAGCACTGATTTGAGCACCATTAATTTTCTATTATAGAGTGCTAAAGATGTGCCCCTGCACAGTCATTCACCTGGCTTATTGAGTCTCGCACACACCAATTGTGGACTTTTCCAGGGTAGTGTTGCTGAAGGTTTAGTGCGACCCTCTGGGGAGCTAATTTATTATTTGCAGATATTGATCTGGCAGGGTAGACCAGCCAAGCCGTGGCCGATGTTGACTCTGCTCTGGCCTGTGGCGACTTTAACCCTTTCCAGACTGATGTAGATACACAATAGATGGATGGTCAGTGGCTGCCCGAGCACTGCTATTAGTAGTTCAATTCCTTCAGTTGTTCGGCATTTTGTTTATTTAAATCAGGAACTCATGGAAGTCATTTGGAATAAAGAGAGGACAGATTTTATCTTTCTGGGTGGACCTTATTTTTTCTGTGTAAACAGACATAAGCAGACACTCTAACATACACATGCACACACACAGACACACACACACACACACACACACACACACACACACACACACACACACACACACGCTGTCTCGCCTGTCCAAGGGAAATAAAATCACAGTTAAGAGGAAGGAAAACAAATTTAGAAGGTCAGACAAAACATTTATCAAGCTGTGTGTGTCTGGTGGGTAAATAACAGAGGGACAGTAAAGGGCATGACTCTTAAACCACCAGATAACCACAGCAGATCATCACACACAGTCTCAAGATTCACTGCCGAGAACGGATATTTCTCAGAGGGTTGCCTTCAGAGAATTTGCTAATATTCTCTCTCCTGTATTGCTGTTTTATTTTGATCATAAAACCGAGTTATTACAACATGCACCCGTGTGACTGAAATGAAAGTTATCATGAAGTAAAAGGGAATGAGAGAAACCCAACACAGACATCTTTGATAAAACATAGCAATAACAAATTAGAAAATAATGCATATAGCCAGTATTGAGGAGGAAACACTTTTTTTCTCAAAGTTGGGGCTTAAAATAGTTCAGTAACATATACTGAGCATTTCAGTGCTGTGAAGTTACAGTAGACTTTTTAAAAGTAAATTTGTCTTAATTTAAATGTAAACGAATGAGGGGATAAGGTACCTGAAAATATTTAAAAAATCATGGTGCAAGAGGAAGACGCATCCTTAAATTGAGACAAATACAGCAGATATCTCATTGAACCTCATAAATTTAAACCATGTGGCTGTTAAACCCTTACAACATAGCATTGCTATTTATTAAGACACACTGTCTAAACATCTAGAGTATATGATAACAGAAACAGTCCTGTGCAATGATGTAATAGAAAATAGGTTGAGTCAAAATCCAGGTTTCTCACAGAGCTGAACAAGAGGGAACATGGATAATGCATTAAATAAAATGTCCAGATGTGGTTTGTGTGTATGAAGTAGGAGTATGTCTATAGGGAGATTGTCTATTGATGTCCTTATCCTGTCCGAAAACACACACACATACACACACAGTTGGTGAACCTGCTCTCCAGCACTAGTAGTTGTTTAACAAAAACACACACATAACACAACCACGCACACACACACACGTACACATTTATGCCTAGGGACCAATAAGTTGCTTCCCACAGGCCTCCTCAAGGCCTTTCTTCAACTTCAGACTCGGATTGGCCCATCTCAACCCTAATTGGTATTTAATGCTTTCGCTGAACCTCAGAGGTCAAACAGCAGTGTGTGTTTGTGTGTGTTAATGTTTGTATAAGGATGCTGAGCCAAGTATGTCACAGGAGGTGTTACCAAGACAGGGCAAAGAGGAATGGTACAGATTGCACGACTATGGGGGTGTCCTGTGATGACTACCGGGTAGCCTGAATGGAGGGTGAATGATGATAGATGTCCAGAGAGGAATTATGGAAGATAATAGACCACCATTTTCCTTTATACTGGTTGTTATGATAGCATTTTACCTGATCTTTATGGCCTAGAACATAAAATAAAGGTCAGGAAATTTCCCAGGGATGAAAGTGCCTCCAACCAATCCAAATTTGTCCCCACTCCCTCTGTAAAGACGATTTCATGGTTGACAAGCCTGTCTCTTGTTGAATTTGGCGTAACCTCAGAAGTTGGCCCATATTCATCTTCCATATTCATGTGATTCACTGAAACTGAGGTGGAGGTCACAGAGAAGACATGGCTGATGAGGAAACATGGTGGAGTGGATTTTCCACTGTTTTGCTGCATAGCCTCTGCTAATGCTGTTATGAAAGAGTGGGCAGTCTGCCCATGGAACCCTGATGGGGAGGAAGACGGAGGGAGGAAGCCACCTCACGCTCCCTTTGTCTCGTTCCATGCCACTTCCAAAACTCAATTGTCTGCCTTCTGCCAGAGACCACAGTCTGTGGAGATGCTCAGTGCAGCTGTCTACACTCAGGGATAGGAGGGAGAAAGAAAAAAAGATCACAAATAAAGATGGACATGGGCTCAAATAGATGAAATGGTGACAAATAAGATATTAGCCATCATCACATATGTTGTTGATGATGTCGCTGGCATATCATCCAGTGTTTCATCTACGAGATCAGGCTGTTTGCTGTCTTGTTTGTTGTTGTTTTTTTTTTTTTTTAATTCTGCCTTTAAATATATTATTATCAGATTGGTTAAATATGAAAAGACACACCTTGGTCGAACATAAATAAAATGTGGAATTTTACATCCGGCTTTGTTTACGAGAAATTGTACGCGCTCTTGGTTAATCATAAAACAAAAAAACAAAAAAACAAAAAAAAAAAAACATTGGATTTACATCCATTACGGAGCTTTGGAACCTGTGCCATTACAAATTGCTCTATATGTAAAAGGAGTAAATGTGGTTCTAAAGCATCACAGTTGTCAATAAGCATCAAGCAGCTGTCGCTGACGTGCCTGCTGTCTCATCAGTAATCAGGCCAATCTGCTTTAGCAGAAAATGGCCATACCCGGCACAGCATTGATGGAAATGTCTCATTTCAACTTCATGGTGCCTTGAGAAGGCGAAGCAAATCAGCAAATGTTCATGCATTTGACAGCAGACGCGTGGAAATTCTATGACAACTAGTTGGATTCGGTGAACTGAGTGCCAGCACTTTGCATTAAGTTACACTAAACACTAATTGGATGCTACCTGGCTCTACATCAGTTGCAGGATTCTGAGCAGGATCAGGATCTGGCTCTGACAAACAGCGAGCTCTTTGGTGTTGCTGGCTGATTACACTTAGCTAAGGGAAAACTGAAGCAATGATGAGAAAAAAATCCCCTCTCTTCTCTTGCACGAGCCCTTGGCCCTGTTGGCACTGCGCTAGCTTTTTGATTTTTCCTGATGTCCCTGAAATTGATTTTCAGCCATGATTGCATCGTCTCTCTGAGGATAATCAAAGATTTTGAATAATTGCTGCAGTATGACTGTACAGTGGGGAATAACAAGAGTGGTGGCTACTTCCCGTTGCTGTCATTTCTAGAATAATTTTAGCTGAGCAGTATAGTATGACTTCACAACATAACTCTGAAATGGTTCCCAGTTGTAAGCATGACACTGTTTGTTTGGATATGAGTAATAAAAATCCTGCCTAGATATAATATTGACAAAGCAAACTATGATGTCATAGCTTTGGAAATATTTTTTGCTTTGTTTTCTCACTAAAAACTATTAATCGGGTAGTCAAAATGTAATCAGTTGTTACTTTTTTCTCGTCCGTAAGAGGAAAAAAGTGAGGCCCAACTCCAAGAAATAAATTGCTTCTCTTATCCTATCTGATTTATACATAGTTGAATCAGCCATGGAAAGAAAAACATGATGTCCTCTGAATCCGTGCTACACAAGCTTGACAACACATCAGCTCTCAGTAACATTTTCCTGCATAATCTCACTGCCATTGATTTAACAACATCCTGAGGAAGTGGTTTTGTGCTGTTACTCCTGGCTGCCTCGTGCGAGAGAGACATCACCATCCTGGAGCCACCCTTTTGTGCCACATTGAAAGATGGGCTCTCATTTAACGTGAGAATGTAACCAGTGTTTGCAAGGGGTGAAACAGATTGATTAGAGGGCGAGGGAAGATTAATAAGCTGCACAGGGCAGTTATGACATCCATTGTTTCACACATGCCCTGTAGAGGTGTGCCTCCCAAAATGCATCATTGTATAAAATATTGACCTAAAGCATATCATTACTCTTTCTCCTGCATGCTTGCTTTGCTCTCACAAGGAGCTTTCTTAACAGTAATAAACTGTTTTTTCCCTTCTTGATTTTTCTCTTCTAAAGCTGCACCTTAAACGAAAAAAGCATATATAGTATATAGCTTGTTAGAATGGATCCAAGATCCTGTCATGAACTGAGAGAGCCGAATCAGGGGCACCAGAAACAGGCTGAATTATCTGGTGCCAGTGCTTAATAAAAGTGTCCATCTCCCTGCTAGTAAGAAAGAATCTGTCCCTGACAAAGGAGCCAGACAAATGAGAGACCTCTAGCAGTGTAGTAGGAGGCTGGAGGTTGGGGTGCAATATAACCTTGAAGAATAAACCGCGTGAACCCAACAAGTTGTTTACTTTTTCATAAGGTCAAGTTGTTTCTAAATTTTCACAGACCAGTCCTGAGCATTGTGGCTGGAATGAAATATCTGCTGGCCTCTTGCTGTAAATGGCAGTTGTTGCTATTATTGATTTAATTTACTGAACCATGTAAAGTCTAAACCCACTTAACACAATAACCTTGACCAGTAGCTGACACCACTCATTATCACATGATCATAAGTTAATAAAAAAGTCCACTTGTCTGCTTATGTGTTTTGTAGAAAGAAAAGTTAATAAACCATATACAGACTTTAACCATATGTTCCTGATTGGGTGGAATAATGGCCAGAAAAGTGTTTTTGCAGAAGGTTACAGACTTTTGGCTGTTTTGATTAAATATATCACCACTTCATCATTTTATTGTATTTGACAATTGAATCAAATTATGTCATGTCTGGCATATGATTTGTACAGTTATGGTCCAAAAATGTGCTTTGTGAGTTTACGGTGACCTTGACCTTCGGCCACCAAAGCTGAATCATTTCATCTTTGTGTCCAAGTGAATAAACATGATACCTAAGGTCATAAATTCCTTGTTAGAAAGTAAAGTAATCCTAAAATGACACTCTTGCTAACAGTCAGGAAATAATTCACATGGTCTTAAAACCAAGTTCTTCTTCTCTGCAAAGGATGTGAACCCTATGAACTGTTCATGAGTAGGTGGAACAAAGTATAGACTGTACATAATGTACAATCTTAAATGAACATATATTAAAAGCAGAGCAGAATACAGAACCATTACCTTAACTTTAAAAAAACAATCCATCAAAATAACAAATCATGGAACATGTGTAGTAAAGTGTTTAACTACAGAGTCATTGATTTGTAGACATGCACTTCACTGAATTTTCAGCCACAACTGTCAGTCTTAAACATTCGTGACAAACAATTTCTTTTCAAAACAGGTGAGGGCAACTAAAGTGCATTGATGGAACATTGGAAACACGTTGTAATGAATTTAGGGATGGCATTTAGGTTTTTTTTTTAATTATTATTATTATCCAAAGTGTAATCACAGCAGAAGACAAAAATTTGTGTTCTTTTAAAGGTAATGTAATTATAGCAAACAATTGGATTAATCTGCTATAGTCACCATCAACAGCTTTTGGATGCAGTCATGGATGTGAAAATAATGCTTTGCACAACAAAAATCTTTCACTCAAAATGTTGTTAGTGCTAATGGCATTTATGTATGAAGAATGAAGTGTATTCCAATTAGTCAAATGGCAAAGCTTGATGTTATCTAAAATTAGCTTTCATGTGAGATTTTCTACCCTTGTTTTTTCCGTTACTAGCTGGAGGCTTGGCTTTGTTCTCCTTTCTATTTAATTTGCTGCCAACCTGTTTTATTTATTTCTGTGGTTGCAGAAATTGCCTTTTGACCTTGATGATTACAAAAAGTAAGTGAATTGAAAAGGGAGTGATACCCAGAATTCAGTGGGCTGGTGCCACAAAGGTTATTCATCTTCCTACCTTGTGCGGTTTCAGTTTTGCAATGGTCAGATTTTAGTTCCCGCTTTGCTGTTTTCATTATCTTAAGAGGGCAGAGGAGAGCTTTTAGCCAGCGACCTTATAAACTTCCATTTTCAATTCAGTACGCCAGCACATATAGTACCCACACACACACACACACACACACACACACACCATCTGTGATAGAGACATGCCCTCTCCCGCCATACATGCAGTAAACACACACTCATACTGAAGGCAATCTCAACAGCATGTGGAATAAACGACCATTTCATGCAGTCTGTTCTGTCTGTGAATTTCTTATTATTGTATGTTTGCGAGAAATTTGATACATTAAAAAGAAAAAGAAAAAAACATTTGGATTATCCCAGGGTGTCATTGATTTTTTATTTTTTCTCATTTTTGGTGGGGTCTAGAGGTCAGAATTAATTATTTTCTCTGAAAATAGGAAAATATTGCAGTGCATCCAGGATTAGCTTCTCTTCTTTATGACACTTCACCTCACAAATGAATATAAATTAAATATATGAATTAAGAAAGTAACTGTTTCCAGTTTTCAGGGCGAAATGCAGTATACCTTGTTTAATACTTCATCTCATTCTTTCCTCTTTCTCTCCCACACACAGAGACCTACATACTTGCACAGTATAGCCATACCACTTTTGACACCTGTAAAATATGGACGTAATGATGTCTACAGTGGATGAATGGCTGAATGAACCTCCAATAGGGCAATATAGTACCATGTTCACCTTGGGGTCACTCATTCGATTCAGTGGCTGCTAGGTAGTGATCAGAAATCATTTCCATCTAATGGTGGAGAGGAAGAGGAAGAACCTGGCAAACAGCGTCTCAATGGTCCCTGGGCTCTTGGTTCCTTTCATAATACGGAGTAAACCGTTAAAACCACAACAGTGCCCTACACCTGCTGCTGTAGTGTGCACATCACTAGGAGTGAATTTAGTTGTGGTGATAGTCGTTATGTATGAGTAAGTGTGCCTATAACAAAACAGAGCGTAGCCTTTGCTTTTTATCTCGATGACAGATGGTTCAGTCATATGTTTATGGTAGCGCTGCAGCTCAAGGCTTTGTCTTTTGTACTATTAACAACCATTTCTGGTTGCTGAAGAAGTGTTGTTGTATCACTCTTACAACTGAACACACATGTCAACACTTTAAAATTACTCTTTGCAGTGGACTCATGGATACCTGTAAAAAAGATTCTGCTGTCATAACACATTCCCCACACTACGTAGTTTCATGCTCGCCATCCCAAAAATGTGTTTTTTTTCTCCATCTGTCACACCACTCATCACAGTCCCATTCAGCAGTGTCTGTGAACAAAAATATCTCATTGTTTATTTTTATACTAGAAATACAAGGGGGAAATTAAAGCGTTTTACACATTATTAATATAAAATGTGTACAAGTTGCATGTAATTAATTTGTAATTAATAACGCCAATAATGACAAATAATTGTAAGTCATTTACAGTTTTGTAACGAGATTTAAGTGGTATCACTTGTGTGTGCAGCAAACCGCACTGCCTTCAATGTGTGTAAAGTGCGGAGGATGAAAGAGAGGTAAGGGGGCTGCAGGGTGAGAAATAAAAGAGAAGCTGATTTGGGCTCTCCAGTGTTTTCACTGTTTTCTCGGCTGCCATTTCGAGCTTAGAGAGGCCCGGTGGGGGCTGAAGAGCAGAGAGCACAGGGCACTGTGTAGGCCGAGGCTCAGCATCTGCCAGCCCAGACTGTCCATGGTTTGTTCCTTTTCCAGCACATTCTTATGTAATTATCTGTGATAAACTCCTCTGCAGTCAAGCCACAAATCCACATGTCAGAGGCTTGGCTTACCGAACAACTCTGAGAAAGTCACATGCACACAGCACCCTGAAGATTCATAAAAGCACACACACACTTGCACACATGCATGAACACACCCTTGGAGACCCACAAATGCGGATTCTCGCACACCTACTCACACTTAGATTCACAGAAACAAAACTTTGGGCTACAGTGACAAGTGGGTTTTGTGTTTTGGAGCCAAAGGATGGAGGATATAATCCTGGCTTCCATATTGACACTCAGCAGAGTTCAGCAGACTTCAGTGGTTCCTGTCATGCCCAGCACTTTCCCCTCTCAACACTAAGTTCTTCAAAGTCCCCATGACAAAGAACCTGCTGATACTCTCCACTGTGCCAGAATTGGCACCACAAGAAGTCCTGCCTCTGCTTCCTGGCTGTGGACAGCACTGACTACTCAAAGCCCAACAGACAAGTGATGGTTCCTTTGGTCCATATATTATGAATATATGAATTGAATTTTTCCTATTGCTTATCTTGGAAACATTGTTTATATCACTATGATCAGTTGTCCATGCATGCACAGTGTTCAGATAATCTTATTTTGTACTATATTTTGCTACAAATTGGGGCACTAAGTTGAAGAACAATGGCCTGGTTTTGAGTTCAAAGAAATAATAACCATATTATTCTCTTGCCATGTTGATTTTTTTTTTTTTTTACAAGGGTTCTTGGATCTTCGTTTTGCTGTGTATTATCTAGTCTGATGCCAGCAGAACAGGGGCAGGGGATGACAATGGAGTTGTGTACTGCGGAAGACTGAAGGCTGTGCCAGCAGGATAAGAGAGTGAAAAACAGAGTAGGGTGGGGGTTTCATTAGCATAACTAGCGGGATGCCCAGAACCTTTCTGGAGTGGCATGTTTACGGCACCACGCTTGGCAAGAGCACACTCATTTTATAGGGTTTATTAAGGAGACAAGGGGAGGCACAAGCAGGATTTGGGATATTGTCAGTTTGTGTTTATGTGTTTGTGCTTACATGTGTGTGTGCAAGCACGCATCTGCTTTTTTGTGTGTTTGGCTGTTTTGTTTGCATGTGTGGGGTCTGAGAGGAGGTGTGCTCGGTTTCAGTGGCTGTGTGGCAGCATCTAGCCTAACTACTTTTACATGTTTGTATTTTGGCTTAAGTGCCCTTTAAAAGCAATGAAATAGAAAGTGCATTCATAAGCCAATCCTCAAGAATGATCCCATTTCAGAGGAGCAGAGAATGGGGCTCTTTGTTGTGCTCTGGCTCCTTTCATCTCTCTGAGGTCATTTTCACAGAGCAAACAGGGAGACTCATTATCAACCTGCACCTGAGAGGTCAGAACCTGAACTCTCCCCCTCCCTGTCCACCCCCAGCCGTGCCTCCGCTCACTGCTACCCCTGGTCCGCACTCGGGTTTATTAGCGCAGAACATCTTTTCCAGTGACTGAGCTTGCCCTTATTGTCTACAGCGGTCAGGGTCAAGTCAAGGGCGCTCAGCCTAGATTGGAATCATTTGTCACATGGTCCCGGACTGGAGCTGATTTCAGCAGAGGCCAGGGTGAGGTACACAGCGGTTCCAACACCACCTCTGACACAGGGAGCAGGGGAGAGTCACTGGAGCCACTGGACTACGCAGATGGCCTCAACATATTACACAGCCACCGCTTGCCAACAAAGGATCCCCCCCCCCCTTTTATCTTTTTTTCGCTTGCAAATTTAAGGGCAATGACAAGGGAGACTGCATTCAGAACATAAATGGAACATGTTCTGTGGATTGTCAGGGCATATGCCTCCAAGTGTTGAGCCATTTTTGGGACCTCTGTCTCCCTTTGATAATCCAAAATTGCCTCATGACTGACTGTGATAATGACTGCACCTCTTAAGTCCAGAAGGAAAAAAACATTTCTAGCAAAAGACTTGGTCCTTAAATGATGTAAACCGTGCAAAGTGTTGCAATTTTGTCAGAGAACACGGGAACGGTTTTCTTCCCCTTCCTCCTCTCTTCATGGTCAGCAGGAGCTTGCATGAACAATGGATCGTGCTGAGGTAGCATGTGGAAAATGACTTTAATACACCATATAGAATGGCTTATTGCTTTGGTCAATAGGATTGCAGTGAAGATGGTGTATCCTGCCGCTTGGGAAGGTTAGACCTGTCAAAGGGCCACAGTGACTGATACCTAGTGCCTGCTTATGAGGTCCGTAATAGGTGTGCACCAGTGTGTGTGTGTGTGTGGTGGGGGAACTGACTGACAAGCAAAGTTATAAAGGTTACATATGATACACACCTTGCCATTAAGCCTTAGATTAGTCCATATTTTTTCTTATTTTTACATCTAAGGCTATTTCATACATTGCACAATAGGATGTCAAGGTGGCACTAAAAGTGCTACAGCATGAAAAACTGGGAAATAACAAATATTAACAGAGCTCTGAATCAAATAAACAATATGTTTTCAGCAACCTACAGAAGAAAAAAAAAGTGTAAATAGTAGAAAAACAAGGGGAAATGAAAGATTGAGCATCAGGCCATTTTAGCTTGTTTTCCCTCAGAGAGGGCAAGTGTGGAGGTGAAGGTCACAGAGAGACTAAGCACACAGCTCATAAACAGCACAGCTGGAGAAATCATTGAAATATAGCCCTTAGTTTTCTTGGGGCTGTAATTGGCCCTGGAGCCTTCTTCCCCTTCCCGCTCTCTGTCTCTCTCTTTCTCTGCACATGTATTGCACCAGCATGGTGCAGTTTAGAGACCCAGACTGAAAAGGCTAATGACTTTGGGGTTAAAGGGCACACCTGCGGTCACAGAAACAATACACAATACAATAAAGACAGAAAAACATAAACAAACATATGGGGAAATAACAGTCATAGCCATACCACGCTCCTTCTTCCCATACAGGTTTACTGGTTAGCTGAAAAGCGTGATGAATACGGTGATAATATTGTTATATTTGATCATTCTTTGTGTTAAAAGATGAAACAATATTATCCCAGGTGATTTTACAGAATTGAAATTGAAGGTCAACAGGTTGTGTTTTTAACACCACACAAGAATCAAAGAAAAGACTAATTTCCCTACTGTCAGAAGGTCAGCTGCACTTTATTTATAATGTTCTACTACTGCAAAACACAACGTTGTCCTTGTAGTTCACCGGGTAATTTAAAGCAGCTCAGTGTTATTCTTGGTGGCCTCTTCATAATTGCTTCAGCCAATGGTTTCACTAGACTTAGGCCCAGTACCATCCATAGGATCTGTATCAACAGATGTTGAGGTCACCAATCGGTGCGGCATTCTCCATGCATGTTTTTTTTAGTATATTATCTGAATAGCTTAGCTAACAGGTCAGATGGCAATGGAGTATAATTATACAGTTAATTACAGAAACAAATAGAAAAGTATACATCTTTCTGACTCATATCAGTGTATGTGGTGCAGCTGGTACAGCTAAATCAGTTAAATAAATTATGAACTATGAATTACATCCCTGATAAATCTATCTGCTATTAATTCAGGACATAAGAAAAGGATTTTGACATTCATTTAAGCCTGTCAGTATTGACACAGTACATGGGGCTCTACAGGGGAGGAAGATGGAAGTTTTGATTTCCATGTCTTTTTTTTTTTCTTTTCTTTTTTAGTGTAATCGAATGCATGCACTCACAGCAGGTTTATTTTCATTAAGTTGACAGTGGTAGAACACCTCTTGTGGGATTAGCTCTGGAAGACGGCTGTCGCTCCTCGTGACTGGAGGCCTGAGATCTCTGACTAGAGAGGAGAAAAACAGTATCAGATCCAGCCCTGAGATAGCAGGGCTTTGCTGTATAATTACCATGTTAACCCAGATGATTCTCTCTGATCTCTGCAAACATCAGGGCGCAGGCCCCGCCAGGCTGGTTTCAGCACGGATCTGTCACAGTGCACTGTGGGACACTGGATGTATGTTAGCTTGCTAGCAATAAGGCTTTTGGTGTGATCTGCATATGCTTTATTTTAGTGCGTACTGCTGATGCTTACATTTTTAAACCTCATAAATGTAAATTCTAAAAAAAAAATACAGATAAAATACTTGTAAGAAAAGCCTGTATGCATTGAGAAACATTTGATTTATTGTTCCTGTTTTACATTACAGTATGCCTTGCATAGTTTCAGAAGTAGGGTTCTGAGCTCCAGTGTGCTGTAAATGTCAGCATTTAAGATGGTGTTTTTTGTTTCTGGAAACTGTATTGTTCAAAATCTTATTTTGTTCTGTTTCTTCGGATTTGTTAATTCTGTTATTCTACACCCAAACCTCTTTTTTTTTTCTTTTTTTTTTTAGCAAAAAAAAAAAAAAACACACAAAATAGGGATATATGAGATCTGAGACCCTTTCCTTCACTGAGTGTTATCCCCTTGAATGCGAGTGGAGATTCTGTCTTTGGTTGCTTGCTTCCTAAGCCTTATTGATCTGTGGGCGTTTTTTCTCCCCCATTCTCCAAAGTCACTAAGCTTGCATCAATTCATCTTAATCTGTTTGCTCCTTAAACCCGGAACAAGGCATGTCTTGTTCCTGGTTGTAGGAGTCTCTCGGCTGGTTTCCCTCACATCCTTCCTAGTTGAGCTTCTCCTGGGTGGCAACAAGAGGCTTTTCATATTGAATCAAGTGTTATTGAGTTCCCCCACACACCTCTTATATTACCCCCTCTTCTTCATTCTCTCCATCTTTTTTTTTCCTTCTCTTCCATCCACTTTTAACAAAGCATTCCTTTAATGACTGGAGGATTACGGGCCAACCTTTTGCAGCCAGTTTGTGGACTAGCCTGTAATCTGACCTCATTACATCCCCTGTGACAAGCTCTTGGGTCACCACAGAGTGACTACCTTATCCTTCTGTGAAGCCAAGCTGCAAGCCCCTACCCCGAGATAACACTCGGTCAACCAAGCCAGACATCCGGGGCACCCTTTTCTCGCTGTACCATACCTGTCCACCAAAAGCTTAGGATCTCTTGATCATGTTCCCTTACCTTAACTTCTCCTCCGTTACACCACAGCCAAGATGAATGGTCGTTTGTGGGGGCAGATGAAAACACAATTGTGCAGGTCCGGGCCTGGCAGTGTCACTGATAAATGTGGAAGGGACATGTTGTTCCACAGTCTCCTAATTTTCTGACAGAGGGAGGTTATAGCAGCAGGCCTCTTCTGGATTACTACACAGCCACACATACAGACACCACACACACCACACTTTTTTTGTCTCTCCTTCTCTGTCTGGTCTTTCAAGCTGTAAAACAAATACAGCAGAGTCTTGTAGTTTGATATATGAGATATTGACTCATATCAAGACCTGCATGAACTTAAACTTAACTTAGCTGAACTTGAAATTTACTCAAATGCATTAAAGCTTAACAATTTTTGTTGTTGAACAGCATTACTTTTTTTTTTAAATAAAATGATAGGTGGGACAAGGGTCTTTACAACCATTTATCATTAATTTTTTTTCTACAACATTTATCTCTTATTTTATCCTCAGCTTTCTGTGACTCCAAACCTTCTTGAAACATGCCTTTATTTCTTCCCCCTCTCTTTCTCTTTTTTCTGCTCATCTACATCCCTTTTCTCCCCCTGTATGTGTCCCTTCATCCCACCAGTGTTTGAGGGGCAGGTGTTGACAGCGAGCTGGCATGTTGTCAGGCCTACTATGCAGGATTGTGCAGTTGTACTGTGCTTGAGAGGACAAGGGAGGCCAAGGCAGGTCCATTACATCACCCCCATCAAGACTGATTGGGCTCAGGACGGGGGTCCGTGCATGCTCACGAGCGGTTAGCCCGGCCCGGCCCATATGCCTTTAATACAGGAACAGATGTGGAGCGCAGACCCTGAGGTCTCACTCCCCTTATTCCCTTTCTCTGCCCTCCACACTGACTCAAGCCAGCCGTGTTATCCTGGGCCATGCTTAGTTGGCTGCTAGTTTACATTTAATGGGAACTAACTGGCATAGTAAGATGGTTGGTTGGACATGAGTTTTATTTCATATGGCCTCCCTCCAGAATTGTCTTTGTTTTGCTCTGTTCGAAGGAAAAGGGAGGGAAGCAAAAGTCGAAGAGGCGATGACAGAAAAATGACTTGTTGGCAGATGATACCAAAGTCATATATCATCAAGCCTTTTGGGACATGGTTTCTTTTACAAACACACCAAATGGACCATAACAGGTTTAGAAAAATGTGTCAGTTGATATCTCATCACTTATCAACAGTTTTTGGTATATTTTTACAGACAGGCATAATAACAATAGCCAAAATAAGCTGCATTGGCTTGAAGGATGCTGCTTATCCATATATGTCTAGTGATGGGACACACTTTCCCAGAGAATTATTAATGATCCCGGCCACTCTCAAATGTGGGCACATCCATGTAAGAATCTGTGGTGGGGAGCAGGTGGGAGAGGCTCTGCTGTGTCCGTGTAGTAATTTGTTGGACTTGAACCAGTGGCAACTAGAGAGAGAGCCATACCACAGTCAAGTAACCCCCATAACCAGACCTCATCTATGGGGTTCAAATGAGCCAGGGCCAAGACCCTGGTGATAAGGATTTGTCACCAAGATCTTCTCCAGTGGCTGCATCAATGAGTTAATGCTCCTTTGAATTTCTCAGTGTCACTAAGACAAGACCAAGATCTTCTTACTGTCCACTTATTTCACCCTTAGTCAGGTTAACTTGGGTAGAAGTAAAAGTGGGAGGTATTGATTGATTCATTTGCAAATAGATATGGAGGGGAGAGAACTAAAGGGGCTGGGAGGAACTAAACACATAGGGTTAATATGGAAGGAGAAAAAAAATGAAAAGAGGGCTAATAGAGCAGAGTTATATGATGATAGCGAAGCAATGGACAGAGAGCAGTAGGGGTTGACTCATATCTCCTCAATAGCATCCCTCTCCTGTCAGCTGTGCCAGAGCAGCACAGATACAGCCAATCAGGCCCTGAAGTCTCTGGCAGCTATTTCCTGGAGAGGGATTACCGACCCCTCCTATTGGGCGGGACAAGGCCTCCTGGTCTGAATTCATCAGTGACATGGCCTACGAGATGTAGGAAGCAGGTTAATAGACACTCATCAGACATCTGCCGCTGGGTTACCGTCCAATAATCTTCTCCCTGGATCTGCTGCCAGCAATTGATGACCACATTTTTCCCCCTAAACCCTTCAACCACCTTCCCTCCCTCCCTCCCTCTCTCTCTCTCTCCCTCCTCCCCCTCCTCTCCATCTCTCCCAACCTCTCTTCTGAGTACACAGTGTTTAACACAGACAAATGCACTTTTAGACAGGTCTGTGATTGGGTAAACGTGCACATTCATGCACACATTTTAACCTCTACCCCCCGCCCCCCTCCACTCCTACCTATCTCTTCTGATGGCAGCAGACTTTTTCAATTTGGAGGGCCACTTCTGATCGAGTCTGGTGACAGATTTGGGAGCCCAGCAGTGGCTCAGTGTGGCTGTGTGATGAAAAGTCCGCTGTCAAACAAGAGCCAACTGTAATCCTCCCTTCTAAAGAACATGGTCTACATCCTTCTGGCTCCAAACCATTTCCTGCTCACACCGCCAATGAGGAATGACAATCTTTGGCTGGGTCTGTCTTTCTCCTATTTTTCATTTGGTATTTTCTTGACACTCTCACAGTGTCTCATTTTTTTTTTACTCCTACTCTGTCTTTTAATGGTTTCGATTTCGCAAGTGATGCTGGTGCGGCAACAGTTAATGCCACTTTTTTCCTCGTTCACTCTTTATCCAGACAATATGTATGTTTTTGCCTCAGTGGAAGCATTGTGCTTGTCATCAGTCCACCATTTGAACTTTTCTGTGGCAACAGTTATATATATATTTTTTAATTAATTTGAATTTTCACATTATATGCTGTATCAGTAACACCCCCACATGACCTTAAATGGCCACCGTAACCCTCATTACCAAAAATAACTAGCTTCTTCTATTGACAATTTTCTACATTCAAGGTTACTATTACACCCCGGGCATATAATGGTTCTCCTAATGATTGCGACCACATAACTCCAACAAAAATTATGTGGCTCTGCTCTTATTGACTGTTTTCTCAACCAGGTTGAGAGGGCAAGTAGAGAGTGAAGCTCCCTCTCTGCCAGGTTATTTATGACTTTTCTTCCCCAAAGTTATTTTTCTTTCTGTGATTGCGGAGTGGTGTGTTAAATCCGACGTGTCGGGAGATTACTCAGCTGGCCGTCATGTGCACATGGTCAATTTGCCATGATGAGAGGAACTGGATCACACAACCCCTGGAATCGCTCAGTGAAATCTCTGGGGGGAACTCCTCTCACACACACACACACACACACACTCATATACACACACACACGCATCCAAGGAGGACGCCAATATGGTAGTCATTTCAGCCGCCAAAATCAAATGGAGGTTCAATCGTTTCCACATTTCTTAAGATAACATTATGAGAGGGAGAGAGATCGGAGGGCTAGGGCAATCAAACATGTTCTGTTTGGTGAGGTTTCTATGGAAGGAGAAATAATGGGGTCATAGGATGAAAGGTGAGACATGTGTAAGAGCAGTTCCTGGGTTCAGCTACAGGACAGTGCCACTTGTTTCTGACTTCTCCACACACGCACAGTTCACTGCTGTCAAAGGCAGCCTGTTACAGATGCCCTGGCCACTCCTCGCAGCAATTAGTGCAATTGGACCTAATAACTTTGGGAATTACTAGAAAAACAGGAGGGGAGGGGTTGGTAACGAAATCTGGAGCGTACCAAGCACATGTTGGAGTGGTTAGATACACATCCTTTGAAGACTTTCTCTATGAATGAATGATGTGAATGTAAATACATGAATATTAAGGGATCAGTGTCTTTCACAGCTTTACTGCTATCTGTTGTCGTGAGGAATTTATTTACTCCTAAATTTTCCCGAAGTCTCCTAATTTCTAAAAGGGCAGCGGTCACTATCAAAAGAGTTATTCATAACCGCTGATTCTATTGTGTGAGGGACCCATATCGGAGAGGGGACACATTGAATACAGGCTGGTACGCGTCTAGGGGTTTCGGTGGGAATTTGGGACTTGTAGAATGGGTAAAGGGGCGTTTCCTCTGTTCACACTTGAGCTCTGCCCAGCCATGCTGAACCCCTTGGCCTTCATCTCCTCTCTAGGCCATCATCGCGTTTCTCCCAGCAACAGAGTAATGAAGTGGGGAACATTACGGTCACTATGGCTAATACTGGGCTAATGGAGTTCAGATAGAGGACCAGCCCACTTCTACACATTAAAATAGGCCAGAGCAGTTAAGACACAATTAAGAACTGGGAAGGCTGAACCTTGGGAGCTGTCCTTTTGAAATTCAAATATGCTCTTCATTTTTGTGGATGACACATTGCTCAATCAGAATTTTAATGCTCTGAGGGAATATGAGCTGTGTGTGCAGACAATTTTGAAATTAGAAATGTGGTGTATTATATTGTTGAGAGTGCAGAGTAAAGTTGAGAAATTATTTTTACCTGGATTCTTGTAGGCTGGGATGAGTGCATACACTTGCTAACAAACAAGTTTGCTGTAATCTTTGTCACAGTATGCCTGAGCCCTTAATGAGGGACTTTTTGTCACGATGGATCTTCTTCTGATCCTCAGTTAGAAGTGAAATTCCTGCAGTCAGCAGTCAGCACTTCTCTACACAGTAGCTTGCTGCTGCAGAAATCCATGAGCCAAGAGCTTTTGAGTTCCAGTGCCGCCATATTTGAGGCTTCTGTTACATTCTATGTTCAAACTGGCCTCTGCTTAGGCCACATGATTTGCCACACTCCTAACTCCTGATGCCAAGAGACATCTTCCTCTGACTTCTGACATCAGCCATCTTTAAACACTTTACACTGCACTGCGTTCTCTCGAATTTCTCTTTCCTGTCTCTGTCGTCTCCCTCACATTCTCTGTTTTGCTCTCTCTCTTTCATTTGCTTTTCCCCTTTGTGTTCCTCCTCAGCGATCTGGCTTACAGCTGAAGCTGATTCAGGCATGGAAGGGATCAGATGATTTCAGCTGGAAAAACTGCATTCTTTTTGCATATTGCTTTGAACCCTGCTATTATCCAGTTGCCTGTTTTACAGTAATACCCTTAAACAGAAAGACTGGGATGGAGAAACCTTTGCACAGTGTCTGACTGGTCCAACAGCACTTTAATTTCAAAAATATCCTTGTGCAGAGATTGGATGGTACCCAGAAAAAGAGAGAAGAATGGATTTTCCTTGGTATTTTCTGGCTTATAAAGAAAGGTATTTAAAAAACCAAAACCCCAAAATTATTTTCTCTACTCATGTGACCCTTGTTTAATCTGTACAACTACAAGAGCCACAGCACTTACTTGTGGACAGTTAGGGTTTCATGGTGGTTGTATCTTTGAAAAGTAAGAGCATTTTAAGTTGGACATATATGCCAACAATAGCTCTATTATTATAACATGTGTTGTACATGATGAGGCTACTTCATATCTTATTTTGCAATGTGTTGGACAGCACTGTGATGAATACAGGGTGTATCCCTTTGGGGGTCCCAAGAGGTTCCAGGGTGATCCAGAATGGGCGATGGGCGTTTCTTCCCGTTCACACTTGATCTCTGCCCAGCCATGCTGAACCCTGCAGCCTTCCTCTCTTCTCAGGGCCATCATCTCCACTTCTCTCCATGCAGCAGAGTAATGGAGTGGGGAACATTAGGGTCACAGTGGCTAAGACGGGGGTAATAGGGATCAAACAGATGTCCAGCCCACCTCTACCTATTAAGCACGCAAGTGAATTGAAGACTTTTAAGGGACAATAGGCAGGGAGTGTCCAAGCACCAGTGGCTTTATTGCTATCTGAGCTGCTCATGAAATATTAGACATTATCAGAGCTTGTGTTTTGTCTTTATATTACAATAACTTAGGTTGAATTAGATTGTGGATTTAATACATTGACATATATTGATAGATTGCTGGATTATTCTTTTATATAAAATGTTGAAATAAAAGCATCAGCAGTTTGGTGGTTGCTTTTCCTTTCCATTTTAATTCAGCTGGTGTTTCTTTGTTAATACTGTTGTTGTGTTGTGAGTCAACTATTGTATTATTACAATAGAAATAATACAAATGTAATGTGTGGTGGGTGTCTCATTGTCACTTGTAAATATTTTCCTCCATTTTTGAAACCCCCTTCCCCAACATGTTTCAGCGTGTCTGTATCGCTTCCTGGTCAGTAACTATAGGAGGAAGGCCATTATTCCAGATAGAGGTGTTAGCTGTGCCGGGCCGACCTGTATTGATCGCCTGTGAGACGACGCTGAGCGGGGGAGAAGGACTATTTGCTTTAAAGTTCAATGGCTCTCCACTGCTGTTAGTGTTGCAGCCACAGGAGCAATCGATATCTGGACAGGGACCCGTGTCACGAGACACGCTCCCCATTTAGAAACATCATAATACTGTGCTGATGCTGTTACCCCACAGCCAGAGCTTGTGTTTAGATTTTTTTTCTTTTTACCCCCTCCCTTGCGTTTTGGTTGTCATGTTCCCCCTTTGCACCTTACAAGCTGCTTTCTTATTTCATACTGTAGGCTGGGTTTTAGCATGGCAAGCTGGAATCAGTGTGAATTGTAATTATAGATGATACACATGGCTGGAAGGGAGAGATAGAGAGAAAACACAGAGCAGAATAAAAGGCAAACAGTCATTTGCAGCAAAGGTAGGTGTCAGAAGGTAACTGATTATGTAAAGAACACAGTGAAGGTGTTCAGTGGTGTGTGTGTGTGTGTGTGTTTGTGTGTGCGCACACCCCCTCTTTGCCCATGAAATAAAAAATATATAATAAAATGTGCTCATTGCATTTCTTGGCTGTGGTTCAAGTGCTGAGGGGAAAGAAAGAAAAAGGGCGCGATTGTTTCTAGTTCAAGGTGTGTAATGCACAGAGGCATACATACATAATGGGGTATTGTCAGGGGGTTAGTATGAGGATATTAATGCCCTGGTTTGTCCATGCTATTTGGTGCAGTGTCGCTCCCTGAAGGAAACAGTGAGAGTAGGCTGCTCTAACTACTCTACCCCCTCCACACCCTCTTCCCCCAAGGCCCCGACTAGAGGTCACTCTGTTTAGCACAAGAGGCGAAGCCCATTTTCGCCATGATGTACCAAATACTCTCCTCTTCCCCTCCCCTCCGTTGGTAAACATAAATGCCCCGCCTTGCCTTATTGTGTCCCGAGCATTCACCCTCTTTTTAAACCCTCTCAGTATCTCTGCTCATCCCTCTGTGTAATCCCTCTCTACCCGTATGTATATGCATAGCCACTCTATGGCGGCTGTGCATACATTTGCATCAGGACCTCCGCACCCCCCGCCACCTTCTATCAACACCGCTACCTCTGCCAGCACTCCTCCCCATCGCCTCTCAATGAACCTGTTTACGTTTGAACATTTTCACTGGCATTTGAACTCGTCCCATCGATTTCTTCATGGAGAGAGGTTGTGAGGCAGTTCCTTAAAGAGGTCCAAATCGACCATCTAAATATTTGACTAAGAGGTCACTGAGATTGCGACAGGCCCTAGCCAGAAATTCAGAGACGTGGTGTGAGAGAAAAGAGGAAATTGGTGGACCTCTCCGGCAGGAAGAGGCTGGAGGGGAAGATTCAGCCAAAGGAGTGCTGCAGCAGGGAGGCTGCAGTGCTGAACATAGATTGCATTTTACTTAGGCTCCACAAGAGGGTGCTGCTGGACAATCCATCCTGAATATAAGCGAGGATAAGGGAAACGATTCCAAAACTCCATATATTTATATATATTCACATTTAAACAACCTTCACTCTTACTCTTTCAAATAAAGTTATGTACTTGTACTTAAGTTGCAGTCCTGAAAGCTAAATTGATTGTCCTTGCACTTCTCTAAGTACTGCTATTATGCATGTGTGACAGTAATTACATGCTAAGCTGTCAGTGACATTAAGCAAAATTGACTTCACTCTTCCCTTGTATTGTCAATCCATCGTTTTGCCAGAACAAAAATGTGTTTCAGAGATAAATCTGAATGGAGAGGGGTCTTGACCGACACAAGGAAGAAATGCGAAATAATGAATCTAATTGAATGTCTATTAAAATTATAATTTCTGCCTGATTGGGAAAGTGAGTGGCAGTGTCCAGAGTATTACCTGCCACAGTGTTCCTCACTTCACCAACGACAAAACTCTCCCCCTCCCTCATTTCTCTCTCTCTCACTCTCTCTCTCTCTTTATGTCACTCTGTCATGTCTCTCTTTCTGTCTTCATCTGCACATCATTTCAGACCCTTTGTCATGATTTACATAGTGTTCCATCCCAAATTGCAGCATTAGGATATACAGATGACAACATTTGTGCTACAATCCCCTCCCATTATGCCCACCATGACAATAGCCCCAGGGCACGCAGAGGGGCTCATGTACCATCTCCTCTGGATCCTTTATGGTTAAATGAATAATGCAGACAAATATTCACTATATTAGCTTAGCACAAATTATGTATTTTACTGTACATTTGCCATCAGTGGCATATGGTCCTTGTCAAGACAATGGTTCCTAGATTTTGAAAGTCAGGAGAAAAAAAACGGATTTACATCAGAAACATTAGAGCGACGCTTGTCTTCACAATAGCTAGGCTCTACATAATCCACTTGTTATTGCGAGTTGTTTAAATAATGGTAATTACTGATCTCTTTACATTGCATTCTCTCCCATTAACAAGCTGTGTGTCTCCCCCTCTCTTCCTCATTGTCTGTTTTCTTGCACTACAGTTGTATGCTGCCGTGGCGTCTGTATTCGTGGTGTCTGTTGTCATGGTGTTCAGAGCCCATGCCAGATGTCATAGTTAACTTTGAGGGAGAGAAAGCGAGAGAGAGAGAGAGAGAATCATGCTAGAGGCTATTTTGTTGTCAGTGATTTAGATGAAACACAGAGATGTTAAAATGTTAGACTTGCCCCACAAAGCGTCCCCTTTTTCTTGCCTGCTTTATTTTTTGAGAGAGATAGTAAATTTACCTTGAGGGTACACAGCTTTTTGCTCTGTTAAATACTCGCAAAGCATTATTTGAAATTAGCATGAACAAGTAGTTATCAGAGAGGAACTGAATGTACTGAATATGTCTATCTATCTATATCTATATATATCTATATATATATGTATATATGTATGTATGTATATATATATATATATATATATATATATATGTGTGTGTGTGTGTGTGTGTGTGTGTTTTCTTTTAGTGTCATCCAGAAAAAATATAAATAAAACACTGACTGGAGTAAAGGTTACAAATTAAATACTGCATATGAAATTACCTGACATGTTTTATGTCAATATGTTGGCATTTTTTCAGACAGGACTGTGATAATACGGCTCATTATAAATTATGTCATTCGGAAAAGTTGTTTCTTTCAACCAGAATCCACCTATGAATTGTGTTGTTCTGGAAAGATTGTGCGCTGACATCCTCAATAACTATTCCTTATAACAGTAAAAGCTAAAAAACGAAACAAAACAAAAAAAACACATTTTTGATATAAAATCTAAATAAAGGATTAAATTTTAGATTACACCTTTTAGTAAGTAGCTGCTGCTTCTTAATTAGGACATTTAAAACAAAACATACAAAAAAACAATTTAAAAAGTTTAATGACATAAATTGAAGCATTTATTAAATATGTATTTTTATATGATTTATATGCGTTTATGTATTACACACATAAATTAGACATGCATGTACGTACTGCAAATGAACTGAAATAATTCTCCTGAAAATTACTTTGGTAATATTTCAAGTTGCTCTGTTGAACTGGTCTCAGAAACTTACAATAAATGTAAACATGAACTATGTTATAAAAAAAAAACTTTTTTCTTCTTTGTTGTAGAATCACAGATTGCATAATATCCTATTACAGGGTTACACAAACACCAAATTTTAATGTTTGATTTTTGTATTTAATCATAATTGAAAAGATGGAATATTTGAAAATGAAAGAAAACAAGAAATATTTATTATTTAAATATTTTAGAGTATAATTGTTAGGAAATCAAATTAATTCGTTGTGTTTATTATTCTCTGAATATGTAGATTTTGTAGATACTGTACAGAGTGGAGCTGCTGTGAATGAATTAGACTGTAACATTTTACATTTAGGCAATAATTCATCAACTAAGTTTTATTGGTTTAATTTATGGGAAAGCAATTTTCACTACCAGCACTGTGGTAAACATCGTTAATCAAAATACATTATTATAATGAAGCTGTTTTAAAATGTTTATTAAAGGACATAAAAAAGGGGTTACCCTTGCTTTGTGCATCTTTCCATTGTCGTGATAATTAATAGCTAAACTGAACGTTTTCTTTGCCAATGCAGATGAGGAGAGAGTGCCAGAGTAGAAGAATAGTTGGACAATAAATTCAACAATAGGTAGGCTTAACCTTAAGTGATGAACAGTATGTAATATTACAGGAGTAGTCCCATGCAAATGCTGCACCCCACTGCCTTACACAATGCCTGAGACGACAGCCAATTAAATCCATTGATGTAAATGGCCAAACTAGTCGGCTGATGCTTATTGGACAGTGGGTGGCCTCTGGATTTTTGCATTTAATGTTTGATGGTGTTGTGACAGAGGGATTGTGTTTGTGTGTTTGTGTCCGTCCTATGATGTGTTGCTTCAGGTTGGTTGAAATTATGACTCTGAACTGTTTGGGTACAGAGGCATCCTGGGTAGCAACAACAGTGTGAACACATTACATTATACAGTGCAAGAGAAATTATTTGAACGTGAGCATATTAAATGGCACAAAAATATGTTGTGGTCTAGCTTTGCCTTTGTTACTGTTGCTTACACTATCTGTCATGATCTACCCAGCAATTTGACCTCATGAAACACTTAGCGACTTTGTACCAAGACTTACGTCACAAAGTGAAACGTTAACCTCCACCCAGTTCAATTTGTGTCATTTGGTGACAGCTTTCTCTCTCTCTTTCCCTCCTGCGGCAGAGATGAGGAATCATGCACCACTTGAGTGCCATTTGTTAATGAAGGCCAAAGTGTTAGATGATAAATATAGTTGAAGAGGAATGGCACATGTAAGTGATCTCATTTAGAAGCATTACATTTGAATTTATTGGGGTACTTAGAGGGGACACAGGGGCCATGGCTCTGAGGGAGAGGGGAAGGGTGCAAATGACGGACTTATAATAGACAGCTGGGTAGGGCAACTTAGCGACCAAAGATATATAGAGCAACCAAAGAAGGATGCACGTTTGTGTGTTAATGTGGCATGGTGGACATGTGAGTTTATGCATTTTGTGTGCACGGGGCTTTAGAGTGAGTGGTAGAAGTTGTGGAAAGAAATTGTCTCCAATAGTCGTCTTATAATGCTTCTTTTTATCCTCACCACTCTAATGTAGCCTCTGTTATTATAGGATTGTAATGTTAGCCTTGTGTTTGAATGTGAGTTATTAAATTCTGGTGAATAGGCAGTGCAACCCCCCCAAAAAAAAAAAAAAAAAAAAAAAAAAAGAAATGAAACAAGGCATTGAAATATAATACCAACTTAGTTTTTTTTTTATTATGAACAATATTATGATACACTGTGTCTGTCTACTTTTCACATTTGATGCAGTTATTTTGTTGAACATAATTAATTCAATAAGCATTACTGCTGTAAAAACATTGTTTGCATGTTAAATCAGTAAAACATGAGACTTACAAGCAGAAACAACAAAAATATGTTTATTAAACAGGCATTGATTTGTGTAGGGACATGTTTGGAGAACAGTTTTCACACGATTCCTTTTTCTATGTATAATCCTCGCATGAGAGGAAAAGAGCTTTGCAGGAGTGAGTTGCCTGCTTGCATGGTTCACGGTTAATTTATGTTCAGTTTTGTTACAGTAACTACACCCATATTGTGCAGTCAGCTGTTCAGTGGAGTCCTACAGTATCTATAAACATTGGCAGAGTAAGACACACTGAATAAAAGACCTGCAATACCTCCAACTGGTTGACACAATTTGGATTGCAGAAGACGAACAATATATTGAATCCATTTCTTGGCCCCGATGCATTTAGTAAATACAGTGCCTGGTTGGTAAGAGGGATGTTGACAGAAAATCAAAAGCAATGTAGCAGCAGCGTCCTATAATGGAGACTTAGCTCTACTTTACACTCCTCTTACAAAGATCTACGATTTGAAAACAATCAATCCCTTCATGAGAGCTTGTTATTTTCTCCTATAATAAGAGTAACGGCTTTTCATCATTCCTGCACAGCCCTGATTGTGTTTACACTAGAAATATAAGCATTCACAACATGAATGAGTGAATAGGCAAGGAGAGTATAGCAAGATTTTAGTTTTGTGAGAATCCCACGTTTTCTTTTTTGTCTTTTTTGCACTTCTCGGTTGAACTTGTTTTGCTGTCATCAGATGTTGATGGTGAATCAACACCTCGCCGTGAAGGTAGTGTAGTATGCCACAAAGCAGCAGGGAGCAGGATATCTTCTCCCTGTCTTTAATTTGAGGCAAAGTAGTTTAGGATTTACCAGAGAGCATTTCTCTATGTAGACACATGTGGACAGTTTCGCAAAAGATCCACCACTTTGCGGTCCTGTCCCATCGTGCCCGTTTGAAGTTGCTTTTAATTCCATTTATTACCAAAAGCCCCTGTTGCCAATTCTCACTTCCTGGAGCCTTCTGCTCAGTTTCAGATACATATTTAGGTTTGATACTGTATCTGTTACTTGCAATTACAGAGGAACATCTGGAGTTTCTGTTGAACCAGGTGTTGATAAAGCAAATAAGCTTCCTCAGTAAATGGTTAATGTTTTGACTCAGTGCAGACCAGCGGACCGGAGGGAATGTTTCTTGTTGAGGCCCAGTAACACATTGAAGAGGAGACCGTTTGTCTCCTTTTGCACGACCCTGCCTATGGCTCAGCCTCTGCTAGGCCCCGTTACGTTTCTTCTCGCAAATGACCGTTTAACCGTCTTTTCCGCACCCTGACGCCTCGCCTGTTATTACCTTCATTGTCTCTTTTTTTGCTGTATACATGTGTGAGGCTGGGCCCTTTAATATGCGGAGAGCTTTTCCTAGGCTTTCCTACGGGCACAGTGGTCTGTGTTTACTCCTCAGTCAGAATGCCTCCTTTCCACAAGTTTGACATGCCTTTTTGTTGCCATGGTAAGCCCTCCCTTAAAATATATATTTCTGCTTTTGGCCTGGATGGTTTTTTATCTCAGTGGTTTAGAGCCTGTTGCCCCCAGGGCCAGATTTAAATGTGTGTGGGTCTTCAAGGATTTCTCTGCAGAAAAGCCGTTTGGATTGCAGCCTCACTGCCATACAAGTGCGACCGAATTGTGTCATTTTAGGTTTTTGAGCCATCGTTGGAACCAAAGGAAAGTCCAAAAGAGAAGCAAAAAACACAACACAAAAGCTGATGAAAATGGACCAGATTGGATTATGTCAGACTTGGCATGTGCCTCGTTATGAGGGAAGTCTTCGTTCTGTCTTATCACACTCTGCCTTACAGCTAAATGAATTTAGAAAAAAAAAAAAAAAAAAAAAAAAAAACAGCTCGGCTTCTTGGAAAACAACAGCCAGATCGTAACTGTAAATACTGGCTTAAAGTGGTGTGGGCTCTGCATGATTTTCACTCACAAAACAGGAAGTGAGAGGAGGAAAAAACATACACACACTATGATTGCACTAACTTTTGGACACAGATTGCTTTTTAAGCCCTCGTAGATAGGGTGGTCTTTAAACACTTGAGACGAAATTTACCCAGAAAACAGTTTTCTTACTGGCATGTGTTGCCTTGGACTGCTACCTGAGCAGCTACCCATGGATCCTTATGTCTAGAGAGCCACTACAGGAACTGACTCTTAGGTAGTATGTCGGAATAAATGGCTGTTTGTGTACATGGTTTGAATGTGGAGGACAGAATATTGTATGAATTCCTTACACTGTTTGTCACACCATAAGAAATTAGAGTAATCTTAATAAGATCAAATTTTTAAAAACGTTACAGGGTGGATATGCTTGGATATGGGAACAGATTATATAATAGTTTCTTTTTCTTTTTTTTTGCAATTTTGTAATCATGCATTTTGTTTAGCCTGTTTCTCACTCATTTCCACATCACTTTTAATTAGTGCAACTCAACCTTCCTGTCTCCAAGAACCAGGAGGCTGCCTGTTTGTAATGTTCAACAGGTAATCAAGACTGATTAAGCTCTGAACATAGCTTAATTGCATTAGATCTCAGAAGTACTCTATAACCACAATAACAGCAACGCACGTGGAAAAAAAGTTGAAAATCTCGCAGGAAGAAGTGTTTACTTCTTTAGTTGAAAGAAGGAGGCTTATGATTGAATATTATATTTATACTGCGAAACTCAAAGTGAAATATGCGGAAATATGCAAAAAGTGACTGTCATTATGCTTGAGTGTCACAACAGCATTTTGCAAAAAATGTTTTTTGTGAAAATGAGTTGTATATATGTATGTATATATAAACCCATACATATATTTAAAAGTTTTTTTTGTTTAAAGCCAAGACAAAACAGTGTTGTGTACAATGTGAATGCATGAAACATACTGTGTTCACTCTGCCACATCTAAACCTCTGTATCTCTGTGTAGGCCTTTTAAGTGTGCTGTGACATGTCTTCAAGTCCTTGTTTAGCACCTCTCTCTGTGTGTTCAGGGTGTGAACTGATACCTAGTGTCAGCTAGTGTCAGGGACAGAAATGGTGAGAGAGGGAGATAGCTGAGGACTACATAAACGAAGAGGCCACGAGGATTAGCCCTGGGAAAGCAGGAGGCACACTGGGGAGAAAGAAATGAAAATGGGAGGGAAGGAAGTGAGAGAGAGGAGAGTTGAATAGAGAGATGGGGCTTTAATGGAGGGGTTGTCAATTTTCTCCAATTTAGCTCAGGAGGAAGCTATTTTCTTGGAATTAGATGGCTGGATCAATGCAGCTTCCAGCCATTTATTAGTGCATAGCGACATCAGCTGTTCCTGTGTCCATTGCCAGGCAGAAAAACCAAAAAGAGTATTTTCTTGGAGCTCAACCTTATCACCACTTGTCAGTTAATTATGCATTTAAAGCATGGGCCTGGAGTTCACCAGTGAAACACCTTGATTGGGGCCTTTGAACTCAACCAGGAAAGAAATCAGTACTCTTAATCCTGGCTCCTATGTGATCATTGTAGCCAGAGGATACAGATTTCTGTGTCCATCGTTCACTAGGTCATCCAACTGGTGCACCATCATTAATGCAATCAGCCCATTGAGCTGAAGTTCAGGACATTAAAGTAAAATAAATAAATAAACATACCAAAGATGTGGCGTAGATGAAAAAGAGAGGACATGTGAATGAGCCACCTGTGAAAGAGTTATCCACTGTAGTCCAGGAGAACTCTTCCTCCTGGTCTCAATAGCCTAAGGTGATATGAGCTATGCAGTGAATTATCATGTTGATCGTACAACAAGTAATGCAGCTCTGATTAGCACAGGTCATGGTCTTGGCTCCAAGTAAGACACACTTTTCATTGTTTTGCCCAAAGAGACTTACATGGAAAGATGATACTGCAAAGTTAAATGTTTTACACACTTGTAAAAACAATGAGTACTGAAGCACCGTATCTGGTGTGAGTTTGTTATAAAGAATGTGGGTACATGGTGTTGATCTCAAGGGTTTTAGGGCATCTTCCGTTGAGGACGTCCAAGTCAACATCTGGAATATAGCACGTTGTGCAGGGATTCATTTTAGTGTTCCCCAAACTCATAAACACTCCAGATCAAGGGCCAAACACACCTCTGTGTCTATCCAAGAGAAATCTATTGCCCCAATTTATCTACTTTGATTGGTTAACACTAGGACTCTCAAAATGGAGCGCTTCATAATTTAGAAGCTGCTCTAAATGCAGTTGGCCAGGCTACATCTAAATGTTTAAAAGTCAAGTGAAGGAAGGAGGCGGTTAGACCTGAAGTTATGTCCTCCAAGGGAACTTTACAAAGATCCTCTCACAGATTTATAGCCACTTACCTAGGAGCCTGAGTCGATATTCATAAACATGGCTTCAAACAAAGCCCCCCATCCACTATCCCTGCTTGTAAATAAATACAGATATGCCTCTTTTACAGACAGCAGCAATCTAAAATATTACCACCAGCATAATTTTACCACGCACATTAATATTTTATGGCACATTGTATTTTACCGCATTGAATCTTAAACTTTCATGACCGGCCCCAAGGATTTTATTCCTAAGGAGTCTGTATCATTATTAGCCAAGATGTATAGCCAGTACAGCAGAGGATTTCCTGGCTTTTGTACTCTTCACCATTTCATAGATAATGTTCTCTACTTTGTAATTGACTTCTTTATTATTAGTTTCTATCCAGAGATCTCAACTGCCAGCGAGCTTATTGTGCTAAGTTGGCTACATTCAGCTCTTGGGAAGTAAAAAACTGTTAAAACGTAAGGAACCATGTGCCTTTAATGAGTCTTAATGTGCACTGTGACGCGCTTCCTGACAATCCTTTGCCATTTGTTTTTGTAGCAAGTATCAGTTCATTAAACGTACCACCCATATTCTAATATAAATTACCCATGTAATGGTAAGACCCTATTAAATCTAGTTTGAAGTGTTTAGCTTTTCGTCTAAACAAGTAAAACCCAACCTGTACAGTATCTGCCTCATTATGACGGGAATAAAGTCTAACATCTGCAAGTGTGTATTTGCATCTGTGCTGGTGTTTATGTCTGTGTGGTAATTTAAGTGGGTTTTGTGTCAAAACAAGTCTAATGAGTTGGTGCAATAATTATCAGCCATTTTGCTCTCACTTAAGCTAATTGAGGCTTTATATTAGAGTTAATATCGCTGCTTATGTACACTGTATTACAGTTATCAAAATGTTTGGCCAGAAATGGTTCTGCCAATAATTTAGCTTTTTATTTGTGCATGTCAGTGTTTTAATATCCCTATCAACCATACTTATGGGCTTTGACAGTCCTTCCCAGATGGAGGTCATTGATCATCTCCTGTTTTGTCTGTTCTTTACCAGTGCAAACAACTACCGCACACTATAGTCCAAAGTCAAGGAGGACAAATAGTTGTTCTGCCTCTAGCCTTATTTGCCCAAGTTGTGCATCTAGGTATCCATATTAATGATTTAAAAAAATGTTGTAATGTAACAAATTAGGTTAATGACATTACCATAATTCACTGTATTCTATTCAAAGGCTCCTCGTACAATGCAGCAGAAGTGATGTCAAACATGCCCGTGCCTTTTAGATTCTCCCTGCACTTTTTTAAAGTTGTCTATCATGTTTCTTCCTCTCTTCCTCCTTTCTCACTTTGCTCCATGTATTTGAAACGCTTTGCGAAATTCCCATCTTATCCAGGTGAGTATGAGCTGATCCCCAGGCCCTTTGCTCTTGTCAAGAATCTCCCCGGCTATCCAGCTCTCCCGGGGCCCTGTTTCACACACCAAATTGATGTCTCCGACTGGAAATGACACTTTCAGCAGGATTTGCCATTCTAAACCACCTCAAACCCATGTGATCTCACCCATTCACTCTCACAGGGATTGCCTTGAAATGCACCGTAGCTTCAAAAGCCAATGAGCATAGCATGCTTGAATGAAAAGCTGATACATATCCTATCAGGAAAAAAAAAGATATTCTAAAATGCTGGCACAGTGGAACATTTTTTTTTGCTCCAAATAAAGACCAACAGCCCCATGAATTTGTATATATTGCCTGGGGGAATGCGATAGAGGGTGCAAAGGAGTGAAACTAAAAGAAATCGATAACCACATGAATTTTCATATGAAGGTGCTTGTCCACCATTTCCTTTAGTATCTTGTTAATATCAGTCTCAGTCTGTCTGCCCAAGATGAACACAGGTCATATGACACATACCTAATTTCTTCAGATCATTATAGTCATCTTTTTCTGACGTGCCATGTAAAGGAGGAGCACAGTGACCATGTTTCTTCACTAAAGGACTAGTTATGATATAATGTGACACTGGAGTAGAAGTAAAAAGAAAAAGGTGTGACCAAGAATCCCTCCCTTGACTTATTTTCATCCCCAAGTCTTCTTGGGGCTGCACGTTTCTCCTAGGGAGCTGTACAGACTGGCATAATGGATAAGGGCAAGGGTGTGAAAGGAGCACCTTAAGGCTCCCCATTCAACTCTCCCAATCTCTCCTGCACACACTCTTGAGCTGTGAAGGCCCTCTTTCTTTGCCCTGCTAGCATGGGAGCCCTGTAATAGGCTCTAATTGATAGGGAGGTGTTGGGGTCTTTCTGTATGGGCTGAAGGGATGAGAGTAAGAGAAAGGGAGAGAGAGAGAGAGGATTACATGTGGGCATGTAGGATGGAGTGGAGGAGGAGGAGAGGCTGTGGAGCGGTCTAGACCCCGTCCGTAATGAGTCATAATTTCCTAGCGGTTTTGTGGCGGTTGGCTCATTACTGGTCTGCAGAGGAGCAGGAACAAAGCTCTGGGTAGGTAGGAGGTGAGCTTAAATAGTTGGGGCTCAACACTTCCCAACAAAAGGAGGAAGAGAGCGTTGAATGGCACTTGGAACAGATGCAGTAAAAAGTGGCAGATGCAAATTGCGGGAGAGCAAGTCTTCCTTCAAGCACTTTTCTCTTTTTATTTTGTCAGACTGCAGCCTGAGAGTCTAATTAGTTAGTGAGGTGTTTCACTTCTGATAGGGCTGTGTCTCGTTATTGTCACAAAGAGGATTCGTAGAAATGGGAGGAAACGCATATGCTCTACGGTCCCAGGTGGAAACTACTCACTGCAATAGTTTAATTGACTTGATTATTTATTTTACCCTATAGAAACTGAAAAAAAAAAAAAAAAAAGTAATAATTTCATGCTTTGAAATGACATCGTATATGGCTTAAAATGTGATAAAAATATATGATGATGCCTGCAGGTGATTCATTATGTTTTTAATTATGTTTATATTTTTCTCCCTGCAGGCAGAATGACTATGGACAAATTGGTAGTGGTTCTAATGGAAATGTGGTCGTCCCTCGTTTTGTGGAGCATGTAAGCCGCGTGTCGAAGGTCACCTGTGGGGCAAACCACAATCTTGTCCTGACAGGTATAGTAAAACAATGTGCAGGCATCACACCACCATACCATTTAATCAACATGTTACCAAATAGATAATGAATCTATCTCTCAATCTGTCTTGTTCTTGCTCCTTCATGCAAAAAGTGGTTCCTATTAGTTCTTTTTATTATGTATTTACAGTTATACAGAAAAAAAATCAACAAACCCACACACTAACAACACTGCTAAACCACGTTATAGTATATATTTAAATAACAGGGGACAATACAGTCCTACACAGTTGAATATTATTAGTTCATTATCTACATTTGTGATAATAGTGTCGCTACAGTGTTTCAGAAATCATTTAATATGGTCCATGGTATTGCTTAGTAAAATTTAAGTGACTGAAACATGTTTCCTCACTTTTAGTCATTCTAGAATTGTAATTCATATTTGCTTTTCATACCATAGCAGGAATGCAAACAGAAAACAAACAAATCACCAAGCAAGAAGAATATTTTTGCATTTATCATTACCAATATTGACTTAAGATTTCTGTCCAAAAGGACTTAGATGGCACAAAATATGAATTAGCCAAACCATGTATAAATCTGAATTTTACATAAATATTTCTGAAGAGCTCTCTGTAGTTTCTCCCACTTTTCAGAAAAAGAGTAGAACCTCCAAACTTCAATTGGGGCAAAGTATGAATGTTTTGAACAAGAGGAGGAAAAATGATATTTTTAGATTTGTCATCTCAAAAAACCTACACGTACAAATCAGCTGGACAATGTCTTTAAAGAAATGAAGCTGGCATCACTAGTCACGAGTTGTCACCGCACGCTTCAAAGTTCACCTACTTTACTCAATTTTATGCGAATATCAGAGCCCTCAAGCCCTCGATCGGCACATCACCAGAGAGAGAGACAAGGAAGGCGGGAGAGAGAGAGAGTTAGTGAGAATATGGCCCTGGCTCCTGATCCATAACAGTCATTGCCTGTTACATACATTTCAGAATTCATTCAGGCTATGAAGATAATCGAGGTAGTCGACAGTTTCCCCTGCAGCCCAATGGATTTATGATAGCACTGTCAAGAAAATGAGGCGAAATGACACAGTAGCTGACTTTAGCTGCAAATAATGTGATAGGCCGTACAGTGGTGCAGCAGCAGCTGCTGTCATTGCAGGTAATAGGCTATAAAGAAGCCTGATAGCAATACCTGTCATTTCTTAATGGCTGACTTCACTGAAGAGCTTTTGTGGCCTTTAACATGAAGATAATAGAAGATACAACAAATTTTACAGCTTTTGCGTTGCATCCATAATTTATCACCAGAGGCCCCATGCAGCAGCAGCACAACAAGGACAACATGCTCCTAGAGGTGTGCTAGACAGGGAAGTGAGATGCATCTGCGGGGGGTTGGAGCACCCCCTCTCCCTTTTTATTTTGCAATTAACGAAGAAGCCAACATATCTTCCATCATTTGATATTATCATATATCTCTTATTATATGATATTACCTCAGCGTAGTAGCTTTGTTTTGGAAATGAGACCACACTTCTCTTAAATTCAGATTGTTACAATATGTGCAGAAATCTGTTGATCAGATGATAATTTTTGTACTCAAATTGTAAACTCAAATTTATTTAATTGACACGCAGGTGATGGCAGATTGTTTCAGTGGGGCTGTGGGCGGGCATGTGGGAACATGAAGAAAAACATCCTCATCCCACAGGAAGTGACGTTACCCAGCTCGCCAGTGAAAGAAATTGCTGGAGGATGTTGGCACAGCTTGCTTCTGACAGGTCAGTCCCTGCTAATTTTGAAATCTATTAGTTTAATATAGTATAATACAAACATTTACTAAACCCAGTAGTCCCCTTGCCTACTGTTTAATGCATGTTGCTGTTCAGTACATGCAGACACAGACACAGACACATACTTGCTTGTACTCTACATGCCGACATGTCCACGACCTGCACATAAAGTATGTGTAAATCCTTGGTGTGTGTCTTGGCCCTCACACAGACGTGTGAGTGTATGCTTTTAACTGTGGCGTCCATCTATCCACATCATTCATTAAGAGCTCTCCCAGGGCTAGTGCGGCTACATAAACATAGAGGTTGAGGCCACGGCTGCTCTTTCACCTCACTGCGGAGAACTTCAAAGTCACCTCTCCTCACAGAGCAGATGAATGCTCCCTGTCTGCATGGGTGATATACTGGCCCCAGTTGCTGTCGTCTTACTGTAGTTTTCCTGCGACTGAGGCCCCATCGTGGAGCCAGAGCTGGGCCATTTGTTAGTTTTAACTGTATCTTCAAGACCTAGCTTTAATTCTGAAGGGAGGACATTAATCCTTTTAATACAACACTTTGTAGAGTCGTTTTCCTGTGTTGCTAATGCATCTATTATTAACCCCATTAAAAGTGTAATACAATTTAAGTAGAGTGCTAAAAGTGGATCATTTGTTGCTCCATTCTGTTCGAATTAATTCTCAATTTATGATCTAAATGATTAAACCATAGAAGTCTCTGCACTAAATGGGATTCTTAAATGACCAGGCATACATTTACACATATTAATACAAACATTTATGAGCACATATTCACACAGACATGTCCGAGTGTACACACTCACAAGGATGCTGTGTGTTGCCTTTGCTCCTCTAAATCCGGTAATGTCCCCAGTTTGATCCCTAGCTCTATTCTGCCATGAGGGAACAGAAATATCCATCTCCAATCAGGCTTTAATGAATAGCCTGATGAGTGTTGGGCAGAACTGAATTACCAGATAGATTTGAAGAGCGTGAGAATGTGTGTGTGTGTGTGTGTGTGTGTGGGGAGAGGGGGGTAGTAGTTAGGGGGTCAGTAGAACAGGACACATGTAGAAATTAATTCTCTCAACTTCAAAAAAGAAATTGGCTAATTCTGTCATATGAGCCTCGTGGTGTCGTCTTATCTATTGGTATGAGTTTTCATTTATTAGGGTCAAACGACGGAGAGATGCACAGGGGATAGAAAAGTGAGGTTAGGGAGAGCAAGTCACACTGATTGAGGGTAAGATTTGAAAATTGGAAGTAAAGTGATAAAAAAGCGGGGGAGAGAGTGGAAAAATGATGGGAGACGTGGGAAGGATGGAGCAGAAGAAGTGCAAGAGAGTCAGTGGTATGAGAGACAGCTTGCCTGGGCCGGAGCATATTGAGGGCAGCAGGTGGAAGAGTGGCACAGTTAATTAAAACGCCTGTCTTAATGTCTCAGCCCGTCACTCCAGGGAGAGCGAGAAAGAGAGAGAGAAAGAGAGAGAGAGAGAGAGAGTTGCCAGGCTCGAGCTTGGCTGCACCCAACCCGCCATCTAGACAGCAAACCAGCCATCCAGCCAACCCACCAGGCCACATGTCAGACAAGCCCTGACACTCTGCCCTTCAACCCCCTTCATCCTTTGCTACAAATGCGTACACACTCACACATGAGCACAGGAATACACACATGTGCAAACCCCACCCACAATTTCCTTTTTCTTATCCACATACCGATATGTCTGTCCAAGTGGCCACCCTCTCTAATCTGATGCAGACCTGAAAAAAAAGTCCTTCTCTCTTAAAAAAAAAAAAAAAAAAAAAAAAAAAAAAAAGAACAAAAACACACTTCTGATGTTACTGTTTTGCTCAGCAGCATCTGTAGCATGCCTCTAGACTTCCAGCCTTGCAGCGTAATCTGTCTGCTTTTAATAATTCATGGAAAGCACAGGCTGTGCACTATGTACCGAATACTGAGGGTAATGGGGATGTTGTGATATTTCTATCATGGCCTGTCTGCGGCAGTGAGTGAATCAAACCAGTAAAGATCTGATAAGCAGTCTGTTCAACTGTCATGATGGCATTGGCTGTCATCCCTGCCTTAGATGAACCTTAACATATCCATTCTGCTCGTTATGTTACAATTTAACAAATTATGACACATGAAGGAGATTCTCTGCTGCGCTGTTAGTTAGTTTCAAGTCACACTAAATCACTGATTTATAGTATTTCACAAAGACATAGACACAGTGTAATGTCTGTCTGTTGTGAGAACACCATGCACATTGTGCTAAATCTACTCAGTAATCTAAGTCAGTATAAGGTGTGAATCACAATATACCAGACATAAATAAAAATGTATTTAAAGAGAGAAACAACAAATTCAAGCCTCCATCCATCTGTGAGTTGTCTCGAGTTGTACGTTGTGTTGTTTGACTAATGTTTTATCAGGCTTTGCTGTATCACGGTGAATTGCTTTGTCAATAACCAGCCTGGTGCCTCAGTGAGCAAGAATCTGAGATTGTCAGACTGAGTGACAGGCTGGAGATGGCAGATAATTCAAAGAAATTGGAAGTGTGAAATCTTTAAGGGCCACTTCTTAACACAGCAAATGCCAGGGTATCTTTCCATCAACTGCTGCTCTCACAAGCCACCGCATTGTTAATGGTGGCCTGTCTGTCCATCAAGACTGCTTCAGGAGGGATTTAGACCTGTTTGGCGTCTTATCTCTCCGACTGCCTCCCACTAACCTGACCACTGTACAAGCCACAAGAGCTGTGTGTGTGTCCTGTGTGGCCAGTGATAGTCCTACATCTGCCTGCATAAGCAATATATATTTTTCATTTCATTCGATTATTTATAGATATTGATTTATTTGACTATCTGTCTGACAGTGTATTGGTTTATCTATTCATTGTTACACAACCAGGAGCCAAAAGTAATGGTTCTTGTAGCAATTGTTAATTTAGCTGTCAACACTACTGATTGACCTTAGATTGTAGCAGCAAGAGCTCTTTGTCCTTGTGTGTGTGTGTTTCTGTGTCTGCTGCTGTCTCTCTGGATAAACACAGGAAAGCCAGTGTCTGCTTTCAGGTTTATGTAAAAACCTTATTTTGATAAAAAAAAAAAAAAAAAAACAAACTCAAAATTTCAGTCGCTGAAAGGAGATAATCTTTCCCATATGAGTCGCATCTTTACATGATTTTTTGTTCAGTTATAAATCTAATTAGATATTAAGAAACTGAATTGCAAATGTAAATTATTAATTTACATTGTGAATATATGTAGCACAAGATGCACTGGCATCCACTCAGGTCCACTCAAACACACCAGTAAAGACTTCTTTGAAAAGTGTGAGGTTATGAGTAAAATGGAATCAGTGTCTTCTATGAATATACAATTCATTAATAATTTGAGATCTGGGGCATTTGAACACCAAAATTAACCTAAAAGTAATTTGAAATATCGGTTAATTATTAGTTTGATAATGAGGTTTATGATTAACAAGTTAATACAAGAAACAGAAAGTCTTTTTTTGGGTGCCAGAAAAATAAAACTGAGAATTCACAGAGGATTTAAAAAAAAAAAAAAAAAAAAAACGTGACTGGGAGAATGTGCACACAAGTGTTCATTCATTTCACCAGAACTGCCACAGCTTCAGTGAAATCAAGTATTACTACTTTGGATAGTGGCATGCTGACCTAACTCACTGTTGCTCTGTTGTTTTTTTTTCAGTCACATACTAACTTTTTACACTCAAACACACATGCTCATTGAAAACAGTTAAGGATAAGAAGTATGTGAGAAAGGCAGAAGGAAAGGGGGGGCTACACAGAAGGACCCAAAGAGAGGAAAAGAAATAAACAAAGAGCAAAAGACAGAAATATGTCCTCTATTTTCCCCTTGTAATGGTCTCAATTCCCTGCCAGAGCTCCTTGTCACAGGGAGGTAGTTCCCAGGCCGACACATCTCAAGCTGTTCAAACATCCATTAGGATGTTTTGTTTCATACACACTACAAATACAGCAAGACGAGAGAGAAACGGGCAGATGATGAGAGGGAAATTGAGGAAGAAAGAAAAGAGACAGAAAGAAGAGGAGAGAGGAGGAAGACGGGAGTGAGTTGATGGGAACAGCAGAGAGAAGAGAAGAGGAAATTTATCAAGAAACTCGTGTGATATTTAATGATCCTTGTATGTGGAGAGGGAAGACCACACCAGCTCGTTCTCCTCCGCCAAATACCGATCCCCTAACTTAATTTCCTGCTCAATTGCTGTTCTATAGTGCATAGTACAGTGATACAGGCTGGTAATATAGAAAACAGATTGCCTGTGCGGCGGAGTGGATAAGGCTGAGGCTTGTGCTGTTGGAGACCTGCAGTCTCCAGGGGGGTCTTGTCGGTGGGTTTCACAAAACCAACAAAGCCCATCTTTCCCTGCGACTGGCAGCAGCTGGCAGGTAGATCTTCAAGCGCTGGAGGTGGGGAAGTGGATCTGTGGGTGTGGTGTGTGTGTGTGTGTGTGTGTGTGTGATTGTGTGTGTATGAGAGTGAGAAAGAGAGAGAGTGTGTGTTTCTCTGCAGTGTGTATATGTGGCGCAGAGAGTCTATTCTTTGTAGTGGAGAGTTCCACAGTCTTTCGTCTTGTGTTTGCTCATGTGCTATGACTCCAATCCACTCAGAAATGTAGGTCTGCATGGACAGCAACCATCAATCAGTGCACAGAACAGTGTATAACTACAACCACAGTGTTTTCCCAGAGACACACTCAGAAACGCACACACTTTCCATCAGGAATACATACATACAGTACACCTGCCTGTTACTGTGCAAGACGAATCGGCGAGTATTATTAAAATTTCTTGGTCTTTTTTCCTTATGTTATTCCGTAAAGGCCAGCTCTGGTTTCAGACATGTTTTCCACAAAGTCCAGCATATGTAAACACTTATTTAGAAGTGCAGGGAACATTTATACCCACCCACAGACACACACGCGCACACACACACACACACACACATATATTATTGTAAGTGGGACTGAAAGATTGACTATTCAGAAAAATTACAATCTTCAATAAATATGGTGTTTCTTGAGAGAAATATCAGTTATTTTATTATGTAGGAAGAGCCACAGTGTTACATTTATAATGTGAATAAACAGATAAAAGACAAACAAAACAGGCCACATTTATTCAGAAAATAAACCATTGCTCGTCCAGATTCAAATAACATGAATGCCATTTAAGACAAACATGTTTTTCACGATATGGCCTCTGTTGAACCCAAAATAAACAAATATGTCTTTGTGTATTGAACTAAACTGCAAGATAATTGTATATTTTGAACGACTGGATTGAGTGGTCGCCATTTCTGCTCAGACTTATATAAAATCTCAGTGTTATCATGATTGTATTTTGCTGCCTGACATAAAGTAGGGCAGTATAGCAAAGTCTGATCATGTCTACCTGCAGAACTGATGTTACTTGTATCCCAGTTCTTTTAGAGTTGTTATTTTATGCAGGAAGTGTCACCAGCCTAGTTGCCATTGGGTTTTGCGCTAATGTTAGCAGTGTGAACCTCCTCTGACCTCTCAAAGTGACAGGGTTTTGTTGTGTAACAACCTTGTGTAATGAACTTCCTCCCAGGAGATGTCATTAAGGACGGGAATGTTTGTCTTCCGCTCGCACCAAAATGAATATTCAGCTATTATCGCTGCACAGCATTCAGATCTGATATGAGTATTGGGTTTCAGCTTGTACGGAAGAAAGACAGAAACCCATTCCAGATGAGTTTTATTTACCATCTCTGTGTCTCTCTGATCAGCCACTAGTTTGCTTAATTCATCATATCAAAGTGGGTTTTTCAGCATCAAGAGAGTTGAGGTCGTTCTTCTTGTCTTCCTAGGCATAGTTTATCTGGCGTACATCATTCAGACACTCCTACTGGTCTGTCTTACTCGGATTTACATATTTGTTTTAACTAATGTCCTGTTGTAGGCCACTAAAGATTTGTAATAACACTGCTAGGGTTTCTGCAACGTGACCATGCCAAGAACCACAGAGACGCGGATGTGATAGAGTTGTCAGAAGGGTTTCCATCATACACAGGGATCCCATTTGAGCAAAGGTTTTCCTTGATAAATGAACCCAATTGGTCAGCTTATCGGCTGGATCAACACTGTATGGCTTTCATAGCTCGTCTACTTTTCCCATGTAGGAGGCCCTGTAGAGGGGGAGTATATGTATGTATGTATGTGTGTGTGTGTGTGTGCATGTGTGTGATATGTGTGAGAGAGAGAGAGACTAAGAAAGAGGGAGAAAGTGAAATATGTCACAATGATTATTTGAATTCCCGTGTTTATTGAGAATGACTATAGTCCAAGGTTGATCCTTTACATTCCAAGAATATTCACAAGAAAAGGAAGAAAGGGAAGGAGTTTTCGTTACTTGTGGGATGGGGGATGGGAAATATGCCATCTGATGCCGTGATTACCGATTCACTTCAAGTATCATCATCCTAATAGTAAATATAACTACAGGAAGTCATGATTTCTGCTCCAAATTATGAGGATGTTTACACTGCTTGTCGTCTGAGCAATATTTTTCTGATCAAAGATAAACTGTAAGAAAGAAAAATAGAAGTTGCCTCAGCGCAACAGTGGGAAAGAGGAAATGTTGAGTCCCAGCAGACTGATGTACCTTGCAAAGCAATCCCCCTCTCCCCTCTCACTGTCCCAAAGGAGTCACGGCCAAGATGGTTGCCTGAGTTCCAAGCCTGTAGGGCTTGACCCTGCACTTGCTGCCAGACACCATTTGGCTAAATACAACCTCAGAATGAATCTTCAGACCCTGGCAATTCCTCATCCTCTCTTCCTGTCCTCCTCAAAACATCTTTCTTTGTCTCTGTCCTTCACTCATGTTTTTTTTGCCCAGTGTGGGCCACAGGGAGGATGGTATGGGATGCCTCAACTTTTAGATTCCTATGAATTTAAGATAGTAAGACTTGTTTTTCAGGATTGGTGTTTCACAGTGCTGGGAGTCTTGGGATCCTCCCTACAGGTTGATCATGTTGGCAAACATGGATGCCCCCGCCCTTTTTTTTGTCTCAGAGGCGTTGTGAGTTGTCCTCCCCTGGACCTCTGAAAACAGACTGGCATGAATCCTTAACAAGAAGCGAGCACAGATAGAGCCATCAAGATTCATACTGGGTGTTGTAGTGTAGCCTGCTGACCTCATACTGAACTATGCTGTAAATGAAACAACACATGATCACATCATTTTTTATTTCATGGAAAGCTATGATGAAATTTGGGCTCACGGAGAACATAAGAATTTTGTAAACTGCACTGTACAAAATGGAAAGTGATAGATTGTATTTTCAATGAGATTGGCACATATCTTAGAAATGTAAAGCCATGTTTTATTTAGCTGAAGCAGTTTATTGTTTGCATATTATTAAGCCAAATGTGGGATCAGCTGTATCCAACTTTAATTGCTTGTGTTGAATATAGCTTATGAGTTTAGAAAGTCATTTCACTTGACAAGTCCCCATAATAACCACTGATTTATTGTCGTAGAAGAGTGAAATAATAGGTTTTCTGTCTAAGGCCAATCGCTGAGAGGTTTTATTGGATTTTTCCACCCCTTTTAATAACTTTGCATTATTTTGGTTTCACAGCACAGTATATACTACTAAGACTTTTCGTGGTCTTCATTTTCCATCATTCATAAGGCAAACAAAAAATATTTTCCATTCCTGTAAGTCACATTACACCGACAGATGCCTTGGCCAGGCCAGGCCAGACCAATGTTAACTACCATAGCTTGGACTTCTGAGTGTTAGACGCAGTTTCCTTCTTTCCTCTCAGACTGTGTGAGGAATTATCCCATGGTGTTGTTCTTTTTTTTTTTTCGTTTTTAAAAGGTTTCTTTCCTTTTTCTACTTTTCCTCCCTAAGTGTTGTTTACATGCTCTTGAGAATTGTTTTAAAAAATAAACGCTAAGCTTCAACAACTAGAAGTTGTGCTTATTCTTTTTTTTTTCTTTCCTTTAAACTCTCCCCTTCTTTTCTTCTTTCTTCACTGCTGAGTAGAACCACCCACTAAGTCTAAGGTCACTAGCTAGCCAAGACGAAGGCTGTTCAGCAGGTCTGCAGCAAACTTGGCAAAGTCCTGGTAAGACTCCCTGCTGCTCCATGGGACATACCAGCTCCTTTGCCAAGTCAAATAACACATTTAGTGAATTGAAAGTAAGATTTAAGTGGGGCAGTACAATGAGGCCAACCCTCTCATCTCTGAGTTGGTCCTTCTCTTTGTGTGCTAGAGTGTGAAAACTGCTCTTGTTCTCAGAGACTTAATCTTTTTTTTTTCCTGCTGATTATTTGGAAACAGGTCCGTTAGGTGTAGTGGTTGGAACTCCACCCACCATTTTTTTCTTCTCATAACTTCACAGTTATTGTTTCATCAAGTTAATTTCTCCTCACCTCTTCTAGTCTGTTTCTCTACCTCCTGTCCTATTTTTTAAACAGCATTTTTTTCTCCTCCCTGTGTGTATAAGAACATTTTTCAGAGAATTCAGTGGCCAAGTGCAGGCCCTTGAAGTGACTGGCTTTGATTCAAAACCCTGTTTTCTTGTCTTGGCTTCAAATTTTTTCAGTCTTCTTCTTCTTGTTTGCCCTATTTCATTGAGAGTGACACATTTCAATCACCCAGGTTTGTTTTTTTTTTTTTTACTACATTTTTCTTATGCACCGCAATGAAAAAAACAGAACCACAAGAAAAATCCTGCCATTAGCCTTTTTGAATTCTATGATATATTGATGTATCTATCACTTAATTACGTATTTGAAAGATGTATAACTCCATGAATGTCATGTTCTGTTTAGAATACAACGCTTACAAATGCGCACAACAGGGGTGTATATAATTCAGACATTCAGCAATAAGTTGAATAATATCTTCCCGACAGATAAAGTTCCCCATCTACAGGATTTTAGTATTCATTTTATTCATAGATATGGCTGGGTGCTTGGTTTTTGAGGATACAGAAACAGAAGTGTGAAAATTTGAATTTAACTCATTGAGGAAATATAATTCAGTCTCAGTGTCTTTCCGCCTCTGCACTCTCACTGACATGTATGATGAAAGGCATGCTTGTTATCTTCAGGCAAAATTATACGAACATTGTTAAAAAAAAAAAAAAAAAGACAAAAACAAATTAAATGTTGATCCATGACACAAATATAACATTCATTAATCAGACTGGTACATGTTATTTTTGTAAACCAGGGAATCCAAGAAAAGTTTTTTTTTTAAGCTTCTACAAATTTTTAAATATAATGCAAAGGCAACAAGCCAGCCATTAATCAGTTAACCCTTAAATTCACATGACATTGAATGAAATCAGTTATTGTGCACATAAAGTGCAAGTAAAGTATAGTATTGAGCCACAAATCTTGCTTTATCATAGATATTGTATATGTGTGTGTCTCTTTAATAAACTTTTTTCTTTTTTTTTTTACAGTTGTCTCACTGAAGGTCATCACACTTGTTGGTTATATTGGCAAGCTAAATGGTCTTGTCAGTACAGTTAGTGGAAGAGTGGAGACAACCTTTTCTTTCCTTCCCATTCATTGTGCACTTCAGCAGATGGTGGTGGTGCAATGGTGTATTCAGTCTGAGTGGTGATTCACTAAACTTCACGCTCGAAGTTGTTATCCAGTTAGTAAAACTCTGATGGAAAGTAAAAATTCAATGATCCTTTACTGTCCTGTGAATAACCGGCCATTAGATCACTAAAGTCATTAACCTTGTGCTTCTTTTTTTCTGAAACCATCCACCCACATTCGCACACTCAATGATTATTGAAATATTTCAAAAAAGATTCAAACATTGTAGTCGGTGCCTATAGCATGAGACAACAACACAAGTGAAGTTGGTGCAGAATAACTTGCTTGTCTACAATACAGCTGCACAACGTCAAGTTATCGTTAATGCTAAATAATGTAGACTGCATTAGTGAATGTGACCGACCTAATTAATTTTACTTTCTATAGATGTGTTCTGTCTTTTCATGGGCAGAACAAGAATAACAAGAAGATATCTTCTCATGCAACCATTCCATGAATAAAATGAAGAGAGATACAGCTCTTTAATTAAACTTCCAAAAAAATAAATAAATAAATGAATAAAATAAAGATCCGTAGGCTTTACAAAATAATGTTGTGAAAACCTACAAATCTGTCAAAGCCTACAAATCAGGTGCTCTGGTTTTTACTGTCTTAAGTTTTCTATCCCTGACCTGAGAAGAACTTGATTTACCTGCTGTTCAGAGAACTTCCTTCTTCAAAGGAATATATGTTGATCAAGGGGTTTGTGATAGATTATTATATTGATTGAATTTAAATGATAAATAGAATAGTTTGGTTTTCATTAGACTGTGTGAAGTTGTTACATTGCTGTAATATCACTGACTTTTTATTCCACTTTCTTTACTTACAATATTTATATATATATATATATATATATATATATATATATATATTCTTTTTTTTTCTTTTTTTTGACTTAGTTTACATTTTTTTTTTTCAGTAAGGGTCAGGCAGTTAAAGTAAAGACGTCGAATGGAAACATGGTCTGTAAGACATGATCTTCAAAAACAGTTTAATTTGATTACAGACTGCTTACTGCGGGGTGGACAAAACTAGTTTGTAAACATGGCATTTATCTGTCATCATTCATTATGCAATTGTATTGATCACATCTGTTCTGTATCTGTCAAAACCATTTAGCTGTAGAGGATCCCTGTTTGTGACAGTGAGTCCACAGTCAAGCAACATCTTACTGTACACTGCTTTGTAGTAGTGATGGTTTTAACAATGAGCCTCAACAGTGGCTTAGAGTGTATAATTTCTGGGCTAGAGTGAAATATTATAGTACAGTACCTACTTGCTAGTGTGGTCAGGCATAGCAAATTGGGGCCATAGGCCAAAGGACACTTGTAGCACATTAGCAGCTGCCACAAAGAGGTCAAAGCAGTGTATGTTAGATGTGTTTGCAGGGTTTAGTGTGTGTTATTTTTGCGTGGATGCGCTACATGCATTACATGAAACTGTTCAGGTTAAACAGTGGGAAAGAAAATGGTGACAGTTTTTGATCTCCCCAGGGTATTCAGCCAGTGAAGCTGTGGTTCAGACTTCTATTGCTGCTGCTGGAGCTGGAGGAGAAACCAGATGTAACCATATTCCTCTGTAGGATGAGCACAGGGAAGCAGGTATCGATTGAGTGGATAGAAAATAAGGGTCTAAAAGTGTCTAAAAGGGTTTTATTATGTATTATTTCATATGGCATGTTTGCATGTCTGCTGCTCATTTCCATTCAGCTTACTGGGTTAGGTTCAGGACTGTAATGGACTGTAATGCTTTTTCCTGTTGTTCAATTTGTTAATAGGTTTAGATGGGTCATTTCAAGCAAAGATGAAGTTGTACTGAAAGTTTAAAAAATGAGGATGGAAGTAGTGAATGAACAAATACAAAGAGAGAGAGAAAAAAGAAAAGAGTAAGAAAAAGAAAAAGTGTGAGGACACTAAAAGTTTGTGGAGAAGAGGTAAGGGATTGAGAGATCGGGAGGGCAGGCAGAATCAGCAGGCAGTACTCTGAGTCCAGCTGGTCCCCAGCTTCCAGGGTCTACTTCAAGGACCTCTTTCTCTTGGTTTCTCTCTCTCTCTCTCTCATACACACACACCTACTACACCCACCCGCCCACACACATACACACTCAGTAACACTCTCCTCCATTGCTCATTGTCTGGTTCCAATCTTTCTGTATCCTCACTCCCCACATCATCTCCACCCACCTTCCCCTTCTTTACTTTTGCTGTATCTGTCATTTTCACCCCCTCTCCATTTTTGATCCACTGGCTGATAATGATGAATTTCCCTCAGCTGTACAGGAGTTGGCAGAAAAAGTTTGCTCAGCAAAGTTTTGAAAGTAAAGCGAGGAGACTACAGCTTATGATATTAGTGCAAGTTCAACATGATACTCAGTAAGACAAAGCCATTTTTCCTCATTTAACATCTCCAGCATGTCTTTTGCTAAATAAGCCTTTTTAAGAAAAACTACCATTGTTTTTTTCAACTTCTTCAGTCAATTTTTCATCACTCTGCTATTCTAGTTAATCCACAGGCCATTGTAAATTGACAAGCTTTGCAGGTATGATTTTTTTTAGCTAAGGTTCTTTTAATTGAAAGGTCTCCTGCTGATGTCCCCAAGTCAGCAGAAACTTAAAAATGGTAGAAGCTGGGCGTCAGGTTCAGTATGATGTAAAATATAGTCACAGTCATATAAAATGAGCATGCATTACACAAGAGACATCTGACCCCTGTTTGATGACACATTTGCTCTTGTTAGTTGTGTTTATAGCTCCTCATCACTGTATAAGCACAACCTGCGCAGGTAGCTGCTTTAATAATATGATTTTAGAATACAAGCAATCAATACTCTTGCTTCTATGCAACGTCCTCGTGATCCTTATCTCTTCATACTTGCATGAGCTTTAATTTGCATCTTTCTCTGTTTGTTTGGTGGTTTGATAGTTGTTGACCTATCAAGATGAAAAGCAATAAAAAAAGAAAATTATCTATGTTGTTGAAAAGGCTGGATGTATTTACCCACTTTTACTCTTCTTACAAACACTCAGCAGTTCATGCTTGCTTACCAGGTCAAATAATTCATGTGAAGCCACTTATACCACCTATCTAGAAGTTGCCTATTATTATTTGGTTTTATGTAGCTTTATGTTTTTAGTTAGTCTACTTGAACTTGTGTTCTGCTCATTGTGTGGCTGTTAGTATGAGTAGTTATAATTGTAGTAAATGTAGTTAGCTTTTATTGTAACTTTATGGTGTTTTTCCAAAATGTAGATGCGTAATTTGAGCTGTCAATGATCAGTCAAGTTTGTACTTATTCATGTGAACACTTTATATGATATTGCGTATTTCCTTAGATATTTACATGCTTATTCTAATTGAATTATGTTATATTTATAACCATTGAATCACCAGATGGTTGTACAGAAGGTTTGTGGATGTAGCGTTGGAATTAAAGGAACTCAAATTGAAGACATCTGTGTGATGTTTATATATCGGAGGTTTCAGTACAAAAATAGCAGGGAAGTTACCGCTTACTCACAGTTGTTGTCTCAGGGCATAAAAAAGTTGTTACCATTATGTTCCCAAGCATTCATTGTTTCACACCATCAGGAGTGTACTGTGTAATAATGTATCTCAGGTTGTTTCAAGCATAATGTGTATGTGTAAATCATAGGCGCTACACACAGTTATTTTTCCTCAGACCTTTGCCAGCATCACTGAGGTGTTTTCTCACTCACATGTCATATGCTTCTCTGCTTCATTAAACTGCCTACATCAATGCGTTCTATTCCAGGGATGGAAAACTCCATCACCCTATCATATAAATGCAAGCTACAACAAGATACAGACTTTGAACCACCTGGTTAATTGGCCAAAAGCTTGTTCGTACAGAAATTCAATTTTAAAGCTGCTATTGGTCCTCCTCTGTCTTCCCCTCAACCTTGCTTTCTCTCTCTAGGATTATGTGCAGGTTACAGATCTAGCACAGTGTGGATTAGCTGGGTCGTTTTTCCATGCTCGGGGCCTCTCTTAATGTGATTATGCATCATCAGGCTTGTTTACTGTTAGCTAGTTTATTGTTGAGCCCTGACAAAAGTTCAGCCCCCTTCAACCCACTTACTCGTGCCCCCGCCCACAGACTCATACAGCGCTTAAGCTGTCACACCCCCCTGCTCATCCTTTGACAAACAAACAAACAAGCAAACTGCACACACATAATATTCACATCAACCATTTGCAGCAATAGCAGTGCTTTCTTTTGAAAGGAATTACAGTTTTTCTCTTTTGATAATAAAATTAAATGTGCCAATAGTTGGGTGAAATGCATAATGCAGTAACAACCTGATCTTTTACGTGTGAAGGATACCAATAACAGCCCACCAGAGATCAGATGTCTGTATGTGTTCCCTTCAGCTAGAGTCCACTATAACCATCTTTTAGCGTCAAGCACCGCCTTTCATTAGCCTAATGAAGCCATCAAGACAGCCTGTTTGTACAGTGCTTGGTCGAGCTCTGTCAGACTTCCCAGCTACGCACTCCATCAGTGGTGAATGAGCCTCTGTGTGGCCTGAGGGGGGTGTGACTTAGACTTGGTGTGTCATTAGCCATTGATGTTATTGGCTCATTATCTCCCAATTAGGCTGCTATCAGAGCTAGCTGGCGTTTTCATTACAACGTAGACCTCCGTGATCTAACAAAGACCAATGCTGCTGATTAAAGATGGTCTCAGCAATAACATGTAGTGTGAGGTCTTTGAACTGTCTGTGATATAGTTAGAGCGGAGGTGATATAACACAATGAAGCTGATTAGAGAGGGCACGTCTCTTATTGTGCCACTTACTGAGGTTAAGGCAGAGTAATACTGATTAATGCTCTCTTGGTAGAGCGTTTTGTTAATAATGTACAGTCAATTATGAAACAGAATAATTGAGTATGGTGATGGTTAAGATTTAAAAAAATACAATGGACATCAATTCAGATTTTATTTTAAGCTGACTCTCCATCAACGTGTGTAGGCTCATTATATTCTCATGTACTATATGTGCACGCGTTGCACCCATGCCGTTTATGACTGCTGAAGGACAAGTAAAAGTCTGAGTGTGTGTGCACACGTCTGTGTGTCTGAACGACTAATCAGCTCTGTTAATCACCCAGGGTGGGTCAGCCTGTGAGGCATGGACAAAAACCACCTCTCCTCAGGTAAGTCAGAACAAGGAAATAAAGTCCTGCAAATTAGAGCCCTGGAAAAAGATTACGGTCACCATGTTTGTCCTTCACTTTGACCATGGAATCAACTGCCAACTGGGCAATACTTCTCCCTCATGGTGTATTACTTTTTTAATTAATCTACCAGACTCCTTAGGGTGACGATATACATTAGACTTGTTTAAATATATAAGCAATCAGGTATTTAGCTTTGTTGCTTAAGAGTATGGGAGATAATTGACGTCTTAGAATTCTGAATCTTTTAATCAAATGATCATAAGAACACTATATTTTATGGACTGGTACCATTAAGCTTAGTCCCAAACATTTTCAGATTAGTTCAACAAATGCATTGAGGACAGAAAGAACACAATACAATAACATGTAGCATTAATGTTTTTAATACATGTGTGTGTGTGTGTGTGTGTGTGTGTTTGTAGTGGCCTTGCCAGAGTGCTGCATTTCTGCCTATTTACCCGTTAGAAGGGTTAGTTCCCTGATCCGTGAGAACTCTGCAAGTGTCTGCCTGGTGATTAACTCCACATCGTAGCACAACGTCTTCCCCCTCACTGCATAAATGGTCTTTAATTGAGGGAGCTGGCTCCTTAGCAGGGAACCTCTTTCACTCCATGTCGATTAAAACGTCATTTTACAGCCAAAAAAGAAACACGTTCCCAATCACTGCCCTTGAATTATTGTTCTGTAGCTCGAGGCTTGTATTTTAAAGTCACTGAATAATTGCAATCAGATTATTCTAATCAAGTGCTGGAACAGTAATTACAGGTTGCAGTCATTTAAGCTGCCCTGGAAGTCCCATACACACTGCTGGTGCGCATATTAAAAGTTTATGTCACAAGAGATAAATTTAATGAAGAGGATTGTAATCTTCAGCTACTTTTAGATAGGTTTCACACGTGTATGGGAATAACACAATCTGAATCTTTGTCATAAGAACAACTGTGCCAAAGACAGTTGCGGTAGATATTCTCCGTAGACTGTGCCATTCTCCTCCTGCCCCCTCAGTCAACCAAACCCAAGCATTAGTACCATACAGGACTCCCAATAGGAGTAGATGTGCTTCCTCCCACTCTTCTTCCTCCACTGATAACCTCATCTGTGCCCAGGTCTGGATTTTATGTCAAGGCAAACGTTAGGTGACTTAGTGCAGTGCCAAGCTGTCAGAGAGGCATGAGAATTACAATCTGGAGGTCTGTGTGACAGTGGAACCATCTCTCCTAATCCTGTTTACGCACATCCGCATCACCCTGTTCCAAAACAGAAACCTAAGTGTGTGTTTTTTGTCTGTCTGGCTATGATGTGTGTGTGTGTGTGCATGCACGTGCATTCATATATGTGTGCTTCTTTCCATCACTGTGTGAGTTTGTGTATGCCTTTCTAAAAAAACGTATGTCTGTGGCTTTGTGCGTGTGTGCATGCGTGTGTGTGTACGTGTGCATCTTTGTGTATTGTGTTGATGTGGAAGGTGTCGCACATGTTCTGAATGTATAATTCAATATGACTAATCATGGTGGTGGCTGCCAACCTCGCAGCACTGGCTGACAGACTGGGCCCAAAGCTAATTTGATAAGGTTACAATGCTCTTGAGCTCAGATTCAGATTCAGCAGCAGTAGCAGCGCAGCGGCGGTAGTTCAGCACTAGCGCAGCTACCTGAGATCCAGTCCCGATTGTCTACTTTGGGCTTCCGTCCACACCCAGCTATTCCACATCTAATCCCTATTCAGTTAGCTTGGCTGCATAGGAAACATCTCTCTGTCTCAGACGTTAATCGCTAAAAGCGTAAAAGTGGCGGGCGGTGGTGGTGGGGGGCATTCAAAAGACGAATGGAATTTACCATGATAATAATCATGCGCAAAATGCAGTACCTATGCCTTATAAAACACACCAAGGCTTATGGAAATCAATCACAAGTGAATTGATCACCATAATAGAGAGCTTGCTGTGGTAAAACAGGTCACATTTTTAAATCTCTTTACTGCACGTATTTTGGTGTAATTCTCTACCGTGTCAGTAAATGCATCTCATCAGTTTGACAATAGTAGACAAAGTGATTAAAGGAGATTGCACGTGAAAGTATTTTATAGTAATTCAGCATGTGAGATAACAAGAAGCAGCTCACCTTCACAAGCTTGAGTATGAGCTTCTTTAACTCACTTAAAAACATTAAGTTGGGAGGTTATCCCTAACCTGTGGTTCTTCATTTCATATTCATCTTGTTCCACAGTTGTTGTTTTTTTCCATCACACTAGGATGATGTGTATAATCTGACAAAGTTTTGTGTGTGAGGTTGGAGCCCCAGGAGGAAGAGGCTACAAATGTGTTAGCAGTGCAGTGTCAGTCACTTAGGCAGGTTAAACCACTCAGGAGCAATTGGGGTCTGAGGAACAGCACAGGCCTCTAGAGGCATCGACCACGGCCTTTACACTCAAGTCTCATTAAGTTGATCAACGAGCGTTTTAACAGTAGTTAATTTTAGAACACAGTATTTCTAATTAGTAATGAAGATGATCTGGTTTTCCACCTTTTATTTCACCTCTGTAGTTTGTGCACAGGGAGTGCAATCAGGGCAAAACTGGAATGAAATAAGGCCTGAGAGAATAATCTAATTTAACTCCTTTTCTTTTCATAAAAAAAAAAAAAAAAAAAAAAAAAAAAAAAAAGAAATACACTCAGGAGTATTTAGACCAGGGTTTCATGGTTTGCAGACTGATTGTATTAAACACACATTTGACAGGTGGGACAGCTGTGGTTTCACATTCTAACATTTAGATAAAAAACTATTCAGTATGTCACACACATCCCGTCTTAGTTTTTTTTAAAATGTAGCTCCTTCTGAAGATCAATGTCTTTACATGAGATATCTCATCATCATCAAATCTTTGTCAGAGGATTTGAACACACAAATCAGTCAGCTGCTAAAATCAAATATAAGAAAGAAGAAATGGTGAGAGAGCAAGAGGCAAAGGGTGTCAGCAAATGGTTGAGATAAAACTGGCAGGTTATTACACTTTTTTCCATTTCGAAGTCCAATATAAAATTTCTATTATAAGGACAATTAATTACCCCTGCAAAATGGCAAATGTGCATCCTTGTCAGGTGGAGTGTACTCTGATGGCCTTTCCTCAAACAGAGAATGTGAAGATTTGATCTCTTCTAATGGTTCTGCAGGAAAGGGTAATTACGGCATGGTCAAAGCTAATTTGCTTTCTGCCAGATGAACTGTTGTATTTTATTGCAGGCTGACATTTTAAAGTAATTATGGCACTGTTGACCCCAGACAATTTCAGTTGTAGCGCGGTCTTAGGTGATCCTCTCTCTCTCTCTCTCTCTCTCTCTCTCTCTCTCTCTCTCTCTCTCTCTCCCTCTCCCTCTCCCTCTCTTTCTCCCCCCCTCTTTCTCTGAATGGAAGTCAGAGGCGTAACAAGGTAATGACACGGACGGAGAGAGCCATATGGGGCTCCTCCAACCAGCCTGCACCCTCAAACCTTCACATCATCATTACCACCATGCATTTCACATTGACTTTGCATCCAGCTATAAATATATGCCATGCCCATGATGATAATGATGTGTGTGTGCGTGTGTGTGCACGTATGTGCGCGTGTGTGGACATGTATTGTCTTCCAAGTGTGTGCATGTAGGTCAGAGTGCTTGCGTGTGTGTGTGTGTGAGGGGGGTAATGTGTATTGTACTTTCATCCCTGGGTTGCATTCATTGCCCATCCCATAGATCTATGTATCGATGAGGGTGTAATTATGTGCCTCAGTGATCATCTCTCTGTTTCTTTACTGCACAGGAATTAAGTAGGCAAAGGTCAGTGTGTGCTCCCTGAAAATTGCCTGCAGAAAATCATATGGCGATGAGAGCAATTATGGATTTTTCTCCCCCTCTCAGGACCCCTCTCTCTCCCTTGCACTCTTTTTCTCAGTGTTTCTTCTTCTGCCGATGAACATTTGAGCAGATGTCAATCGATGTGTGCTTCTAGCAACCTCTGTATTTGTACTGCAGCAACCCCCTAAATTATCTCTCCTGTGTTCTCTAGTTATTTTGGAAATGCATGCAGACATCGCTGCGTAGAAACACACAGTCAAAGTACTACGAACCCGCGAGACAGTATGCTAATGAAAACAATGGTAACGGGATGCTTCATTACCTCAGAAGATTATGTGATGAATCGTTGTGGCAGCAGCGTACAATATACGCTATATATAATCTACCCTTTCACCTATTGTTTCATATTCAGTGGGCACTGATTTGTATAAACTATGTGAATATACTACTGTGTAATCAAGTGTGTTGAGAAGTTGTTAATTGTAGCACCTGAGGATTTCAAATCACTTATAATCTGAGCTATAAGATACTTCTCTCAGGAGATATAATTATGTCTCTCTTCAGATGATGGCCGAACATTAGAAAGAGATTCAGCACGGCAGATTTACACATTATATTAGTGACCATATAATCCAAGGTAGCCTCCCCAGTTCAGCATTATTCAATTTTTAGAGGAAAATGGCGCTCCACCTATCCTGCTCAATCTGTCTCCTCTCTTGACTAACCATACTCTCCTCCATCCCCTAATATCACTCTGGATCTAATAAAGACTGACACTTGTGACACTTCAAACATGTCGCCACCAACAGCTCCTGCCTAACAAAAGAGCCCCTAGTGCTACACGTTTTAATGGTGGAGCAGAGCAGGCCGGTGCAGCCCGGCCCAGCAGGTGTCTCCCACACATCCCGGTACTGAGAAACACTCCCTCTCATTCAGCTTGTCACCGAACACAATGGCACAAAAAGCCCTTGCCTGACGTGCTCACAATGGCCACCGTGCACAGACGGGGCCTATAGCTTTGTGATGCCTTGTGTCTTAGAGAAAATGTATGTGTAAACATGGAATAGAGGCACTTTAGAATTGTCAGTATCGATGATACAAAGGAAGTGATATGGATTAAGGGAAGTTTCCTTTCTTGACTGCTATAACATCTTGCTGTATATTAGTGCACAGCAGTGATATAGTGCAGCGTAAACCCATTTAAATTAAATTGCGCTCATTTGTCACCTATTTAGTGGGAAACCATGTGAATTAAGTTTATATTAGAATGTATAATGGCACAAGAGGAATCTGATAAAAGCCAAATTAGCAGTATTAAATGGAGGTAAATTAAATACATTTGAATCCTAACCCTGTGCCATCCTTTTGACCTGCCACCTGCCTTTTGTCAATGTATGATCCGGGGCCTCAGTTCTCTGTGACCATGAATGGGTGAGGTGAGTATAAATGTAGATGTATAGATGGCATAGTGGATATAGTTGAAAAAAGTAATAAAAAACACAAAAAAAAACCATTTAGGAATCTCAATTGAATCCATACATTAGAACATTATTTAAGACAAACTACATAAAACTTGTACAGATATGAGTAAATTTATAGCAAGTTAATAGTTTTCTAAGGAACCAAGTGCCCTGGATATTTTGCAGTTATTTATTTATTTATTTTTTTTTTTTGCAGCAGCATAGTGGCTCATCTACTGAAGTTATGCCTAATACAAAAGGGTTTTGGGACCTCTACAACCTTCATAAACAATTGGGTGGAAGGATCAAAGGCAACAAGGCTGTTCTCTGCTGCCTGTAGGGGTTGTAAGTGAATATATAGCCTGCTGTGCATTGTGTGGCTGAGATTTCTTCTTCGTCTCTCAAAGAACAGCATGCCTAATTATAAAAGCCTTGTCAATTGCCTGATACAACTTTGATAATGTGAGCCTCTAGCTTAATGCGCACTGCAATTATGTTTTCAAGAAGAAAAGCTATGGTTCTTGCTAATCACATTCACCTTAGTAATCTAATAATAATTCCATCCCTCTCATTTGTATGGATTGAAGTCTTTGCCAGGTGATGGCCTTGTTACAATGTAAAAAAGTACTGTAACTGTAAAATTGTCATATAGTTGGGATATATTCAGGAGATTAATTTTTGTTGAGCTCAGCAGTGTTTTAATCACATTATAAATGGCCTTTTCAGCCGTGGACTTTAATATTCTGGATAACCAGATACACTGTGGGCCTTGTGTTCATATTCTCATGTGTATGTTTAATTACTTAAAGCATTTTTGGAACATATGGTTTGGAATCCAAAATGGGTTTTGCAGCTGTTTCTTTTGGGTCTTAACATGACATAGGTGTGAATTTCTCTCATAAACCTAGGTCCTTAAGTACGATTAAAGCAGCTAATTTTAGTCTGTGGGTTGGTAATTTTTTGATTCACTGTTATTTACAAACACCTTATGGAATTTGTTTTGGTGACTAATTTTTACCATGTTTAGATTGTAATCTTTTCTTTCATGTGGGCCTTATATACTCACTTAATATTTATTTGCTCTGTGCTGTATCTGTGTGTGTTTGAGTGAGTGAGCTGTCGACAGACTAGGGAGAAAATTAGTCGAGGTAATAAATGACCTGTTTTTTTTTTTTGTTTTTTTTTTGATGATCTCCTCCGCCAGAATCTAAAAATAATCACAACTGGACACTTTTAAGAAAGTGTGTATCTGAGTTTTGTTATACATATGTTGTGTACTCTTCACTATTTAGACAACAGCAACTAAAGTTGCCCTGACCCTTAAAAGAACTCAAATTCTCTATTGTGTGTGTATATATATGTATATATATATGTGTATATATATATATATATATATATATATATATATGACCTGTTCTGTGTCAACCTTTTAATTCATGTGATTCAGGAAGACAAACTCTTGGCTGTAACAATTTGCTGTAGTGAACATTACATTCCAGCAGTTGTAATTAAAACAACACCAGGTGATTCTACAGCATGAAGTTGTGACACGTTGTTGCATTACTATGGTGTTAATGTAATGATATTTTTCTTAAGCACTTGTGAATCAGGCTGAGGCTACAGGTTGAATTAAGTCCCTGGAGGTAATAATGATGATAATAATAGGACTCCTGTATTAGGTTACACTGGTTCCGGCCTGTCTGGTATTGAAGGTGCCTTAGAGCCCCCATTCTGATCACTGTTGGATGAGGTTCTTGGTAAGAAAAATGGCTCTTTAATTCATCATGCAATCAACCAACCATATAATTTAAATACTTCTAGGGGAATTAGTGTAATGTTATGATAATTGCTATACAATTCACTATAATAATTTTTCCCTGGTTGAAATTACTCAACTTTTCTCCGTAAAGGTGGATAATGCAAGGATTTTAATTGGTTTATAATTTATTTGAGATAATAATATGAGAAGTTGTAGATGTTGTTAGTATATTCATATCAGCAAAGCTGAAATCTATCTGTTCCACACAAAAAGCCTCAAAAGTGGGAAAAAAAAAAATCAATTTTCTGGCACTGCCATGTGAAATATGGGCAAAAACATAATGATGAGTAAATATGTTCCTATTTACAAGAGCTGCATTTCAGATTATTGAATAGTGCTGTGGTTCAAAGGGATGAGGCTGCAGAGAAAAACATGCCGGAGTCAAAGTTGGAGTTGAAGAAAGTCAAAATTTCCATTTCCTTTATTTTTCTTTGTGTGTTATACATGCAGGTCATCACCCTATTTGCAACACAACCTCTTACTTTGTCTCAGGGCAGGGCTGAGTGGCTAAGGGTATTGTGTGAGAGATTGCGTACACACACACACAAACGATATTCATGTATTTGTGTGTCGGGCTGCCTTCGTGTATATGTGCACAGTGTGTATAGTGGGGGCAGGGGCATTGCTTTCACAGCCCATCACCTTCACTTCCACACCCAATTTGTCATGAGTGTCACGCGTCAGGGTGAAAGCTGAGGAAGTCACCGTAAGAAAATGGCTGCTTCCACATCACAAATGGTGGAATAGAAGGGGCAATGGCTCAGGAAAGGTGGCAATGGTGTTGCACTGTGGCCAAAGCAAGACAGTGAGAATGGGGGAAAAAAAGGAAACTAATAAATAAATAAACACATAGCTGCACTCTCCTCTGATTGTGTGAAAACACACAGTGACCACTCAACATCCTCCATTAGTAACCTGAATAGAGGTGCTGCTCTCAAGTTTTTTTTTTTCTCAGTGCTGTGCAGCGGTAATGCTAAGTGAGTGGGTGTGGTAGGTGACATGGCTGCCAAGGCTCTGACTCTGACTGATGAGCTGTGCGGTTGGTACTGGGCATCTATAAACATCTGCCCCGCTCTTGAGTGACAGGTCATTAGCAGTTTAATCAGATTCTAGCGTCAGTGCTGGCTGTGATTATTGGTTCATACTAGCCCCTCCCTGACTCTGCATGTAATTATTGCTTTTGATGGCTTCTCCTGTGTTTTGGTGTTTTCTTTGAGTAAAGCCAGGCGACATGCTCCATTAACTTATGTGGAAACTGTGAAACATTCAGTGTATTCTGCTTATTATTACTTGTCAGAGTTTTTTTTTTTTTTTAATTAAAATACTAACAAAATGAGAAGTTATTTCTAACTTTAGTGTTAAAAAGGCTACATGACAGTAGTGCTGTTTGAGGTGTCTTTGTACCTTCATGTACACATTTCCATGACTTTTGTGTTGGCCTAAGCCAAGTGGTCAGAAAAGCCATTACAGAGGGGTAAGGCTTGTAGCTGGAGGATTATGGACTATTGAAGTCTATGTTCGTCTCATGCTGGAAACTATCGCTGACATCTTCACCCGGTCAAATCCCCCAGCATTATTGCTTCAACTCACTGACCTGCCTGTATAATAAGGGCACTAACTCAGACATGCCACAAAGCTCAAGATAACAACTTTGTTTCACAGCCAAACAATAAAGCACTCTTTAATAGCTACAGTTACCACTGGAAAATTGATAACTTTTTATATTTTGTTTAATGTTTGTGATATTTTTAAAATGTAATAGCACCATATGTGATTATTATTTTGAAATTGACCATGTATATAATGTGTTATTTGTACTCATTGATATACAACAGGTGGCTTTGCTCTGCACAGGTTGTCATCGGTTTGCAGCAGCATTTCCGCTATGCAGTCAAGTATGACTATTGGAAACAGATTGAAATATTCATCAAACTGTGTTAACATTTGGAGAATGTGTAGGGACATAACAGGGAGTGCAGCTAAATGCTGACTGGCTGATGTGAATATTTGGCTCTTGATTGACACATGTTTTATTTTGGTACAATGTTCTCATTGAGGGGTCCGGTGTGAAGCAGGGCTGGGGTGGAGGTGGGGGGGTTGGGTGGCAGGGGTTTCAACCTGATTAAATGCACCCTCTCCGAGAGATGGCTTCACAAAAGCAGGCATAGACAAACTCCAACAGCTAGAAGCAAGGAGACAAAAAGAATTGGTTTTTAAACAGAAACCTAAACAATCTTGGTAAAAAATGGAGATTTTGAGGGAATACACCACTATATAAGAATATTTATCTCTTAAGGTGATGAATCCACATTATTTGGAGCACTGGTATATAGTAAAATGGGTTGAAATTTGCTGTACAAACATCAAATGCTTGAATAACACATGAAGTGTGATGGAATGAACGCTGCCAGTTTTTTTAACCTCCTTTTTTCAGCAGATGACTTAATTTGCACAGGAAAAGCTAGGCTCCCTCTGAAGGGTTACCTACCTCCCTCTCTCTTTCTTTCTCCCTCTCCCTCTCCCTCCCTCCGTCTCTCCACTTTGGACTGTACCGTGACCTTCATTGGCGTTCCACCTGCAGGAAGCCATGTTTGATTCTCTGTCCGCCGAGACGCCTGCTTGACAGCAGAATGGTGTCATAGGACCGAGTGGAGGAATTTCTCTTTCTCTGTCATCATTAAGGGGCTTCCCCCTATGGTGAGGGGGATGAAAAGTACGATTTAATGTTCTCTGGAGAGTGGCAGCAAAAGAAAAGCTCAAAGTCCTGCATGCTGGTTTCTGAGTGGGTCACTCCAGCCCTTGCAGCGAATGGGATGTCCCTGAGGAATTTGCCATAGACTGGCCTGAAAGGATGGGGATTAAGACCCTTTTAAGGATGGAAATGTAACAAAAGGAGCACTTTTATGATGTAGCAGCATAAAATGAGGGGGTCCATTGTGTATCTGATTGCAAAAGATCTTTGAAACAGGCGGCCCTGCACTGCATGCTCGCCTGGCCCAGTGGGCTTTAACGGCTTGTACAAAATGACTTGTCTACATTAGGGGCAGAGTGGCTCTCGTTTAGGAGGCAGCGTAGAAGATTATTGGTTTGTTTCTATTTTCACCCTTTGCTCCTCCTTCCTTTTCCTCCCTCTCCTTCACCCACACCCTCCTCTCCGTCTGCTATCAACACTGGATTGAAAGTGGCGACAGAGTCCCAGTGAAAGTTGGGTAATTTAGAGCAAGAGAGAAGGTAATTAGCATACCCTCAGGCATGGCTAAGCTAGAATAGGAGGTAGTACTATGGCTTAGATATGAATGGGAAACACAACACACTTGGTTTTGAGGCAATAGCGACCAGATGCTGTGACTGTACTCACTGCAAAAGCCACTCCTGTGAGAGAGAGAGACGCTGCCAAGGCAACATCACCACACAGGCAAATATAATTGTAACTGGATTCTATTTGAATACTATCAATGTAGAGTCAAACGTCAGATATTAAGTGACGAACACTGGCTTTTTTTTTGCCTGTTAGTTATTCTGAGGTTTTATAATATTATAATATGAATTATACCACCTTAAGTTAAAGAAAGGTTGAGGTATTAGGTTAGATTGACAGTAAAAGTTTTGTAGTGTAATTATTTATTTTATTTATTTAGTTTTTGTTTGGATTATTATAAACCACTCTCAACTTCATTTAAAACTTTGACTAGATTAAATTTTAACTACACCCAACTGAAGAATAGTCTAATGATGCACTTTGGAGCATCTTGTGGGCCCCTGCATCACCTGATATTCAAATAAAAACAGATTTATCTCACAGGTACCTCTGTTTACGTCTACAACAGATATGGACAATGATTGAAAACTTTTCTTTCATTGGGAGTAGGAAAACACTTACGAGAGAGGCCAGTGAACACTAGAGGGGGAGCTTACCCATGATGCAGGCTTAACTGCTCTGTCAGAGGGAGCTGTTTCTGAGGGCCCCAACACATCCACGCCTTTTATCACCCTCCATCTCTCTGCCTCTCCCTCCTCCACCTCCAACACAGGCAGTGGGAGACCTCCAGGGATCAGAGGTCAAGGGTCGAAAAGAGCGGCGAACGTTTTTATTGTCATTCTCCCAGGGACGAAAGGGGAGGTGTTTTTGTGTGTGTGTGTGTGTGTTAGTGAGTGCATGTGTGTAACGGTGAGAAAAACAGAAGAAAAATTTGTCAAAATGTATATCTATGTATATTTATGTAATTGTGGCCATAGATATCAGCTTCTACAAATCTGGATTTAACATCAAATTTAAAGGTAAAACCAGAATAATATTTCGAATACGCATGGACATGTTATACTATAATTACTATGCACATAGGTTCAGCTACAGATATGTTTGTACAGTATATGTAAGGCGGATAAGTTGTGAACAGAAGTGTTTGGAAAGAGAGGGCTGGACCGGCTGTTGAGTTGGTAAGTAGGGGGAGAGAAGTTTAGGAGGCCTCACACTGTGATATGGAGCCCTTGAAAGGCCTCTGGAGGGAGTGTAATATCAAGAGCAGGATTATTCCCCAATCCCTCTTCTCCTCCCCCTCCTTCAGTCCCCCTCTCCTTCTCCTTCTCTTCTCTCTTCAACTGACCCTCCTCACCTCCTCCCTTACTCCCCACATCATTTAAATGTCTAAAGAGTAATTGAATGAATTATCATAAAATTTTGACAAATTCATTGACTCAGTAGGCTGAGAGAGCCAAACGTTTCCTTCCATTTGTGACTAATAAGACATGACATTTGAGATTAGTTTATGTGCTGGTAAGACCTTTTGCCTTTTCCCTTGGTTGTAGAAACAAAAGGCCAATAAGTGTATGGGAGGGAAAATCTTAAATGCAACACAGACTGGAGACTTTTAAGGCGAATGTGATGACTACAGCCTGAATTATGGCATTCATCCATTCTCCACTCCTACATACTCAGACTGTGCTAAATTCTTTTTTTTTTTTGAAGTTGTTTTTAAGGTAGGCTTCAGAAAACGAAGCCAGTAGCGAAGTGAAGAAGGAACTGTTGTGGGGGATGGAATTTAGCGCTGCACAGACTGTTCTCTCTGACCTCGGTGTTCCCACATCAAAGGGCCTTCCCAGCCCACTTCCCTCGACGCGAGCTGAAAAGAGGTCTTTAGTGTGGAGGCTTGTGCTTGTGTGTATATGTGTGTGAATGTGTTGCACTGAAACCTTCAGGCAGCCTTGTATGCTGCCAATATGTGGTGCTAGATGGCGATACCGGGTTCTTGGGCTTCAGCTAAAACTCTCTGTGCTTAGAAAAGGGAGTGGAGAGGGTAATAATATTCTCTACATTTTCCCTTTAGAATTATCTATCCCTGTTGCTGTATATTAGTAATTCAAGTTGTAGGTTTTTAAAAGCAGCCCTGGCTCACTGTAGTTCATTAAACACGCTGCACGTTAATTAAAGTGAGAGGTTGAAGGTTAGAAAACAACGTGGCACATTTGGAAGAGTTCCATGTTTATCTGTTGCCGGTCGCAGCTGTGCGTCGTCCTGTCTTTTGATGATGGGGAACAGAGTCAAATCTGGTGAGTGTGTGGGTCACCTGCACAGGGCAGTGAACCCATGCAAAGATGAAATTCAGGACACACAATACAGCTCACAAAAATACATTCACACACACACGCTCACACACACACACACACAAACACAAACTTAGTCTTGTTAGAGCCACTTGTTCCTTGTGTGGAATTATTTGTTAGAGGCAGAAGCTTGGGTGTTTGCCGTGACGAGATGAAACGGCCTGCTTCCGTGCCTCCATGTGATGCAACAGCTGTGCCTGCAATGGGCTGCTCATACGCCCCCCCTTTCCCACACACATTTAAAAAGTCCTACTTAACACACACACAAATATATATATATATATATATATATATATATATATATATATATATATATATATATATATGTGTGTGTGTGTGTGTGTGTATATATGTACAGACAGATGCATGCAATTATCATATTCAGCCTCAATAGTCTTGTAGAATGTAAAGTAGCCTTATATATTTCATCAATAAATGTTCATGTTCATGTTTTTGTTGTGGTACAAAAACATGAGCATGTTCCCCTCCACCCACCACACAAACACATACACAGGACTCCCACTTCTCCTGCTGGGTGAAAAATGCGTATTTGCTGACAGGCAGAGAGAGGGCCGCCACCGTGTGCCCCATCCGGCTGGCAAACGGCTCGATACATCATGGTGCTCTCCTCTCCTCCAGTCCCGGCTCCACTCCCAGGCCAAATCGAGCATGTTATTCTCTGCTCACATCTGATTTCCCCCAGCCACCCAGACTGGGGTGGCTGAGGATTCTTTTCTCCCACAATGGAGAGAGAGAGGGAGGGAGAATCTGGACACACGTTCCTGCACACACATCCACGTGCACACGCACAATCCAGACAGTGATACCGACAAAGAAAGCCACACGCCCTTATAAGCAAGCATAGACACACACACACTCAGATGCACGCACACACACATACACTCAGTGACCTCTGCGCTTGCCACTACAAGGCTGCCACTGATCTTCAAATACAGCAGAGCATCAATCAGTTCGTGACTGCCTTTTAGTGTCATTTTTCTTCCTTCGCCTGTTTTTTTTTTTTTTTTGTCCTCATCCTCTCAACCTTTCCTCTTCTTCTTGAGTATTCTTACAGGCGTCTGCTCTTTCTGGCTGAGCCTGCGGAGCATAGGTCATATTTAGTTTATCTCTCAGCTCCCCCTCACATATCAGGACTGTAAAATATCCCAAAGAGATAGAGCTGGATAATGTATGTAAATCCAAATTGTTGTATCTCAGGCATTTATTTATTCCACTTTTTTATGGAAATCTTTTTGATTTTTTTTTCTCTGTCTCTTATCCTAACCCTCCCCCGTCCTGCCTCAAAGAGTCCCTGCATCATAAACTTGAATGATACACAAATGATTCATCTCAGGACTGTAACCAGTGATAGTCTATACTTCTAAGAGAGGAAACTCTTTGAATCATCTCATAAAGTAAACTTCACATTGACATTCTATTTTTTTTTCCTCATAACAAATACTCAACAGATATGAACATTGTTAATATTTATAGGCTGTTTTAATTATACGCCATTATTACAGTAATTGAACAAACATGACAGATTCACTGTACTTTACCAGAGAATCTTATCTTTCAGATCAACTCTTAATAAATGAATAGTTATTTCTCACCCTTAGATATTGGAAATTAATCACAGTGTTTAAAATCTTATTATTATTCTTGTTCAGTATTTATAGCCCCATCTCCCCTTTTAATAATAAATAATAATACTCACAAAATTGAAATCCTTGTGCTCAACACAGTGTTTCAGCTGTTTAAATGTTGAGTCCTTGGTTATAATTTGTGGTCCTACTTTTTTTTTCAACAGCTCAATAATGCTCACATTCAGAGCCCAATTAAGTGTGACTGTGTTTATTTTTAGCTTTATGGCAAATGAATTAAACTTCTCAGTGGAAGACTATTAGACGTTCCCTGGCAGCAGCCGCCTGCCAGCCAGCCAGCCAGCTCGCTGCTTTGGGAACGTCAGCGCACTGAACACTCACCCCGCAGAGCACATAATCGTGTTTACTTGGTTGAGGTCCCAAAATAAGTGTTATCTTAATTAATAAACAAATTACAAAATAATATAAAAAAATCGTCAGCATAGTAGTTCATCAATTACCAGGATTAGCTGAGCAAGAAGCATGTAATCTACACACAGACATTTATAGGGCAACGATTATGCCACCTTCCCTATAAGCCTTTATTGTGATGAAATTTGGAGCAATAAAGCACCTTCCCATTTCCCCTGACAAATCCTGTACTCCTCCTCAAAATCAAAAGGTGAAGCATTTAGCAGTCCGCCTCTAATGGGTAAAGCCGTGTGACGAATGAATTGCCCTACACACATCCAGTGGTGTGTTAAAGAGGGTGGAAAGTCAAGAAAACATAGTGAAAGGAAATTAGAAACAGACTGAGACAATAGGTGAGATCAAATTATTAAATGCAGCTGATATACTTTTAATGAAAATTCATAGATTAATTTTTCACATGTTTTAGTGATTTCGTTTTTAGTTAGGATCTATACTGGATGTGAAAGATATGTCTGACATATTGCAACATAAATTACATATTACTCTATCCTGCTTTGAAAACAAAACACTTCCCCCTCTACCTTTTTTTTTTTTTTTTTTTTGTCTCTACCCTCGTCGAACACAAGCTGTTAATTATGTGCATTGGAGTGAAGTGCAGATGGAAACCAGCATTGTCTCATCTGGCACACTGAGTCCTGCTTTACGTCTCTCCCAACACTTTATTTCTAGTAATCTGCTGATAGAACCTATGGATTATGAACAGCAGAGCATCATAAGTAGGTTTCTGGCTCTCTTACCTGAGAATTTGCAACAGACCCTTCTCTCCTCACTCTCGGGTTGGGGGAGTGGAGGGGTGGTGGTGGTGGGGGGGTACATGGATAGGATGCACAGGCAAAGGAAATCTCCATGTCTTTCTTTTGATATGTATATTTCCAACCACTTTCTAAATCGGATATTTTTCCCCTCCCCTCTCCAAATGCCACTCTCTTTTACCCGCTACAGTACTCCTTTTTGTTGGGGATCAGTTTGTGTTTTCACATCTTCCTGCTACATGGGAGTAGACACATCTAATATAGCTTTGATATGCTTTAGACTGGCATTTTCATCTCTACTTGTGGTTGTGTTAGTCTTTCAAGTCTTTCATATTATAAATATATACAAAGTGATTCATTGCCAGTTTACTTAGAACATGCACCAGCGTCTTTTATTCAGGGATGATTGCTGTATCCATGGCTGCAACCATCTGAAAGTGGCCTTCTTTCATATTATCTGTTACTGAAAGCCCTCTTAAGGTTTAGTTAATATCACATCTGCTGTACAACTTTAAATCACCTCTTTTCATGTCTCAGTGTCCAGACACCAGTGGCTCTAAATGTAATGTCTTTATATGATAGCACTTGCTATTGTGTCCTCAATTACCTGGCATTAATATCTCCATCCCTGCTGAGGTTGATTAACTGTTTTGCCCACTTGTCATCCATCTCTGCCTCCGGGGGCAGCTTGGAGTTACCCCAGAGTGATGAGTAAACCTTTGGAGGAACTTGTTATAAATGTCAACAAAACATCTCAATGGGAGGTTTCTTTTTTTCACATTTATGTTATTCATCTTGAGATTTATATTTCATTTTTCCACTTATCTATATACTTAGTATTCTTTCTATTATATTGTCTGTTATGTGGCTGCTTGAGTGCATGTCCAAGACAAATTTCCTTCGGGACAGAATAAATTAATCTTGAATCTTGAATCTTAGATGACTGTGTGGCTTTAACAGTCTGCCATTCTTGAACACTCACACAAAATACATTTAGTTGTGTTGTTGTAGGCATGCGGTTTGATGTGTAATATGGTGTTTGATGGTAATTATAGAGTTGTACAACTATTTACAATTTAGAATTACCCTGCAACGTATTCCTTCACACTCCAGCTTCGGCATTGTACTAAATATTCAGTCACGTATTGAGCAACTAATACAAGCAACCGTATCCATCTATTCAAAGAAATTAATATTCAGAGGTTAAGATATCTCTTCACAAGGTGTAATGAGTACCTCTGCTCGATTGTTACCATAGGTGTTCCAATCCTGGGACTGCATTAGGGACTACACTCAGATAATTTATGATTCCCATAGTCCCCCTCAGCGGGGATTAATTTTGAATTATTTATGCTCTTATACGCACATAGAGCTGAAACATTTTAGTAGGTGTCAGACGTTCGCTCACAGATGAGGCTAATGTGCGGCCTAGCAGGGGAACTGATGGCAGTCTCTTGTTATTTAAAGTCTAGCTTTTTATATTCTGCTCATTTCCCTAGGGAGTAGAGGGGCAAAAGATGAAAACAATATGTCTCTTTAAATAGAAATATACAATTCAGATGGTGGTCGGGGTGATTCAGAACGCAGCTTTGTATGAGGAATAGAATAAGAAGAAAGTTTAGAGCTGGGGGAAGTGTGCAGACTTTAGTTGGTTTGTTTTGTTGGGGTAAACTTCACTTTGGCTCGCACGGAAGTAACTGTTCTACGTCTGCGCCGGTCGGCTTTGACATATTGCTGACAACATTGGGTGTGCGACCCTCTCTTATTAAGCAAAGAGAGAGTTGAGTGTTTTATTTGTGGAATCCATGTCAGGAGTCAAATCTTTAATCATGTTTTTGTTTTCGCACAAATGAAAATGGATAGGCATTTTGAACTCGTGAAATGAAAGGTGCTGCAGGTTAATAGTAGCTTATATTTCGCACAATTTGTACAGTTAGTCATTTCTAATATCATTAGGGAAATTAGGTGTGAGGTGATTTATTTGTTTATTCATTTAATAAATCATTTAAACTCATTCTGAATCTTAAGCATGCTAGGCGAAAGACGAATAGCCAGTTCACTGTGCCCTTATAAACAGAAAGCCACATAAATCAGGTAATAAACTTACAACATGTTTTGCATAGCGCTAATTACTAGTGTTTTTAATTTGTCCGGTTCAGGCAGGGTTCTGTTGCCATGTGTCACATCTCATTGCTCTCTGGTGAGTAATGAACGATGTGATTCAGACTAGTTCATGTTATGGATATTCCCCTGCTTTGTTCTCGTCATGTGTACTAATTAAATTTCCTGCACTGGAATAAGGTTGCTTTAAATATGCAGAAGTTTATGTAAATTCTTATTTTGTATTAATTGTCAGTATGTTTTTTTTTTTTTCTTTTTTTGTGCTGATCGGGTCACCATAACAGAAACAGTAGTTTTAATGTACCACACGCTGGTTGTATTTATCCTCATACTGTACTGGCAAACAAGAAGACACACACATACACACCACAGTGTCAGTCCAACAACCCTTATAACTCAAGCCAGGCTCTGTAATTGTGTTGGCAGCAGTATTGTCCTTGCCATAGGATCACTGCTACTATTGTACAGAAAAGGTCCCCTTTCTCGCTGCTCAACAATGTCTAATAAATCCTGGGGTGGGGAACATTGATGCTGGGCACTGACTGTGACACAAAAGAGGGGAATTTGGGAAGAGGCTGCAGAGGATAATGAACAGTATTTTAACTCGGCAGTTTAACCTCCGAGCCTGTCAGGACTGACCTTTCGCCAACCCCGGCGAGAGTCTGATTTCTCCTGTTTCTCTGTTTTTTTTCCTCCCTCCTCCTTCACTCCCTTCTCACTCTCTCCTCCTGCCCCTTCCCTCGCCTTCCCCTCTCTTTTATTCTTCTGCTGACAGAGAGTATACTGGAGTAAAAGAGATGGAGAGAGGGAGAGCAAGGGAGTGTGTGTGTGTGTATGTGGGTGTGTGTGTGTCTGCGTGTGCATGCGTGGGGGGCGGGGGGTGGGGTGGATGTGTAAGAAGTGTCAGTCCAAGACATTTACATGAAAAGCAGTTAGTAGTTGAAAGGCGAGCTGTTTCACAATCTGCCTGTACATTTTCTTTTTTCTCACCCTTTCTCTCTGGCTAAGTCTCTCTCCATCTCTTTTATTGCCATGGTCTATGCCTAGCGAATTGATGTGAGAGAAAGGGCGACCCCCACACGTCTACAGCAGACTGGGAGGTGTTATTGACTGTCATTGAGGCCTACATGACCCTCATCCAGTATGACCTTTATACAACCTTTTGCTTCACCTGAGATTGACCTTGAAGGAATGTGCCTCTCTGCATTTATATGTCTGCTATTATTAGTGCCCTCCAACTCATGTTTTTCCCCTTCATTTTCCCACTTGTCCTTTTTAGTCCCTTTTCCATGCATCCTCTTTCTTTCTGTTTTTTTTTCTCTCTCATTCTGTCTCTCTCAGTTACACAGCAGAGGGTAGTAAGTGTAAATCAAGTGGGACCTTTTTCTTTAGCAGGGCTCTGATTAGTGCCGATGATGTTTCCAAAGAGGTGAAGGGGACAACTCAGAGGCCACTGCAGCTGCTCTCCCCTATTCACCGCGTGCAGATTTATGTCTCTCTCTCTTTTTTCCTTCTTTCTCCCCCACTCTCGCTCTCTTTCCTACCACATTTTCAACATTATCAATATCGATCGGTCAGTGCACTTAGAACCTCTCTTTAACAATTGGCTCCTGTGGTTGATGTAGGCATTAATGGTGAGTGCTTGCGGATAGAGAGAGAAGAAGGGAGGGTGAGAGTAATTTAAAACAGTTTGAAAGATTTATGTAATTTCACATGAAGAACCCACAGATGTCATGGTGGGAGATTCTCTCTTACACAGACAGCTTCATCAATGTAATAGTTATCCGCATATGTCCGAGCTCACATCATCATATCATCTTATCTTTGGCTAAATGTTTGCTTTTTATGGATATTTCATGGGGAGCCGAGATGAGGTCATAGTTGCAATGCTCTGGCTTATGCTGCTGGATCTGTCCCGATGTCCTGACCCTCCCTGTTTGATTTATGATCATAGGAGTTCGCCAAGGCTTGATGGGCCTCAATCCATTCAGCTCAATCACTTAATGAACTTGACAGTGGAACAAGTGGAGAGATACAGCTTTGCCTATAAATATTCCGTAAACTTTATTAATCTTTCTTTCTGATTGGAACCATTTACCTCAGCATCTACAGAGCTATTACAAAGTAAACAAAATGTAACAGGGCAATTTCCCATATACTTGCATATTTTTACAATGATAACTGTGATGAATGTGTAGTTCTCCTTATCATAGGCCAGTGTTAATCCAGTTTTTGTCTCAACCTAACAAACAACTCATAGCTTCTCTTTGCCCTGAAAAATCCATATGGGAACAGTTTTATTCTCATAATGATATATTATCTCAAACAAATAAAGCAAGGTGTGAAAACAAGAGGGTGATCTGATTGAAAAATAATAGATTTTAATTTTCACACAGAGCAAGTAGAATTAGTTGTTCCACTGCACCCCCTTGCACAGTATAAATAATTATGCATGGGTGACTAATTTGAAGACACTGCATGCTAAGTATACAAATCCCCCTCTCTTCCCCCTGCTCCAGGGTTCAGGAGGAATAACACATGACCGCGAAACAAAGGCAACATCAAGCTCATAAAATTAACATAGCAAATGACCTGAAGAGGAGGCTCGATAAATATTCTGATCTTATCACCTCTAAGTACTGCAAGACGACTAGAGAGCAGCCAATGAAAACACCCTCGTTAATCTTCCGTACCCTCGGATAAACTTTTTTTTTTTACAGGAAACCATCTTTCCAGCAACTCTGCAGGGGTCGGGACAAGGGCGCCTTCTCCCTAACTTGATAGATATTTTTTGGGAGATCTCCGACTTTTGTTCAGACAGCTACACACTGACCTTGGACTCAAACTCAATTTAGCTTTTCCTTTCTTTCCATGTTGCCTCCCTTTTTGTGATGTAAAAAGTACTGTCTGAGAGACACCATTTTTTAAAAAAAATGTCTTGTTTTGATTCTGTATTCAATAAGATCTACAAAGGGCTGTGTGGGGTTATGGGATTTGTCTTTTTTTTTTTGTGCCTGTGTGCATGCGCACTCACATACATAGTTTGTGTCACCATCCCAGCATTTTTTTTTACTCCTAAAGCTGTTTATGCAAGGTGAGGAGACAGAGCTTTAAACAAGTTTGAAAGTTGTCTCCTTCGAATGTTGTCAGAGGGAAACAGTCGCTTAGAGATGAAGAGAGGATCAATCAGCCTTACTCTCCTCCTCACATGCCATATGTGTCAGGTGTCTTTTGGCCTGTCGTTCTTATGTGCTGCAGGTAGATAAAATGCATAATCCCCCTCATTTGATTCAGGTTCATGTTTTGTCATGGTAGGATGTGAAAATGATGGTCCTCATATTTTCTAAGTAGCAAATAAAAAAATAAAAATAAAAATAAAAAAAAAAACTGTAACCAAAAAGAAAAAACAAATCTTTCCTTCTATCACTCCCAGATTGACAAATTGTTTAATATCGTGGCACAGTGGCCAAGAATGAATGGCAGCACAAGTTTACTGATCTTATTATTATTATTATTTTATTTTTTGATGTTGTTGTTTATATCATGAATGTTTTCTGGTATTTTCAGTAATGATCAGTTGAGAAACATTCAACCTCTTTACTTATTAAATCAAATTGTTCAAGTATGTCTGAATATATCCGTCATGTGTATGGTTGTAACTACTACAAACTAGGGATTTAGCACATCAACCAAAAGTTTAGAAGGACAAATATGTAGAAGATACAACATTCAAGAAGAATTTCAGCGCTTTCATGTTTGTATATTATTTAAAAAAAAAAAAGTCCATCATTGCCTTTCCTCAAAATTGGCAGCATCACATACTAAGCAAAATAAAGCACAATACTTTTTTTCCCCAAATTCCAAACATAGTCTACTATTTGTTCAGGTCGCTCCTCTATTTCCATCCTCCTGGTCATTAGACTCATTGTTCCACTCAAGGCCCATAGGTTTAGACAAGCTAAAATTGTCCTCCTCTGAGAACGCAACACTCTCATCCAAGGCATCCTGCAGCAAGGACAAAATCAACTGAGGGAAAAAAAGTTAGTGTCACCACCGCCTGTATCAAAGAATAGGGGCATCTGATGCCCTAGTTTCTCTTTTGTGGCACGCTCCTGCATTCACATTGATGTAAGCTTCCACATCCACCTTCTTGCTCTTGGAAGTGTGTTTTAGATATCTGACATGGCTCTTACACATTGACAAATGCAGAGGTACATATATCTGTGTTTGTTAGGTTAGTGTGAGCATGTGTGTGTATGAGAGTGAGAAAGAGACAGCTGCAGATGAACAGGAAAGGACCAGAATGTGAAAGTGTCGTGGATGGGTCAGGTCACTCAGAGCATACAAAATATATGTCATTTGTCGATGTTGTGCAAAGACTCAGCAGTGCACACATGCTGCCGAAGGCTAGGGCATAAATCACAATTATTGAAGTTAGAGACACTGACTTGTCTGACCGCACAGTGCAACACAGCACAGTATAGGGAACTTCTCCAAATAAGCTTCTCTCCCCTTTCTACCCTTGCTGAATGACACTCCCAGAATAGAGATTCGTGTGAGTCCCTGGTAGCCAAACGAGACAGGACAGGAACACAAAGTTAGTGTATTTTCAGGGCACAGCCAGGAGCCTCAGTGTCAGCACAAAGAAGAGAAAAAGGCAGGTTGGTATGTTCTTGCACTGTGACCTGGGTAATTAGGAGAATGTGTGTTTCTGGGTGGGCGGGTGTGTTCAACCGTGTGTTTGTCCGCCAGCAACCACCTCCAGTCTGCACCACCTCCCTGTTGGATGACAGGGACAGGTATTTGTCATTACTATTAGTGAGCAATTGGGCTTCTGTTTCTTCCTTTGCTTTTACTATGTCATGAACTAGCGGATTAAAGAATTAATATTTCACTTGTCAGGGTAAAAACATGAAAAGGTAGAAATAAAATATGGCAAGTAAAGAGGAGTTGCAGATAATACATACTGTACAAACAATTACTCACAGTTGTGTGGGCACACACACGCACACACACACATTGTTTCTTTCCTGTCTGTGTCTAGAAGATATGATTTCGACTGACATTGGCTCCAGACTTCCTTACACAACTCTGATGAGTAGGCTGACCTTGTCTCAGTCTGACCCTGAATGACCTCTTGTCCTCCAAGCCTCCTCAAAGACAAAGCCTCATTAAGAAGGAAAATGGCTTGAGAGTGGTCACGGTGGTATTGTGTGTGAATGTGCATGTGTGTGTGTGAGTGAGTGTGCACATGTACATGGTTGTGGTTGTGGTTGTCTGTTGTAATACTGTCTCTGTCTCTAAGCACCCCTTTGACTTCAGGAGGGCAAAATGTTTTATTCAATATGTACAGGATACAAGGCTACAATTCTAGAGAGGATAGATTCAATGTAGTCTAAATGAGCTGTGCGGCATTGAAATGACTGGTGATGTTTTTTGTCACACTTGGAATTTGACTACAGGTTCATTTGTTTTTATAAAACTATAAGAAAAAGTTGCTATTTATTAGAATCTTGTTGGTTTTCATTTATGGATGACTGTTAGACTTAAATATTGCTGATAGAAGGGCTTTTCTCAAGTCAATTTACAGCAGACAGACACCAGACACTTAAAACCGCACTCATCACAAGTGTATGACTAGAGGGTATGCTAATAATATTACTACTTTCAATACTTTCCTCACATTTGCTTTGCTAAACTTGGAACTCATCCCAGTGATCAAAAGAAAATCTAACTTAAAGAGAATCGAGGTTCATATTTTATTTGATTTTGTTCGCACATTCCTCTCCCTCCACATCATAAGAGCTGCAATAGGTATTCAAAGAGCTATGTATGCACTGTAAAATGCAAGGATTGTCGACTGGTGCTATTGTCCCCCAAAGCTTTGGCTAATAGGCTGTAAGATGTTGATTTAAGGACAAGAAGGGAATGTCAGCAGTGTAATAATGGGGGTGCACCACATGGAATGGGGAATAAAAGAAGACGTGTTACCTGGATTTGCATTTCTAATGTTGATAACTTAGCTTAGCAAGCATTGGGGATGATTTTAAGGGGGGTGGGTGGTGGTGGTGGTGGGTGGGGTTTTCAGGCCTGCAGAACATGCACACACTGCACTCAGTAATAATGTCTCCTGTGAATTATTCTGTGGCATATGACTCTCCAGCTCATACTATTATACCTATACTTTTATCTTTTTTGGGGGGACAAATTGCACAAAAGTAACCGTAATCTCTCAAATTATATAAATATTCTATCATTTTTGGAATTTGCATACCAACATGACAAAACCTGCAACAGCGTTTTGTATTGAGCAATTGATTACTCCATAAACAAAAAAAAAAAACAAACAAAAAAAACAAAAACACGTAGTGAGACAAAGGCAGAAAACAGACAAATTGATTTTTTTTTTTTTTTTTGTTTTTATGAAAAATAAAAAATAAAGAAATGTGGTTTTGATCATTTCCTTGTATTGTCTCCTCAACAGTCAAAATCCCTTAAGTTTTCAATTTTTCCAACCAATGGACATATGTTCTCAAGTGATTTCTGTCTTCTGATATTTAATATGTACTAATGTGTTTTACTCATTTCATCCTAAAAGTCGTTTAAAGATTATGTAAAACCGAATTCACAGATGTTTGACTTTTACTCTGCAAGTATGTGTTGCAACATCAGTTATATGACGATAATGATTTCTTGCTTTCTTTTCCCGTATTGACACCTGCCACCCAGATCAATGCTAGACAGTCCAACAGGTAGACAGAATGCAGGAAACATTGTGCTGTTAGTTCTTTCGACATAATAAGTTCCCCGGGGTGCATGCCAAGACTTTATTACTGCTGCTTTCCTCCCAGTAAGGGAACTTTGAGGAGATAAGGAAAGGAAAGAACAGAGGAGAGGGAAAGAGAGGATGATGAGAGAGGGTTGAAATTGGGACACACTGCATGTCAGTTTTAATGATGAGAATGGAGTGGATGAAGAATTTTGAACAAAAGACATAAAAGCAGCTTTTATTCAATAAGTTGTCATTAAATTTCAGGTATTTGGCTTACCTCCGTAGGGCAGTTGTTGGAGTCTTGCAGAGCACATTCCAAACAATAACACAAATCATTCCTTGTTGAAAATTTGCTTTAACATCTGTTTTGTACAGTTCTTCGCTGTCTGCTCTGCAGTCAGACAACAGAATAAACAGAAACAGAAACGTAGTTTCCAGGGTCTTGAACTGATTGTACGAGGTGTAGAAGAAGAAGAGCGTTGTATGTGATTTGAACTTGGGAGTTCTCATGAGGTGTTTGCATGGAAAAGATAATTAGATTATGTAGACAATTATGATTCTTCAAATGTGAGTGAAATTAGACAAATGAACAGATACTAATTAAAACATGTTAATGCAGTTAAACTGTTAATCTGTGTCATAATGTGTTTTTTTTTTTTTTTTATCATACTCCACTATTGATTTCTATTACCTGTTGAGGAATTATATTATTCATCAATTGTTACTGTGCTTGTGCAAGTTTCAATACACATGTGACCTCTTCTGCGATATTGCCATAAGTCATGGAAGAAAGGAGGATGTACTTGACAAAAGGAGGAGTGATATTTGGAGTAATGGGACACACCGCAGGTGTAGCCTACCTTCTGCTTGTAATAAATGACGTCCGGCCTCTTAAAGACAATTCTATTACCTCCCCAGTCATGTGCAATCAGTCTCTGTCAGGGAAATGGATATGCACACGTGTTACCAAATCGGTAGCCAAGGCCCTATCAATACAGGCTGATCTGAAGATTTATGCCACTGCTTTGGTGACTGGTAGCTGGTACACATTTCTGACTGAACCGCAGCCAAGTCTTTCATTCAGGATCTAAGTACATCCAGCCAAATCTAATAGGTATGGATGACTTCCAAGGGAATATAATGTTGTTCATGTTCATTGTAAATATCCCTTTACACTGAACTGTTTGTTTCATTGCTTTTTCAAGCCTGTTTTCATCAAAAAACAAGCAGAAAATTTGCCACAATATTTTTAGCTCCGCGGACCTGTGATGGACCTCTGGGACTCATTATTTTCTCTTGGAGTCAGCATAACTTCCCCTAAATGCTCTAGTCTCCAGTTCCTCACAGAGGTAGCACATTTACAGACACACATCACTTGCAGGATTAAAACCCTGGGATGCCTCTTTTTTCCATCCAGGGCCGCTTGTTGTTTACTGGCAAGAGAACCACATGGCTTGAATTTTTCTGTATTATCCTCTGTTTTATGTTTATTTTCTTTTTCTCCGTTTTTTCCTCTCTTCTTTTTTCAATTGCCATTTCGCGTTTGCCCTGTGAGCATGAAACCAAAGTCAATGAGAACCAGGGGTGTATGGGTCCCAGCAGGGGTGAGGGGGATCAGACCCTCTTTGAGTGTCACATGTGGGGCTGGTTAAATCGGGGGCAGACCTAAACAGTCACACACACACACACACACACACACATATATGGATGCATGCACAGTCATATGCTTTCATAGAAGGGGGCCTCTCAATAGTGGTGTCATTTTGTAACCTCATATCAACCATTCAGTACTTTCATTATTAGAGCGTGGTGGTCATAATGAGATATATGCTCTGGAAATACTCAACAATGCACTAATGATGTCATGATGCTATTAGTTTACAAGGGTGATCAGGGAATCAATCATTCACTGTCTTCATAGAGGAACATATGTAGTGTATGCATCCTACATGATTATCTCTTTACTTGTATGTGTGCAGACACACTGTACTAACATATGTGCATTTTCAAAATTTCTTTTGGAAATCTGCACACCCACCTTCAACTAGCATCTTCACCCCCCCCCCAAGTTGCACCTGATACATTTCTCTCCTCTTGTGACTGTCCAAATATTTGAGTGGGAGAGACATTTAAGAGAGACCTTGAGAGGAGCACAATAACCCTCCACTTATGTCTCTGTTGGAGGGGAAGAAATAAAAGAGAGAAAAAAAGAAAGCTTTCTCAGGCGGGGCCAGAACATCTGGAGCGCAGGAAAACACCTAAAGCCACCCTGATTAAAATCACACTTTTCCTCCCAAGCCATGACAAAATGACACTTAAAAACACCCAGCCTTAGAATAACACACACACGCATTAGAATAATACAACTTAAATCTCCCTTTTTATTAGATAAGGGTAAACACAGATATAACTTGGTTCAGGTTCAGACGAGGCTGTGATGTCTGTTTAGCCTGCGTGTTACACGCCACCTCAACAACTAAGCGAGTTTTGTTTTCTTCTCCCCTCTTTAGCTAATTTGTTTGTGGACTTTTTCAGTTCTCATAATTTCATCTTAAACATTCCTCTTAAACCTTGACCTTGTGAGTTATTGTCAAGTCCTGTGGATTGGAGTGCAGGCTGGGTGGCCAGGCAGAGAGGCAGGAAAGAGGCAAGGCTATACAGACTCTTTGGGATCTATTTACACAAAAGGGAAGCTTTTTGGTGGGAGATAAAAGTTAGTAACAGCGCTGAAGTGCTTTTCCCATCGTCTCCGGAATCCTCCTCACATCAGCCCTTCCCCTGTCACTTTAACAGATGTTTGTATTTGGAAATTGTAAACGATGTCTGCATTTCAAATTCTGTTATCCTCTTATTACTGTAACTCTCCAAACGTCATATTAAGGTCTTGGCATGTAATATGTATCTTGTCACAAGCCAAACACAAAACTTTGTAGTGTGTAAACCAAGCAACATAGAACATGCAAACAGATGATGACGTAGGATTAAAAAAACAGAAAAATAAGAAACTTCTATTGAAAACTGACACATAGGGAATAAAACCTATGTGGTTGAGAAGCGTGAAAAAATCAAGCCCTCTATCTTTGACCTACTGTTTGTCCGCGTAAACCTCTACACCGTAATCCCTTTAGTGTTCAATTAATCCACTCACTGCTGTTCCAACTTTGTATTACACACTGATTTGTATAACCCCTCTCACATAAGCTGTCTGTATCTATGTTAGCTCAGCCTTTGGGTTTTTTTTTTTTTTTTTTTTGCAGCCTTTACCATTGTCTCCATCACCAAACAGGCAGACAGGCAGAGAGAGAGGGAAGCAGGGAGGGAGGGAGGGTCAACATCAAATGTGATGAATGCCTTTCTACGGAAAAGCTGCATGGAATGTCCTTGACTTTAATCAAAACTATTTGTTTTTGGGGCGGCGCGTCTGTTGTCTCATGCGCTCATGTCCACTGATAGCCTGACATTAATGACACCATAAATCAGGCCAAGTGACGCCTGGGTTTTTGGTAATGTTTCAGGGCCGCTACAGAGCTGACGGTCATTGAGGAGGATGAGGAGGGGAGTGAAGAGTCTGTTGGAATGCCAAATTATGTGGGGGTTAACTAGACCCTTGAGGGGAAAAAAACAAGAGGTCTGAAGCTGAGCTATACCAGAGCCAAGAGCACCAAAGCTAGACTGTTTCTAATATGCATGAGATAATATGTTAGAGACGAGAGCGGCTACATGATCACATTTTGTCCAGAATGTTTAGCACATAGTGAACAGGAAGAGAGAGCAATGATGAAAAAAAAAGTTGTTTCTTTTCAAAAAATATAGTAATGGAAATTCAGCTGATTTGCAATACATGATTCTTTTCTTTCTCGATACTCAACCGCCACATGATAACATTTGTACTCAGCAGCATCAAAGACTTGGGCCAAACACGACTGATAAGCTGCTCTCTGTGGATATGTGAGTGCCACGATTCTCTACTGCACATCCCTCATCCCTCGCTGTGATAGTCTGCTCACATAAACACACAAGCCCTCTCTGGGCCAGGATCTAAACAAATCTGACATGATTGATTTGACAGAGGCTATGAGATAACTGTTCAACAGCCAATACACTATGAATAGACAGGCCCTAAAACCTTCATACAGTAGGGATGGGCCAAGAAAACACTGCTGCCCGTTTGTATGTTTGAATAGCAGGGAAAAGGCTGAACAGATGTTTAGTATTTCTAAGGGTCAGTTAGTGTAATTCTACCTCAATTAGCTAGGATTTCAGGCATTAAGATGCTCTGTTTTGGGTCAGCTTGAACTTTCACACACTCAAATCGTTAAGACATGACACAGCTTTTGATCGCTGTAGGCAGTGGGAGGTTGTAGTAGAGCTGTTGTTTTAAATTTGTTTCTCTGGTCAAGTGCTCATAATATCTCTCATAGGGATGGTGAACGTAATATGAGAATAGAGCTGAAAATGCTCTAAATATATGATTTATTTATTTGCTTTTTATTGAACATGTAGTTAAGAATGGGGTTAATGAAAACATGCCACTCATAAAAAGAAAAAAAAATATCCCTCTTATCTTTCTAATTGGAAATGCATACAGCTTGTGGAACAGCACAGTAAGTGGTGTGTGGCTTTTTTTCTTGTCACAGTCAATGCAAAACTAAGGAGCAGTACATAGATCACAATCACAAGAGCTGTTTGTTTGAATCTCACATTGGCAAGAGAAAGCTATCTAGACAGTGCCTGCCAAAAGGAGTGTGCATTTCTAATCCCTAGATGGCTCATAGGCCCAACAAATCTTATCTATCTACATGCTGTCAAAAAATGTCACTGCCATATCAAATAGAGAAGACGATACCTGAAGGAGAGGTGCTGGAGGGAGGGAAAAGGAGAGGAAATATACAATGTGAATTTTCACCAATGCGCACAGAAACACACGCATACGCACACCTCCATAATACACTGGAGAGACATGGAGCTGTCGTCAGTTGACAAACAAATGACAGACAAATGACATGTTGGAACACCTCCACCAGGCCTGATGGTAATCGCCCTGTGAGATTGCGCCAATGGCTTCTCTTGGAAAAAGAGGGAGGGAGGGAGAGGGTGGAGTGGGGTAGTGGTGGAAGGGGGTGGGTTTGGAGGGTGAGCGAGGCCTGTGTGTCATTTTACACAAACAAAACCTCTGCCAAACACCAGATCTGATTGCTTCCACTGCTGTCAACTGTGTCCAATCTAATCTGTCTGTCAATCTGAGTTGCAGGGAGTGAGAACATGGTTTAAGGAGGGATGATGGAGAGGTGGAATGGTAAAGATGGAGAGAAAAGGTGGATTTGTTGGATTGGATATAGGATTTGATACTAAAACTGTGGCAGTATGTTAACTTGTTTGATTAAAGTGGAGGAACAGTTATATCATTTTTCCCCTCATAGTTTATAAATAAATAAGTTATTTACATGTGTGTATGTAAAGCAGAGCAGATATGTTAATATAATTTAGTTGGATACAGGCTCTATTTTTCCAGTGATTTATAATTGTCTTTCTTTGTTATATGTGAATTTGTATACTTGTGCATGTGGAGTTGTGATTTGTGCAGTGTGTATGTTTGGTGTGTGGAGTGTTGGTGTGTGTGTGTTGTGCCTGTTGTGTGTGTGGACATTTGTGTATGAGCTGTGTTGCACTGTGTAGGGTGGGTGTCATGTACCCAGCGGTGAAGCTGGTAGATAATTGGCATCATGGTCAGACTCTCAGCAGTCTGAGCTGACCCGAGAGCTGCAACAAAGTGAGAGAGTGAGGGTGAGAGACGGAGAGAGTTAGTGTAACCTAATGACAGAGAGACTGAGTACATATATAATACAGGAACAGGGGGGTTATTTATTTATGAGTCTCTGAGTGGGGGTATGAATAAGGTGATGTGTATGTGTGTGAGAGCACAAGTGTCTACATGGTAATGTACTGTATGTGTAAGCAATGCAGGCACCTGCACCATTAGTGACAGTGCATGCACACACATGAGAGGGCATATGCACATATTTACTTGTTTGACTGTAAAAATATGCATGAAGAAAAAAAGTTGATTATGAGTGGAGACAGATCTCATATTGCACTTTACCTCCTGTAAACCTCCCTATAATCAATGCATAATCATGCATCTGCAGTGTCATCCATCCTATTGAAGCCAAATGATACTTTCATGCATGATGCACTTATGACTCATCAAAGTGTCATGGTGGGCCATGCTCTGTGACCTTTTTGTTTGTGCGTGTGTTTATGTTAATGCTGGGCTCAGGACCCTGCTGGTGGATACAGTATAATGTGTGCTTTTGCTTCTCCCTTAATTCAATCAAGTCCCTCCCTTTGCCGTGGCCTCTTTATTCCAATTCGATTAGTGGGCTAAAGCCATCAAGATTTCCTGGACAAAATGAATGCTTGTATTAATCCCCGCAATTTCCATTTAAAACGTAAGGGCATCGACTTGATTAATAAGGGCTGTTGCTGAATAATTACACACCAAACACAGGGAGGGTTATAGAAAAAGCACAGCTGGGCCTGCCCCCAAATACCCTCTGGGAAACCACAGAAGGGGGGGTCAAAGTAAAGCAATGGCAATGACTGAGGTGATGAATCTCTTAGCTGGCCCCTTATGCAATTAACGAGCAACGCTTCTATTAATTTGGTTCCCCAAGAGTGGTGACTGGTCAGATGTCTCAGGGTCAAGGGTCAGGGGTCGAGAGCAGAGGTCAAGCCAACAACAGCACAGAATAAGAGAGAAAGTAAGAAGGGAGAGACAGAAGGAAAACAAGAAGAAAAAAAATAACATAAATCAAATTCCAAATGAATTTGAATGGTTTGCCTTTAGTTTTCTATCACCTCCACATTGTTTATTTTTCTGGCAAGATCAGTTATTCTGTCAAAAGGTTATCCATGAGCGTGAGGTATTTTAGGATATTCAAGGATTGCAGGTATGAAAGGAAACATCCAGTGTACATTTAATTGGTAGTGATCAATTGTTGCATGCAGTGTTTGAGCATTCAATAAAGGTTCGATCAATTGTGGGGTTGGGCTGCAGGCAGAGAAGACAAACAATGGCATTGTTCTTTAAGGAAACGATTACAAGTTAACATTTATTTGTTGGAGATATCACAAGGCCATTGCTCCTACGGTGTAATATTAAACTAGTGATCCATCGCCATCCATTACAAATGTCACATTGATCTTACCTATATTGACTTTTTGATCCTGTTCTGGGTGGTGGAGAATGTTTTATCCTACTCTGTGTCCTGTGGTTCATGTCCAAAAAAATAATTTATGTGAATAAATGTATGAGAATAAAGCTTCGTAACAGGTCTTTTCACAACAAGCATTTAATGTTAAAACCTCAACGACCTTAGGACATATGTTATTTTATGTAGAATTTGTATGTGTTTGGTCTACAGTGAAAAGATGCAATCTCTTTCTAATCTGAGCTCTAACTTTGAAATCCTTTCTTTGCCCATAGGCCTCAGGTTTGTCAGTTTAGGCTTTTTGGCTGTCTTACTTTCAGAGTTCAAACCAAGCTAAAATCAAAGGGTGATTGAACTTTTGCTGTACTGGCACCCAGGCTCTGGAGCAGTCTTCCAGTCAGGATTAGATCTTCTGGCACTATCTCTGTTTTTAAATCCTGCTTCAAAACCCATATTTATTGAATCCCATTCCTGACCAATAATAGCTTTTTATTGCTTAAAAGCTACTCTGCCATGTTTACCCATACATACTGTATATTAAACTCAGTTCTGGTAAAAATGTGAGGGTCATAACTCAAAGTCAAAGCCCACTATCCATTAACTCTTAATAACAGACTTACTGACCTCACTCTGGATACTCACATGCTAGGCAGCAAGCACTTCAAAAGAGGTCCAGCGGCCTCAAGGTTAATGCTGTACCAAATAAAGGGAGAAGTTGTTAAAATTAACACTGTGCCAAGGCAGCTCTGTTTCCCTTTAGAATATAGGGAGGCTTGATCCTTTTATGTTTGAGAGAAAACATTCCCACATGTTTTCAAATATGGTGAAAATGCTCCAGGGATGGACTGTCATGGCTGCGTCCTGTACGGCTTCAAAATACCTCTTTGTTAAGTGGCAGCAGGGGAGGAAATGAAGCCTGACACTATTTTGATTCTGAAAACACTATCCTGACTGCCTCTGCCCTGACGATCATCATAGTTCTTAAAAGCGTTGCATGCATGAGTGGAAACTCTGAGGTGTGATGAACGATAGTTCGTACTTCAGGTTCAACTTTACTGCCTTCCTTCTGTTGTAACAGCCCTGTTTTCTGTCTCACTTCTTTTATTTCTTCACAGTTGGCCCTCTAAAAAAGGAATGTGTGTGTTACTTCATAATTAAAAAGCACTTTGTTATTGTAGGATTGTACTCCACTTAAGTAAAAATAATTGGCTAATCTTGCAGCCTAAGCAGTGTTAAATTGTATTGCTTTTGTGAGTGTTTGTGCTTTCTCTGATTAGTGCCACAAGTGGATAATTACTTGAACATATTTGTATCTCTGTACATGCAGCTTTAGTGTATGCTGCTTAATTTGCAGATACTGCATTTCATTCTACATGCCTTTATATTTACTAGCAGATACGAATCACACAGTGATTTGCCCTCAGCTAATTTTGCCATCTGTTGACAGAAAAGTGCTCTCTCAGAGTCTCGCAACAGTTGAAGTGGAGCAACACCGTGTAAGAGGCCCAACCCTGTTCAGAAAGACAAAACAACATATGCTTACACTCTTACAATTTGAGCAGAAGTTCCTCTCTAATATGCGGTGCCACAGATGACTGACATTGTTTTGTTTCAGCTGCACTTTTCCCATCTGCCAGCAAATAGGCTGTATTCATCGGACAAGAGCATGCGAGTAGATGTGTGATTTTTTTGTGTTTGGATGTGTGGTGAACATGAATGTGGGCGTGCATGTCATGCTTTTGGTAAACACACATGACCACAGTATTGATCTCTTCAGTGTTGATTCCCCACTTAAGATGCAGAGGAACCCAACCAAGGGTCTCATCCCATCTCCCTTTGGCCACACTTCCATTGCATCTCTAAGTATTGTTCAGAGTCTCAGATCAAGCACCAAGTGGATTTGTGGAACCAAGGGACTTGGATGGTAGGTGGGCTACAAAAGGAAGTGCTGAGGTTTCCTAATGAAGGAGAGAGCGATAGAAGGAAAGAACTAGTCTTTATCTGTCTACATCCTCTTGAAGGCCGACAGGGTCCTAAGCCTGGCTCAAGGGGCTTATGCAGATTCAGTGACCTTTTTCCCAGGGACCAGATTTTACACTTAAATTGCCATTAGAGCGATAGTCTCCCTTGAGGGGTGTGTGGACCAACCCAGCCCCCTAGCAGGGGTTAAAAGCCACAGTGCCACTGTGCCTGGCTGCATGCTAAACGACGTGGAACACATGTAAACTACAAAGCAGCCCAGCCGTTAGTAGTAAGTCGCAAACTGAAGGTGAGGTCACAGCACAGGGAAGCATGAGCCATGTATTACACGTTTAGTGTAAATGCCAGAGGAATTAGGTGGTTTTAAGGAAATAGAACAATAGCTGTGATGGTCTACTGGTGGCTTTATCATTACACAACAACAACTAACTTTTCTTGTGAGAGTTTCAACATTATTTTCTACTTATATTGCTGCTTGAATAGCTGTACCACTACATCCATGGCTCTCCAGCCATGACTAATAGCTACCTTGAAGCAACTACTGCTGTCTTGATGGTCATCTTGATGGCTCCTTACCCTGTGATGTCCAACATGTTGTGGGACCTATAGAGGAATCGGCCTGCTTCCTGCATTGTAATCCTCAATGGATTTGCACCTCATTTGCTACCTGTTGATTCAGCAGTCTTTCACTAAGTCTTTTGAGGTTAGCACTGTGTCTCAGGTAACAGCAGTTTGTGAGACCTTCAGTGGTTTGCGATCAAGCCAACTGGGGGTTTGACAGTCAGCTTTTGGTTTCCCCCATCCCTGAGCACTTGCAGTGGCTAATTACACTGTTCACTAAGGTCTTCAGGAACTGACACACATGACTTTGGGGTATATTTCCAGACCTCTAAGTTACATGGTAGACTTAACCTGCTCACTATAGCTGGTAAGACTTTTAGCTCTTGGTTTTCGGTTTAGGGATTTGCTTCATTTGTAGTTATAGCTCTATCATTGCCCCCTTGTTCTCCTGGGTTTCCTTGATTCTCTCCATGACGACACCTGTGTGATATCAGTGTGGGTATTCCTCTCAAGGTAGCCTGGAAGGCACTAACCTACAATGCTAAGAAACACCTTTCCTTTACACCTCCTTTACACTGAGCTGTTGAGATGATTCTAAATTGTGTGATCTTTTTTAATCTACGCCCGCTCTTTATGTCTCCATTGATGAGCTACTTTTCACTCCTCTTTATCACCAATTGATCACCAGAAATTTTGCTCTAAACTGGACATTTGGTCATTTGCAAACCTTATTCCCTTTTTGAATAATACACAGACAAAAGGCACTTGAGTTTTTGAGAGTAGTTTTGTAGCACTGATCATGAGAGGAAATAGAAAAACCGCTGAATTTTACCCTTACTACTCCCTTCAAACATAAAGGAAAGATGGTATCCACCCCACTCGCACTGTAACCCTGCGACAGAGACATGAGGACACACACAGTGGACACACACAATTTCACCTCGTCTTCCTATGGCCGCAGGTTTGTTTGTCTTTAATTCCCTCCTGCGTGGGGGTAATGGGGATTCTGTGACAGCTGTCATTCTGCTGTGACCTCAACGGACTGCAGATCAGTAGTGGCACAATGATTGTCAGGATCAGGTGTGTGTGCTCGTCTATGTGCATAAAGGTGTGTGCGTTTATATATGTGCGTGCACATGATTGTGTGTGAGAAGGACACAGAGAGAGAGGAAGCAGGGTGCATTTGATGTGAAAATAGTGGTTAAATACTGAAAGGGACTTCCTCTACTCCAAGAACTCCCCCTTCCCCCAGGCCCAACAATATGCCACTACGAATATGTCTATTAAGCAGGAGAATCATTTTGACAGCAGGCCAAAACAAGACTTACACACTCATAGGCTGATGTGACACAGGGCATTAGGAACTGGAAAGGCAAAATCTAAGCGGAGATGGGACACAGTTTGAAACATTTCGTCCACATATTACAAGCTTTGAAGTCCAGAAATACTTTATAAGGGATGGAGTATTACATTTCAGACCACAACTGTGAAAAATTGTCCACAATTACACCCCCGATTTTTATCTAAATTATTTCATTCTTTCCTTCTTTATTCTTTTTCTTTTCACTTTTTTAATACAACAAAAGACATTGTTACATTTTATGCCAGATTCAACTATTCCCCTGTCTCTCCCCTTCCTTTTCTACATTCTCTGCAGTTTATGTTACCTACTGTGGAGGAGCTGTCAGAAAATGTGGAAATAGAAGGAAAAGGTACACATGATAGCGGGAGCAAAGCACGGTCGACTGCTGCTCTAGGGGTGTTTGGGGTGCCGAAGTGGGCGGAGGGTGCGGGGAGGAGGGGGCAAAGAGACAGAGAGCGAGAAGGTTCATAGTGGTGATTCTGCTAACTGACACATCAGACCAGGATGTGAAGTTGGCGCTCAGTTTAGTGGTCCCACTGGGAGTGGGTGTCTCCGGTCGAAGCCTCGTGTTAGACCACAAAAACAACCCTGTGCTAAAATAAAGGTGAAAAAAGTCTGTGTGTGTGTGTCTGGGTGGGGGGCATGTGAAGCAACATCTCTGCCATTCTCCCACCAAGAAACAAGCAACCCCCCACTCTTCAAACACACTCTGTTTACTATCACCCTCTGAGCTGGACCATGCTCACATCTGATAGGACAGACAGGTGCATGTTTATGCGTGTGCGCATGTGTGTAGAGGGCCCTGCCGTTGTGCATGACTCATCCTAATTGGGAAGGTCTCTGCTCGGCAGCAGATCTTTCTCCTGCTGTTTCAGCCTGTTTTAAATGATGAACCCAGGATGAGATCAACAGTCGGACACCACAGCTTTTATTGCCTCTGTTTGACCTCGTTCTGTCTTCCTCACCTCTGTGTATCTCTGAGTATGTGTTTGTGTGTCTGGTGCAAGAGTATATCATTCACTTCATGAGTGTGTATGTGTATGCAATACTTGTTGTGTGCGTTGTGTGTGTGGGAATTTGAAGAAGAGCACAATTTGTATTGAGGCTGTCTCCCCTCTCTTTCCTTCTCTAAAACACACATACATACACACACATTCGCTCACCCCTCTTAAACGATTATATGTCAGCAATCCCCACAATTTGGTTCCTGCTAAAGCTGCTGTGAACTCATCGCACCCATCTGGGGAATTATGCAAGCTGTAATGCAGGTCTCACCTGCCAACGCACAGCACAAGGCCAGCTGGGGGACTGGTCGTCATGTGATAAGTCTACCCTGACCAGTTCAAAGCTGATTTGGCCAGGGGCTGATTGCTGGCAGCTAATCATTTTAGCAGTATCTATCAGCAACGAAGTTCAGGGAAGGTGGACAAGGAGAATGAGAAGTCGGAGAGGGAAGAAGAGCAGTGGGAAAGAAACAGGAGAGAGGAAAAAGAAATGGCTCTTTATTTTTATTCCTCCGATCTTTCTACTGGCATTCATCTGCTGAACTTAATGTGAACTCTGAGATCTTTTTTTATTTATTCACTTCAACTGAGGGTATTCTGTGAATATATAGTGCAGTCAGTTATTCGGACAGTGACATTTTTTTGTTTTTCTGTCTCTCAACTCTGCTCAACAATGACAGTGAGGTTAGATATCCAACTCATTCATGTTTAATTCTAGGGTGTTTATATTCACATCACATGAACCGTGCAGGAATCGATGACTTCTATGTCTCAAAGATTTCAGGCATTCATTGATTCCCGCACAGTTCATCTGATGTTGATGCAAACATCCCTAAATTAAAGCTGAAAGTCAGCACTTTAACCTCAAAGTCATTGTTTCATTTTAAAACCAGTGTGCTAGAGCACTAAACCAAAACAACAAAATTGTCACTGTCCAAATGCTGACAGACTGCACTGTATTTTCATCCTCTGTATTTTATTGTTCTCATCTGTTTTGTTCTGCTATGCTATTCTCTCCAGCAGAGCCTACAGCTGCCAAACTTTTGTAACAACCTTGGAGAATACGGTTTGACCAACTCTATGACCAACTAAATTTGATGCTCCACAAAAGATATATTCATGGAAAAAGATGATAATAAATTTTCAGTTTCCTGACAAATACTCAAGGCCACGCAGCCAAAATGGACAGGACTTGGCAAACACAGCTATTACAAATGGAATAGCTTCACATTGTTACCTGAGGAAAGCCCCAAATCATGAACAAACTATTGTACTGGTTCTGACCAACCTCTGCCAATCGTAATTTTTGGATTTGATTTACAAATAATTCTTATATAGATAAGAAAGTATGTTTCTGTATGTGTACTGGCATCGCTCTGATTGAGATGCACACAGAGATCTATGTGTGCACAGGCTCTCTGGGTCAATGTAAGCATTGGTCTTGGCAGAAGCCCTCTATCATCTTATCCCAGTGGGGAGCAGTCTGCATCCAAGCCCAACCTGGGTTTCACAGCCTTCGATAAGCCCTCAAATGGTACAAGCCAAAGGGCCAGAGAGAGAGAGAGAGAGAGAGAGAGAGAGACTGAAAGAGACAGAGAAGCAGTAAAGATAAAAATACCACGTTGGTATGGCATAACAGGGTGGTCTGGCTGTGCTTGTGTGCTTTGTTGTTGCCTCAGGAATCAAAAATGGGATTTAGACCATTCAGTGGCTCTTTTGTGCTAATGTATATGCACAAAAAAACTCTTTTTCTTGTCAATACTTTATTTCTGGCTTGCTCATATATCATACACTAGGCCTTGCCTTCTTCTCATGTTGATTTTTTTTCTTTGTCCCCCATCATCAGTCGACATAAATACTCAGTATGTCACAGCAGGCTATGCTCCGAACGCCCCCTCACTGCTTATCTCTACAAAATGTGAATCTGTTATTCTACTGTAATGGAAAGCATGTTGGTAACATCTTAACATATTACATTCACTCAAACACACTGTGAAACTCTATCTTACCGCTGTGTCAAAGCTCTTTTTATATTGCGGGAATGTGGGGGGGATGTGGTGAAACACAACGTTTTGCCCAAAGCGCAAACTCTACGTGAATGCACACACAGACTACAAGGTTCCTTTTTTTATTCTTTATTTATTTCTTTTTTTTAAGCGGACAATTCAAAAAAGGCTGAAAACACAAGAGTATTGTGTGCTTTAATGTTTTGAAGCTCTTGTATGTCTCTCTCTTTACGTTTGCAGACTAGCAGCGGTTCAGATTTCTTGAGGCAATTTGTTTCAGGTAACTGGAGCTTTCAACTGCAGTTGAGTGTATCCTGGGAACTATTAGGGAAAAAAGAGAGTGTTCAAGCTTTTCAAAATGTTGATGGATCCAACATAATGAGCTTGTAACTGATCACAAAGATAGACAGATAGGTTTTTTTTTTCCTTAAGAAGAGTGTAGTGCTGTGCAGGAGCGAAGGGAATCAAATACAATGCTAGCCAGCACTATAGATGTGATGCTAAAGAGGCTCTCAGTAGCACATTATTATTCACTTACTGCTCCTGTTGGGATAGCTACAGGCTGTATAAGTCTTCTTTTCTTCCAGAAATCTTTGAATTGAATCGGTGCACAGTCAGCATACTGTAAGCTCCAAGCAAGAACAGCTAAACATTCAGTTTTGTAAGGATCCTCTTAAAACTATGTCGACAAGTTTCTGTGTGTGCATACGTGCATGTTCTTGGCCTGCATTTTAATACTGTTCAGATTGACTGCTGTGAATTGGACTTGTTTTCCTCATTGACAAAGTCTACGCTATCACCCCCTCACCTAGGTATTTTAAACACTGTCTGTTGCCTTTTGGGAGACTGGTATGGTGGTAGAACAGGGAGGGGGAGGCCCCAGGTAAAACATCACTATTTAGGGCATGGATTCCACGGAGGGCATTTGAGAGACAAGAGGTTGGAACAGGTTTTTCTAATACAGACAGCTCTGATTTAGCCTCCAGTCTTCTGGTCGACTGAGACAGTCATCACACACTGATGTCTCAGGTTTAGAGGACATATGATAATGAGTTTAGACTGACTGACATGTGACTAAAACCATTGGGGGGGCTGCAGCTCGGACAGGAGGGCAGGTTTAAAACAGACTTTGCCAGCAGTCATGGTAGGAATAGATCAGGATGGTGGTCCCAGGAGCAGATCTGAGGCTGGGTCTGTCATTGAGGTAATTACGGCCATGGTTATGGTATCTGTAGGAAACGCTGATCTCAGACCTGTGGCTCTGCCAATAGCCTCATGTCACTAAAATGTCCTTGAAGTTTTTTTCACATTGAAAAATGTTAGTAAATCTGGGGAAGACTTTATACATTAATAAATAGACACATATTTCAAAATCAGGTAATTTAAACTTTAAATTTTAAACTGAACATGCTGAATTGTTCCTTTAAGGAAATGTTGAAATAATCATACATAAATAAATACTGTTCATTTTTATGGTTTTGATAATAGGGGCAGAATCTCTGTTTTGTTCTTGTTCTTTTCACCTCTTCTAAGATAAAGAATTTCAATAAGGTCGGTGCTCTAACATACTGAGCCTCCATCATCTTTTCATTGTCAATTAGGAAACTAGCTTCCTTTAACCCCTCAGAGACCCAAAAGAACTTTATCTGACCCCTCAGTTTTACATATGTCATTTGCAATTTGCTACTCACAGGTTGTCCTGAAGTGCGCTGCCAAAACAGACAGATTTCTCTCTATCTCAATCCCTCCCACTCTTTTCCCCTCTGAAGCCAAGGGCATGCTTTGAACCCAATCAGATTCACTTTTTTATACCCTGTCGTCCTTTTTTCATTTATTTCTCTCCCACTGCCCCTTCTCCATCATTTATAGCCTCAGCCCTGTATCTGCTAATGATACTGATTTCACAGGTTGTCAAAGGCATGTCAGAATTAGGTCTCTACACTAATAGTTTGGCCGCTGGCACAGTCACATTTATATCTACCTGGGCAGGTGGATACAGCTGTTGCACCATATATACAGAGAGACAGACAGGGAGATATCCAGACATGGAAGAGATGAGAATGACACAGCTGACACACCAAATCTCTCCATGACGACTAAAATTAAAATAGTGTGACTGATTGGTGCTTGTTGAAGACGATGCCATTCCCACATGCCCATCCCCATCATGCACTACATCCCAAATCACCCGGCTCTCGCTCCTCTGTGATTGATTCTCCGCCCAGGGGCTGTAATCCCTGAACCCTTCCCCTCTCTTGGACCCTGTCTGTCCTCTCCTCTCCTCTTTCCATTCTCCACTATACCTTCCCCCAGCATCTGCCAGTTTCCCACTCCCAGGATGGCATCATCAGCAATGACAAGAGAATAAATCTGTAAGCGTCCACTGTCGCCTAGCATCTGAAAGACGCCCATGACAGCTTTCAATAAACTCCCCAAGATTGTTTTTTTTTTTCCATCTTCCTTTTTTTAATCTCCGACGGCAGACGTTGGAATCCTGCTGTCAGCATAACGGGCACATATTAGCAGGGTTGGCCCCACCTGGACCCAGCGCTCCCCGACCTGTCCCCTCCCTGTAATTATCCCCTAGCCCCTTTCCCATTAACCTACTCCCTTTGATCCCCACACATGCTGATATTATGCAAAACTGCTGAATAGAGACTAGGATAGTGCAAAACAGCACACAGTTACCCATGGTGCTGATTTCTTCACTTATTCTCCTCTTTTTTTACCCTCTATCTTTCCCTCTTTATCTGCCTCTTTGTCGTGGATTAAATTAATTTCAAAGGAGTCTGTGAGGTTAGAAAAGGGAGGAAAGAGAGAAGAAGGATAGAGTTGTGAGAAAAGAGCAAATACTAGTATTGGACATTTTTACAAGCCATCCAGGATGAATAAGGGAACTTGAAAAAAGGTGTCACCGAAGAACTATTTCTTTAAGTCCAACCTTGCATGTATCAAGTAAAACGTCTTCATTAGGTCTGGGGCCTAAAAGCAAATATCATCGTCTGCACAATGCTGAAGGTCTGCGGCTGACCTTTCTTTGGTTTTAATCATTGCGACTCTTGACAGCTTAATAAGTTGAAGGTGCTGGGTTGCAGCCTAACTTAACAAGGCCCACACCAGAGCCTTGGCCACCTATGATTGCTCCCATAAGTCTTTACACATCTGGCACTGTGTCCTTGGGTGAGAGATATTTTCCATAACTTTCCCTATGTTCACAAGGCGCCATCGCCTTTTATTAAGAATGGGGATGATACAGTGCACAGTGTCTCCTCGTGGCAGAGCATGTCCGCGATATGTCAGACGTTCATACTGCTGTACAATTCATTCATTGTTATCCTTTCAAATGACAACTACAGTACTCCATGGCTACAGTGCATCACATCGTGCAATGTTTAACTCGTTAAATATTCCAATAATTTATGCATGTACTTTGTATATCACACTACCATATTTACTCCCCTCCTCTTTGAGTATATTGTTAGGTAGAATATATGTCTTCCATATTCCTTGGTTTATTACACCTGTGGATGAATTACCCACCATTTATGATGCACATAAGGTATATAATTCTATATGCAGTAAAGCTGCATTTTTTATGGAGCTGGAGCTTTTCAACCTTTACTTTTCCTGCCTTCAAAGGAGAAAATTAATCCATAGCTATATGAGGACTATTATTGTTAATAACTTAATTTGAAAATTCTTCATATTTCCTTCAGCATTAACATTTTTTTAACAGATCATTAACATTGTTTGAGGAAATAACCTTTAACATATATATATATATATATATATCTGCCACAATTATTTTTGGCACCTTTACATCTCATCACCTTATATCCCTATGATGGCAGATGTTTGATACAACTGACAGCCAAACCTTTACACCGCACATTGAAGCAATACCCCAGTGTTCATAAGAGGTGAGCTGCTATCATTAGCAGTTATATTAATAAAGGAGACTGGGAATAGTTTGATCGGACCACGACACCATCAAAGGCCACATCTGGCTACCCACTCATTTTTCTGAACCGAATCTCATCCACCCACTTTACCCAACATCTTCATTAGTGTTCTGACCCAAAAGATTGTTCTGCTGAATGCTGAGGCCTTGGGAGTCCTTACAGTCTCCTTGCTGGAGTCCTTAGATTTTTCGAGTAAGACACCTACCTCTCTCTGTTATAAACCTGTGGTTTGATCTGGCTGTGTGTTAGCAGAGAGGCTAATGTAGTTGCTTGAACCCATGAGCTTACTGCTGGAGATATTTTAATGAACGGCCTTTGTTTGGGGTTCAGGTTGCCTCTGTGTGATCGCCATAGTAGCTATGCCGAGTGCACAGTTGATTGGGTACCCTTAAAGGTAAGGATGAAAGCCCTTGTATGAGACACAGGGGGTTGAAAAAGGGTGATGCAGAATGGGAGGAGATGAAGAGATGGTATGGAGACGGCATGAAGGCATTAAAAGCAGGCCCTTGGTCTTTTAAATCCACCCGTAAGAGAGACAGTAGAAATTTAAATGTAAATTGCCTATTAGATTTTCATGTAAGGCATCTCTATCCTCCTTTGTGGCTACGATTGGATGGTGTCTGTTCACTTCTCATGAATATAACAATGAGTCAATTATATGCAATGGAGCTACTGTACTAATTTTTTAAAATTAGTTTGAGTCATGTTGAACAGGTTTTTGTGGCAGGTAAAGACTGCCACAAAAACAAAGTTTGTTATATTTATATATGGACTACATATTTTATATATTGTTGCAGATATGAGCATGAGTAGAAGAAATCATTAGGCAGCTCTTTAGTGTGTTTACTATTAAAGCATGCATTTCATGGCATGCTAATATCCCTATTAAGCCTCCTATTTGTTTTGCAGTTAAGAGCTAGTTAATGGGGGGAAAATAATATCCTAATTTTCTCAGCTTTTTTGCTTTTATTAGTAACATAATTTTAATTTTGGTAAATTTCAGTAAAGCAGTCTACACATTTCAGTGTTTTGTCATACAAATTGTATAAATCCAAATTACTTTATATTCTTTTAACATACTTTTTGCTCATTTCACTCTTTGATCCTCATTTGACGTGACAGCTCAACTTAGAAATACATTTTTGTATTTGCTCCATACTCCCCCTTGTTCTCCCTGTCTTGCTTTTTTTTCTTTGTGGTGAAGACCAAATTGAAAGAGTGAGGCGCCAGTTTAAAGGGCAGACCTAGGTCCCTGCCTCCAGGGCTTTTACATCAGTGCTGACAGAAAGCCGTGTGAACCATTGGGAAATGTTTCATCGGTCACGACACATTATGCAGCCGAGTGAGAGCCACATTAAACTTTTCACTTACTCCATCATTGCTTCACTTTTATTGTCCAACATGCCTGCTGACAAATCTTCAACCCAAGGTCCACTGGAGAGTTTAACAACTCAGAATGCTTCCTTCAATTAATGTAATTCCTTGGGTCTTTGAAATATGAAAATAAATATTACAGTGTTTCTCTCATTCAGACACGTACACGGGTAGGATATGTAGCCTCTGGGACCGTTCCCCCTCATTGCATTTGATGAGAAAAAACAAATATCTGATTGATTTAGATCCTTTTTTTTATCAAACTAAACTTTATGTCAACAGTCCATTTGAGTTGCACATTCAACCCCACCCGTAGATAGTGATTGGTGTTTTTATTGTTTTTGCTGACATTTGAATGAAAGATATCCTTGGCAACATGGTTGTGAAAACATATTGACTCATAAACATATTAAAATAAAAGTCCTTACCTCTTTTGTCACACAAAAGTTGTAATTTAGATTAGTCTATTATTTGCTTTACAACATCTCCTTTAATGATTATTAGCATGTTTCTTCTTCTTCTTTTCTAGAATTTTCACTTTTCTTGTCTTTTCAAGGCTCATTGTTTTTCATCTATCCATATTAATGGTGACACAATCTGCTTTGTGCATGTCTAATCAATTCATCCATTAGCTAAAGACTGATTTGGTGTTGTATTGAATGCTTGTCCAAGATCAATCCAGGAAGTGGTGAGAGCTTCATTGTTCCACACTCTGCTTGCTGGGAGGAATGGTAAGGATGTCGAGAGCAAATTCCAAGGCTTTGGGAGTCTCCTAGTTTGGGATTGAATCATTTGGATTTGGCTGTGGAACTGATGGATTTAATACTGACTAGAGGATGTGGGTCTTACAGATGGATCTCCTGTGCCCATTGGATTGGTCACCCCATAAGGATGGCAGAGCTGTGCTGCGCATGGTCAATATCATAAACCATTACTGGGGCACATGCATGACAGGGATTTTCATCAGGATTATGCATGTATGGAGCCACCATTCTTAATCCCCTAAAAAAAAGATACAGAGACAGACACGAGCATAAACACTGCTCTTACATGTGTGCTTCAAATGTTTGTAGCAATTTGGTGTCTGGAATTTTAAAGGTGCTTCTTTTTTTCTTTTTTTTAATAACATCATTTATTTGTGCTGATCATTTTGCCTGGCATGTGTTTTTATGGATATGCTACACTTTTCAGGGATTTCTTTCCCCCCAGGTTTCAGAAGTAGTTGTTTTTCTGCATGATGGTTATAGCAACATGTGGCACTCTGTCAGCATGCAACACAGTAAAAGGATACTTCCACTTCCACACCAAGTGAAGATGGCTGACTTGGTCAGTCAGCCTCAACCACCCTTGATCATGCCATCAACCACCTTGTTATGTGTGAAACCCACAACGGGCATTATATTTGGTATCAATCTGAATTTCTCTCAGCCTTGCAAGGGGAAATTGTTCGCAGAGGTCAGCCAAGGGACATCCACAGAGATACAGTCTGTGAGAGAGGGAGAGAGAGAGCAGAGAAAAGTGGAAGAGAAGGAGATTAGGGAGAAAATAAATGTAACATGGACAAGAGAGCTTTATTAATAGGATTATGGGCTCATAGATTTCGATATATCATTGGGTCGAAAAGGGAGTGAAAATGTCAGAGAATACAGAAAAGAAGGGAGAGGAGATCAAGAATTTGTTAACAGTAATTTATTGAATCTGTTTTACTTGAAGGTGAGAATGTGATTTGGCCAAAAAGATAAGTTTTCACATGGACATAAAGGTAGTTTGTAGAAAAGACATGCAGGAATTCAGTGGTGATCACAGCTAATCATTAAATGTAGCAAATCATCCTTGTAAATATACCCACAAATTTGTTTACTTTTCACAATTTATTAGTTATTCTGTGGTTTTTATATTCTAGGACTATAGTCAAAATCACTTTAATCGCCGAACCTGCTATTGCTTATATGCTACTTCATAAAATTATGTTTATTGATGCTATAGAGCCACTGCCAAGCGGTGACAATTCACTAAAGCTAGACAATAAAAGAGGCAGGCCACCTTTAATGGGAGGAGGAGCATTTGCGTGTTACTAAACATGGCAGTTAACCTCTTTCGAACACATTAGCAGGACCTAGTGTTAAATCTTATTTCTATTACTTTCCCACTCACTTTATGATAGCTATAGTGCTCTCAAAGAAATGATATTGCTATTTTTGTAATGACCTTTTTCTTGGTTCATTAAGCACAAACATAGGTCTCAGTGCTGAGAAGATCTAAGCTATTACTGAATGACAGACTTCTCTGCAAAATAGTGCAAAGAAAACTGTTTTTTTGTTTTCAATTATTTGTTACTTATATTTACACAATTTCAGAGCTACTATCTGCACACTGACTGCACAGTATTTCCTTTTGTTTGGTGCAGAAATAAAGAATCAATAGTGCTTACATGATACTGGCAAAGTCAGAAAAAAAGTAATAACAGGCACTACATAGAAAAAAAATTCTATAAACAGTTAGATATTCATACAAGAAATAAAAACCCCACTCATTCACTAAGAATCTGTTTGTTATGTGGCTTCAATTGTGGATTAACATATTGGGAGAATGCTCCCCACAAACCAGGAGGTGGGGCACAAGCCGTTATTCTCTGCACGAGTGTCTAATTTTGTTTTTTGCTTGTGGAGGTTGACTATGTGGATGAAATTAGTTGATGTGTGGTTCTGTTTTAACTTCCAGAGCCGCAGCATGCCAACAATCCTCAAACATCAATAATCCTCCAGCAGCTACTACCACTATGCGCTGATTTCTCTCTGGCAAAGCCTTTATGCTCCCTCATATACGAATTTAGTTACAGTTGTCTGCTGTCACCTATTATCTCATTGTCGTATTATATTTCCCACAGTGGAGACCAGTGGAGATGTGTTCAACAGCTTTCTTGCCCTCTCTTGTGTGACTTTGGAGTTGTTCCAAAGACTCTGAACATAGTAAAGTACAACTTTCTGAGACTGCTGTTAAGACGGATTGCTTTCTAAATCATTTCAAACATGAGGAATCACTCTAAAATGTTACACTGTATCCGACTTGAGTTCTAATGGCACGGCAAAATCTATTTTAAGCACAAAGACAAGAAATCAGCTATCGTTTAGTGCACATCTTTCCTAGTGTGTGAGTGGGTGGAGAAAGGTTGAGATTTTAAATGCCTCATTTTGATGAGCTCTGACAGTAATGCAGCCACATTGGCAAATGTAGCAGATTTCTATGACACCCATGTCATAGGGCTGTGGTTATGCTTCTGCTCGATCATTAGAGGAGACTTCTAAGAGAGACAAGTGAGAATGAGTAATGGTGCTGAAGCAAGCTTGTATAAACATGTCAGGGAGCAGAAAAGTTCTCATGTCATCTAGGTATTTTACTCTCAAAGAGTGACAAACTAAATAGCTAAAATCCCCAAGGCTAAAATCTCCACGCTCTACCACATTACAGTATTGGCTTCTAATGCCATAAGAATGTGACAATCGCATTTTGAAGCATTTTACATATCCTTTCTCCAACAACCTTGTTACCCAACTATGTTTGTTTTTCCTTCTTCTTCCCCCTCTATATTTCTCTGCAGGCATGGCTTTGGAAGTGGTGATGAATGAGTGGAAGTTGACTCATTATTAAAGGTGGGAGATGATTAATAAGGACCATGTGTGTTTTCCTCTATAGTGTAAATAAAATATATCATTCACGTAATGCAGGGCTGGGCTGGGAGAGTGATTTATGGTGTGTTAAAATGCACAGAGAGCCAAAGGCTGAAGCCCTCTCAGACACACAGTCATGACAGTGCCCTACCCTGCTGCTTTAACATGGCTTAGAGATCTCACACGCCTGCTCATGCTATCGCTCTCTGTTTCCTTATCTCGATTTCCGCCATGCTGGATTTATTTGTCTCAGACTTTAAGGAGAGTTCCCAAGATTGTTCTGAGGTCATTCAGAACTAATAAAAACAAGACCTCCAAAAGAAAAAAAAGTGACATTTCTGAGTCAATGTGTATTTTTGTCATGGATGAGATAATCAAATTTCAGAGTGAAAATTCAGTAAAATGTTTTTTTTTCTCTGCAGATTCATTAGTAAGAGAAGAACAACAGAAGAATATATGTATTTTATGTGTATATAAAAAAGGACAGGGTGACATGGCCTAGATTTACAGGGCATATACTATGAGGAATCCTCTGCTGTAAAGGAGACTCACTATTCATCCTTGATGTCCAGAGGAAGACACAGTGGATATGCCAGTCTCTTTGGCAGGTGGCCGCCACTCCACAGCCAAGGTATTGATTCACTTTAGACCTCACCTTATTTCTCAACTTCAAATCCTGATGGAGTGTCTCTCTTTAAGTGTTTGAGGGTGGACTACGAACAAGACACATCTTACATGGATTATCTCCTCATCAATCTTTGTGTCTGTTTGTGAAGCTGAAAATTAGGAAGTATAGGTTTCACCCCTCTTTGTTTGGCTGTAAAGGCACATATTGCGATATACGTGTGTAAAAATTTAACATGTGAGTTTCAGCTTCAGCATACCACAATTACGCAGCCTTTGTGTGACCGATATATCACCACGAGGGAGAATGAAATTTGAACAAAGCAGTCATTCAGTCAGTTTTTTCCCTCTTTTCAGAAAAGACCCATGCAAAAATTGCTGTGTAGTCAACCACTCCTATTCTCTCATTCTGATAACTCTGGTTTCACTTAGGATTTTGGTATTTCTGGTTTATAATGTTTCCCCAGCTTTCAGGCAGTAACATTGTCCTTTTCTTCAACTGTGTTACTGAGCAGCGTCCATCATTTTGCCTGTAACAGCATAGAAAAGCAGATGTCTATATGCTAGTTTTACAGCTGTGAATAATCATCCCACACAGTCATGAAGAGAAAAGGGGCTTGCAGAGATGCGTTGGTTTTCACATGGGCATTTTATTGAAACCTTCTAAACTTTTGCTTCCCCTGGTGGAGATTACCTCATGTCTATTTCCTTAATACATTCCCTGTATGTTTCTTCAGAGGATACCACTGTTTGTTTTCTTTCTTCAGCCATTTTCACAATGTACAGTGAAATTGGAACAAATGTGTGTATTTGATTACAAATTGGAGAGCTATTTCTGTCAGGGGCAGCAAGCCTTACGCTACATCAGCTGTATGTCAATCGACTGCAACCTAAGATATCTGGAAATTCTATTCCATAAATGTGTGTGTGTGTGTCTCTGTGTCTGAGGGAACTTGCACATTCAGAGTATGCGCATAAACACAGAACATGTGTATGAAAATGTGTGTTTTTGACATCAAAAAAAGACTGACAATGGAACCTTGAGTAGCCCCATGATTCAGTATCCTGCCCATTCCCCATGGTTCCTGACCTGGGGGAAGGATCTGTCTGTCTTTTGGCAGGCTCCATAACCACTGCCCTCCCTCACTGCAGATATCATCACTTCATCTCAAATAGGAAAATAGGGGCACCGATGGAGGCTTGCGGCTCACTGAAGCTGTTTTTGGGTTACAGCTATTTCACTGAATTTCTTTTTAAGTCGGGCCCTTCCAGGCCCACTGGTGGCAGCTGCCTATTCCGCTGTTCACTGGGGGCATGCCCTGGTTTCATGTGTGCTGTTGTGGCGGGACTGATGAAGAGAGAGAGAGAGAGAGAGGAAGTGCGAGGAAAAGATGGAGGAGGGGAATAGAAACACTCCCGTTGTGCCACTGTGCCCCAACCTCAGCCAGGGTGACACACTTACCAGCCAACATTCTGCCACCTTGCCCTGACGCCGCAGGAAAGCCATGCTCTGCCTCTGAATGGGGGCACTGGGTGCAGAGGGAACCTGTTGGAGAAGCCTCCTAAATCAGGCTGCCGGGGAGACGGATGTTAATGTGTTGTCCCGAGGTCTTAAAGTACAGAGTTGGAGCCACAGTCTCTTGCTGAGTGAGGCTACAAGGCAGCAGCTCCCTCATATCCTTTGTTTACACAGCCAGTGGAGTGGGACTACTTTACCTGGACCCACTGAGTTCACTCTCAAAAATCCTCCAATATGTACGAGTGAACATAAGGAGCTTAGCCCAGAGAAGGCAATTCACTCTGCTCTCCCGGCCGTCCCCTGAAAATGACAAATTAGAGATGTTAAACAGCCTGGTGTGGGTATTACTACTAAAGAAGCGTTTTGTGGAGTTATGTACAAAGAGCTATTACCACAAGCAGCCATGCTATAAGCTCAAGCTTAGGCTTAAGTTCAAGTATTAACTACATCTAATATGCTCAAGTGGAACTGATAACATACAAAAACATACATTGCTTGCTAGTCTTTAGAAATACATATAACATAAAATTTCTAGACTTAATTTGGTCAAGTATCAGATGAGTGATATTACTTAAATATAGTGGCCTTCTCCAATGAATGTCCTCTCCAATTTTTTTTCCAAAATTGGTCACCCATATCACACCAAGACACAGTAAGAGCCATGTGTAAGCTCATATACAGCATTTCTATGGAACGGGTGAAACTGACACCAATCCCAGTGGGGCAATTACAGGAAATTAATTACCAACCATTCCTGTATTAATGGTTTACTCCAAAATAAAGCAAGCTAATTTATTCATTTTGACACAGAAAATTGATTCAATGAGGATTATAAAAAGCTATTTGCTAAACAAAATGGATGGGAGGAAGGGGAAATGAAGTAGGGGTTAAAAAAAGAAAACGTGAAAATGCGGTAATTAGTGGATGATAATGCCAGTGCTCTCAGTGTGCTTCCCCAATTCTCACTGTAGGTATTTGACTGGGGTTTTTATAGCCATTTCCCAGTGTCTGCTCAGGTTTCCCTTCCTGTTTACCCTATACTGAAATCTCCTACTGCCAGAAAAGGAGTGGAATCTCTGCAGAGAAAGAGGATGATGAGGAGGGGTAAAGTCCTTGTGGGTCTGGGGCCTAAACCTAAGGGTGAGAAGAGAAAATGGGTGGGGTTGTCAGGGAGAAAAAGAGGAGGAGCAGGGGAGACATGGGGTGACAACATGAGCTGAGTAGTGAAGTTTGGTGGTGGGAAGTAAAGGGAGACACAGAGTGGGCTCTTGACAGCCTGAGAAACCTTGAGGTGCCATCTGGTGTGAGGGGGGCCAAAGGACAGGGCTCACCAACCTTTGACCCAGATCCCCCTTTTAGCAAACATCCCAGGGCTGCAGATTTATGGGCTGCTGAGGAACAATAACTGTCAGAGACCAGAGGGGAAGGCAGGCAGTGGTCCATTATCTTCAGGTGACTAGAGACTTGAAATGAATCCAAACACGGATGTCCAGGATGTGGTGTCTCACTTGTGAGTTTGACCTCTCAGCAACTCAGAGAACATAGTGCAAGAGAGGAGGAGGGTATTTTACACTCCACGTGCATACGTAACACAGAGTTTTTTTTTTTTTTTTTTTTTTTATATGGCGGGTTTGTTTTTTAACTGAGGGATTATTACGTAAAACCTTTACTGATGTTAACACCATTCTTTTTTTCTTTTGGTGTTTGGCTACTCTGGTTTTACGATGAACAAATTCATTACTGAGGACAGGGGTGAGGGTTATGTCAAAGGCCATGAGTTAGGGGGCACAGTTGAGTCCTGTTTGTTTATTGTGACAAACTAAAAAGAGATGTTTTGTCGAACAGGGTCCGTGATTGAGTGCATTTTATTCAGGGAGGGGTAATAGAAGCGTGTCTGATATATTTTTTTTCAGGAGGAACAGTCTGTTTTCAACTGATTAGTTTATCTGTTTGAACATTCAGGGATGTTTATGTTTCTGCAAAACTTTTCAGTTTTGAGTCAAGTCAGCAGCATCACAACAATAATGGCAACTGCTTGGGGACCTCTGCGTCGAGGATCAGTACTGCCTGCGGAGCCTATCAGGGCACCCTGTGGCAAAGTAACCCCAAACAACCAATGTAGCAACCCCCCTAAGTCACGCATCCGTCTCACACACACACACACATGTACACAAACACATTTACTGAGCTGTAGAGAAATAAAACCTACCTTAGAACAAAAGATAAAGAAGACAAACACAACACTCTTGACAACCAGCTGTCATTCACCGTTTCATTTGATTGTTGCAATGGAGACTGATAGATTCTCTCTCTCACTTTACCTCCGTTCATTTCATTACTCACTCAATTTCACTCCCCTCTTTTTCCCTGTTTTTTTTTTTTTTGCATCTTACGAGGGGGATGGGCAAGTCTATACACAGGCATGAGCCTGAATAGACTTTTGTTTGCCTTATTTTTCCTGATTCTGATTGAGTCACTTGCGGGGTGCCCCTGATGAAGGTCCTCAGATGCCGTCTAGCAGCTTAGTTAGCATTCACAGCAGCCATGCTAGCAGTCTGCCATTGTGGCCTCTACACAAGTAGCTTTCTTAGATGAGGTCTCTCAATACAGCCAAACAGGCTTGAGATAAATCTGCTAAGTGATGGTTAATTGAAAGTTTATTTGTTTATTTATTTCTCACTTTCCTCTCGTCATTAGCTTTCTCACACTCATAACAAACATTTAAAAAATTTCCACCTGTTGTGAAATATTGATGTACTTAGAAAATTATAAAATTTTTGTTTATTCAGATAATAAAATATATTAAGAGCTATCTTAACAAGTGCTGATTTTACTCTATGAACACCTGTGCATACAGTGGGCATATTTCTATAAATTATTGTGCATTTATCTGATACTATTTAGTGTGCAGTGATCCCTTCCCTTTCTCTGTTTGGTATTTTATAACTTGATTATGCTTAGCTTAATTAGCACAGTGTGTGACTGCATGACTCTGACATATTCAGGATTCCAATGGACAAGCCAAATAACTGTCCAGAGTACTTCTCTTGTTCTGCCTGGCTTTGTGCAGCATAGTGACATCACAGATGCTAATATTTACTGGCTAGTGTGGCATTTCTAAGTAGGCGGCCCAGAATTCCAGACATTTACTCCTATCGGGAAGCGGCAAGATCAGTAATGCTAACTATGCGGATCATTCTGAGAAGATTGGACCACAGCCGGCATGTTCTCATAATAATGCCGTGCGTTTCAGCAGTACGTCTCAATCGAGAGCCGCAACAACCCAATGCCTCCATTGTTCCTGCCCTCCTTTTGTGATGCAGTCAGGGAAAAAGAAAAAAAAAAGTAGCAAGCGGGTCTTCAGATTTCATTTCTTTTCTAATGGCATGAAAAGATTTCATTGAAGTGCAGATTGAGTGTGTGCCGCTGCGGGTTGTGGAGCGAGGCCAAAAGCTCAGTGCCCGCGAAAATACCCTGGTTGGACAGCATCATTTCAACACCAAACTGATGTTCTTCTTTGAGGCTGGGCAGCGCCATAGCAACCCAAATAGATGCATAAAAGATGACAGCAGAGACGCCACTCTTACATCCAGTTCAACAACAAGACACACGTTGGCCTGATTTCAACCTCACTGGGGTCAAATGAGGCATGTTTTAACTAAGTAATTCACTGTCACGTTATTCTTTATCAAAAGAAAACATGTGACTGCATTCAAATTATGTATCCACGTTTCTACAGTCAGGATCACATTTGTGTGAAATGTAACTAGTCTGCTTTCTCATTCTCCTCACATGTCTCTCGTAAATGCATGGATTGTAGTGCAGTGGGGCTGTCAGTCTGCCTAATTGCTGTCTATTCTGTATAGGCACACATACGTGAGTAGCTCTGCTCTACTCTTGTAATTCTTGTTGGAAGCATATGCTCATGTAAAGTAAAGGCGGTTGCCTACCAGTCCATCACCTCATATACATCTCTATGACTAGAAGACACATTTCTCTGTGAACTGGAGAGGGCTTTAATCTGAATACCCGCCTCAGCATTGCTCCCTATTTCCCTCTGGTTGGGTCATATTTTTTCATGTGGCTACATCCTCTGCAGGTGAACTTGTGGGTTGTAATGGTGAGAAGGACAGACAGGTCTCCAAGCTAAAGTGGTGATAATTGCTTGATGTGTTTAGCTGGATATCCGGCTCTAGTTCAAATAGAGACAGACCATTTCAAAACCACACACTCGCCTTTGGAATTTCCTTCTCCAGCTCTCCGTGGCTTTCTCTGCCTCCAGCACACTCTAACCTCTTCCTGGTTAAAAAAAAAAGTGAGAAATGTGTGGCACTAAATAAATACAGAAAGAAAACAGGCCTAACACACGGGAATGTGTGTATCCTCAGGAAATCGTTTGTATAGCATGTACAGTAACTGTGTGTATCAGTGTGAGACAACAATCTGGCGAGAATGGGATGGGTGAAATGGGTGAAAGAAAAACCAATATTGTCCTGTAGGGCTCAGACACTCATGAAATTAATCTATTATCTTCCTGTGCAGCTGCCATGTATGATACAAGGTGCTTGACAATTCCTTGTGCTATTGTGACTCCGTGACATTTGCCCATTCACCCAGCTCGCTGACACCAACAAGATCTGGGCTTTCCGTCAAATTAACGCAACGAGTGGGGAAATGAGAGCAGTGGCATCAGCCAGGAAGGGCCCAAGAGGCGGGATAGATTCCCCCTTGTGTTTAAAGACCTGACCTAAGCACCTTGCCCAGGGGCTTTTTATCAGCTGGAGCTGAAAAACACCTTCAGGAGGGATACAACGATATAGCCACAGCTGGTTGTAGTGGTGTGACAAGGCTGAGCTGTCCTTGCACACCTCTTGACTCCCCTCTCTACCTCTCTCCCTCCCTCCTTTACTACTATCCCTACTCTTCTTTCTCTGTCTCTCTGCCAGAGTGGGTCCTCTATCTAAAACTCCCTCCAGTTGGGAACAGGCAGGCTATAAATGCCTGTCGCCCAGTGTCATAGAAGCGGCTACACGTGGGGTGTCCAGTGTCACAACACAGGCTGGGTCCTGTCAAGGGCAAAATGAATTTGTTGGAGGGAGGGAGAAAGGTAGAGGAGGAGAGAAAGAGAACAGAGAAGGGATATATTACAGCAAGTGATGAATAACCCGAAAGGTGCACAGATACTCCACAAACGATGAAGAGAGGTGAGGTGATGGGAGGAAGCGAGAGAAAAGTAGTAGAGGGGGGTCTGGCCTGGCTGTTGCTGGCTCAGGTTTACGGATAGCAGCTGTCAAAGGAGCAAGGTTTTATTTATTTATTGTTGGTCTGCTTAAGAGATGGTGAAGGTCAGGCTATGTGTCTGCTCCCCAGCTTTGTTATGTGAACTGGATCAATTTATGAAATATGTCTGTTAACAATGCCGCTGATGTAATCTCTTTTTTCCCCTCTGCATGCATTCTTTTGCGCCCCCTCTCTCTTTTTTTTCTTTTTTTTTACTATTTCTACTCTGCTTTCTGCTGTTGCCACTGCTCCTGCTGTGACCATGGTAACATCATCACTATATTCATTGCTGTTGCAACAGTGATGTAGGATGAAGAGGTCAGTATATTATTTCCTTGAAGAAGTAAAGGTGACAAATGTAATTCTCTTCAAGTGAGGCTCTGTCAGCTGTGATTGCAGTATCAGTGTGTTTAAGGGTTTATGTCTGTGAAGTGAAGGGTTATTTATTGTTTAATAGTACAAAGAGAGGTGAGTTCTTTTGTAACTCGATTGAAAGTGGTGAATTATATTTCAATTCTACATCACTGGCTTATCCATTATATTCATTCTGCATTCCTCTACTGCTACATGTACTGTGATTGACTACCACCTTTTACACTAATGTGTCACTGTGCATACACTTCATTGTATTTATGCAATATGCATATTGTATAATTCACATAATTTATGTGCCTCATATTTGTGTGTTTGCTTTTAGTATGACAGGTCATTGGTTTAGAGTCAGTCTCATATAACATGATGAACCAAATGGCAATTCATACTTACAAAGAGGCCTCATGATTTGATGGATCAGTTAGCCAGTCTACAGTATGATATAGTACATCTATCAACGCTGTATATGATTTTTACAGTGAAAATATGCAATGTTTTTTTTTTTTTTTTTTTTTTTTTTTTTCATTTCTTTTCTTCTAAGTGCATCATCTGTCTAAACATTTTCCTCTTCAATTCTCTTTGGCCAGTCCTCAGACAACCCTGTATCCTAACCAATGAAACCACACCACCCAGTCATGCTGTCAATTTGTGTATGTCAAACTCATCCTGAGATGCAGCTTACTCATACTTAAATATATTGTACATTTTTATAAGTATACTCTGTAATATACTGTGATTTCTGCAGTATATTACATGCTTTCCATAGACAGTGCTTGTGGTGCTTGTTGCCCAGTCTCATCTCATTCTGACTGTCTGGGAAACCAGACAGACTGTGGCCTGGATCACTGCTACGCCACCAGGCCCTGCGGCCTTTTCCTTGGTCACTAAACCAGAGCAGGATCAGTGGGCCATCTATCTCTGTATCCATCTCTCCATCCTTCTGTTGGACAAGCTCAGTGTTCACACAGTTTGGGTCAAACCTCAAAGCATGTCTGATCAGGCTGAAGATACTATAGTGTTTGAGTGAATCCCTTTTTTTAAACCGTGGTTCAACCAGAGCGAAAGAGGATAAGAGCATGTTGTTTGGAAAGTGGTCACACATCTGAGTTTAATAAAGCGTTTTGGTGGAGATGGGTCATACTGTGTGTCTTCCCTTAAGTGAACTGAAGGTAATCTGGGACAACTGGGGCTTAGGGGCGGCTGGTTTGTGTACGTATTTGTGCGTTTGTGTGTGTGTTTTTGTTTCACATGTGGTGTTGTGGAGGGAAATATGAGGGTGACGGGGGGTGAGTAAACAGTTTGCAAAAGAGCAACCAGGGGAAATGCAGGGCGGCCAGTTTGTTTTGGTTTGCTTGGGGCCCAACAATTTATAGACATAAATATAAACAGAGAGTGGGAACAACTAATCCCCCCAAATGCAAGATTAAGAAATGAAATGATTCCAAGATGACCCTTGATTACAGAGTGAGGGTAAGTTTGATGGAAAGGGCATATGACATGGGTACTTAGCAGTGGGCAAAGGAAACCAAACAAGGAAAGGAAAAACTGGGCCATGGAAGGTCCAACTGTTAATTTGCATTTTGTGAGTGACGTAAATAAGGGCTTTGGAGATTTCTAGCCCGAGAGCCATGACCGTGTAATTATCACAACTTTCGGATCAATATCCGCTCATTTGCAGAACAAAGCTACAATCTAGCCATCAGTCCTCCTCGCTCTCTTCAGTTGCATGTGACTGAGTGACTCTGACAACTAAAACTGTACGTGTGCCCAGTTTTTAAAATAGCTTGTCTTTCTTTCTCTCATGTGGCGGCGTATTGAGCTCTCCCACGCACACGATTTTTTACCAAAATACTTAAATGTCAAACATGTGCTCCTTGGCCCTGAATATCAAGAAACTGACACTGATAGAAAATTTATTTGATCCATACAGTCGTATCCCCTCACCCTTATTCAAACTGTGGATTCATCTAAATTCTATGGAATCTACAGCAACACATTTCTCTTTTTCTCTTCCTCTCTTTTTTCGCCCTCAGAGTTCAGAAGCTTGTAGGTCTTTAATTATGTATAATATTCTTTTGCCCTGTTTTATGGAAACTCCAGACTGGATTCGCTCAAGTCATCGACTTGAAAGTTTGAAAACCTCCAGTGACAAGAATATTAATGTGCCAGCAGTGTCATATCTGTTTCAGCTCATGCATATTCAATGTCCCCCCAGCTCTCCAAGATTTATGTCAGACTTTGCCGGAGTGTAGTTTTCCACCATTGGAGATAATAGCATGCTAAATTGATGTTATCGGGGGCAGGTTTTTTCCTCTCTGCTCCTCTCCAGGTCGGGGGGTTGGGAGAGAGGGGAGAGAGGAGGAACCCGCTCGCCTGGCTGCTATTCAAAGTGTTGGTGGCTTTAGTGCTCACCTCCACCCACCGGCCTGTTTCTGTAGCAGCAGCGGACTGAAAACCTCCGTCAAGGGGGGAGAGGAGAGCATATTTTGGAGGGAGATTAGGGGGCGATCCTGTGGATTATCTTTTAATTAAGGACGGTTGAGTTGTGCCCACTCTGGTGGAGCAAACGCCCAGCTGCTAATGAAGTTTAAACAGACATACTTTATTTAATTACCGCTAATCGCTGGGGCCCAAAGTCCGGCCCTCTTTGATCTGCCTGTCGCACTGTAATCTTCCTGGCAGATACCATCTCCCGTTCTACCCGGATCCCTTTTAGAAGTTGCTACGGGAGGTCCAAGATTAACCATGGGTTAATTGAGACAGCCGAAGTGGAAGTGTGTGTATGTGTTTGTGTCTGTGTCTGTGTGTGTCACCGAGAGAGATAGAGGACGAGAGAGGTGGTAGCAGGATAGAAGGAGGGAGGATGGGCAGTAGGTTGATTGATGTTTGTGGCCTCAGAAGTCATCCTGTTTTCTCAGCCTCTTCTCTCACTCTCTTGCTCTTGCTCTTACTCTCTTTCTCTTCCCCCTCCCTCTCTTTCCTGGTCAGCTGCCACACTAGCATGTGTTGGTCACACATCGCCTGGTTGTTTGACTTTTGAGACCCTAGGGAGCTATGATTATACCTGACCTATGTCGGGTCTTTTTTATTTATTTATTTTCAAGCTCTTGGCAAAGGTTTGTGGACACTCGGGAATCTCCTTGTAATCACAGAAATATTTTGAATCATGAATTTTGAAGAATTTCTATTGAGTAACATAAAAACAATTCGAAATCCTGCGTCAAATGGATTTCTGTTTTAGTTTTTTACCAGCTGGGTCACAACATGTACTTACATATACCTTTATCACCCAGTTATCGTTTACCATTGTTTTAGCAAGCCCATTGTTGTCATTGTTCATATCAATGTAAGTGGATGGTGAGCAGCTGTTATCTTTGTAAGGTTCAGAAAGGTCAGCAGGGGCAGCAGAGAGCGCAGCGAGGGGCTTTTGTGTGGCTCTGTGTGCATGTTTGTGTGTATGTGTGTGTAAGAATATGGGGGGGTGGGAGGGTGTCTTTATCTGACCAGGGGAGCCATGGGCTTCTTGTTAATTGGGTTAGTGCAGCGACCAGGGGCAAACCGTGTGACTGGAGAAAAATACTGTGAGAAAAACCCTAAGAGGCACTTTTGTCTCTGCTGAGACATATGGCAGAGGAGCTGTGAGCACACAGAGTCTTCATCTGGAGGGAGCGAATGAAGATGGTGTGAGAAAGAAAGAGGCAGAGAGAGAGATACATGTTTCCCAAATTAATGCGGTATCCCCAAATCGAGTGAAAGAGAGCCAGAGGACACACTTGCTGTGGTAAACTGATCTCCCTATCCGTATCACTATCTAAAATGCGCACACAGACGTACACACACACACAAACTCAACATCCTTTGTCTCCAAATCTCTCACACCCACCTTCTCTAACATATCTCCTCAATCCTCACTCCTTCAACATGTTTCAGTTTCTTTCCTTCACCTCCATATTTTCACCCGCCTGTGCCCATCCTCCACACCTGAAAGATTGCCAATAAATGACTGATTTATATTCCGATAAGAGACTAAATCGCTGCATGCATATTCATACCTGAAGCTGTTGATTAATGCTGGCTTCACCATAACAGAAAATGTGTATTGTTTTCTTTTTCATTGTAACATGAACCATAGAGTCAGTAAAGGCCGTTACATGCCTCACAAAGAGATTTACTGCTTTAATTATCCAAAGTAAAATGGCAAAAATTATTCATAGCCCTGCTTAAAACATGGTTGATGGAATTATGCATTGCAATTTGTGAATAATTGAATCTTTCCTTCAGATTGTGACAGAATAGTTAATTTATTAATAGACGTACACAGAGTCGAGTCAAAGCCTCGCTCGGTCCTGCGGGTAGAACTGCTTTCAAGAGAATGAACTCTTGTTAAATAAGTTACGGAACATAGTCCTGCACAGACATCTGAGTTGCAAACAAACCCAAAAGACAGAGAGGGGAGAGGGAGAGACAGAAAGAAAGAAAAAGTGCTCCGACTTTCGCAGACACCGGGTGTTAAACACAGTGACGTCTCAGAGGCCCTTCAGTAGAGGAGATGAAATATTAAATGCTTTAGTGTTTATTAACGGGATGAAACAAAGGGCTGCTTCCCTTTGACTTGTGCACATTGACACTTGGCACAGAACAAACAAAATCAAAAATGGTATTGATCCATAATGGATGAAAAAGCCAACTTTGAATGAGTAGCATTATTTAAGAATTAAGAAAGGGAAGAAACTGAGAACAGGGAGACACACTGTTAGTAAACATCAACATTTTGTCAACTGCCTCACTGACTCAAGACTGGTTTAATCTACATATTTGTGTCATATGACTTGAATGCATACAAGCTTCTCTAATTTTACAGCATAACTGAAATATTATGAAAATAGTATATTTTTTGTTTGGAGTATATTTTATTTAGTATATTGAGTAGTGTCAAAACATATTTCTTGAAAAATTAGCTTTTATAGTTTGGATACAGATTTCCTGGATGTGAACTACAACAGGAAATGACTGCAGAAGTTTTTTTGGCAGTGATGGGGGGTTGACTGAGGAAGTGTAATTTATAACATAACCTCAGTGACAGTGCTTGATGTAAGCCACTTTGCATGTCTTTCATAGTAAAGCAGGGCTAGGGTGACGTTTAATGTTGTTAGCAGTTTAACCCTTCGCCCTGTCCTTGAGGCCCTGTCATGTCCGAGTGGCACCCAAACTAAGCACTTTTGACACGGGGGCTCCAGGCTTGCGGCCCCTGCCTCTGTTGACAGTTTCTAACAAAGGGCCCCTCTTCCATTGATTGCCCTTTGCTGTTATGCAAATTCAAGAGTCTTACTGCCCCCCAACCCATGGAAGAAGGTATGGGGGTTACGACAAGTAGTAATTTTTTTTTCTTCTATAGTCGTATCACTGCAGTTCTAGGTCCCCATCCATGTTTATGTTTGCCTCCTCTTCCTTTTCTTCCTTATTCATGTAAGCCTTCCAGAACCCCACCTGCTAATATTTCAATGTGCAGAATAAAGCAGGCCGACCTAGTATGCAGAGACAAATTTACACACACTAACACATACACATACCTACATACCCCAACTCCACTATTTTCTTCTTATGTTCTCTCACTCACCCACATATTTAGTCTCACTAGCACACACTTGACACGCAGGAGAAAATCCCCTGTAGCCTATTCCTTCTGGTTGTGGTTCATATTCTGTGCCCTAATGCCTTCCCCAGCTGTGTGTTTGTGTGTCCCTGGGGAGTCCAGGCATAGCTGCCGTAGTGACCTGATAAAATCTGGGAGTAACTGATGGTTTTGCCCACATGCTACAGAGCCTCAGGACCCCACAGGCGTCCTCGCAAAGGGCTGTCTCCGTTGGACCCTTTCAACACCTCCTCGACACCCGCTTAATACAAATTCCACCAGTGAAAATCCAAACATACTCTGTGTTTTATTAAAAAGTTATGCCTCAAGGGCTATTTCTCATGAACTTTGAAGTGGAAGTTCTTGTCACTGTGTATGAAAGAGAGACAAGGCGGTGTGAGGGAAAAAAAAAAAAAAAAAAAAAAAAAACGATGAACCTAGAAGACATAGTGTGTTGGATTTGCATCATCCTTCATCAAGCTCCTTGGGAAAGGAATATTAGGCACTCTGACTTGAGTGTTGCAAGCATACAGGATACACCGGAGTTTCAACACATTTGTTAAATAAAAACTTTAAATAAATGATGTGGCTTGTCATTTGATAAAGTCATCATATTGGCTTAAAAAAAGTAACAAAAACAATGTAGGGCAGAAAAGAGGTGGAGTCAGTTACTGTTTAAACACAACACTGGACGCTGGTTCACTTGATATTTCATGAGTGCCTTGACCTCCAAATGACTCAAGGGTTATCAAGGCATCAGAGAAACTTGTACTGTGATTCCCAGAAACGACATAAAACTAAGAGGAGAAAGCATTTGTCCATTTGCACCGATGTGATGATGAAGTGTTCTTTCCCTCTAAATTCAGAGGAACTTCCTTTGCAAAACATTTAAAGATTGTTACATAAAGTGCTGAGAGTTGGAGTGATAGTGAGAGAGGGTGAGGAGGAACGTTTTAAGTTTAAGTGTGTCTGTTTTACTACATGGAGTTATGCTCCCATATGCCCCTCATATCCCCCATACCAGTGTATATGCAGTATTTTATGTCATCTTCCACACATTTCACATGGAACTTAATTGTGTTTGTGTGTGCAAGTATGTTTATCTTCATGTCAACATCTAAAGTACAACAGAGGCAAAAAGGGAGTAAAATATGCATGATGGCCGATGAGGGGATGTATATGACCCACTCCGTAGGAGGAAAAATAAACAAAAGGGGAATGAAGAGGAGGAGGAAGAACTGAGGAGGCGGAGGAATAATAAAAAACGGAAAAGTAGTGTTTCCACGCTTTCCCCAGCTGTTTTCCCATGGAAAAGCACCGGTTATCCTACACAGCTTGTTACAATAGAGACAACGAGCCTGGTGGGATCTAGAATTGACAACTTGTGTCTGCTTAGTTACACTAGTTAATGACCCTAATTATCTTCCTCCATGCTGTGAACAGTCAATAAACAATTAGCGTGGCATATGGACCCCCTAAACTCTATGTTTTCTATCTCCAAGACAATAGGGTGTCCTTCTCCAGCAGTGGCTAAGTGTCAGTACTGGCTGATTAAAGTACGTGGGAAACAGCAATCAATGGTTTACCCCAAGACCCTTGAACACTGTCCTTTCTTGATAGCCTTTGCCTCTCAGCCTCATAAGCACTGATGAATGGCAGGACTCTATCCATGTTACCTTCATCTCCTTTCCTCTTAGATCAGTAGTTAAGAACATAAGAAGACAAGGTGCTGATTAATTTATTTTCACCAGGGCTGTGGAGCCTTCTGGCCTTTGGCTAGCTTGTCTAGTTTAAGCTCCCTTTACTACTCGTTTTCCAGGCAGCTTGGACTTGTGGCAGCTATGTCGTGAGTTTTTGAGTTCTCCCTTTGAATGGTGCTTTTTCACCTCAGTAGCCATAGCTAGACAGGAAAAGCTAGCTAGAGGGAGAGAAAGAAGACGCCAAACCCTTTGAATATGGATGGAGTTCAGGTGAACTACACCTGAACCCTGCCTGTGATGTCTTTATAGAGAGGTGTTTCTGACTTTCTTTTGCTTTTCAGCCACCATCAAAAGTTCAAGAGGCAGCAGTGTTTTGTATTCAGGGAGAAGAGAACCTTTCAAACCTTTGGGATAAAAGAGTTGCATGGTGTCAATCTGAAAGGTAAAGGAGAAGGAAGGAGGAGGGCTAAGAGGGTGCAGGAGAGGAGATGAAAAAGGTGCACTTTGTTGTGCCGTTTCACAAGACTAATCTGAAATGAGCACTAACCTCCGGGGGAAGAATAATTGATAAATGTTAACAAGAATGGGCAAAGTTGTACTTGCCGATGACCTTTGAATTGATATTTAAGGACTCTGTCCAATTAAATGTTCAGTTATCAAAGAATAATGCTACTTCATAAAATTCAGGCCACAGAATAATTTGAGCCTTTGTTTTAATTCAAGACAATACACATGTATCATAATGAATACAATTAAAATAAGTCAAAAATGATAAAATATAATTTGTGAAAATTGTACTTTAACCTGTGGAATCAATTATAACAATCACAAATTTTATGTTTTTAGTAGACATGGTTGTGCGTAACAGGAAGCTACAGAGGAAAAGTAAGTGCCAGTCAGTCTAATTGCATCCTTCTGTTCTTGATAATTTCCCTTCCTTCCTCTTGTAATATTTCATTGTTTCGTTGACAGACTGAAGTGGTGGCTGATGTGGGGATGAGGTGGGGGGTGTGGGGGGGAGGTGGGAGGTGGGGGGTGGGGGGTGGGGGGGATTAAGGAATGTGACAGTTGTTTTTTGAATGAGGAGGTGCTAGCCTAGAAAGTTAGATTTTTTCATTGTGATCATTTCCTTACAGAGTAAGTTCAGACCACTCTTGGGTTTCAGGACATTTCTGCTGTAATTTTAGGCTTCTTTAAAATTAAAAAAAGCCCAGTAGCACTGTTCTGAATATTTCCCTTTGGCTAGAGAAGAAGAGTTCTGATCTCTTGGTACGAACTATATCCCTGCTGGCAGAGGTTCTGATGCCTTGTAATGGCTCTCCATGGATTTGATAAGATTATTGCTTTTCTTACTGTAATGTTTTTCCCTTTACTATTCTCTGTCTTTGGATACTGTTTCTGTATTCATGATGAAGCAGCTGCAGCTGCATTTGTAAGGAAAATATTGTGGCATACAGTGTGTTCATGTGTTATTTTTATGTATGAGTTTGCTGTGGCACAGGTATCAAATTCCCTGCTCTCTATCTTGCTACTGCATATGATCTTTTGAGATTGGAAATACATTTCAACTGAATATTTCTTTTTAAAAAATCCCTAGTTGACTATATAAATTAATGTTGTACTATATGCACATTTTACTGATTGTCTTCGCCAAAGCCAAACTAAAATTTTTAGATACATTAATTGCTGTCTGTAGCACATCAACCAATACGATGTCTGGATTCAGACCTTTACACTCCCAGGAGAACTTACACCAGATTGACAGGCCCTAATTTCTTATCAGAAAACAAGCACACAACGATGATGCTTACTTAAGAATGAATTGCTTGTTTTTCCCGTGAGGAACTTCTTCATGGAGTAACTTTGCAATTACAAATCACTGCAGCAACAACATTGTACTTAAGTATTGCTCCACTACTGGTTGCCTGCCACTTGAAACATGCCTTCTTCTTTGTACATAATTAGGCTAACTCAGTGCTTCAACATTAATGGTAAGACTGTCGGCTCAGGGGATTAACTTAGTCGTGTTGGAGAGTTAGTGAAGGGGTCTGCTTGTGAGGGGGACTATTGTCTCACCAGGTCACTGATCTAGGGGTTCATACCCACTCAAGGCCAAGACTTTACCCTCCTCTCTCCACTTCAGCGGGCAACAGAATTGGCTGCATTGTGTGATATGAGGTGGAAAAGAGTCCACTGCCCCACCCATCCACTTGGGTCCTGGAGTGTGTTTTGAACAGTGCTCATCACAACACTGGTGGTGCACATGCACTTGCACACACACTCGCACACAAACACCCAGTAGTGTCCTGTCCACACTCAATAACCAATGGGAAACTCCAGCTGGGAGAGCCATTGTTGCCTTCGTAACAGGCTGATTGTTTCCTTTAAGAGAGGGAGGAGCGGGGAGGAGAGAGTGGGCAGGTCAATAACTCCACCCATAGGCTTTGAGTGGGGCCTAGCAGGTGTAAACATCCAGTGCTTCTCTCTATATGAGTGGGCAGGAGAGGACCCCCCCAGGTAGTCACGGAACGCTGCCCTGGAGGAATTGAGAAATTAAAAGTGAAGAGACAAGGGACAGAGATCCAAGACGGATCACGGGCCAGGCTGGATACATGTGAGACTTGGGCCAGGTGTTCTGCTATAACGATATGAGTCACCTCAGCCATGCTGTGAGGGACAGATAACCTCTCTATTGAACACTGAGTCTGAGATCACTTTTCTGTGGCTGGACAGCTGTAACACAACACAACTTAAAGCAGCAGCTGAAATGGGGATAAATAATGGCATTTTCTGGCACTGGCAACACTTTTCAGCATAGAGAAGCTCCCGTGGTGATTCTAGGGCCCTTTCAAATGATGGAAATTCAGCTCTCAATGATTCATCTCCATTTACTTAGCTATGAGTAGCCTATTCCTGCCAGTTTGGAAAGCGATATAGCACAGGAGCTTAGCTTGTTCCTGAATGGGGCTCTGTGAGAGAAGTTAGTATATGTTTGAGACGCTTCTGATGCTTATAATGCGTACTCTTTTGGTAATGCTGCTGGGATTATAGAGTAGAAGGAGGCAAATATATCGACCAGCATGCTGTTTATCCGCTGGCTCCACACCCTCCAAACAGAACCCCATTACACAGGCCAGTTTGGAGAGGCTTAACACCTGTGTTTTTTTTTTTTAGTCCATATAAACTCATTCTCTCCCTCCCTCTCGCTTAGTTTTTGTCTTCCAATGCAAAGAGGATGAAGCCAGGGGAATGAGAAGAGCTCCATTATTGCTGTATTTCTTTCCAGAGAAACGTTATTTACTAGAAAGATATCATCCTAGCTTTTAATCCTCTTAGCGGTGGATTGCGGTTGTACTTACAGCGCCATGCACCTGCTAAACTGCCTTCTCTTAAAGCTGTATAAACACAGCCGCAGGAGCCATTGCCGAACCCATCAGCTTTTTTTTTTTTTTTTTTATCATTTTTTTTATGAGAGTTGGAGAGAGGGAGAGAGCTCACAAGAAGTTTAGAGGACACCATATTGATGGAATGATGCTTGAGGTTCCTCCCACTCTCCTGCCGGATGTGGTCAGACCTCACCTGAAGCCTGTGGTTGTTGGTCGGCTTCTTGGAGAGGATCCTCGAGACCACTAAACAGACGAGGGCCTATATGTAAGAGTGTTTACACAAGGACTATGGGCATGCTCACATATCCTTACACTGTAAGATCAGAGAAGAAGGCACCATGACTTTGTTTGTGTTACAGTAAACTCAAGGGGGCCCTGTCTTTCTTTTTCTTTTTAAAACATTAACAACTTTTATATACTAATGCTACATTTTTTTTACAGTTTCACTACAGTCTTATTCCTCCTCCATATAGAGGTTGTTAAAAATGAAATAACTTTTACCTCTGAGCTTGTATTTACATTTAGAAGGTTGAGTTTGAGCAGTGTGTTTGCTTTCTTGTGAATAATCTTTCTTCCACCTCCTTAGTAAAGGACATTATGTCTAGCTGGCATGACAGCGGCACTGCACTGTGTTAACATTACCTCCTCCTTCCTAACAGGGTTACAGGCAACACTCATCCTCACACTCCCTCATGGGAGACAGACAGAGAGACAGATTAGAAAGACAGGGCAGAGACAAAAAGAGACAGAGAGAAAGTCTGTGTCTGTCTCTGTGTGTGCGTGCGTGTGTGTGTGTGTGTGTGTGTGTGTGTGTGTGTGTGTGTGTGTGTGTGTGTGTGTGTGTGTGTGTGTGTGTGTGTGTGTGTGTGTACATACACATAGGCTGGAGGGAGGGAACTTCGACCGCAGGCAAACAATATGGAATTTGAAATATTAGCTAGCGCAGTGATTGAACATGGCTCCCTTATCACTGGGTTGCCAGGTTGGCCAGCCATAACGATGACTTATCACAGGACTGAGGAACATGGAGTATATAACAAGATTCTCCGACATGACAAACACTGCCCTGAGGAGACACACACCACACGCTGTAGCTGCCCCAAACCAGGCCATCCAGGACTGGAAATGGAGGATTCTCCTAGGACTATAACACAGGTGGAAGATGCAGCTGAGGATCCAGAAGGTGCATGTTTTTTACTCACTACGAGACAGGATGCCAAGTACTGTGCACACTGACAAATGTTATAAGTGCAATGACATTTTACTGTCCAATAGAATAACAGGAGTATAATATATCATCAAAGTTTTGATAGGGTTGTTTGTCACTGTCAGTGGCTCTACAATTACTTTGCCAGGTGCTGACATTTCTGGCTTTCGTACTCACTTTGTGACCTATACACTCTTGTGGAACAATACCCAAACACCATGAACTTCTCAAAGATGAGAATGGTTATAGATGGAACAAAAAATTATGTTCCTAGGACAAAGAGTCAAATGCCTAAGGGGGATCATTTTACATGTTACAGTTTCATCAATTAGTTTTGCGATTCTTTAAAATTTCAGCCTCGGTTTTAATATTTGACCTCCGTAAAATCAAGTTTATTATTATATGTTGTTTATTCTTTGGTACATCTGAAATGGAAAAAGGCAAAAGCTATAATATTTGTACAGAAACATGAACTGAGACGTAAAAGAGAGAGTGAGAAAATCATTGACAAGATATTGTGTCAGGGTATTACCCCTTCATTAGTGGTTCACTTGTGGTGAACTTGGGCTGAGAACTGGAAGTAAGTATGTTTTTCTTGTTTTCATTTGTAAGATTATGCGACAGGCCATTGATGAGTATCAAACTGTATCCTGTGCCTTATGACCATTCTGTTAGATGTCAACTCTTCTTCTTCTAACCCTTCCCTCACCAGGGATAAAGATGGGAAAGTGTTGAGGTCAGGCCCAAAGGGAGAGTTAAAATTCATAGGAAGTCTGTTCTTAAACTCCCTAATCAGAGTATTAAGTAATCGTAGTGATTTCCTCATTGTGTCTTCTTTGGCCAAACACTTCAGTGAAACAGAATGAAACCAAGTATATTACATATACAGACTGATGTAAAAGATGAAAAGAAAAAAAAAAAGAAATGATTTAAGCCTCACAGTGATCTCTTATACTCAGAGTTGTACTACATAATGTTAGAGCTGATAAGGTTCCTTGGTGTGTTGGATGCAAGCTTCACAGCTCAGAACCTAAGAGCCATGAACTTTGACCTTTGGGCTAAAATATAAACAGATGCCAGGTGACTTGACTCATATCTGGCTTTAAATACACTAGTGAGGAATTTTTCACCCTGTTCTCCGCCATGTTATTGCTTCATCTCCTCCTCTTGTGCTTCCCACCAGTCATACTCCTCAGCAATGAGAAGACCACCCCTTCTTATCTTTTTTTTTCCTCCACCGTCTCTATCCTTTTTTTTTCACATTCTCTCTCTGGAGTTTTCATTAATTATGTTCCTTTGCCAGGAACTTGTTTGCTTTCTCTCTCTGTGTATGTATTGCTGGCATTGGAATGGATTTGTTTATAGTTGTGACCCTTGCTGCTTGAAGTCTTAAAGCAGCTCTGCTGTCAAGAGCCAAAACTCTGGCAAGGTCAGCTCATTTCTGTTTACTTTTCGAGCACTATTTACCCTCTGGGGCTTTTAAAAGTACTTCTGCAAAACATCACTTCCAGGAGAGGGAGAAAGGGTGAGAGAGAAAGGAAAGGAGAAGAAGGGTGGAGAGAGAAAAGATTAAATGAAAAACTGAGAGGACAGTGATGGGATTTTAGTTTTCAACCAATGACACTGTCATATTACACTGAACCAGGAAATGTTAATCCTTCTCATATTGTATTGAAAATTGCAGATTCGTAGTCTGCTTCAGATAACTACACTAATATATTGATACCAATATGGTGCATTAACCTTAATGGGCCTAATTTTCCCACTGCAGCATTACTACTCTGCATATTACGAACATATCCTAATGCCTTAATACGAAAGCGATAAATTTTTTTGAGCATGATAGACCCTGAGGCTGTTGCCTGAATGCAAAGCCATGGAGTTGGGATTAACCCATCAATAATCACTATCTGCCGTGCCATGCATTTGCCCCTGCAGAGCTAATGATTAATCTCCCCTATATGGGACTGATCACTATCAGATTGATGAATGCACCGACCAATCATGTTCCGGCAAACCCTGGCATGTACATACACCAATAAGTGATGATAAACAGCCTGTGTTGTTGGTTATTTATGCTGGCTGTACAGGGGAGTCCCTGAAGATTCCTATAAGGATGTGGTCATATGGTTTGAATGTTCGTATGTATGTGTTTTGGGCATATGTGTATGGATGTGGGTTTTGGTGCGTCTAGCATGAAGTGCACAGGGCTATTCCCTATAGACCGAGCAAAGTTATGTCTGGTTAACCTATTACTATGGCTTGGATCTCAGGAACATGCAGTAGGATCTGGATAACTCATGCTCTGAAATCCCAGTGCAAACATCCATTCTCCTGTATGCGAGAGTGAGGGAGTGAAAGTTGTAATGTGAGTGTGTGCGTGTGCCTGAAAATGTGAGTGAATGCAAACCTATATGGACAAATCGTGTTTCTCCATGTAAGACGCAATGTATCTGCCCTTGAATGATGGATGTAGATTTTGTCCTTGTTGCTTGTTGTTGTTACTCAAGCTGGGCCTCCGTGTGTTCCATGCTGATGTCCTTGTATAGTCAGGCTTGGGTTTATTTTCTCTGGATCGACAGAGACACCTCCTCTTGAACTTTTATAGCTCCTCTTAGTGATGTGTATCTGAGAGAGTTGACCCCGGTCACCAGGCTTTACTGGCTTCCGCCTGCTTCTCATCCTCACTGTTTGTTTTTCCTTCGCTTTGCTTTTTCTTATCATTGCTTTTCACACGTTTACACATGAACAGAATGACAATGACATGAGAAAAATAAGAAATATGGTGTTATTTCTGAATCTGTACATAGGAAAATATGATAAAAAAATATCCACCTTAACCCTTAATCCATAAACACAGTATATGTGGGAATGTGTTCTTCTTTAGGTTATCAGATCATTAAATTACCTCCATTTTTCTGTCTGTGGTATTCAATCAATTTTACTTCAGAATTTTTAAAATGTGTTTTTTTTCTTTTTGTTTTCATAACATATCATCATATCCCATATGCATATATTACTCTCACTGTATAAACAGTAGGGAGACTTGTTGGTAGTTATGAAAAAGCAAGGGAACAGTATTTTGTTTCCCAGTGCTGATATTCAGTCCGGGTCACTTCATAGTGTAAATCCCAATAAAGATTAAGTGCACAGCATAAAGGCTAATAAATGCCAAAACCAGTAAAGAGGCCCAGAAAGAGCTGAGGGACGTGAGACCCCACAAACCTAACCCACCCTTTACCTTACACCAGAATCCCAGAGCGACTTCTATGATACCTCATACTCCTAGCCTCATACACCTCTAACCTCACCTTCACACTCACACAGGTGCTTCTCAGAGACTCAACGTGAGACTCTCAGGAGACCTGTTTGCAGTCAGAACTCTGAGCTAGTTCTTGGAAGATTTTATCCATATCGCAAACTGGTATTTTAATACAGAGGACTCCGTCTACAAATTACTGACCAGACACAGGGAGCTGAGAGTCTGTGCTCCTAAACTAAAGTGACAGTTATTGGCCCCTCTTGCCCAGAAGAAAAATCTGTTAAGCCATTTCCTTTTGTGTCACATTTCTTGGTAGGGAATGTATTCCCATGCATTTGATATGGCCACATTTAACCATGCACTCATGAGCCTAGTCCATAACTTTTCTCTAGCTGAAATTTATAGCATGGAGCTGCATTATGAGATATTCGTGTATACAAGCCACAGAGTACTCCCTCCTCAGTTTTGACACGCCATAAACTGTGACACCAGCCCCAAAGAGTTGTCCTTTATTGTTTATGTCATTGCCTTCTTTGTACCCTGAGAAGGGTAAAAGAGACAAATCTCTTTCTTTCTTTTTATGACTGATGGAATTTGGCTTGAATAAAAACAAAAATCCTCAAGTTAAATTATATGATTTTATATCCAAAGATCAGAATGTATTAGCATGGGGGATGATGTGTGTACATACAGTCTGTTAGTAATATCTTGATGTGTGTTTCCACTTTGAGTGGTAGAGGTGCCTGCTGAGCCTCATGAGTAGCATCCCACGTCTTGGCCTCTTCTGGTCACATCCCACCACTTTCCTTTTTGTGGCTTACTCCTCCATCACTCCTAACACTTTCGTAATTCCCTGTTCAGTCTGAAAACTTCCCCCCAGTTCTGCAAAAAATCATTTCATTTTACTTTAGTGTTTTCTGAGAAAACTGGCTAGTCTGGAATAGAACAAGTTTAAACAACAAATTACATTTTAGTCGGTGGCTTAATTTTTGTGATTTCGTAATTTTCCTTTTCAACCATATATGGTATGTATCTGAGCAACGTTTTACACAAGCTGATGGGGAAAACATCTTCAGTCAATATGCAAACACAATATGATATGCAAACAGAGACACAGAAAACTGATGCCAAAGCAGGCATGCGCTTTACAAAACAAATATAATGATTATATTATAGTGGGATGTCAGATCTGAAATTGAAAACATTATATACATTTTTTTTAAAACATTCAACTAAGCACTGCTCAAGCATTATTTATCCTGTGTAATATTTAGTCTGTTTGGTTCAGTCTATCATACTTTTGTTATTTACCTTACAAAGAATTTATTTTTCCTTTTGGTTTTTGTGTTTAGGTTCTAATGTATTTCTCTTTTACTGGCACCACGGTGTGTAAACTTATTATAGATCCATCTAATCCCATGCAGCAATTTCAACAAAAACAGCTAATTGTGTTTAGCTTCTACATGACTCAATGAGTCTGCATTTGTTTTATTAATAATGCTTGTGTGGACAAGGCTCTGTTTGGATCATTTCAGGAGAGAGGGAGTTTAATACTGGTGAGAAGTTACATGGTACTGCTCTGGTGTGAGAAAGAAGAAACACACACACACAGAACACATGTGATCTACTGTGCTGAATATATAATATTTACATTTTTCCTCAACATGGAAAATGAGCGATACAATTATGCTTCTCTTTTGGTAACTCCAAATTTACGATGATTGATTATTCAGTTCAAAGGTTCTATTAATTGACAACTTGGATGACAGTGCTATGCAGTAACTTTTAAGTGTTTTTTTTTTTTTTCTTTATAATTTTGCTCTAATTTGTCAAAAATGTTTAATGTTGTAAATACTATTCAGTATCAAATAATACTGTGGGGAAAAAAAACCTCAATGGAAAGTAGACCAGACATACATTTTTAATTACTTGTGTATTTTTTTATAGATTTGCATATTTTAAATATAATTTAAAAATTCTTAGGTTCAAGCTGCCTAATGAAATAAAGCTTTGTAATAAACATTTTAGCTACATTTGAAAGCTTTATAAAGCTTTAATGAAACAATGTTTGTACTGACCTTTGCAAATTGAACATCTGGTTAGAATAAATTGTTATTCTGATTGGAAAACAATTTTGCAACACCGTTTAAAAAAAACATATACAAGATCATTTTATTACCCCTCTGTACTGTGTGTGCATTGCAGTGCTCGACCCTCATCACCTCTGTGCTAGTTTGTACATATTAGCGCCTGTCGATGCACAACCCACCACTTGCTAAACAGGGAACACACACACAGCCACACACGCTGCAATTAGACCACATCTGAGGAGCATTACCCGTTCCTCCAGTGTTTACACAAGGTCAGTCCTGACGAGAGAAAGTGGGAGGTTCAAATATTCTGACACTCACTGTAATACCTTACTCTACACTTTGGCTAACCATGTGTTTTCCCTGGGGTTAAGTATGGTATTACTTGATGTTTAGTTTAATGAACGTCAGTGCTAATTGACAACTGATGCAATTCATAAGTGTATGGGAATGTTGGTCAGAATGTGTTTCCACATGACATTTGTTTGTTTGGTCATACTCGTACCATAGTGGTGTCTTGTGAAAACACCTTGGCCACTTAAGGATACGGTACAAATACGGTGTGTGGCATTGGATCGAAGCATGTTTTTTTGAATGGACTTTGAATGGTGTCATTTTAAGTGTCCCTGTACTCATTAACACATACACCTACGCTTTACATATGGAATTCCTGGCAACTGCCTAAATGTTGCACATTACTGTATAGACACAGGTGTAGTTACCCATCTGTCTCTATGTCTCATTATCTTACACAACTGGGGGATGACTGCATTTCAAAGACAAGTTAAATACCTAGGGTTTTTTTCTCTTGTGGAATAAGTGACCTGTATTTTGTAATTGTAAGGAGAAGAGGATGGAGGGAGGGAGAGGAGAAGAAAAACTGGAAAAACTTGATTGAACATTAAAGCAGTTGGGAATTCATATCAAAATCTGCAAAGTTATATTTAAAAATAGCATCATTCTGAATCTCTATCACAAAGAGACTGAACTAAGTTTTTGCACTGGACTTTCATAATATTGAGATATTTTGAAATGAGTAATAATCAGCCATTTTTTTTGTTGTTGTTGTTTCCATTTTTTAATGTGTACTCATTATCAGTATGCAGAAATTGGTCCTTTATTTCAGGAATAGTGTGTTCAAGGATGATGGTAATGATGGTATGATGTACGATTATGCTAATGACAAGGCAGAAAGCCATAGTGTGTGAGACCTGCATTATACTAAGAGATTAGTGAACCATAATTGTTGTGTAGGTGCTTCCCACTCAGGCTTCAATATGTGCTACTTTACAAACCCCCATCTATTTTTTTCCGTCTTTCTATCTGACATTTCTCCCCACCTCTCTCTTCTCATGGCCCCCCCTTCCCACCATTCCTCGACCTGGTTCTTGATCCCTACACTGGGAGCAGATACTTCTGGTAGGATTAATATTTCTGCCACTTTGATGTCAAGAACTGTATTTTACAAAGACAGAGTTAGGATGAGAGGGCGATGGGCAGAGAAAGAATAAGACAGAGGGTATGAAAGAAGGAGAGGGATAAAGACGCAGAGAAAAGGAAACTGAAAAGGTGGCAGAGATGTGAGGGATCCTCACTTGGCAGCCAGATGTATAATCTCTGTGTGTGAGTGTGTGTGAACAATCGTGTGTGATTTTGCACGTGACTGGTTGCACAGTGGTGTGTGTGTGGGGGACCTCTGTTGGCAGCGACTCGGTGCTCCCACCCCAGGCTGTGTTTGCAGAGGCACTCACCGTTGCTGTGGGCTAGCGGAGGTCAACAAGGGGGTACAGGCCAGGCTGCTGTTCCTCATTGGCTCCCAGGCAGAGGCTCTGGCCTTGGCCATTAAGCCAGTCACTCACAGCCAGCTGACCCCTGACAGCCTATCAGCTTACTTGGCCTGGAGGCTGAGAGCAAATAGACAAAGGCAGAGGCGTCGGGGAGGGTTATGTTATTGGAGAGAGCTTGGAAAGAGATGGAGCAAGGGAGAGGGATAGAAAGAAAAGGAGAGAGAGACTGAATGAGTAAGGCTCTTTAGCATGGTTTCAGCTGAGGAGCCAAAGGTGAGAGCAAGTGGTGGGCGAGAGCGCCCTTAATCTGTGGCTGACGAGGGCACCAGGAGCCTCCGTACAATAATTACATTAGAGTCAAATGGATCCCTGTATCTGAAAGCAACACATTTATGCCCTGCAGGAGAATCCCTGGCTAATTGTAATCCACCAAGACGGAGCAAGCGCAAGAAGTGCCTACCTTTAAAGTGAGGAGATTTAGGGAGAATGCTTTTGTGTGAATTATTGTGTGCTTTAAGTGCATGTGTGTTTGTCTTGTTTTATGAATTCTATAAGTCCAATGGTTGTACAAATAAAAAGAAACACTTCAAAGGGAAAAAATATGAGCATTGTAACCATGTCAATGGATGCATCCTGGGAGTAGATATCTGTGTGCATCGATATGCATTCTTGTATTTACATGCATTAAGGCTCTTGGATGCAATGTATGTTGGTAGCACTGCTCTTGGCATTGCTTGAGGGATAGGTGGATGGTGGAATGGAAGAATGACGAGATAAATTGCAGAAGGAATGGATGGATGGAATGAGAGGGGGTTAGTATATCTAGTGAGCAGAGCCAGGCGCAGCCGGAGGGGAGGAGAGGTTGATCTGTTTAGTGTCCATCTCCTGCCAGCTTTCACTGGTCATTAAAAGTAGGCTGTTATCAGACAGTGCAGGGAGGACTACCCAACCAGCCCGCACAGTGCTGCGTCTTCAGGTAACAGCTCCTTATCTGTTCACTGATTGCCTTCACGCTCCCAATCCGTCTGACGTTGGCGTCTCAATCAGTCTTTAAATAATCTGCCTCCTCATGGAGCAGCAGCACAAGGAGGTCCGCCTCCATACCTCCATCTCTCTCTCTCTCTCTCTCTCTCTCTCTCTCTCTTTTTTTTCCCTGCTCTATCTTTCTCTTTCCTTGTCGTGTATGAGTTGATGCTGAATATTAATGTGAGAAAGCTTTCTGTCTCGTACACTTAGAGGAAATAAACAAACAAGTCTCTAAATCTGCCTGGGTGTACTATGCTCCCTTGGAGCATGTGTATGGTGCACAGCCCAATCCCACAGATCTTAGTGTTCGGCTTTGAGCTGAAGAGCCAGCGATTCACACAGCAATGCTGACATTACATTCTGGGCCTTACCCTCTGAGAGGTTACTAACAAATACAGAACAACGTGAATAAAGAGAATTATTTGAAACTATTTGTTTAACAAATTTTCATAGTAGCTTACATGTTGTTATTGTTTAGAAATAAAAAAAAAAAAATCTTTGCCATTAATTTTATCATGATTACCACAGTGTTCCTCACACCAGTGTCAGTATTTATAACATGGATACCCGACAAATTAATGAGCCAGAAAGGAAGACATAAATCATATGGAGTCATTCTTGGCCTCAAACTATTATATGACTGAAGAAAAAAATCAACTTTTACCTCAAAGTTGTTGAAATGTTTAGCGCAACTCTACGGCAACGCTAAGTTGAGCTGGCAAGTCACGCTGCCAACAGCAGGGCTGACATGCTACACCAAGCCTCCCACTCACCTCCCACCCCGGCCCACAGTACAAGACCACTACTGCTGTCAACTCCACAGTTGTTATCTCTCCTACACTTGGAGCGGGAGGAGAAGCAAGAGAGGTAGAGATACAGTGAGGGATAAGTTATTCAGTAACTAAAACAACTGTAAAGAGGGAATGAAGGGAAGAGTGAGATAATGAGGGAGCTGGCGAGTGAGCAACGGGCGAGAAATCTCATTCACACTCTTCTTTATTTTGAATTTACGAAAAGAAATTGCTTTCCTGACTTAATACAGCATATTGATGAATATGTCAATTCAGAAACAAATATCACCACTTTCTTCTCTGTGTCTTTACTATGGGAACTCATAAATTAAAGGACAAAGGATGCTGACTGGGTGAAACTGAAGATAAGAAAGTGCTCCTTTGTGTCTTTGCCTGGATTGAGAGGTCTCAGTCTACCTCTATAATTCTCCATCATTATAAACTGACTGCATGAGGAGGACTTGGGTTTACTGGGAGAAAATGGCATAATCATTTTCAAAACATTCAGATCTCAACCATTCTGAAGATAGAAAAATATGTAGTTTGTCTGCAAGTTTTAACAGTAAACATGCTTTATTTTTCCTAAAACAAAACCTAGTTCATGCCATTATTGAGCCTAAAAAATGTCAACAGAAAGAGGATCCTTACTGAATTTTCATCCCCCCACCACCCAGCCAATTTGTGAGGATACCACTCCACAGGTGCTGTTGGATTGAACAATGAGTGAGTTACTGAAGGGGTATGGTTTGTTGTGCCTCACATACAATGACACAGGGACAAATATGATGAAAACATCCTACAGTACATTGTTTTTCAAACACTGTGTCCGCTATTTAATTATTGCCACTACTGCAATGTCATGTAGTAGCAATAATAAGTGCGGAGGGCTTTTAATTTAAAACAATGGATACAGGAAGTGAGGTTAGGTGGTGTCTCCTGGCCGAGGCAAGGGGCTAACAAGCACCCCAGATGAGAAAGAAGAGAAACATTATATATATATATATATATATATATATATATATATATATATATATATATATATATATATATATATATATATATATTGATATTGATTTTAAACATTGATATTGATGCTACATGCATACACAACTCATGTCCCAAGACTAGCCAACAGGCATACCGGGTCAGATCCCACTCGGCTGCCACATTGGTGAGCTAGTGGACCATCAAAAGAATCCATTAGGTTTACTTGGGCTGCCCCAACCATACTGACTATTGGGGACTATTGGGAAAAATCATGTTTCAGATGCTGTTGAAAATTGGCAGCAATCACAAGTTGCACATTTAAACTATTTACTGTACACTGTATACTTTCAATTTAGCCCTAACTAATGAGGGAAGACCGTGCCTAGTATTTGTGTTACAGTGTTGTGATCAGTGAACAGTGATGGGAAGGTTTTTGTTTCAGCAGCTGGTAGCAGCTCCAGTAGATGGTGTAATAGTGACTGTACTTATTGACTGTACTCATACCTCAGAGTGAGTCAGATAAATGAACGTTCCACCTCTGTCACCACTTCACTGCTGATGTCATATGGGATTTTAGACTGTAGGTGACAACCAAGTAATAACTCCTCTATCTCTCTACGTCGATCTCTCTCTCTTTTTCTTTTGCTTGCTCGCTCACTCCCTTCCACCTCCACCTAGAAAGCATACTTTCATTCCTCAGTTATCTGTCTCTCTCTGTCTGCCCCTCCAGTCCCTCTCTGTCTCTCCTTCCTCGCCCCTGCTCTCATCCATGTGATGTGTGATATGTATCATTGGTTAAGACTACTCCAGGCCGGCATGTTGACATTCCCCCGTGCCTCTTCATCTCTCCCCGCAGAGCTGAGTGGTGTTGAGTTGTGTTGATTAATGATATTGATCGCTCCACACACTGCTTGACTTTCAGTGAATGAGGGAGGGGGAGAGAGATGGAAAGAGAGAGTAGGAGAGAGAGAAAGAGAAATTGGAAGAAAAAATAACTCACTCACTCTTGATACAGTTTTTTTTTCCATGCTCTGTTTCCATGGAAACCATACCATAGGGAAAGGGATGGATGTAGTGTAGATGCATAGAAAAGGCGAAAGAAAACACAACAGGTCTGGCTCACAGGTGATGAGGTTACGTGTAAGTTCACATATCTGTGGCTTTCTGCTGCCAAGTTCGTCCCTAATGAACAATAGGAAAAAAAAAACAGTGTGGAGGTGTCATCAGCATATGCGACAACGCATCAATGGAACTAAAAGCAGGATGTCAATATCCTCTCAGGATGGTCTCCTTGACGCCTGTTAAGCTGTGTCAATAGCAATGAGGAAGTGTCAATACCTTTTTACGAGTGGAGAATGTTGCTCTGATAGACTTAGTCACATGGATAGATGATAAAGATGAGGATCATTAGGTGTCCTATCTGGAGAAATATACTGACTCACCGCTACCAGTAAGCAGTTGCTGTCACTTTATGCATTGATAAAAACACTGTTTTAAAATGTTTTTAATGGCAGTTGGTAAGATCATGACTTCATTAAAAAAGATTATTTGTGTTAAAATCAGATGGCATTTGATACTTGTGAAGGGAATTTCCCCTTGTGATGCTTACTATTGGAGCTTCCTCTCTCCCAGGCTTGACAGGACACATGGGGAGAGTCATACCACAACTATGGTGGGGTTTGCAGGCTCCCATGAAAGCTTAAATCCTAGGGAATTGTATTAAAACACTGGTATGAAGACTGTGTGTGTGCGTGTTTGTGATGGTGTGTCAGTGCAAGACAGGATGCAGAGTGTGTGAACCAGGGTCTGTCCCACTGAATCAGCTGGCGTACAGGAAGAATGGAAACATAATAAGTGAGAGAGGTTATTTGAGAGTGCAATGTTTTGTCACTGTTCTGTGTGACTAAGTTCCATCCACCCCCCCTACGCAAATAAACAGGCACCCAGTTTCATTCTGCTGAACTGATGGTAACTGAGCTGGGCATAACCTTCCTAAGGTGTCACTACAGCTAACATCAGCCCAAAACAGAAACAGGAAAAGGTGACACTGACACTACCTTGTCACATGTGGGCACAACCACTAATTCAAGTGCCCCTTGATTCTGGTAAATATTCATGAAACTGAGATTGCTCATTTTGTGTATGTACTCCTCAAAGTGCGTGTGTGTATAAAATTAATTCTGGTAGCTTATTTTCGTTTGTTGTTGTTTTTTTGTTTTTTTTGTTTAATGTGTTCAGGTGCAATTTTGACAACTATATGCATTTTTGGTTGTGCGTGTGCTGCCCAGCCTGTGTGCACTCATGCTCTCCACTGTCTGGCCTTCTCTTGTTCTCCCAGCTGTCCTAACACTGGTCTGTGTTGACAGTAAACACAGCTGCAGGTCATGCAGGCCCCACTCTGGTCGGACATGGGGCTCTGAAGGCCAGTGGGGGAGAGGGCATACAGGGAGCGAGAATATACAAGAATGGGAAGGTGCAACAAGAGGAAAATGCTCTTCTTTAGTCAGGCACAGTGTACTGTAGAAGAGGAGGAAGTTGTTAGGAAGGAGAAGAGGCACATCTTTGTGCCATTCTGCTCTTGTTGTAGCTGACAGTAGCAGGCCAACTGGAGGAGGAGGTGAAGAGGAGGGGGGGCAGAGAAGGGCATAAGGGCAGACATATTACTCTAACAGCAAAGACAGGATTGAAGAAGGAGGTGGAGAAAGCCATCGATTTCCCCCTCTGATTAGAAAAAGGCAGTAACAATGCGGGAGATAGGTTAAAGACTTTTAGAAGACTGAAGAAAAAAAGTTGGTCAGGAAAGAGAAATATAGACGAGACAAAAAAATTGGGTAAAGTGCAAGCAAATAATACCTAAGTTAGTGAAAAACTACCAACTTCTTGAAGTCAGAATCAAAACACATCCAGTAACAGCAGACAGTAAGTGACCTGTACCCATGTGTGCCATTAAATCTCAATACCATCAGACATTTAAATTTCAGAGACTATTTCCATAATTGTAGATTGGATGTATCTTTATAGATCAATATGTTGTGATAAATCATCTGTGACTATATATTTTTAACAGATGACATTAGCATTACTTACAGACACACTGCCATTAGAGGTCCATGACCTTTGTATTCGTGATTGATAGATTGTCTGACCCTGTCTACATGTCGTGGCCCTTGCTGTAAGAGACACGTTGTTTTGGTAACCTACCTATCTCTACATATACACTACCCCATGAAGGTCCTTGTGATGGGAAGAGAAGAAGATATGTGAGGGTATACAGACACATACACAAACACAGTCACACAAACTCCCCTTCACCTCACTCCCATCCATACACATCAGCACACACATGCACACCCACACACGTTAGCACCAAAAAAAAAAAAAAAAAAAAACATTTGACGTGTTCCTTTCCGGCCCCTAAGGACAGATCAGGCACAGCTGTGACTTGGGAGGTCACGAGGCTCGGAGGGGTCAGACTGAGCAGACTCTGAGAGAGCCCAACGCAGGGTCATAGGTCACTCCCAGCAGCCCTAGCGGTGTGAAAGGTCATGGGTCAGAGTCTCACCACGATGCGTCGGCAGGGTAGGGTTTCAAAAGGCGGCTGGGGCCAGTGAGAGGCACAGATTTATAGATACTGAGCTGAGCCCCGGTCCTCAGCCCGAGGTAATTACACAGAATATGAGCATGCCCGTTGAGGCTTGGCCGCCATATTTCATTTCCACCCTGAGCCCCTGTAGACTGAAATAATACATGAGATAGCCAGGGAGAGACGAGAGGCGAGACCAGGGGGCAGAGAGCGAGAGAAAGGAAGATCCATTGATGCAAGGGAAGAAGAGATAGAAAGTGACGGATAGAAAGAGCAAGGGAGAGAAAAGGAGGAAAAAGAGTGTGAGAATAATCAAGTTACAAAGTCAGAGTGAGAGAAAGAGTGAACGCGAGACTGTGTAGAGGCAAAGGCAAAGGGGTCATATTTGTTACTAAACAAAACTCCATTCTTAGCAACAAGACCTTTGACGTCAGATTCCAGTAAGACAGGGAGAAGGTCACAGGGATCATCCCCGGGGAACGCCGGGAGCCGGAATGACACGAAGCATGGACAGCAGGGAGTGACAGCCTCGCGAGAGGAGAGGAGCACAGGAACAGATGGAGCGAGGGAGGGGAGTGAAAGAAAAGAAGAGCCCAGAAATTAGATTAGTTTAGAAAGTGAAGTTGTGATGCAGCAGGCTTGATATCCTGCTCGGAGCAGTTTCCCGTGAGAACCTGATCGGGCCACTGCGGGCTCAGCAAGACAGTTCAAACATATTTACCCCTTGTTGGAAGGTACAAATTAAATTAGGCTCTTCCACAAAGAGGAGATGTTTTCCCCTTCTGTTCTGATGTCATGGTAGTGGGGCGGTATAGAGTGGGGGTCGGCCCGCTCTGGCCTGCGTGCATTTATCTTAGAGGCCATTCATCTTCCAATAACCCAACACCCCCGTCTCCTTTTCTAGATCCTTCTGTCCCTTTTGCTAAACACTGTATCAAAGTCCTTCTCTGCCAGGTTACCCAATGTACACACATAAATGCAGACTACAACAAATTAAATTCAAGAGCAGGTCACAGCTCTGTCCTCCTCTCATCACTAACTGTATCATCTCTCCTTCCTTGTCTTTCTCTCATCTTCCCTTCTCCCCCCTCCTCCCCTTCTTACCCTGTGTTATTTGAAAAGAGTACATACTGTGGAACAACTGGACAAACCCATCCTTTTGTTCCTGCCTTAACAATACAATCGCAGGTTTCATTGGAGATCATTACAGTAATTGCTTCAAAATTACATTGACTTAAGCCTTGGCTACAGCCCATTCTCTGAGTACATCCAGGTCCTGTCACACACACAGTCTGTGCTGCACAGCAGTGTGTGACCTTAGACCAGGAACTGGGAGGGTCGCTGTCACTTAGCCTTTGGTGCGCCTGGCAGGATTGCAGCATTCCTGTACTGGAATGAAAAAAATATTTCCCTTTTTTACTTTGCTTCACTTTTTGTACAACTTTTTTTTTCTCTCTTTCTCTTATGCCATGCTCTTTCTCCCTTTCACTTTCTCTTCCTGCTCATTACTCTTTCATGCTTTTTTATTCTCATTTCTATCTTGTGTTGGTGGATCATAAATGTTTCCAGATAGTATTCTGAAGGACAGCACAGGGAGGCCTTCACCCTCCAGCCTCTCGTCCTGTATTTATAGAGAGCAGCATCTGCTTCCAATGCTGCTGATTTTTCGGAAAGAGAGAAACAGTTTGATGACTCAGCCAAGAATTTCGATGAAGGTTCATATAGGATACTTCAGGAGTTTAAAAAAAATACTGGATTTACCAGTCAACTCATCTTGGCTCTTTATCGTGTGTGTCACCACACGTGTGTTTGTATACACACACAACACACACACTTAAAACAGCCCCATGACCTCTCCCTGAACGCTTATGTACCCCTACCTTAACTCTCCCTGCGAGACCAAGTAAACCACCACTGTGACACTCCGACAAAAAAAATCCTTGAGAGTCGTACAAACACACAATAAATCAATTCATTATTTACGAGTGAACTCATTCAGAAAGGAAGCATATGTAATCTACTCATCCATGCTGAGAGGATGCTGAGAGAGAGAGAGAGAGCAGAGGAAGAGAAAGAGAAGTGGGGTGTGTTCGGGGATGAGGCAGGCGGCCAGCTGAGAACGAATTCTGTTTCTGTTTCTAACTCCCCAAAGAGAGGTGGGAACCAGTAAACAAACAAACCGAGTGAGAAAGTGTTTCCTTCTTTAATGACAAAGGGAGAGGCTGAGAAAGGCAGGGAAGGAGGAAAGCATGGCTAGGAGCTGGCCCACTGTGTCAGCTGTCAGCCTCTGTGTGAGAGTGTGTGTGTGTGTGTGTGCGCCCTCTGCCCTGTTTGTATGCAGGCCAACAGCCTACACAAAGACACAGAGGGGGCATACACACAGATGGGTAAACAAAGCCATTGTTTACTATTTTGTTTTTTATTATGTTGGGAGAGATTAGTTGTTATTGATTTTTCTCAGTCAGGGCCAAGCTGAGTGGAGGCAAGTGGTAAACGTTCCCATCAGTGGCCATATTTTCATACACACACACTCAGAAACACACTCACACAGAGTCTCACCCCTCCACAGTACCCCACTACCATTGAGTCTGTCACGCCCCTGTCAGTTCCTATCACAGTGTGTCTACCTGAAGTATGCAGATGAGGCCTTTGTGGTCCTCTGTCCCAGCCTGGATGCCCATTCTTTTGGGCTCAGGTCTATTATGGCCTGAGCCTGGGGCGGGTCTCCAGCAATCCACACTTACACACACACACACATGCACACGAACACACACACAGCACTCCTGGGGTCATAGCCTTTCAACCTCAGGGGCTCGACTTCTGCCACCGCAGCCTGACAAATCACCCCACGACACACAAAAAAAGCGCCAGGGCCCCAGCGTGAGAGGGGCCCAATTCCAAGCAGCTCCTCCAATCTCTGCTCTGTTACAAGCAACGCCAGCAAGCTTCTATTACCCTACTCCCACTGGATTTGGACAAAGGGGAGGAAAGAAGATGAGGGGAAGGATAGTGGAAAAAAAGAGAGAAGGCTGAAAGGGAGAGATGGGAAGGGAGAAAGAGATGGGAGGAAGAAAGAGACATTTGGGTTCTTTCATTTGGTGGACTATGATAAATGGCCTGGCCTTTAGCTGGTCTGTGCTCCCCCAGCGCTCTCTCTGGGCCTCCCCTGACAAGAGGGTCTTTGAGGGAGAACGGACCCCACAAATATTGCTCTTTGTCCCAGACAGAACATAGCCAAGACCCCAATGCTCCGACTTTAATCAAGTAAAACCAGCAAAGCAAGGGTGTGCTTTTATGTGTGAGAGTCAATCACTATGTGAGTGTGTGCGCATCTACTATTTAAGTACTGTGCATGCATGTGTGTGAGAAGGAAAAGACAGAAGAGACAGGAGGGGGGGAAGTCTGGAGAGGACTGAAGAAAAGTCAGCACACACTACATTACACTGGCACGTCTCCCCATTACTCCTTTTAAGACATTCAGTGCTTTGCCTTAGGGGTATGTGGGTAGATTTGGGAGAAGGCTGAATTCAGATAGACCCTAAAGGCATATTACAAACTGACTCAGCGATCAAAACAACTTGTGAAGTTCACCTCTAACAAGGGGAGGTCTCAGCAAGACACAAATGTCTGGGATAAATTTAAAAAAAACATTATTTTTTTTCATACTTAATGTTAAATTAACAAGTGCACATCTGTTTCACATGGCTGCTCTCTTAATTTTCCATCACCGTGTGCTTTATTCAGCTGTTCAGTGGATATATTACGAATGTGTTTTGATGTGTCGCTTGCCCGTGTTTATTGTGACAATTGTATGTGGCCAACTAATAATACAGTGTATCAGGTGCATCGCACTAAGTGCACAAAGGCAAATTATCTAAATTAAGGCGTTACAATCAAGTTAAAAAACTGATTAGCAAGGTTGACAAAAATATTTGAAAAGGCAAGCGTAAACGCCTTTAGTGTCATAGACGAAGTTTTATGGTGGATTAATTGTTTATGAGAAGGCCTACTGGCAGCGAGGGTGTAAAGGGTAGAATTACACACTCAGTAAAATTAATGCTCAGGTCTTTTCAAGGAGGGGGGGAACTTGAGTAAGACTTCTCTAATACACTGTGCTAACCCTTTTTTTTTAAATCCTTATTCTCGAACGTTAGCGTGATACTACTAAGGGTCCATGACTGTCTATAATGATGTGTTTAGAGGATTGTATAAGAAAGAGTATGTGAGACAAAGTGAGGGCACTTTGTTTCACATAGGCCACTCTCCACCCACATGAAGTTGTGGGTGGAGAGTGGAGGTTAGAGAGCTTTTTTTTTCTTTTTGTCAACCCATAACATTAATTTCTAAGCCCTCCTTCGCCTTTTACTCTTCCTCTTCCTTCAATGTCACAGTCGTCTTCCTTTTTTTGCCCCCGGCCATTCTTGAGGGATGGATTGGGGTTTAAACTCAGATCACCTCCTTGTTTTTTGTTTCAAAGCAGTCTGCTCTCTACCAGTATATGTGTCTGTGTGTGTTTGTGTGCACACATTCGTTTCTGTTTGCACATGAATGGGTATGCTATGAGCATTTGCATGTATACATCTGTGTGTGTGTGTGTGTGTGAGTGAATGTGAGTGGGCTGTGAGGGCAAACCTCAGTGCCACACAGTGCCATGGTGCCATAATCCCCGCCCTTGCCCAGTGGCCCAGATTATATCCAGGCTTTGATCCACCCCCTAATCTGAGTTTACAGTCTTTGGGCTGAGGGTGGGTACTCCACTCTGCCTGCCAGCTAGATTCTGCTTGCTTCTTTCCTTCTTCCCTTGTCTGTCTGCTTCCTTACTGCCCCCCCACTGAGGAGCTGGCAATTGAAATCAGCTTTAGAGTTGCTTAAAGAAGCAGGCAGAATTAGGCCCTTTAATGCCTGTCATGGTCGAAGATTATATCAATGGCTCTTTTTGTCACCGCTACATTGGTGTCAATGGAAAAGCAGCAAGACTGCCAGAACGAGACAAAGGATACATTTTTAGATTCAGTTGTAGTTTATCCTGTCTCTCTCTCTCTCTCTCTCCCTCCCTCTGCACATATGTGCACACACACACACACACATACATATGAGGGTGTATGCACATACAACACACACGCAAATATTCATATGAAAAAAAAACTTAAACATGTGTTGCTTGTTTGAGTTAAATTGTAGTTTTGCCAGGGTATCAAGTGATGTACATTTTGTGATTGTAAAATCAACTTCAGTGGCAACCTCTTTTGAAGTGGAGTGTGGTTCATTCGTTCAGGGTCAAACACATACATAGTCTCAATTGGAAACAAAAGCCGGAGTCTTGGCTGCGCTTTAATGCTACAGTGAGTCTGATTTACTGCCCATCTGCAACTGCACAAACACTCTTTGACTAGGCCTGGACTAAATGAATAAGAGAGCAGGAGACTCACTGTCGTTAACCAATTTACCAGTTTATATAAACAAGCCCATGGGTGATTAGAGCAAGCTCTTCCTAAAGTAATAGTTTACAACACAGCACATTAAAAATAATTAGCCCTAACACAATAAAGTTGGAGGAATTTCAGGACCACAAGACTGGGCCGAGTTAGTGTATTAGGCCTCATGCTTGATGAGCTGCTCTGTATTAGCTGGTAACATTTGGGGTTAACAAAGCTCAAAAAATGTCCACACTTACTGAGATAATTGACAGTACGGCAGTATTACACGCATTGTTACACAGTGTGATGCAATTACATGTTGTTGTGGTATCTGAGGAAGGAAATAAAAAAAATGTGAGAATATGCTACATATTAGCTGATGATATACTTTTAAATTAGCATGGAGCATTTACCCACTCACACATAAACCCCCCTCTCCCACCACCTCTCACACTGTTCATTTTCACACAGTGAAGAAGGTCACATTTCCTCACCTGGCGTGAAATTAGCTCTCCTTGTTTATATTGAATGTAATGAAAATGGACACAGCAGAGGGAGAAGGGGGAGCTGAGCGAGAGGTGGAAAACAACATGTGGAAACAAGTCAGGGTTTATTACAGAAAATCTCTTTTGCACTTGTACAAACCAAAGTAAGTCCACTGCTCAGTGAAGAGAACACTGCGCACCACCAGTGTATCTGTAGTATCACTCTGACACACTCATCATGTCAGTGCTGAGCTTTAAACACCTCCCCTGCTTTTCTTGCTACTCCACTGAATAAAACCACATCCCACACATGTACACTTGAGTGTGGAACAGGTGCAGGAACAAGCTGACTGACCAACACACACATACACACAGACACACACTACTCTTCTCAGTCAGATGTGAGTCTAATTCAGCCTCAGGGGATGGGAGTATGGCAGTGGTAATACCTGAAACACTCCACTTCTCATTTCCTGGTGGTTTGGAAACCTCCCCCGCCCCCCTTACTCCCGCCTTGACTGCATTCACACACAAGCACACATACGCAAGTAATATGCATACATGAAATACATGGAAAACATGACCCTTGAAAATGAGGGATGTCATCTGCAGCACCTTTGGAAGGCCCAGGCAGTCATGAGTTATTTGTCTTGCTTATTGGCAGAGGTTGACCAATTAACGCCCCAGTGCTAGGTTCAGATCACTGGCTCTCTGCATGGTGGTGGAGTGTGAAATGTGCCATAAATCCAGGGCATGGCCCACAGCACACAAGGGTGGCAGAAAAGACTGGCAGAGGGTTCCTCTCACTGATGTGAATAGGAAAGCATGGTTCACAGGGCCCGGATGGCTGATCCAATTAAGTGCTATCTTCCGACAGTCATTGCTTTCTGGGAGAGATTTTATTTTCAAATTATGAGCACTTTTTTGTTACTCTGTTATATAATGCATTTGACTTGATTTGACTGAGAATATTTAAATATCAAGGCTGAAATAGTTGCAGATGTTTTTTGAATTTTGCAGCTTAACACCTGTAGAACTGCAGATGAGAGCAGCGTGATTCCTGAAGGAAGATCTGGCCCTGAGGCTTCTCCTGTGAGTGACGAACCTTAGATCCTTGAATATGTTCTCAGACAAGGATTCTCAAACAATCACTTACCAGGTATCTGAGGCAAGTCAAGGGGTCGCTGGCCTCTCTTGTTGCTCACTGATAAGAGAACCATTAGTCCAGAATTATCTACAGGTAGGTGCAGAATGGTGAGTTCAAAAGGTTAAAGAGGAGTAAAAGGTCACTTAAATGACAAAATGTAGACAGACTTTTGTATTGGCAACTAATTGATGTCATGTTGTTCTCTGTTCTATCCATTCATTTTTGGTGTTCGGTGACTTCTGGTGAAGTCTTGACTTTTATTGACTGAATTCTTGAAAATGAAACAAGACATAAACAAGGTCCTCCATACTAATGTTGTTCATCTGTCAGTTAGAGCAGCCATCCACCGATTGACATGTCAGCTGCTCACCCTTGACCTAGATCACAACAGTGCTATGACCTCCAAGCCTGTTTAAGAGCAGATAGATCATGGTCTAATAAGCTGGGCATCCCCCCCAACTTATATGGCAATAAAAATAGGGGGCCTAGAGTCTCCTCACTAACACCTCTAAGCATCCCATCATCGACACTTAGTAATATGACTCTGAATGTGAATCTGTCAGTCTGGCCAAAAGGACCCTGAGGGGTGTGAAGGTTGTCTATAATGCCGATGGCACCTCATTCTAAGCCACACCTCTAAATTTGGCTGACTATTGGGCATCTTTTAGCAAGGGTCAACCTGAGATTCTCTCCTCTTCCTCTCTCTTTTTCACTGGAATAAGAATTGTGTCTAAATGACTTGGCATGGAAAGGATGTAAATGAACACTGGGGGTTGTTGTGCTAACATCCAGCCAAGGTCATGCGTCCACCTGTCAACTCATGTTTGGGACTAATCGTTTATGTGCCTGCACCACTCTACGTCCATTCCTTCATTCTCTCTGTGTCTGTCACACACCTCTCCCATTCTCTTTAACTCAGTGTCTTGTTTTATACCACTTCTTTTTTAATCTGTGCATCTTTTGTCATTCTCCACCGTTTACTTCCATTCACCCAGCCCCTGCCGTGTCATTACCTGTTAACCCATAGCTAATGACTTGTCCTATGAGAGTATATTGTGGTCACCTTGGAATAATTCCAAACATGTTAACATGTATTAGGGAGAAGCTCACACATAGCTTTTGCTGCATGCATTTAAAGTATTAGTACATTGGTGGGTTACATTAGTTGTGTTTTTATTAATAATCAGTCAAAGTCACAAGGAAAATGCACTTTTGCAAAATACATGAATTTTTAATTATTAGGGGTAAAGTATATAAATAAATCAGATATCAATTGTACATTGGATTTTTTTGATTTGTTATCCTATAGGTCTGTATATACTAAGTAATTATCTGTGTAAATAACGTGTGAGATGCCAAGATAGACATTTTTATGCTGAAATAGTTTTGTGTTTGCATGGTCATGAAAATATTTAAATGATACGTTTTTAGTTAAAATCATTGTAGGAACCTTTAGACTAATTAAAAGAAAAAAATTCCCACATAGTATTTACAAATTGGTGTGGCACCCTTAGATATCTGCAGTGTGTTTCTACACACACACACACACACACCTTTCCTACCTTGGCCTTAGACTATCACTACCACGGCCACGGCCACTGCCTTGCTCACTGGTCTGTCCGAGCCACGTAAAAATGTGGCAGGTTGCAGAGTTCAAGTCCTTCGAAATGTGAATCGAAACAGCTGCCCCTAATCACTAGCACAAGCTGGGCTTAAGGGCCTCTCAGTTTCACCCCTCATCTGCCTGGAATTTTGAATTTCCTGAGCGGAGATCAAATGGCAGTCCGAGTCAGTGAGACCTTTGATATATGGACACCCATCTCGCGAGGGCCTTCTGCATCGGGATTTACGCTTGACAACACACTCGGTGTCACCTCCGCTCCCGACGGACGCTCTGCGACCTCTGGAAACATTGGGCCTCTTTGACAGGACAGGAGACCCCCCCCACCAAACCCCCCCTGGTGTGCCCAGCAGTTATTTATTAAATTTGTTGTGCCCACCATGGTATGGTTTCAGAAGGCCACTTAGTTTTGGATTGCACTCTGGATTTTTCAATTATGTGGTTCATTTCACCTGCTTGTGTTCCTTTACCCCCCAGGATCAAGGGCACGGGAGATCACATTTAATTATTTCAAAACAAGAAGTCTCAAGCAGACCCCACAGATCTATAACACCGTGCTTCCCTATCTATTGCTCCATCACCACTACTTCAAATAAGCAGTGTTTAGACTGTCAAAAAAAGAAACTGAGAACCTCCTTCCTCTGCCTACGATCACCACATTACTGATGTCAATAAGGAAATTTGTCTACCTATCAGGAGGGTAAATAAAGGGGCAGAATATAGGATTTCCAGAATTCCCCGCTTGTTGGGTCTCATATGGAGCACATTAGTGGACACTTTGATTGACAGGTGCTCCTGTGTGTAGCCAGAGGGAGAGGCAAAGGGAGATGGAAGATGATTATATCCCAGGTAATAAGTGAGGGCTGTCCACAGCAGGCATGAAGATGCTATCTGGACTCACTGTGGCCTATGGATTAGAGGATGTTAGTGGGTTAGGCTCTCCACAGAACAATGTGCTTATGTATGCATCTGTGTGCACATTCCTGCAATCTATCTTTGTGTGTGTGAACATGTGCATCAATGCATGTGTGTGGCAGAGATCCTTTGGATCAACACCCTATGGACACTTTTTTTTTTAATGTAAAACAATAACAGCATTGACTGGATTTTGACAGAGGTGGAATACCCTTATCAGCATCTAGTGTGTAGCTGTTGCCATAGAAAATCACATATGTAAACTATCAAAAAACTGCTGTTATGGCCAAATGTGTATCCTAATAAAATTTTCAAGTGCTTGTGTTTCTCCAAGAGCCTGTGTTTTGCTACTTGTATCAGCACCTGCCTAGGTGTGTCTGAGGATTTTTACATCACCTAGCAATAGTATTATACACTGTAGTAGATAGTAAACAGTCTGTGTGATAATGATGGTTGGGATTTTTTTTTTTTTTATTCCTCTCAGGCTTCAGAAAGTGAACCTTGTGTTATTCATCCTATCGTTGTGAAGTTTTTGTCAAAACTCCACCAGAGAAGGGTTGATTTGGCTCTAGAGGTTTTCAGGACTGCAGCTTGTGGTTGTCTTGCATTGGAAGTTTTTATGTTTTTTCTGCTACGTTAAAGGAGTTGACTCTCTGAAAAACTCTGCTGTTGCTTTTTTCTTTGTAAACCAAAGGTTGCAGAACTTTTTTAAAAATGATGATCTTGATTTTGTAAAAGAAAAAAAAAAGTGTTACGAGTGAAATGAATAATTGTTAATCCAATTTCACTCAGCAAAAGAGACAGCAAAAGTGTATTTCCTCTGTAACTGCTCTGCAGCTAACTATTTAAAATTTGCTTTGTAACAAACCCTGTTGCAACGGCAACATTTTACTATTTTCTTTTGTCTGTGTTGATTCAGCTCATGGGAGCCAAATGATGCTTTGAATGGGATGAAAATGGCCCTTCAAACTGTCTTGAGTAGTTTTGTGATTTAAGAGCTTTGTTTTTCTAAGTCTCCCGTCATTAAAATAATTCATTACCAATGAACATTGGAGGCTCTACAATGAATCAGCTGGCTTTTTTGCATTCTACTAAAGACCAAAAGAGGTGTGGTGTGTGTGTGTGTCTCAGAGGTGGTGGTGGTGGTGCTGGGGGGCTAAATGACTTCATGGTCGAAACCACAGGGGAGACAGGAATGCCGGAACCCCACCGGACAATCAGAATTTATTTTCTGCAGCATTCTGAGAATATGTTTGTATTCCCAGGGCGTGGCAGTTGAGACACCATAAGTAGGGAGAAAGCCAGGCTGTGTTTTGCCATCAGAGGTTCTTTTTAAACTTTGTTTCTCCTCAACCTGCTTATTACATAAATCAGGGTAATAAAGAGGACTGGTATTCAGACAGGGGTAAGGGTTTGCACAGTGACCAATCCCTGACCCTGGAGTGTGGAACCCCACCTGACCTTAAGACTAGGGTTCAAACGGTCAATTGCGGGTCACTGGCAGAACGGGGATGGTGGGGTGGGTGGGTGGCGCTTCATGCGTGAGGTTGTGCCTGAGGGTGTAGATTGTAATGCTTGTGTGTATGTGTGAAAGCTACAGGGTATGTAGCCTCAGATCCCTAATTAATGCTTATAATGGATAACCTACAGGTTACCCATTGGAAAATAGTGCTCTCTTACACCTCCCACCCCACCTCCTCACACACACACACACACGCACATCTTCCTTGTCAGAAATATATACAGTTTCCCACTTTGCACAGAGCAGATGACAGTGGGTTTACATGTACCACATCCACTGACTGTCCCTAGTCCTACTGTAGGCTTATCTGTCTCACTCTCACTCCCCCTTTGTCCCCCACTCTTTTATCTCTGCTATCATCCTATCTTTCTTGCCATTCATCTGTCTCTCCTGTCCTAGCCACCAGGCTGGCAATCTATCCTTCTAATGAGCTCCATGGACTCTTTTAAACAGTTGTCAAACAATGCTCACACAGCCATCATTTTACCTGGCTCAAACCAAGACATAAACAGCAGCAGCCTTGTGACAACCTGCCTGAAGAAGAGGAACAATACACTGTTTTTTTAGGATTAAAGGGCATCATGTGTGATGCAGGTACTGTTTAATCCAAAAGTTACTATTCTTTGTTTTGAATAATATTATCCTCTATTGAGTTAGCTTAAGTGCAAACCTTTAGGAAGAAATTAAATGAATGAATGAAAGTAAACAAGATGATGGCAAAAATCTACTGATATAGCTCAAGTAATATTCTTTTGTAGCTGGTCTACGAGGTGAAAATATACATTTTCTGTTCAGCACTAATCTCCCTTTCCCTTGGATAAAATCAAACATGAACAGCGAAGCTAAATCTAATCACATGTGGAATCTCAAGATGCATTTGAGATGCTCACTGCTGCCAGGTATGAACTGTTTTTCAGAATACGAGATTCTAGGTTTGAACAGAAGGGTCAGTTACTGACAGATGTAAAGAATCATCCATCATTGTGGTGTAAGAGGGACAGAGACAGATTTTAACTCCAAGCACTTGGTGAGAAAGTGTAGAGAGCCGTTCCCTGTGCTATCACTTCCCTCTAATTTTCCCAACCTCGTCCTTCTGGAGGCCAACATGGGAACATCACTCAGAGTGTCTGTACACGCCAAGCACCCAGTTCATCAGAAACACCTTCTCTGGCCCCAAACCAGACCCGTTCTCTCCTGGGGTCAGGATAACAGGCTGCAGGGCTAACACAGTGGATGAGAAATGGACCGGAGACAGTGGTGTGTGTGTATGTTTGTGTGTGCGTGCACAAGTGCCTGCTCAGCTGCATTTGGAATATATGTTTCAGTGTGTATAATGTGTATGACTAGCCTGTCAGAGGGGGCCTGTGGAGGTTACACAAACACCAGAGGAGGGTTATTTATACTTCCAGGAAATTATGGTGGTTTCTGTCAGATCTGGCCCACTCTAGTCTGATCTGGCTTGGTCTTGGTCTAGTCTTAACCTATTTCCAGCCCACACAAACCCAGCGATACATAGAAAAGCAGAATTGTGCTAATATGGCTGTCACTGACAACCCCAGTGGCCAAACTCTGTCACTCTACCACTCTGAGCCCACCTCCACAGATGGTCCAGCAGTACTTAAGAATTCACCCCCAGGGTTTTACAGCTCTGTTGTATGGAGGACTGTCACAGCACAGGGAGCATGTGGTTTAGATATGGGAACAGCATCCTCCAAGAGCTCTCATGGCCTGGCACAATAAGATGTCTCCACCCCCAGTAAAAGACAAGACAACTGGGCATGCCCTCTTTTATGATAGGGCACAGCCTACCAGCAGAGGAAGTTGATGGTGCTGATTCATGCTAAACATTGCACTTTGCATACCATGATGGAATAATGTCCATTTCAGTTTCCATTTCTTTTAAGTCACAACTTTAATTTGCTTTGTCTTATTGGCTCTATAGTTGTACAACATGCTAATAAGACTTCAGTTTCCATGTACTTAGTCAGTCAGCTAGTCAGGCTGTCAGGCAACCAGCCAGTCAGAAGATGGTGATTTACGGCATCTGTAGAAATGAAACCTGCTGTTACCTCTCGTTCAGCCGGCCACCCTTTTACTCCAAATGAGGGGAAAAAGACACAAATCAGCATTTACTAATTTGTTTATTGCTCTCGCTCCTGCTGCTGCTCCTCCTCTCTTACCCACCCTTTTACCACTCCTCCATGCATTTTTTCCACTTGCTCTCTCACACTGATCTCCCAGATAGAAAATGAAAGTGTTACAGGGTGTGATAGGTCTTCAGAGAGAGGTTGTCATGTGCATTAATGCATATATATGGAGTGGGTGTAATAAGTCCCTGAGGCATGGAGCCCCTCTGAGAAAACTGAACACATCCTGTGACAGTTTTGTTTAGCCTTGTTTTTATGCCAGTGACTCAGAAGTTGGGTTGTACTAGTCCCTGAGGTCAAAGCACAAGCTCACTGTGCACACATGTCATGTATGGATTCATGTCTGGTGGTATGTCTCTCACATCCTGCTGTGTGTGTGTATAATGGTCCATACTGGTGAAGTAAGTGGTGAGCTTGTGCTGATGGCATCTGGATAAGTGCCAGGTTGAGTCATAAACAAGCAGGGGGTTGAATTTAAGGGGTGATGTGGCGAGCAGAGGGGCAGGGAGGGGTTCACCACTGAGTGTGTCTGTCCTGGCAGGTCCCATGCTCAAATTCCACTGATACGACTTTAATCGGGCCTAATCTGCTTATCGGCCTCCTGGGGCACTGATCAGCCTAAAGTGCTTAACAGAATGCAGAGACCCATAAGATGCTGCCACTCGAAAGCATAAGGTGGGCTGTTGCTGTTTTCTTTTTTTTTTTTTTTTTTACATAATCTTATTATTTAAAACAAACTATACTTAAAGGAGTCCCTGTACCTCTGTTGCTTTTCCTTACTCCTTGACCATCCTGCAGTTTTCTTCTTCTCTGCTTTGTTTGCTTGTGACCACTTCCAGGACATTACATGGCTCACATAAAACTTATGGGATTTAACTTAGTTTTATTGTTTAAGAACATTATTTGAGTTGACATTCATAGCTTATAATCATTCTTTTCAACCACTTTCTGCACGTATTTGTTTATCTGTATGCATTGCCATAACTTCTGCATGTCTGTTACAGTGGAAAATTTTACACTTGCATAAAACAATCCCTTAAAAGACCTAAAAAGGAGCATGATAGAACATAATACTACATACAATAACAGCTCATCATACCAGACTGCCAGAGTTCACTTTGTAAAACATTTGAGAGACAAGACAGGCCAATCCTGTTGTTTGCTATAGTTGTGAAGACTAATAGAATAATTGACTTGATCTTGTAATGGGGGTTAAGAGACATAACCCCAGTTAATGAGAGACAGAGACAAATTTGTTCACGATAATGAATTTCGTTCAAACAAAGCATGTAAGTCAGCATTGTGTGTGCAGTGAAAGAAAGAGAAAAGCTCTTTGAAGAAATTGTGTGCTCTTTCTGTTCTGTCTGTATTATTCTCTTAATGCACCTGACACTGTGTGATAAGGTGAATGTGATGCTGGATGAGTTCACAGGCTGTGTCAGGGCACTTGTCACCTGTGCCACCTTGTGATCATAGATTATCAGATTAATGCTGATGCTTCACATGGGCTATCCTCAATTTCACTTGATTCAAGAGATCAGTGAGGGCGCTATTGAGGTGGAAGTGTTCTGACCTCCACAGTGTTTGATTCATTTATACACAATGAAACTGGATTGGCTCTGGCTGCTGCCATTTCTTTGTGTTCATATTTTCCTGAACCTCTGCAACCCACAGTCTCTGTTGTTTTCTCACCTTGTCCCAGTGTATGTCCTCTGCCAATCTATTTCCTGCTCCCATTGACCTTTCATTCTTCTCATACATGTCTTCTCTCAGAGGACAGGCCCTTGCATGGAAGTCCTCCTCATGTTCAATGTGATCAATACAAAGGGCAGGGACCTTGCACACAAATTCCCCCGCAGACTAAACGAGAAGGATTAAAGGCTGTAGAGACTGTGTTGTGGGTGCAAGTACGTGTTTGTGCATGTTTGTGAGTGTTTGTGTGTGTGCATGCTTTTGTCCTTCTGTGTCTACAGCGCATGCATGTAAGTGCTTCAGAGAGCATTACATTCATCATTCTAAAACTTTTATAGATAAATGGTGCTGTGATCTTTGCAGGGTTGGTCAAGTAAGCTCAGAAATCATGACCCCAGTCTGTGTCGCAGCATAAGGTCCCTGTAAGGCACACATATGCACACACAACTTTGTCTCATTTAACTTAAGGACAGGAGAGAGGGGAACTGAATGGAAAAGGGAGAGCGGAGGAGATTAACAGACAGGCAGCATGAGCAGCTGGTTGGCCATTTAGAGATTCCTATTATCCGGATGGTGTGATATTAATAGAAACTTGTAATCACCCAGAACTCTCCTCTAAAATAGATGCTTATTTCTCTGACCCTCACTGCCTCTTATGATTCGGTGGAGGTACAACACAAGAGGGCAAAGTGGTAGACAAAGGTTAACAGGTGCAGTGGTGAAAATCAAATACAAGAGCAAAGGCCTTGTGCAATTTTTGTCTCCTGTTGTTGAAGCAGAGGTGACCACTGACAGATTTATGCTCTACAAATGAAGACTCAAAGCACACTCACAAACATTAGTGATGTTACTTACTAGAAGTCTGTTCAGATATGCATATATATATTGTGTCAGTTAGAAAACATTTATTTTGATGCAGTGGTAATAATTTCATGAAAACTCCTCATAGAGTGGATATTTTTCCAATGTTAGTCACATGACTTTCCCTCAGTTTTTGAGTCCTATATTTTTCATTATACCAATACAGACATTAATTTGTAGTACATCTTGTGATACCCTTTTTTTTAGAATAATAAAAGCAATGACAACCACACAGTAGCCACGCAGGGGACATTTTCATTGTTATCAAAACTCTACAGTTATTTAATGAATTATTTCCACCTGCACAACATCTCCCCAAGTTCAGTCACTTGAGGACCCATTAAGGGCAATGAAGTGCCCCTCTTTGCCCTCTTATTGCCCTCTCTGGTTGTAACAGGGTGGAGGTCCAGCCCTCTCCACTGGGTTTATCACAGGTCAACGTGCTGCAAGGGCACACACACAAACTTACACACATAGACCACAAGCTGGACACTTCTTAGCATAACTCCTCAGTGCTATAGCACAGACCTTGCCACAGGAGGTCTGTTGTGTCATTGTGTGCATTTACAAACAGATAAAGGACAAACACACCAAAACACACGCACACTAACAAACATTCTTTTCCTATCTTTGCAACTCAAACACACACACACCCACACACACACATTTCCCCTTTCCCTTGCCCTCTGTAACCCAACATACACACTCCCAACTCCCACCTCTCTTGTCACCTCCCATCTCCCAGACCAAGGTCAGCTGTCCAGGCCTGCGGCTCTTGATGTAGAGGCTTTGACCCAACATGGTCACCTCTGTCTCTCCAGAGAGATTAACACAAGGCAGGGACAGAGAAACTCAGCTCTGCGCGGCTCCATGTTATCCCAGCCACTCTTTCTGTCTCTACTCTCACTTCTCATTCTGTCTCAGATAACTCCTCACGTCTGCAGACTGGGGACCAGGAAGAGCTGCAAATTGAATATGTCTGGCAGTCAGATCTGTGAAGACTCATGGGGGATGTTAGCGAGAGAAGGCAGACTGTAAGCGTCCACATTGTGTCACTCAGGCAACATACATAAAAGAATGTGTAGAGGAAGATAAGAGGGGTTTATTATCCTGCTTGCGTCTGCGTCTCCTTGTGTTTCCATCATGACTTTTGGTAAAAAAAAGTATTTATATTTATATATTTTTACATTTATTGATAGTGTTGCAAAGGAACGCTGCTGTGTCCAACAGTAGAAAAACATCTAGTGACATCACTGACAAGGTTTTGGTTGAAGTGGTGCTCTTAAAGATGTTAAGGCCTCTATGTTGTCTTTGTTTTCCCATTGCTCATCCTATTCCTTTGCCTGATTCTGTGTCATTATTTCTTCTGTTGGATGGGGCTGAGGGGTGGCCGCCCCGGCAGTCGAAAGGTTAAACAAAGTGCTGCGACTGTCAGGCTGAGTGAAACCAACTGGCGCTCGGCTATCAGAAGATAATCAAGGCTAATAGGTACATAATGGCTAACAGTGGGGCCGCGCTCACTGGCAGATGCATCATGGGGGACGGAACGCAGACAGCGTGACCTCGCATTCCCACCACAGCTCTCACCGCTTCAGAGTCATCAGGCGGAAAGAGCCAGACACCAGGAATTTTACCCCTCCTTTGCCTTGGGATTACTCACAGTGGAGTCGCTTTGGTTGTAATATGCATGTAGTTTGCCGCTTGTTCTTTCCTTTTTTTTGGTTTAATGTTTTATTGTTGAACTGAAGTTTTAACTTTACACAGTCTATCAATAAATGGGGCGTAAAGTGAACAGCTATTGGGAATGATATCACCACACTAGACTGAAACAGTTGAAGCATTATTCAGCACCAGTTTAGTCAGCAGGGATTTGTGTGGATCTTAGTGAGTTATAGTTCCTGAGGCATATGCTTTCACTTTTGTCTAAACCAACAAACAGAATGTTTGTGTAACTGATGGTCAAAGTGCCCAAGGTCCTGAAGGACACTTTGTTCTGAACACTGAAGATTTATGAGCTCATGAAGCAAAGAGGATGAGAGCAACATTGCGAGCCAGTATACTGTGGTAATGTCAATAGGAGAAAATACTATTCACTGTCTTCAACTACAAATTAAAAACCACATCTAGAGCCTGCATTTTGGATACAGCTGAGATTTAGCAAATACAAATAACAATGTAGCCCTCCAAACCTCAGCAACTTGACCTTGCATTCTGCAGTACATTATATAAAACATTCCTACAAGTGTGACACTTTGACCTACCCAGCAAAGAGTTAACATGTTTAAATTGATGCAATTGAGCAGAAAGGGTCACAGGATCATGTGTTAACGAATGTACACATGCTTGGTTCTCAGCGCTCTGCGAAGCATCCAGCCAACACTTCCCCTCTGACAGCACTCAGTTGCCCTGGACTCCTCTCCAAAGACTCTCTGTAAACAAAGCTCGCTTTTGTTGAGGCCCAGTGCGTCAGAACCATCATCTCCAGAGGGCAAAAGGGATATGGAGGAGAGATGTAAGGGTGGGTGGAGAGAGTTAGACAGAGAGACAGAGAGAGAGAGAAAGTGTTTAGGTGGGGGTGAAGGGCAGGGGAACTGAGACAGAGGTCTGGGTAATTGCAGCACAATGGAGATTGTGTTTGATCTCTGAGGTGTCCAGGCCTATTTAGTGGGGGTGAATGTGCCAGGCTGAGGAATGTTGTAGCTCTGAAAGGCTGAGTTTATCAGGAGTTCAGCAAGTGAGAACAAGCGGGGAGGAGGGGGGGAGTAGTAGCCTGGGAGAGATATAGACAGAAGAGAGAGAGCGACAGAGAGTTTAGCCAGGCTGCCTTTTCATTATTGGCTAATTATGTCTTTAAAGCCTCTGAGAACCTCACTGTACACACTGTTCACACATGTTGTATGTATTCTATCAGTGTCTCACTCTGTATTTGAACTGATGTGAGAAAGGCCATTCTGGTCTGTGGTGCAGTGCAGCAGCAGCAGCAGCCTCCTGATAGTGGGGCTAAACTGCTGGAGAGCAGAGAGTGCCCGCACAGAGCAGAAGGCTCTTTGAACTCTGTCTGTACTCTCTGCTGCAGAGCTTGAACTGGGTTAATCGCTATTAATATTTAACATGCTGCCAAAGTTCCAGCCCAGAAACTATATCAAAGCCAAGAGCTCCATCCAGCAGAGCCCTTTCACTACTCTTCTGTAGCAAGCTGGCTGGCATAAACACACTGAAGCTGCCGACATGAGGTTTGATAAAGTTATTTAATTCTTTTAAAATAAAGAAAGGGTTTCTCTGTGAGAACAGCGCATTAACTTGATATTGTATTTCATAAAAGTATTAGCTCTCTCTCTGTATGGATCATCAAATCAGAATCAAAATCAGGCCCATATCTTTTTTTTCCTCTGACAATTTGGACATATACAATATGTTGATATATAAGATGCAGCATTATTGACATGGATGAAAAATGAGCAGCTAGAGTAGTTTACTTTGTAATCAAAAGTGCTGGGAGGATGGGCTCAGTTATGAAACAAGTTCAGGTCGCCAGGGGGCTGCCGTTGTGTTGCTGCTGCTCATCTCTGTCTGTCTGTACTGTCAGCTCGCAAACTGGATTATTTCATCAGAGTTCAAGCCTGTATTGCCTCTGCCACTGCAGTCTTTTTCACTCTCTGCCCTCCTCTTTACATCTATCTCTCTATCTCTCTCTGTCTCCTTATCTCTCTCTCCTCTTCTCTCTTTCTCTCTGCTCCCAGCGCCAGGACCTCAAACAGCATGGTTAAATACCCAGGCCAATGTGTCGCTCTTCAAAGAGACTCAGGTAGTAGATATGCTGGCTGTGGGCCAGGATCAAAATGAACAGTTGTTGTAGAGCATTGTGGCTGCACTTCACATGGACCTTAGTCGAACCATATTAAGGGGCCCCACCTGGGCCAAAACCTTCCCACAAGGCAGCTGAAATATGGGCCCTAAGTTCTACTTCGCCCCCTCTGAAAACCCACTAATACCACGCAGGGACCCTTTTTTATTTCACTTCATAAATCAGGCCAGCAGGACGAGGAAGTTCATTTGGCGTAGAAGAGCTTATGTTAGCTTTAGTTCTGTCGTAAAGTTCCTTCTCTTGGTACATCTGCCTGCCTTATTCACCTACAGCAAAAACAACAGAAACCAAGAGCACATTTAAATGGCCAGAATTAGCTATGATTACTTTAGATTTAGAAAATGAATGGCTGTTTGTTGCCACAAGTCCTGCCTGATAAAATATTAAAGCACAGCTGAAGGGAGAGCTTTGTAGAAGACAAAGGCTGGAAGCAATTTGTGTAGCTACCAAATTAAAGTTATTCACCACCATGGGTAATTTAATTACCATTCTTTAAATGTTTGAATGACTTTGACCTCTGGAGTACTCAGGGGTCATGCAGGTGTATTTACTTAAGCTAATTCAGAATCAGTAACATGAAACAAAGTTCCAAATCAAACAGGCCTCCTCCTAGAATATCTTGTTACCAAGTACCAGCTCTTTGTGTTTGGAAATTAAATTAATATCTATCCACCATGTCATTAGGCCTGTTTTCTCAAAACCTTGAAATCTCTCATCTGCCTCACTTATCCCCCAGAGCAAACATCTCTGTGATGAGCTTGACAAGGTAAAGACAAAAAAAAGACAGAAGAAATCTAGACAATGAAAAGCAGTGAGAAAGACATAAACAACAGATGAAAAAAGCTGACAGCGTTTCCCAGGATGCACCTCTCCCAGCATGGCTCATGAATGGAAACAGGTGTGTGTGATTGTGCGGTGGGTCTTGAAGATTCGGGCCTATGTGGCATGTCTACTGCCTAGGTGATTTGGGTCAATGGAGCACATCTGGTACTAGTCACAACAGAGTGCACACGTCCACGGCCCTCAGACACCCCACCAGGCAAGTAGGGAGAGAGAGGGGCAAGGGCAAGGAAACATCTGGGTTCTCTCTTTCTTTCACTCACACACACACACACACACACACACACACACACACATGCACACGTACATTTGGGATTCTGTGCTTTTTGGGGTTGCTTGGATTCCTCCAGGTGCATCTGGACTCGGAGAGAGAAGAACAAGCGTGTGTGTGTGTTTGAGGGGGGGTACGTTTGATTGACAGCCTTGAACCAGAATGTTCCCTGAGCCGGGTGAGTAACTCTCCCATCATGCCCACTCTCTCTCTTTTCTCTTTTGTTTCTTCCAAGAGTTCTTCCCCCACTTTGTCACTGCTCCACAGTCTTCCCTTATTTGCTGGTGTTATGGAACATAGTCATTCCTATATTTGGAAAAGGTGTTTATTTTCGTGTGTACTAAACAAGTTCGAGATTTTTTTGTATGTTTACACATAAATTAATATTTCACCTTACTACATTTGTTGCATCAAATGTTGGAATTTCATGAGTCATGGAGTAATGCAGAGCAAGAGGTACATCAATGAACTGACATACACATACACTCACAGTAAATCTATGTTAAAGTGGACTTGACACATGATAATATAAGGGTAAAACTATATAACTGTAACTATAAGACACTGCATCAAATTTTTCTGCATTGACAGTTCTCGGCCTCTGTCTTCCTCTCTCTCTCTTTCTCTTTCTCTTTTTCTTTTCTCTAACCCACTTACCTCATTTCACCCGCTACATCACCACATACCCAAGACAACAACAATAAACATGATTGGTCCTTCACACAAAAGAGGGCGGGCCATCATCTGGACAGGCATGACAAGGGGCAAGTGAAATTGATTTTAAGTGTATCGGTCTGCGTGGGTATGTATTTGTATGCCTTGGAGTGTGTGTGTATGTGTGTGTACGTGTCTGCGTCTGTGTGTGTGTTAATGTAGGGTTTTAGATTCTTTCGCCAAGTTTGAGCAGTGTGAGGAATTTGGGATGTGATGGCATGTAGAACAGAGCGTTTCCTTCCTTCACTTGTAACAGTGGCTAAGGAAACAAATACAGGTTCCAGCTCTCATGCTCACACAATCCAAACAAAGAGCCATGTGTCATAGATGTAAATGTGTTCACCACTGACTGTGTTTGTCTTCGTGATAACCTCAGTGTCTGTTAAAAAGCACAGAATATTACATTTGACAGCACAACAAGAGGGAAATGTCTGAAAACCCCAACAATACTATTCAAACCTTGATATAGATAAAGAAAAAACTAAATTAAATGTTGATCTTTTAAAAAGATTGTTAACTGGATATTTTTGCTGCCCTATATTGCTCTATTTCTATATGGCTGATGTTTTAAGTGTATTTTGCAAGCGTCCAGCAAAGATGTAGCACAGAAGTTACCTGATGAACAAATATGTGTTCAAACATGTGTTCATATTCATCAGTAGATATAGATTTAAGATTAGTGAATATTGCCAATATATGCGCAACAATTCAACATCAAAATGGTGTACTAGTTTAAAAAGAGCCAGATAAAATCATATTTTATGTGATGGAAAGTGCATTTGAGGTCCTTGCATTTGAATGTGTGATTGCAAAGATTGTTGTGGGTTTGTGTGCACACGTGTGAGACAGAGAGACATCGAGACAGACAGAGGGAGGGAGATTAAGAGAGTGTCCTCAGGTGCCCATCTGGCTTGTGTGTGTTTGCGAGTGTCTGTGTGATAATTTCATGCTGTAGTGTCACTGGGTGAAGTGAGGCAATGACATATGACCCAGGGTTCTTAATCTGGTTAAATAGAGCTGAATGGGTCAGAGTAATGGCTGTAATCCTCACATCTAAGCACAGAAACCAGAGCAAACTAAAAACCAATGCACTGTTTTAGTACCCTAAATGTACTGTTAACTCAACAGACATCTGCACCAATTTAAATGGTCACTGACAGACATATATTAAACCACGATTTCAAACATTCATCCCTCATTTTAGACTTAATCCTAATTCTTGTAACTATAACTGGAACTTTTCCAAAAATAAAAGTTTTATAGCCATAATTCCTTTAATTCCCTTAATAGCTTGCTTCTTGTTGTTTTCTGTTTTCAGGCATCTAGCTGTGTTTCTAGGTTAGGGTGATCCAACTGTGTGTGTGGTTGTTGTGTGTAGGGGTAGCCTTGTGACCAGAGTTACATTGTTCATCCACAGCTATGGACTGTGGCCCAGAAAGAAAGCCCACACACAGTCAGCAAGCCATGATCCCGCTTGGAGTCAGACCAAATAATCTCACATAGAAGCCTGATTTGTGCTGCAATACCATCCGCATTTGTGAATTCAAACATCTTTCAGCACTTCTCAGCCTGTTTAAATGTGCTGCGGACATGCAGACCACAACCATAATGAACAAATAACGAAATGCAGAATTGATTATTTTTTTTAATCTTCAGCACTACCACAGCCTATTTAACTCAGTTTTAAAATGTGTCTCTTTTATGATGCATGCTCCGACTGATTTTTTTTTGTCCCTCATCCAAGGGGATTGCGTGCAGTCACAGATGATGCTGCTGTTGTGAGATGTTGATTTCTCAGGGAAGCCATTAGTGTTGTTTGTCTACACAGAGCAGTGCCGGGTTACTGGACCCCTTCTTCCTAACAGTTGGTTCATATTGGCAGACAGTCAGGGTGCTTAACTATGAACAGAAAAATTACTTGCCCTCCATGGATTCCATACAAATTACAGAACATATTTTGCTTTTACTTTTTTTAAGTTTGCAATTAATTTTGTCTTTAGAGACTCATTTTCTTCTTGTTTCTTTCTTCCATTTAGCCTCACATCCTGTTGTTTACTCTTTCCATCACTTTACCATGTAAAGTTAGTTCAGTGGCTCGGTAAACGAAAGCTCAAGAATGACAAGGTTTAGGTGTGTCCTTATTGCATATGGTGAGAATGTTAAGTATGCGTTTCCCACTGTATCCCCGTATAAGAGTTGCATAATCCTGGAAAACTTGCTACAATAAATAAACTGTCCTGCAGAGATAAACAGAGAAAAGGTGAAGGAGTGAGGAATTTTAGATTGACCCTGCTGTGCCAACTGTGGAGCAATGAAAGTCTGGAATTGGGAGTGAAAGCAGCCAGAGAGAGAGAGAGAGAGAAAAGGGTGCATAAATCCTTTACCTCACAGCTGCATGTCTCATATAGGTGCCATCCAAACATAACACACTCCGTAATCTCCAGACACTTGAGCAGATCTCAAGGGGTACAAACACTTTACATGACTTGCAGAGTTCTCAACCAGAGTCCTTTCTATGGTTTTGGCAAAAGCGCACACTACTGTACTAGACAATATATTTTTTTTTATCTGTGCTATTATTTGACCACATATGTGTTTGGCTTATATTTGGATCACAACACACATTTTTTCTGGATAAAACAGATATTTCTGTTGTGGTCAACTGTATCCGCTGTCTCCATCCCACACTTTTACAATTTATAGCATTTTTTTTAGGGATCCTATATGCAATAATACACAAGAGACATTATTGTCTCTCTTTTAAGTCTTGCTGCAGTGGAAAACACCATTGTTGCAAAATCACCACCATACTCCAAACTCAAGAGGTAGGAAAATATATTAAGGTGTATTTTCAGTGGTTTCCAGTGACCATCACTGTTTGCTTTGTTGGTCACGAATTGATGGTCTCATAATGGTGTGTGTGTGCGTGCGTGCGTGCATATATGTCTGGCATTTTGGGTCTGTGTGTGTGTTCTGTCTTACGTGTATTCACATCCAGTAATTTCCTTGTAGCTACGTTTTCGTTCTACACCCTCTGTTTATCCAACCCAATGTGAATTTGTGTGTGTGTGTCCTATGTGTGTCTATCCTTGTTCCAACTGTGTGGACAAACCCTGACCTTAAAGGCAATGAAACCGATAGTGTCCCAGAGTTTTCTAACTAGCCAAGGTCCTCTTTACTCAAAAATAATCCCCCTTGCTTTCAAAGCACACTTATTATTAAAAAAATGGACACACATAATTTAAATCTGCACACAAATCCAATCATCAAACAACACACATTCTTGCCTGCACACAGATTTGCACATCATCCCTCCCTGTGTAATTACTAATAAAGAAGGGTTATTGGACTCCTGACATGTTTACTGAGTGTTGTCACTGTACAACATGGTTTTGGCTGCAAGGACCTCACTGTGAACTTTTGAACCCTTCACATAAAAACAGCAATACTGCTTTGCTATAATGCTGTTCAATGTTACCTTTAAGCTCTCAGTAAGTGGGATTTAGAAAATAATGCCCTTATGCAGGCTGTTTACACAAGATCCCTGCCATACAAGCCACACTCTTGCCGCCTCAACCCCCCTCCTGCCTCAAATCACATTTAATAGGGCTAGTTTGATCCCACGCCAGCATAAGCATACACTTGCTATGACCTTGGTTGAATTTAATGGGGGTTAAAGAAGTTTTCACATTGGCAGTTTGCACATTAATAGTTTGTCTGCCAGATTTGGTGAATTGGAAGAGACGGTAGTGGAGTCAAAGTGTCCGATTAATTGGGTCTACAACCCCCCACTGCCTCCACCACTCCCTCTTGCACAACCTTTAGCATCCTCTTCAGGTTCACCTTGAGAAACTCTGTGACATTCTGTGTAGGTCAGGACTTTTGTGTGCTTTATGTATATGTATGTCTGTGTGTGTGTGTTCATGTGTGCATGTGTGCATTTGCTCTGTATGTCTACCAAGAATGTGTGGGGGAAAAGGCTGGGTGGGGAGGTGAAGTGGGAGGTAGACGAGAGGTGAATGAACATTGGTGAAATGAGGGGGCGTAAAGAAAGTGTGAAGTAACTAAAAGTGCACTGAATCAATAAAATTCTGTAAAGTTAGGATGAACTGCAAAAACTTTGAATCTATAAAAATGTGGGAAAGAGTCGGATGGTTATTAAACTACCCTTTGTATATTCTGTTAAGGTCAAATAACGAATTTGATATTTTTCACACTATAATTCCTGCATGTGTTGATTTAAATTTATTCATGTTTTCTCACAGTGTTTCTCCCCTGTCATTTATTTATGAATTTATTGTTTTGTTCCACATTTTACTGGATATTGTTGGATTAGCATCGCTCATAGTCTATTAAACATTTTCCAGATTTGGCAACGCTAGCTTCTATAATGTTATTTTTCATAAGTGTCTTTAGAGCCAGACTGTAATATACGTGATAATAGCTTGGGATGTAGCATCATAGTGTGAGCCAAACAAGTCTTGTAATCCACTGTAATTGGTTGGATTTTTGCAGTGAGTCAACCTCTCTGTCTGCCTGCCTCTGTGCCTTTGATAATCCAATATACATTTCTTTAATCTTTACCCTCTGCGTTGAGCAAATTAATTAAATATTGACAAGGAATCCAGCGAAACCACAGAAAAACAGAATGTCACAGCTAAACTGATTACTTCCATGACAGAGGTAAGAGAGAGACACGGGGAGATGTATGATCCATCTCATGCACTATAAATGATTAAAGACCATAGACAATGGCTGAATCCTGCAGCCAGCTGAACAAGTGTGTAGATTGAATGCTGTCTTACCCAAGGCTCTCCTTCATACACCATCAGTGTGTAGCTACTTGTCAGTCACCCAACATGATAACAATGGGCCTCATTCATCAATATATACGTTTTTTTTTTCTAAACTTGTTCTTGAGGAAGGTCCAAAGAAAAGTCTGCAACAGATACGTGATGTGTTCTTAAAGTGAAGAATTGTTTGCACCTGTATCATTATTATAATGAATCCCATTGTCCTGGCAAATTGTGAGTGTGTGCCAATTGTTCCAAATTTGCACAGGTAAATCTCTGCCAAACACCACAAAAGTGCATGAGACATATGCACACGGGAAAAGAAAATTTGAGAGAGAGGTGTTGTAAGAAAACATAAGAAAAACTTTAGTACTTCTGAGGTTGAGGTACTGCTGAAGGAGTTGAAAGGAAACTAGCCATTATACTGCATTTAGTAGCTGCAGTAGTAGACATTATATAAAAAGATTTATGGGTGTTAATGCTAATACTCTTTATCTTTAACACTTTATCCAGAGAACTGATAAAATTTTAGTTGATATACTGGGCCCAGTCCTGGAAAATACACACAACACGCTCTCATGCACAACCCAAATGACAGCCACAGTGAGTGTGTGTTTTTCTCTTGAGATTAATTGTAACTGTCTTTATTTACAAATCAGCAGTTAATTGTTGCTGAACTTGGACAGCAAGTCTGTTGTCTGGTCCCAGGAGTGGTTCTGAACACATGTCCTCTTGCTTTAGTGGTCGTTGAGGCAGAAGTCGACCGCAACATTTCATGGTGATGGTGTGTAAAACATAAACAAACCTAAAATGATGACAAGATCCCTGAAGAATATAAAATGCAAAAAATAATGATGAAATAAAACAGAATGACAGAATTACTGAAATTGGCTGGTAGTCTATAGGCTCTGTAATAATTTTGTAAGAAAAGAAAAACAATTTCTTACTTGCTGTCTTTATATACACATCCATTGTTGTGTGAAGCTTCATGGTGCAACTTACCACACAGGCAGTGGTCTTTTAATGTGCCAGTGGTCCACTTGATGTTGGAGTCTGCTGCTGATTGAAGGACACCGCCTGGTGAGCCTGAGGGTTGGTGAGTGGTAACAGGGAGGCCAGAGAATATCCAAAATCCCCTCATTAAATAAATCATTACTAGAATAGAAGCCCACATTTGGTGGAATTTATAGTTATTCAAAGATGCTTATCATTGCGACTTGCAATCTCCAGGAGGTTTTTGTTTGAGGCACACAAAATGTCACATGTCACTACCTGGAAAGCTTGAGACCACGTTCAGAAGCAAGTTCTGTTGAGTTGCAGGTGAGTTTTACAGTTAGGAAGTGGTGTCTTGCAGTTGAGATATGGGAATGGAGCTGAAGATGGTACATGTGTGCCATTGTGCCAGTGGTGTTGTGTACTCCTGAGATAGGACTGAATCCTCTCTTGACTGGAACCTATGCTTCTGCTCTATAGGGGAATTTAGCTGATTTATTCCATCCATGGCTTGCCAGAGAGAACAACTGATAGATGTCTGTAATATGCCCACCCTATCTCCTAGCTCCCTCTAAAATGTCCCAGTGAGAGTACCTGCACGCATTGTGGTACACTGGTAGACTGTCGGTTTGGCTCCACAGTGCTGACACCAAACTATTGCAAATCTCCAAAAGGAAATCTCTTGGTAGCCTATAGCATTCCAAGTAAAAGTACACCTTACTTTTTCTGATGGATGTACACAGTCAAGATCAATACATTCACTCTTTAAGAATATGATTAGAATACTCTAAGAATACTACAACATCTTAAACTAGCAGTAAATATGGCATTGTGCAAGTAGAGCCTAAATGACATGATCAGTTGGATAGCATAGATAACATAGCAATTAACACAAACGATGTGCAATAAAGTGTTGAGGAATCTTTCTTTATTTTAAAAGTCTGTGAATCTTTGTAAAAGAATAAATAGTTATTTAAAGAAATAAAAAAAAAAAATCCATCCCATAGTGTTACACAACTGTAAAATTAAAGAATACAAGTGTTAAAACTTTTAGATTTTTCTCACTTAATAACAAATTGCAGATAAGAAAATACCACTGAGTCAGAATCTGACAACTAGAATGACAACTAGGGGGTTTTTAAGAAGAAATTTCCTCCTTAAAACGGTTGGTGACTGAGGCCCAACATCATTCTGAGTGTTTTGCTCCCAATCCCATTTCCCTTCTTTAAAGCCAAAACACCATCTGTCACCCTGGTGCTGATAATGAAACACTAAGAAAAACACTCGTAGGATCACACACACACACAGGAAAACCTAACATGTTGTAGCAGATGATTTCAGCAGAGTCCATGCAAGCTGATGATGTTTCATCCCCCACGGTAACCTTCTTGTGACCCTTGTCCCTTTTTTCTGCAAGGGTAATTGGCTAATCTGCTAGCAATGCACACAGTACATTGTGGAAAAAAGCCAAAAGTATTCTTGATCATGTGTGTGGTGGCAATGCATATATATTCACCAACAATATTTATATTCCTACCAACCTGTTTGGTGTTTGTGTTTGTGTGTATGCGCTCGAGCATGTACGTACACGTGTCTGTGTGCAGGCATGCCTGGGAGTGTGTTTATGTCTGACTATTTGGGGGAATCAACAGACACCGTGATGATGGAGTTGATTTTATTAGGGATGAGATTAGGGTCATGTTGCAATACGCTTGCTGTGGTCTTATTATTCTGATCTGTCCGTTGGAGTTTCCTACTGCAGAGAGACAGCTGGCCCAGTAACATGATCCAGACCACCAGCTACCCTCTTACTACTTCACAGCCAAGTCAAAGCCCAGGCCAAGGACCAGAGCTGATTCAGATTTACTGCAGACACACACACAGAAACTCATTTCTTCTCACCTATTGTACGTTTACAGTATGCAGTATTAACAAAAACCTTAAACCACCTAAACCACATAGGGTAGTCTGCAGATTGTCCTTCAGCAGAGAGCAAAATAAAGAAGTTTTTTTCTCTTTCCAAATTGATGAAGAAAGAAAGCAATGGATAGCTAAGAATGAGTGTGGAGGTGTTACGAAAAGCCCTCTGGCTTGGAGAGGTAGGAGAGCTGTGAGTGGTGGGGAGGAAGGAGGCCGATTCTCACTACCATCATGTGGCTGAACCAAATCCCTTCTCTCCTTTCCTCTCCTGCTCTGTGAGGAGTGAGTTTGGCCCGGGGCACATGTTCAGATATGGGTGCTAGTGATTGGTTTGCTGCCAACAGTGGCAAAGGTCAAGCTGCTCTGTGCTCTTTGTTGTTGTTTCCTCAGAGTCACTGTTGTATTCTGTTCTCTACTGCAATCCCATGTTTCATTATTACAGATGGAGGTGGGATGGAGGGTGGTTTGAGATGCATTCTGGTAGATGGTTTCTTAGGCTGTTTGTTTTCAGTCTCTTTATTCTATTTCTTTATCTTATATATAATATTTTACTGCCTTTACTCTCTCCATAGTGTGAAGTTCTTTGAATACAATCTTAATAGTTATATTCAGAAATAACATCATTTACAGCAGGTGTGTTCAGATAAAGACACTATCAGTTTGCTGCCAAAAAAGAGCAAAACATGTCTTCGCTGATTAAAAATTAGGGGAACTAATTAGTATCAAGGAAAGTCCCAAATGAAACAATGAGCAGTAATAAGATATTATTAGTCATATGCCATCAATTATTAACTTTATGGAAAAATTAAGATAAAGAAAAAAAAAAAACTCCATAGTTGCTTTCTGTAGAGAGAATAAATGTTCACCCCAAAGGATCACAAGTACAAAAGTATTTGATAGTTTGACCTAATTTAGGCCTGGGTGTCGTGTAACTGTGGAATATTTATGTCATGATGCCTAGTAAAGTACAGAGTTTTTTATCAAGAATAATTGTGTAATCTCAGAATCTCAGAAAATGCAAAAATGGTATTTTGGTTTGTTTGCACCCTTCCTTTAGTTGCATCACTTGTGCTGTTTGCTACATGCAACAACTGAAAGCAGTGACCACTATCAGTTTATTAGAAACCCATGAATTGTAGAGTCTTGTTTGTGTTTTCGTGTTTAATGTAACTCCCTGCTAGTGTTTTGCATTAGCCTGTTTTACAACATAGCATAATCTCTTAAAAAGGTTTCAAATGTTTGATTCTTTGGACGATATATCTGTGTATCCAATCTTTTGCCCATTTTGTGGCTGACTAGGCTCCAACCTTCCATGACCCTGGGCAGGATCAGTGTTAAATAAAATAGTTGGATAGCTTCTGTTGACCATGTTTAGTTTTTTTTTTTTTTTTTTTGTCACTCTCCAAGTTTGTCCAAGTTGTTTTACAGAGTCTGGCACTATTTGTGTAACTGTTTTGCAGTCTGCACTGTGTATGTCCTCGGGCATGTTATTTTAACCCCTGAGGTGTGTGTGTTTCATCCCCTGCCCTCTTTCTCCTGAGAGGTGAACCAAGCACTCTTAAGACTGATGTGTGTCAACAGCATAGACAGAGAGACTCTAGCCTGCAGGACTTTTCATTTTCCATCATGTTTTCCACAACACAATTTTGTGTGCGTGTGTGTCTGTGTCCATGTGTGTCCGTGTGTGTCCTTGTGTGTCCGTGTGTGTGTGTGTGTGTGTGTTTGTGTGTGTGTTGATGTAGGGTTTGGCTATAAGACAGTGGTTAAAGTAAAAGAGGTTATGAGGTGCACATAATAACCATGGCAACCATTATTCATTAGTGTAGCAGTTATTCTCTTATAATTACTAGTTGTGAATGCGGTAGACAAGCAGATGATTAGACTAATTTCAATTCAGGTAGTTTGACTTGGCTTTTAAATGTGCATGAAATATAATTTTACCATGGAATGAAGTGGTGGTATTAAGATTGTCCCGAGCCACATTTCTTTGAGGAAACTTCTTAGTTCTTTGGCTCTTTTTCATCATCAAGATATTTTGTCTGCTCAGCTAAAATTAGGTTTTCCTAAAATCCTCATTTCCCCTCTCTCCTGCCATTCCTCCACCCTGCTATACTTTTCCCTGTACCCTCACTCCTCCCCACTTTCCATACCATACTATTATTCACTTCCCATCCTCCCCATTTTCCACATTGGCCTTTTTGGGTCTCACAACCCAGTCGCTTTTCTTCATAGAAGCCTGGAAAGGCGCTTGAGCAGTGAATAATTCTGAACATGATAAATCCCACCTTAAATCCAGCCATGAGACTCCAACAGGGTTCCACATGTAATTCTAAGCCCTATTATAGGGCCACTAATGCCAGTTGAGGATGGCGAATCACGGCACAGCCTGCAGCCATGTAAGAATTAGAAATAAATATGCATCGGTACCAGATAAATATAGCAAGCGGTAAATCTGCCGTGAGACTGTGTGTGTGTGTGTGTGTGTGTATGTATATGTGTGTGTGTGTGTGTGTGTGTGTGTGTGTGTCAGAGAGAAGCCACAATTTACAGGCGATGAGAAGAATTTGCAACAGCTCTCTGGGTAATTGATGGATTAAATTCAGTGGCTAAGGGGTTGGAGTTAATGTGCACCATAATTTAGAAAAAAGAAAGCTCAATAACATTTTTTTGGTTCGTTTTTAAGGAAGTGTGTTTTGCTATAATGTTTGACCACCCAATTTCAGGGCTTGTATTAGGTGTCTCAAGGGTGGCAGTTGAGGTCTCCATCGGTGATGTTTATCTTTCTGTTTATTGACTGTAGAATTACTTTACAACTAAATGAGGGGTGTAAGCTAGCCAGGGTAGAACTCCATCTCAGGATTTTTTTTAGGGATATAACCCCTTTGAAGTCCTAAGAATAAGTGTAATATTATTTTACTGAGCCCAACCAGACAAGCCTGTTTCCTAGCGCTGGACTAGCTGCTTATAGCTGTGGTCCAAGAGCTGATCTCTTCCCACTTCAAGGCAAATAGGAGAGTTACTCAAATTCACTACATTCCCTGTACAAAGTCTTAGCCAGCCTGGCCATCCAATCAGAATGCAGGATTAGGGAAGCAGATTCAAGATTGAACCTAGTGCTCATTCAGTCTACCATCATAATTTACATGGCTTACATGCCATTGTCTGCCTGTTACACGCATCTGATGACAGCGTCTGCAAAATCTTTGCACCTCATATTTTGCATTTTTTAAGCATAGAAAAGGGGCTCAAGAGGGATTTACAGCACATTACTGCAAAAGCAGTCGTGTTATCAAAATGTAAAAATCTAATGGAATATTTTTGGAGGTAGTTTGTGTTTTAATCACAGTGGGATGGAACAAGGGAAATATCAGGATGCCTCATAATCTGACATCGGAGTAAATGGTAGAGCAGTTGGTCTTCCTTATATTGTTCTGTTACATTACATTAAAATTTTCATCTACTGATTTTACTGATTTATATATTTATTATATATTTAGTCAAATGATAGAGTCATTTTTCTGTGGGTTTTCTGTGAGTAGATATTCTTGGGAATGTCTTACATTTTTACATTTTTAGTCAGTATAGTTAGTTGGAGTTTTATTATTTAGCAGTTTTAATTACAGTTTTTAACTGTGCTTTGGTATATCACTGTTTTCAGCATTTACTAATCCTCAATAAATGCTATGATATTTTCTCTTGAGTCATTCAAGACTCATTACATCCCTCGACGGCCACCTGCTATCAGAAATATTCCTGTTTCTTTCTTATCCTACCCCATTCAGAAGGTTTCTTATAAATGCAGTCAGAACTTTTTGAGACAACCTACTTGCAGAGAAGTAGATATGGGAAAAGGAAAATATAACCCTGTTAGCAGAGTTATCAAAAATCTATAATCAGGTATAAGACACAGACAGCATCTCAACTTGCACTGTAAAGTATCAGATCTCAGACATTTCATGATGTCTATTTGCAGCCATGCTTCCTCTTATGAACTTGTGCCTATTTGTGCAGGAGTAGAGGGTTTACTGTTTGTGCTTTCAACTTCTTACCCTCTGCGAAACACTGACTCTGAGTCGTCAATACATCAAATCAGGGCCACAGTGGGAAACTATAAAAAGTCAATTTTAAGAAAAAATTAAAACAAGAAAAAGATGTAAAGAGCAAAATAAAAAATAATAAAAATGAAAGCAAAAGACACAAAGGAGCTTTATTGATAGCCATTCTGCTTCTTTCATATCAGTCAACATACCACTTCACTGTAACACTCTGTAGACTTGTCACTTGTTGCTGTTAACCTGCGGGTGCTTATTACCCCCCGCTGGGTTCCATCCCCACCATGGCAGTTACATTTTAATTAAGTATTTTGTTGCATTAGAGACCTCAGTTTAAACTTCAAACGTCTTATTAGATCATTTCCCCCTCTGTGTTTTGACATCAAGAGTGAGCATTGCAGTGATTTTTTTTTTCATCCGAGGGCATATGCTAGTTTTTGTTCTCTAAAAGTGGAGTTGTGGCACTATGACATGATATTTGAAAATCCTGTTTTTTTTTTTTTTTTACTTATTAATTGCTTGTGTCTTTCTAACTGAGCAATGTGCAGATGACAAGGCATGCTGGGATACTCTCTTTAGATGGTGATGGTGGTTGTGGTGGAGGGTGGGAGGGAGTGGGTGGAGGGTTTCTTCTGCATTCCTCTCTCTCTCTCTCCCTCTATTCCTTCGCACTCCTCCCTCAGCTCATCAGTTCATCAGGCTTCTCGATGGAACACTTAGCCCTGAGGAGAAGCCGTGGGTGGGGGTCTGTAACTTTTGATGAATGAATACATCTCTGACTCACTCCTCTTTTATCTGACTGTTTAATCTTGACTCTCTCTCTCTGTTTCTCTCTCCATCTCTCGTTTGCTCCCTCTCTGAACCTCTTTCGCTCTCTTTCTGGCCTCTGCTCCTTGCTCAAGACAGTGGTTGCTGATTTAATTGGATTGTGCTGAACTCTGGCTCTCTGTTGCATCTCTTATGATCATCTCAGGGACTCTTTGACTCAGACTTCCTGTGAAGTTTGGCTTTGTAACATTGTATGAACTTTGCTATCTGGCAGAGCAGCGTTTCTATACCAGGTTTTTCCAGGTATACTGTGTAGAGGAGTTTATCAATTATCTAGAAAGTTTTTACTCGAATCAAAAGGGTGTCAGAGTATAGGCAGTCCTGAATAGGAAATCAGGACAGCCAATATGAATGTGTTTACAACATGACCAAATTTTTACTTCAGGTTCAGAGTCTACAGAGCCAATGGAGACTTAGTCATCTAGGTACAAAGAGGCTGCCTTTTGGATTTTCTACCCACACAGGGCTCACATCCTTGGGCTTGCCCCAATGCCTCCCTCTATGCCCTCTTGCCTCTCCCCTCTCCTCTGCACTCCTTTCCACAACCTCCCTCGGCTCGATTGGGGGAGATGATTAAGACATCAAAAGCTGTGCCTTACTGTAGATCAAAACTCAAGGCTGACAGGCAAGAGCATGATCCCACATGGACTTCCGCTGCATCCCCACAGCCGGAGATTTGCCATTCCCAGCAGCTCTCCTGCTTCACTCCATTAGTATCTCCATGCCAATCGGAGGCTCCCCGGGGTTCGACATGTAGCCAAGGATGAGTCAGGGCTGTGCAATCAACCCCATCCATGGAGAGGCAGGTGCTTTAGTGGTGAGAGACAGTGGTGTGTGTGTGTGTGTGTGTGTGTGTGGGCAACTGTGTGTGTGTGTGTTTGTGTGTGCATGTGTTTATCATAGCTCAAGGCCCTTATTCACCCCCACTGTTTTATCATCCCCAACACTGAACAGCAGCAGCCCATCACACTGCCTCTATCTCTTTTTCTCTCCTTTCTCTTTCTCTTTCTCTTTCACTCTCGCTCTCTCCCTCGAGGGGCTTTAGTTCATGTGATTCCACGCTCCAGCTTTAGCTCAACTTTGCCACTTGGCAGTCTTGGAAGATTTTTTCTGCTTGTCTCTCATTTTACTCCTGCTGTTAAAGTGGTGATAAAGAGAACAGAAAATACATACAGGATCACGAGGAGAGACTTTTCCCTGCTTGTAAAATGAAATGCTTCATGTTCCATGTGAGCAACGTCAGTGGAAAAGGGAGAGAGCCAGTCAGAGTCTGTGAGGACAAATTGTGGAAAAAAAATTAATAAATGTGGTTCCCATCCAGGCATGGAAATAATAGGAGGAAATAATTGGAGTCATTCTAGCTGAGGGGGTTAATAATAATAATCTAAATACAAAAAAGGGGGTTTATGAAATGATTTGGTATTTGTTTTTAGCAAGAGATAAAACTGAGCTGAGAACATGCTGCTCGAATAGGGTTATTATTCCCCTGTAACCTGGCTATTCTAGGAAAAAAATTTCCATGTTCACTGTAATTTGGTGCTGATGTCATGGTTAGTAGAGGCAGCAGCACAATCATTAATGTTACTGGAAACACAACCTATGAATAGTCTTTATATTCCTGAGAGACACAGAGGAATGTGCACTGCAGAAACACACCCGTTGAAGCACACACTGCACTACACTGTATGGACAAAAGCAAGCAAGACATTAATTCACAAATGGTAATGTCAGAATCATCCTTAATTAATCTCCACTTATCAGATCGTCGAGGCCTGTACAACTATGCACATCGGTGGTAGAGCTACAGTCATCTGAGCAGCCGTTCGGTCATTCATTTTTAGCCAGTCAACCAGTGAGTCAGGCCCTGGGGCTAAGCTCATTAAGGCAGGAGAGTCCCCTACTATCCAACCCTCCCGCTATGCACCTAAGGGCCAGCCCCCTCCCTGTCAACTCCCTGCCTTTAATTGAGTTCTCACTTCTCTTTATTTTACTGTCAGCATTATACCCCTCTCATTGTTATCCCCCTCTCCATCCCCTTTTCTTGAGCCCATCTCCTCCCTTTCCTGTACTGCTGCTACCACCAAGACTTTTTTTTTTGGTATTTCAGAGTAAGCACTTTCTCCATATTAAGATGTGAAATTCATTTTGACACTGGGCTAGAAATAGAGTGGAACCAGCAATATACCCCTATCTGTTCTTCTTTCTCGCTCTCCCCCCTGTCTCTCTCTCTCTCTCTTTTCCATCTCTTACCATGTTTTTTTCCCTCCTTCAGTACATGGATCCACTCTCCGTCCTCACTTTCTTAAATCACCCAGAAAGTATCCTGCAAGCTAAGGGCCTGCTTGCCCCAAAATTATATTTTCATAAGGACAGCATAGAAGACTGGAAATCATCTTTTTTTTACACCTCTCTCTCTCTCTCTCTCTCTCTCTGGGTCTATTAAGAGGGCAACAGAAATAAAATAAGGGATACAGAAGGAGAGGAGGAAAAAATGAGAAGGAGCAATGCCCAAAGAGAAACAGTTATACATTAAAAATAAGAGATGACTAAAATGACAAGCTGTAATAATATACAGACAGAATCAGTGATGTCAGTGGTGGACAGCTTACCTACGCAGCTCAAGTCTTACATAATGTTTCCGTGAATCAGTTGATAATGTAACCTAATGTACGACTGGATGGAAGAGATACTCTTGATGTATGGATTCTATGAAAAACCTTTTCCCTGAGCCAGCAAGTATCCACAACTGCTACACTTAAAGTGTAATAGAGGTAGCAGAGACATGAAGATGATTAGACTGACTGTTACATCTGGCCGCTAGCCCAGAGCTAATTCACATAGTTGAATAACTGTGTGACCGCATGGCTGGATTGCCTAGTCTGCCACACTCTTCCTGAGATGATATGATGCAACTGGATAAAGAGCAGAGTGAGGTAGAATACGCACAAATGCACTTTAACCAAGCAGTGGCTTTTTCATTTTTTTTTTTTTTTTTATCATGGCTAAATGTTTGTTTTCCCCCCCAGGGACATTAGCGTTAAGGGATCGTGACCACAGATATGTTACAGAGGTGAATTGGAGCCTTAAGGCGTGTCTTAGCCTCAAAACCACCTTTCCTCAGATATATTCCAACAGATATGTATTGAATACGTAACAGGGAAATACACTGTATAAAATATGCAATGTTACATATGCAAACACAGAAAACCTTGAACAGACGCAGAGTATTGCTCACATTCCTACCCAGCATACACATTTCATTACTGAATTCATAGACCAAGGTGTGGTTCATCATAAATGATTGTAAACTGGCTATGACTATGCAGTTGTGTGCTCGTGCAACACATGCATGCATCCATGTGATATTCAGGCTACAGTACACAGACATTTTTAATGTGATTTGTAACGTCTTGTTTGTTTTTGCTGTTTGTGCTTTTCCTGCTTTGCTGACTGAGATGTCAGTTATAATGTGTAGGAGTAGCAATGTGTGCAACCCTGGAGCTGCCCATGAACATGTTTAGTTCAACTCTGTGACTTAAAGCAAATGTTATTATGGTTATACACACACTGGCACGTACATATATACACACACATGCACAATGGTGGAGACTAATGAGAAACTCTGTTTGTATGTCAAGACAGACAGCTATGTCTGTCTGATATAGCTGAATTAGGATCAGGAGTTATCTTGATTACACTGAAAAGAGGAAGCCTGGCTCCCCTCTGGAAGAACTACACCAGTCATTTTCAGAAGACGAATCTGTGAATCATTTCAGAAGCCAGGAAAAACGTTCACATATCTCTCTAACCCACATTATTAATCAATCAATAACAGCGATAGTGGAAATAACTAATAAAAAAGGATCCAAATTGAACTTTAAAGAAATTAAGATTAACTCAATAGAATCAGACTCATTTTCCCTACATACATCACATTCACTAAATATTGTTCCACTCTATTATTCCCCTGGTCAGCTGCCCCTTTTTATCCCTAAGTTTAAGAAGCACAGAATTGCAGACTTAAGAGATAAATAAAACCCTACAAAAGTGTGTTCTTACCTAACCTAATAACTGATAAAAATAGATAGAAATACACATTCACACAAACCCTTTCTGTGACACACATGCCTACACACACCTCATGACTTCCAGCACTGCACGCCAAGTCCTCCAATTTAATTTGTAATCTAATAAATCTAAAAAGCAATCAGCGGCAGCCAATGGCTATTCAACTTAACCCTCTTGCCCTGTCTGACGAGACTGAGATAATTGTCCTGTAATGTGGTCGAGAGGGCAAGGGGGAGAGGGAGTAAAGCAGAGAGCAGAGGGTCAGGGCCCATCTTCTCACCGAAAATAGCTTCTAAATGTGCAAGGCAAGGCTGCCATTATTAGGCCTTCCGAGTTGACAGGGAGGTGGCCAAGGCCTGTTTACATTTGCTGGTGATATTTCGAATGAGGGACCATAGAGAGAGCAGGGAGAGGGAGAGGAAATGAATTACCAGGATGGTCCAGGAGGTGCAAGGCAGGTAATTGCAGTTGACAGTCCAGTCTGCCACACAGTTAATTTGAGCCTGAGCCCAGGTCCCTTCTACTATAGTGCACCATACTTATACACAGCACAATCTGTCTGCATAGGTTCATGCCCAGACACCATCTCTGTCTCTTGCTCTCTCTGGCAGTAGAATTATGTCGTCAGCAAGATATGAGCAGCCATGTCTCTCCTGGTAGGTGCACACACCATGTCCTTATTTTCCCTATAGTTTAATTTTCCACTGAGAAATATTGAATTTTGGGCAGGGTGATAGTGTACCTGTCAGTGATAGGACATCATCTCTAACTCCCTCTGACAGGTGGACCATTATATCTGCAAGGGAAAATAATCCCTCTCTACTTTAAGACCAGCAAATTTCAACCCTTTAGTTGGTGATTGCAGAAGAGGAGGAAAGAAAGGCCTCTTAGCTAAATCTTTTCTGATCGGTTAATGAAAGACATCATTTAGAAAGCTGATTGCTTTTTTCAAAGTGAACATACAGTTGGGTGTTTACCTTCAGTTATTTTGAAAAGCCATCTTGGTGAACCTAACTGTTGGTATACATGGACATATGAACACATACGTGCATCAATATCTGTTTTTATTTATTACTTAGAGGTCCTGATCAACCTGAATTACTTTTAAAATAAAGAAATGGTGACATTTTCTGTATCAGAAACAGCACTTTACTCTTATATTTTCTCAAGTATTCAAGCTATACATACCCACTGTATAAGAGTAATTTCTCTAAGTATTTCACTTTTATCTAATATCTCAACAAAGACTCTACAAAGTTTGCCACCAAAATAATTTTCCATCAGACCCAAATTTGGTGTTGATGTAGTCACACATGTTATGTTTGGGTTCTTTTGTTTAACTTGCATATGCACTGAAGGATCAATTCAACCTGATTCCACTCTGCTGTCCTCAGTGTTAAGGTTGGGAATGCCCAGTGGCCTCTCAGTCTACTGTACCATGGATGACATCAACCCCTCTAGTCCCACATCCCTGCAACCACTTGACATTTCTATCGACATTTCCCACAGTGCTCTCACATTAAAGGGCATGACATTTCATTTGCACATGATGTTGATTAAAATACACCCTTATCGTTTCAAGAAAAGAGGGGTGTGGGCCATTTTTGTACCATGTTCTTTGAGAAATGGCGGTGAAGTGAGGGAATAAATGGAAGATCTGCTGATTGAACTGATTATGAAGAGGTTTGTTCTTTAAAGAAAAGAGAGACAAAACTTCCCAAGTCCTACTAGCAGGGTCTGACTTGCACAATGGCCTGATGGCTTAGGGCAAGTGGACCTGAACAATCTGTGTCCCAATGGACCAGAGACAGGTCTGCTAAAGAGATGATGTCTCCCGTCTTTAGGAACAATGTGAACAAAAGATCCCAATATATGTTCAATGTGATATGTTGGTATGTGAAGGTAAATAAACTTTTTTTTGGTTGCCAAACCAGTGAAAATACACAAGGGGCCATCATCCCCACCAGTTTACCTGGCCAATAGATGAATGTTGCACTGCTTACCAGTTTTAATTGATTACTGTTAGAAAGAAAGGAATAGAGAGTAACCAACAATGAAAACAAATATTTAATTGTTTAATATTTAAATTCCAGTAAGACACATACAGAGATGATTTCAGGAGTTTCTTTTATGGACCATCAGCATTTGAAAACATTCTTTCTTGCATTGCTTTTTAATGTAAATAAAACCTGATTCGAATCAAGCCAAATTCAGTCAGAATCCATCAGTGGCAGGTCACATTTACGTCTGTGTCAGGCCACCTGCACGGTGCTGCTGTCTGCTGATGTGTTAGCCCCAGCTGGACTTGTATGATCTGACTCCAGGCCAGGTCTCACCTGCCAGCTCCTATCGGGTTCTCCACTTGTACACTGGCCCGGGGCCTGTCACTGATGGGCAGCCTGCCGTCCAGTCTAAACGGCTGGCTTCCAAAGACATTCACTGATGTCTGTTCTGCTCTGCCTGAAACAGCTTCTGACAAGACATTGAGATATTTATCTCTTTACTCAGATTATGTTTCTTCTTTGTTTGAGTATACTTTGATGTAGATGTAGAATAAATTTCATCTCATGTTCCCAATTTACAATGAAAATGCACACCACTGGGATAATTTGAGTGGTGTAATTGTATTGAATTTGAAATAAGGTCTGTCTTACCGCTACCTCATTCAAGCTAGCTGAATGAGACTAGAGGTGACCTGTGTTTCCACTCATTCTGACTGCACAGCGGTTAAGGCATCATGACATGTGTAACTCAATTATACAGAATTATTACAATGGGAAATGTATAGCCATAAAAGAGGCATTTATGGTATACTTTTATCCTCGAGCAGCCAATAGGAATCTACAAAACTAACATAGTAACCTAATTAAAAGCAGTTGATATAATACCCAGTGACCGCTGAGCTGTTAAAATAGGAGAGGTGTATAGGTTAATCATAGCCTGTGAGCACCTTCATGTAGAACCATAATATGATAATTAGTTCACTTTTTTCAAACTTATCTGTGTCAATAAAAAAATATAGCTGAGCATACACACACCACATGCCATAGACTGATTCAATATATAATACTAGACAAAACATCCACTATCCATGTTACATGCTACCCTGGTACACACCAGGAACATGTAATGACATCGTAGTAATGAGTCTACTATTGCTACAAGGTGTTTGATCACTATTATGCTTTACAGATAAGTTAATTTAGCAACTAATATGTGCAGGTTGCCCTTCAACCTTGGTAGTATTTCTGTAATTATTATAGTGGCAGCATTGTCCCATATGGTTACACTGTTGTAAGCCCAAGAGGTTGTGTTTAAAGAGTGATGCTGTTATTAGTGTACCTTTTATTGTAAGCATTTTCAGTAACCTATAAAATGGCACAGTTATGTAGTAATGTAGCAAGATGTGACTGATGCGAAAAGAAGTAGGACTTTTGGATTTTCTAAAAATTACCAGCATATTTCTTTCTAGAAATAATCTTTTTGCATTCTTTATCTGCCTTTATTTAAAGGCTTGAGTAGAGAAGTTGATCCCAATTTCTTATTTTCTAACCCTCTAATGAACTGCCCTATTTTGCAGCACACTCTTGCATCATTTTCAGAAAAGTGTGTGCTCCAGCAGCAATTCTACCAGCAGCTGGCTACAGTTACAGTGCAGATATCATAGACTACCATCAAGTTATGGAAATGACAGTTATATCATCAACTCCATCAGCCCTCCTCAGTGAAACAATTTACAGTGTCTACAGGGGCAGACACAAACAAACCGCTTTCCTGATATTCCTTTCCAAAGCAGTCAGGTTGCAAGGGTCTCTCCCAGCTAGAGGAGGGGGTGGGGGCTGCAGAGAGAGAGAGAATAGGAATGCAGTGATAGAGGAAAGAGAGATGAAGCAAAAGAGAGAAACAGAAAGACAAAGAGTGGAGAGAGAGGAGAGGGGAGCCTAAATTGGGAATCTATTACTGAGGCATGGGTACAGCAGCCCCTCTCTGTCTCCCATAAACACACAGAAATGTGTTCAAGTGCAGGGGCTTTATAAGTTTCCCCTTCTCCAGAGTAATGTGCTTTGAATGGCTGGTAAAATGGGACTGGGAGAATTTCATTCCCGCTGCCTCCCCAGGCGACTCACCTTTGGCCCACCGATGATATGAGCCCTTTTCTATTTTTTCCACTTTTACTCTCCCTCGTTCCCTCTTTCCATCTACCCGACTGATGGAGAGGAGGAGAAATAAATGGAGAGCAGTGGCACAGCAGGGGATGCAGAGATGGAAGTGTAGAGAGAGAGCCACACAGGGAGGAGGATTGGGGTACAGGGCTTATTTATTTAGTGGAATGAGGCAGGTGCGTTATCCACAGCTTAGATTAGCTCATCTGTTTATGCTAAATGCCACGCCATGGGAAGCGCGGTTGTGTCACAGGAAGTACAGAAACCCATTTTTCTCACTGTCTGCTGCTCTCACCAATTGCTGGATTCGTTCTATTCACCTGTCAGACTTTTAGTGAATTCCACATATCAGATGTAGTCAACAGATTATAGGCTTTGCTTTTCACTTAGCTCTGTGTATCTAGTTACCTAATAATTTAGCTCGCTGATACCTTTGTTTCTTATTTCACTTTATTCAATTACATGAGGGGACATTTTTTTCTTTCTCTCATTTAATTTACAAAATGGAACTGAGGTAGTGTAGTAGAGGTAGGTTTTTTTTTTTTTTTAGCAGTTCTTAACCTGGGTCACTGTGCACGCAAATGAGTTGACTCACAGATGAAAGCATGTGTAAGTCCTGTTCTGGCCCCTATACTAACATGAAGTCACGAAGGTCTGGGTGTTGAGTCTCTCAGCACCCACTTAGACATGACTGATGGACTTAAAGGCAAGGTAACACTAGACGACAAAAACATTATAGCGACAGAAAAACATTGGTCAGTTCTAAATGCTATACACACATATATGATGACAGTTGTAGCTCTGGGACATACTATCCTCTGGATGTGTTTTTTATGTCCTGCTTACAACCTTGTATGGTAAAATTTGTGTTTAGAGAATAAGTACACAACTACATTTTCAGCACTTTGTCATATTTGACTTATCACAATAACTCTACATGTAGTGCTAGAAACTTTATATAAAGTCTAATGAACACCAAAGTTACAATTTGTTTATATCAATCTTTAGTAAGAACTGTTTATATGACCTGCAGTGATTTACTGTAAGAAATATATATAAATACATACAGTACAAATAAGCAGAAAATGTTTGTTCATTATGGCTGTGACCCCTTAGTGTTTTAGTGAAATGCATCACTAAATCTATGTCAGTCACCACAGCAATTGGTAAGAATTTGTCTTATTTATACTTCAGTGGCCGTGTGCATTGAATGAGATTATCAAATTTTAGAGTTGGCCAAATGAAATAAAAAGCAACAGTGAAAGAAATATAACAGCTGTTCTCCAAGTCGAGTATTCAATTTGAACAAGGAGGTCATATTCTCCTCTATTAGGCCTGAACTTGTTCATTACTGCGTGATATTTCCGCTGTGACACACTATGAGGAGAGTGTGGCCAAGTTGCAACCTTTAACCTTTTTGTCCTCATGCGGAAAATCCTCTTGATAAGACATGTAATAGCTGAAACATTATTGCGTATGTGTGTGTCTCTGTGTATCCACCTTGTGCATGGCATGTGAGAGGGTCATAACCTCGCTGCATGTGTGGTTCCCACCTACGTTTTCTTTCCCTCACCTTTTTCGATTCATTGAACTGCAAGGCTGATGCTGGGTGTGCTGTTTTTCTGCCATTAGAAGATGCTTGGTAATGCCTCTGTGATGGCACCACTCACTCTTCTCCAGTGGCGGGAGTAAATGGAGCAGCTTTTCACAAACAATAAATCCCTGAGGGTCCCTTTCTTTCCTTCTCCCCCTCACCTCTGAGCACTGGATTTTCATTTGTTTTATTTACATAGCCGCCTTTATGAGCTTTCATCAGCAGGTCTGCTTATATAGGAAACTAATGGCTTCTCAGAGCTGTAATTCGAAAGTGTGCGTGCGTGTTTGTCTGTGTGCTTCTTCGCGTCCATGTGTGCATCCATCCATATATTTTATGTGGGTATTTCCAGTCATGGATTTGCATCTGTCTGTGTGTGTATGCGTGTATGTGTATATGTGTGCATAGGGGTGTGTGTTGTGTGTGTATCTTGAGAATGAAAATCAACATTTTCATGAAGGCTTGTGTTTTTTGTCCAATATAACCCTATACCTCCCTTTTCACTTTTAACGCCAACACCCCCCATCTCCTATACCTTTTTATCTCTCTCTGGCTGTGAATCCATTTTTCATACCTACATTGCTCATTGATTATCCATCATTACTACAACAACACTACAAGATATGCTGGATAAATACAAAACATGAGTCCTTGTTTACAGTTCTGGCACCTTTTGCTAAATACCCTTATGCAGCACCACTTTGTGAGTGCATCTCTGTTTGACTATGTGTCCAACTTAAGTCCAATTTACCTGTTTTAATATTGCACATTATAGGTGGCCAAATTCCTTGTTACATGAAACGTCAGTGAACTTTTTTTTTTTTTTGTTATTTTATGGTGCGCAGTAAACTCAGCAAGCAACACATAAATAAACAGACACATTTATGTTGTGAGAAAAATAACACTTCCACCACCTCTGCTCCCTACCTCTCCCTGTTTAACACCCTCTGTGCCCCCCTTGGGCTAAACAGAAATAGGTCCAGCTTAGGGCCATAATTGGTCTTGATCCTTAGGCTGCAGGCATATTCCAGCGGTGGGTCTGGATGGGGCGCTTGTTATGTGTGAAAGGGTGGCAGGGGAATGCCTGGCCAGTAATTAACAGTGTGCATGGGACTGTGTAGGAGGAAATTTAAAAGTGAATGGGGGAGGCCAGTTCATTCTATGGCTCTGCTCTGCCTCTCTCTCCGCCTCCTCTGTTTCTCATCTATTCAGTCTTGCCTGTTATTGGAGCTGATGGGTTTATAGAGATTTTCACACTTTTGGAAGTTGGGCTGGCATTGTGAATTTGTTTTTTGCTTGCTCCCCGTTTCGCGCCCCTTTGCCCCAGCCCGCCACACACAAACATGCTCCCCTCCCCGGCATCATTTCCTTTTCACTCAATCTCTTTCTTGCTCACTCAGTTACTTTTTTTTACTTGAATTGAATTTATTGGTCTTATATATGGTCTCTTAAAGATCAAAACAAGAGTATCACAATTTGATCAAAACATCAAAAGCTGTTAAACAACAGGTACCTGAAGTAACAAGCTGATCTGGTGTAGAATAAACAGAGAGAAGCCTCATATGTGGGTAGCCATGGCTTTCTTTGTCTTCCTATCTGTGCCGTTAATTGGTAGTTAGTGAACCCATTTTGTCGAGATCCATCTTTGTAACTTATCTCCGACAGACTAGAGGAATCACTCACCCACTCAATCATTCACCAACTCATTCACCAAACAGTTAAGCTTCAATCTTGTATAGATTTAGTCTACAGTGTTTCCCATGGCTGAGCTGTCTAAACAAAGAAAAGAGTTGAATATTTTGTAACATAGAACACATAAATATTGTAATAAAGCTGTGGAATGATTAATGTGATGCAGTTAGGGTACAAACAAGTCGATGCGTTTGTGACCCCTCATGAAAAGCAAGTTTGTTGTAGTTTTATAAGCATCACGGAGTTGTGGTTTGACAGCCTTCAAATAGTTTGTTGTCTTTAGTAGGCAATGGACGACAGCAATGCACTTTACGAAAAAGTGTAAAGCACACAAAAAACATCTCTTAACACAAAAACATGACTCCCCTTCCTTTTGTTTCTTGCTTGCAATTTTTTTTAAAATTTGATACGTTTTATTGGCATGTATCTTTTAAACAATGTTGATTTAAATAAAGTACAAGACACTTATAGATCCCTTTATTTTTAATATATATTTCACTTCTGTCACATAAAAAGTAAAACAACAGTGATGTCATTTTGGCTACTTGTTAAAAAAAATATTTGTATCCTTACATATCTGAAGTATAGAAAAATAAATCAAATAAATATTTATATTCAATTAAATTTATATTCTGCAGATACCTTTGATTGAGAGTTAACAAAATACTGTGCACACTGGTGTGTATGTGTGTGTCACTGTGTGTAATAGTATTCTGTAAGCCAGGCAGAGCAACAAATTGCTGGTTGTGTCTGATTCTCCCTCAAGATACGCTAGAGTGTTAGTATGCCAGTGTTACCACAAGCACTCTTCACTCCTCTACTCTGCAGCCAGACCAGGTCCAGACTAAACATGTTTTGTTTCAGAAGCCTGTTTACAGTGTTTAGACAGACAGACAGACAGGAAGTGGGCTAAGCGATGAGTACCTCCCTGACAGCCCCAGAGATAAATGGATGCGCTGCTAAATGAAGGAAGGAGAGGCTTCAAATGAGCCATTTCAGGAAAGCACCCAGTACGGGTTTTAAATGCTTTCCCAAGGTGTACGTGTGCACAAACAAAAGAGTGTGTGTGCAAGTATGTCTGTTCATGTGCAAGCATGTGTCTGCCTGTGTGTGGTTCTTGGGGTAACAGGTGGGAGCTATGCCATGTCCTGGTTAACAAGAGTGTTATTGTGTTGTTCTGTCCTGCATGACTGACCGTCAGCTGTGCGGGGTCATCCTCCTTCCCCCTTAACCCCGAAACACTAACAGACCAGCTACGCATGCCCGCACACACATAACACAGACAGACACACACATACGGACTCAAGGACACACCCAATCACGCAGACACAAACAGGTTCTGTTATGCATCAGTTGGTGGCCTGTAATTGAATTGGGACATGATCAGTGATATTTCCGATTTGGTGGCCTGATGCACCCCAGTGAAGAGGCATCTGCTCTCTTTTTCCTTGCCACAGAGCTGTTCAAGGCTGCAGCCAGCGTGAGACATGGCTTGAGAAGCACACACACACACACGCACACACACACACTGTCTACCCCTCCCTGCTGCATACATACACATAGCTTCCCTAAGTCACTCACACACGGTGCCTCGGGGCAGTCTTGCAGTTCTGTAACACTACCCAACAACAATACTCCCTCAACTGCTTGGCTGTTTACTTTCTGAAAGAGTTAAAGTCTTCCACTTAAAGGATTACCTTACGCTTCCCTGAACCTCCTGCCCTCCCTGCCCTATGGTCACCTCAGCACCACAAACACACTCACACACGATGCAGGCCTATATATCCACATTCATAGACACAAAGACACATGAACGAGCACACGCACACACCCCCACACACGCGTATGACCAATAGTGAGATGACAGCCTCACAAAGAGGGAATGAAAAACATAGTAGTCCACTGATGGAAATTGCCTTTGTCCCTGCTCTACCTTAATCTCATCTTCTCTCTACCTGCCACTAACTTTTCAACAGTGCAATAAAGAGCTGTCAGGAATCACACATCCCTCTACTCAGTTCCTCATTAATTTAACCAAGAGGTCGATTTACCCCCGCACCCACATTTTTCTTACATCTCAACCACTTTATATTAACTTCCTGTTCTTTTACTGCCAAAGATGTTTTACATCCATTCTTCATTCATGTTAAACATCTAAGAATGTGTATTTTTGACATTTCTTTTGTTCTGCATTGTGATCCGTAGTACTCACCCTAACTCTTACACGTTCAGTGAGTGGAATCCCGCTACTCACTCTCTCTCTTTTGCTGCACTCTGAAGTGGCGCTCAAGTGGTCTGACAATCTCCACCTTCCCTTACAAAGCACCCCCCCTGGGTTGGGCGGGCCGATCTAAGCACTGAGGCGGGGACGTGGGGTCGTAACTGACGGACTTGTTTACTAACAGACTAATTGTTGCCCTCCCCTGCACTCCCCCTTGTAAGGCACTGTATGGCTCTCTGTATGAATCATTGTGATCAAAGCAAAGGGTAAGAATTAGCCTTTGCAGGAGTGAGAGGGTACGGGGTGTGTCACTAACCCCTTGCTGACTCGAGCATCTGTGTGGTTGGTTTGTGTTGGTTTCTATCGGCAGGTGTGTGCTCTAAGTTGCGTCTATCGACATATTTTCAGAGCCAGTTACGTGCTAAAAGCTCTTCTATTTGAAGAATTCCTCTCCTTTATGAGCACTACGTGCATGTCTGTATTAGCTTTTGTCTTAATCAGGGAGTTGTTACTGTTATCTCCCCCTATAGCTTGTCTCCCAGCTTAAGAAAAGCCACAAAAAAGGTCGGGGGATTCAGACTCTGATGCCATTCAGTACTCTCTTAATTATGGCTTTTATAGGGCAGGAAATGCCAGGCTTATGAAGGTATCAGGCCCAGCACTGCGGCACAGAGATGTCCGTTTTGCTATAATCCATCTCCCTGGATAAACATTCAACGAGGATTGAGCCACTTTGCACGTCTATTTGTAGCTGCACAGTGGGGACTAGAGTAATACAGATGGATGAAGATCACACTCACATTTAACAAGCACAACAGATACAGATCTTAAAGTTCACTTTTACGTTCCAGTGCTATTCATTCAGATAATACGCATTTTATTTTACATTTCCTGTGCTATTCTTTTGGCACATATTAGCATACACCATTACTTTGAAAACTCACATGCACCTAGGCACCACCACATAAAGTCGCAAAGTCACACACACCTAGGAGGCCCCCTAAATTAACATAACGTCATGCCTGCCCCTCAGAGAATGCAGTAGACAGCTGACTACCGGAGCTTATGAGAATGCTCAGTTGTCAAGAGGCAAGAATTCACATGAAGGTGCCGCTTCCAGTTTATGTGCTATGCGTAACCCCCACATGCCAGCTAGTGCACATGGTATGTATGTACATGTGTGTGATGTGGGGTTATGTATATGAGTGTGGTGGGTTACATGTGCGCATAACCCCCTTTTTAACACACTAAAGTGTGTATGAGGGTGTTTATGAGTTCTGTCTGAGTCTATGTTTGTGTGTATGGGTCTCTGTGTTATATTTGTGCATCTCTTGAATATCTGAGACCTTCCAAAGAGCTTTTTCAAGCGGGTTGGTGTGTGTGACAAAAAGACTGCCAGAGAAAGCCCAATCCCACAAGGACTCAACAATCTGTTTGATGTTGCTTTTCTGACCTTGCAAGGTGTGTGAACATACATCCTGTTCAGAGTTTAGCTACAGCAGCATGAGGAAATATGGAGCCGAAACATACTTTTCACATGATGGCATTTGTGAAGTAGGTTAGCTATTTCACTGTCATCTTTAGAGGTCACTTTGTGGGCTGTATAAGACAACCCCTAATCCTCTGCCTTTTATCTCCTTTGTGAAATAATGGCCACACTGTGACATCTGAGATATGACTAGTAGCCATTTAAAATGATAAGATTAGAGGAAAACCTGGGAAAATGTTCTACATGTTTGTTTTGGACATTTTTTCTTTGTCAGTTCAAGACTTAAATCACTGCATCCCATGATCCACCACAGCTTGGAATTGATTCAGCTGGCTAAGAGACAGTTATTGCAGAATAGTTATGAAATTAATTCTCAGGCCAATAGCTGGAGACAAATACACATTTACTGCCAGTGTTTGTTTTTAAAAGAACAGTCCTAATCCATGGTAGCAAAAAATATGTCCAAAGGCCATGCTGTGACAGGCGGCATGTTTTGTTCTAGGGTCACTCATTTTCCAGGAGGTATGTGAAATAGCACTGACCCCACAAAATCCATGGCACTAGAGTATGGCATGTCACAGGCCAGCCCTAAAACATGGAACACACACATATATACACACAGAGACTATATCAACAGGTGGCTAAAGTCGATGGTGCACATGCTGTATGAGGGGTCACTTTCACAGACACACTACTAATATTACAAAAGTCCTGAAATATTAATAATGTAGTGGTTTTTTAATATTATTATTTTTAAAGCATGAACATATCAGTCCAAGAAAGCCTTGTTAACCTCATCTGCACATCAAAGGATCTTTTATGGGGTCACAAATCCCAAGGTGGCTTTTTTTTAAACCAAGGACAATGCGGGAAGTTTTATAGATTAGTTGAATCCACCCTTGGTAAGCGATGAGTCAGTTCTCACGCAAGAGAAACCATCCCACTCCTCATCCACCTTTGTTTCACCCAGTGACTCAACTTCCCACTTCACTTCGTGTCTCTCATCCTTGCTTCATCCAACTTTCTCAACCGTGCCTCCCCTCAGACACCAGGCCATTTCCGCTCTCTTCCCTACTCAACAAATATGTTCTTTGGAGCGGTTCCCAGAATACTTTGGCATACACTCATGCCCACTCCCAATCTGCTCTCTTGTTTGACAATGATCCAAACGACAGCAAGGGGGCAGTGAAGGTGGCAGGGGGTACAGCCATATAGTTACCGTGCAGTCATGGTGCTAGCCTGCGAGAAAACGAAATAGCTGGGAAAGAGGAGAAAAGGAGGGGAGGGGGGAGAGACAGAAAGACTTCATGCCCTCTTTTGTATAACATGGCATTTATGTTTGGACATGGTTTATTCTCAGTGGAAATGCTGCTCAAAGTGATCCCCTGCCTAAAAATATCCATTCTTGGGCTCTTTAATGGAAACTATGACTCTGCTGAAGGACTGCTGTGAAGTTATGAACAAGTGATGAGAGGCTGGACGAGAGAGAGATGAGAGAAAGATGGGAAGGGGGTGAGAGAGGAATGGGAGAAATGGGAAGCGGGTGAGAGAGGGATGAGAGACAGATGGGTGGGGGGAGGTTGCAGTGGAGTCTGAAGACAGTGAGGGTGGAAGTAATGAGATGAAGATAGGACATTATGGGTCAGCACATCAGTTAAATACTTTTCACTCGTTAACCCAGAAACTCATGTTGTGATGTTCTGAAAAGGAAATGTAGTTGGAGTCCGGAGTCATGTCGTCTTGATAGTTAAAACTAAACTAAAATATGTACCTTATGTTCTACCAAAAACATGCTTTTGCAACCAGAACAAAATGTATGTGTTCCACTGCCTTTCAAATATGCTGTTTTGGTGCAGTTTGCTCCAGTAAATGACTCAACTCACAGACCACTGTTGTTCAGCGGTTTCTCTTTTCACCTTTGTACATCTGAAGAATCTTTGTTATTGATTGTTGTGTCAATTGTTAGTCATTTAACAAGTCTGTAACTTGTATTTGGCTCTAATTACTTGTATTAGACATAACACCATCAGTACCATCTGCGCCAGACCTCTCGTTTTGCACCCGACTCCATTGTTTCATCCCTCACTCATTTCGTCAAACCTCTGTTTGTCCTCTCATCCTCTCTCACACACACCACTTAAGAACTGCTCACTAAGGCTTGAGCGATCTCCCGGTAATGGTGTTTTTAAGTGGCCTGTTTGCATAGAGGGTCTATGGAGAGAGAGGGAAACCGTGATAGAGCCAGTGACTAAGTGGGGCTTGTTACAGTGACTGAACTCATATTCAGAGCCCAGTCATCCACTGGGGGACTGGCTGCTACTGTAGTCTGGCTGTGGTCTCCAAGCGATCACAAGCCAACACAGTTTTAGCAGTCTACTGTAATGTGACACTTGGGGATTTTTCAAAGCGTGACGGCTATGTAGTGTACTTGTACCATGTGTACAATACGCGGTAGTTAATGCCTTTATATGTGTGTCTGCATATCTGTGTGTGATTGCATTCTTCTGTGTGTTCCTGTGTGTGTATGAAAAATAGCACTTGTGTTTGTGGCAGCATGTGTGTGCTGAATGTGTGCACACACAGTTGCGGATGCATAATAAACATCCTCTTTCTGATTTGATTGTTACCACAATAAGTCCCCCTGAGTGCCCCTAAAGAATTATTAGTCCTTTCCCTTCATCTCTGCTTTTAGATTTATTTTTATGGTTTCTTTCAAATTTTCAGCGAAGTTATTTGCTTTTACTTGGCCATTGATAAAAGCTACATTAAAGCAGAGTGACTTTGATGCAGAGGAGAGGAACCTTTGGCAATGGGCCTTGATGAAACAGCCAGCCGACCAGCCAGCCAGGTTTTCATTAGATGAATGCTGTGTGGGACTCTAGCCAGATAAGATGGGCGCCAACATACTGGAGCCAACCAATATAGTTATAGCAAGGTGCTCTCTATTTCACTTCCTCTACGTCACTGTCTGTCTTTGTGGAAGTCAGTGTCTGTCTCTCTATCTCCTTCTCTCGCTGTATAACCTGAGAGAGGGTGAGGCCACTCTGAACAGCTTCAATGCCCTTTGCAAATCAACACACAGAGGGTGGTGATTTCCATAAAGATGTCTTGGCCCAGCTTTGCTTAAGAATAGGTTGACTGAAATAGGTAGCTTAGTGGTAAATGTCAGAGAGAGATCCAAGAGGCAGAAAGACACGGAGAGTATAAGAGAGAAGAGTAAAAAAGAGAAAATGTGTGAAGACGTGGCGTGCAGAAATATGAAAAATTCAAAGGTTCATTGCTAAATTGCAGCTGTCGACATAACCATATGATTTGCAATGCATGCCTGCAGTCAGCAGCTGTTCTTGAACAGCTTTTTACATTTTTTCTGTTCTATTTGCAACACTTTCTTTTTCAAAAAAAAAAAAAGAATAAATAAAAAAAATAATACTTTCACCATACAAGTGGTATGATTATTTGGATAATCACAGGTTCAATTTATGTGAAAGCCAGTGTCTGTCTTGTCCCTTATTGAGAACCAGTGCACCAGAATTACATGTTTCTGCACAGGGAATAACACACCAAGCAATAAACAGGGGGTTTCCTAACCAGTGTTTTGGCACCTTTGATTAATAAGTAAATAATTCACATGCACATGCCCTGCTGATCATCAAACAAGGTGATGGTCCTTTTAACTTTGTTGTTGCAGAAGAAGCAAGATCCTGCTTATCTAGGAATGTATTAAAAGCCTTATTTTATAAACTCATGAGGTTATTATTAAGATCAGTTCCATGTGTGATTAGAAAAGAGCACAGGAGCAAAATCACTTGTTGATCTGCTTCTGGTATGAACAGCCAAGATACTGCTCACATGAGACAGACCCAGATTGGCCGACGGGCAAACTGAGACAAATCTCAATGGGCCAGCAGACCGTCAAAAAATCCATGTAGTTTTTACCAGCCCTGTCAGTCTCTTTCCCAGCTCTCTCTGTGTGGCTGTCAGCTGGGGTGCACATGAGAGCATACTGCAGAGGTGGACTCGCTAACCAGTCATAACCAATCATCAGCCCCCCCACTCCTACCAAATGATCCTATTTTCCCCTCCTGCCAAATCCTATTTTAAAGCCTGATATTAAGAATATTTCTTTTTGCCTAATAATGACAAATTCAGAACTTTTTTACCCTAATGTTAACAGCCAGAATTGCAAGAGCTTTGTACAAGTACATATTTTTCATCTTCATCACACAACCAGTTGACAGATTGTATGAAGGGCAGCTGCGTTATGGCCAGCCTTTTACTGGTGGTCACAGTTTTGCCCCCAGACCATGTAGGATGCCCTGGATTTCAACAGATAATAATAGCTACAGAGAGATGTGTTGAAGAGTACAGCTGTGGCATGACTTCTCCCCTCTGTCTGGTGACCACACGCCATTGAAAATGACACCCTAACACTCAGCAGTAGACTGAGACGTCATTTTCAGTCAATGGAAAACATTAAGCAAATTTCCATTTGACAAAAAAAAATTTAATGTCAGTAAGAATCACAGAGCAGGATTAAATGGGTGTTTTTTTTTTATCTGCCAGAAATGTCTCAAGAATATAATCAGCAATAGTTTTAATTTGAGACAACAGATTACGTTACATTACTACAGATGGTAACAATTAGATAATATTGCAATGACACGAAATACAGAAAGGTGTCATTTCCAGTTCATTTTCTATCTTTTAGACTCATTTTCAAACATTCTTTAAGTTAAGCTTTGTTGGATTCTTGTATTCCTGCCAAAGCTCTTAGGCAACATTTATCTTGTCAAAGACATGATTTAAGAACTAAATGACCCACACACACTGGTGTCCACCTGCCTCCTCTGTGCAATATTATGTAAGTGTGTTTATTCACAGTACACAGTAAGCATGTGCGAACTGTTGATTGAACAAACATTTAAATGCATACCAGTAGTTTACAGGTGTTAGGAACAGTTTGACTTGAGTGTTGCAGTTCTGTATGAGTGGGCTTATTGGTGTGTATCTGTGCATCTATACATGGCATGGCAAATCCTCTCACTGATTGTTTCAACTTCTGAGAGCTTGCATGAATGTGTGCTCCAGTGTATGTGCACGCAGTGCGACAGATAGCTGATATCTATCGGGGCGTTAAGCTGATTAGTGTGAACTGTGGCCAGGTTCATTTGCATACGTTTCTTATCTCATTAGATTGGTATCAGCCTCTGTCACCACGCAAGGCCTCGACCGGGATGTCGTCGTACCTCGTTCTGTAAGCACATATGCACACGCACATACACAATCACCCTTGATGCCCCTGGCTAACAACAACACTAATGTGTAACACCAGCCAAGAAGTGCTGGCTCCTCATCTCATCTTGTCACCGGCACCACTGCACCGCCGTCACGGCAACACATCACGTCCTCTCCTCGGGCTCTCCATGTCCCTGGCCTTATCAAGGTCATTAACTCGCATCTCTTGCTCCCATCGCTGCTCTGTCATCCTTGCTCATCTCATTGTTTTCTTCTTTTTCCCTTGTTTATCTTTCATTCTTCCTTATTCATGAGGTAAAAGACTGTACCTCTGTCATTGTAGAGACGTACTTTTTAACTGGTGAGGGTGAAGATATTATGTCATATCAGAATACTATACTGGGATCAATTTGTGTTTGTCTACTGTTGGGACATTTCAAGGATGGGGTGCTTGGCACAAAATAATTTTCCGTAGTAAAATCTATATAAAAACGTGCTACACATACAATATGTGTCAAGATTAGTCTAATTGGATTATCGAATTGCAAAATAAATCCAATCAAATTTAATTAAGATCATTCCATGTAATGATTGCTTTTAATGAGAGACATAAAATAAAATATGACTTCATGTACTCAAACATCAAACTCATTAGTTTACCATACAGCAGCTCATATTTAGGAACAAATAGTGTATCTGTATCATTTACTTTCGCATAATTTGTCTTCCGCCCCTGCCCTTGTATTTTGGAAAACAGACATGTTAATCTTGTCAGTTGAACTCCTTGGACATTTATAGAAGATTTAACACACTGACCATTACACTATCAAAAACTCCTGCATTGGGATGGCCGTTGATTTATTAATGCTGTACTTGTTCATTTGACATTTTTATTGACAAATAAAATGACACATCTGTATGTTTAGTGCAAAGGAAAACTATAATTTGTTCCCGTTACACCAGTGCAAAAATAACACAACGACTACTGTTTGTGAGATTAATAGTTTCCCATTTCAGCATAAAAGAATCTTGTAGCTGTTGTTACAGTGGCAGCCTTGTTACTTTGAATCATTTGAGGAGCAACTTTCTCTCTGTACACTTGTGTGGTTTCCTCAGGCAATGCTGATGTTTAAAGATGCTTCTCACACTGCTACTAGATAACATTTTATTTACTATCATGCCTTCCCTACCAAGGACAGCATTAACACTTTGTTTTATGAGTTCTGTCAGTGCCGCCACGCCTGTGGACAAACCAATACATTGTACTCATTTATCTATCAAGTCCTTGCCCGCCTTGAGTGAGTGGACCTGTGCTGAGTGCTTGTTTCAGCATTGCTCAGTCATCTTCTGTACATATTTCCATTGTCAGGCCAAACCATGGATACTGATGGAGACATACTGTATATCATTGCCTGGGTAGCAACAGCAGAGACACAGAGGTCATATTAATTTTTCGTTAGAGCCAATAGTGCAAGTTACAGTGTGCTGAGGTTAGCATATGTCCTCGCATAGAAATTTTAGTATAGCTGGCTACATTCATAAACAGAATTCTGGAAGTACAATAAAACTGTCATGACTAAAGGGAGACCTTTGCTTTTCTTGTGGTCTTAGTGTTAGTAACCAATGCAAAAGAAAAAATAACAATATCATTGTCTTCAGTTGAAGAATACACAGCTATGTTGCATTAGAAATAGTGACAGGTTTAGACACGTACACCTTGAGAGTGGGAAGAAAATAATATGAGATAAGGGTATTAGTGGAGGCAAGCAGAATAGTTAATTGGCTTAGAGCAGTTTTCACAATATCCTTAGTATTCTCATATTCTATCCCCAAGTGTTGCTAATTAGTTTCATGTCATCATTTGCACCAGGATCTGTGTGAACCATAATGTGGGCATAAATGTCAATAGAAGACCAAACAGGATCTGAATTCCATATGCTTTGTCTGAATATTAACACCCATGGTATTCTTTAGCTGCAGCATGCATGCCTGCAAGTTGAAGAATACTTTGTCAAGCTAAATTAACTTGCAAGTCACCAAATAACTGGATGTACATTAAAGGTGTTTTTTTCATTTAAAGCGTGAAAAAGATATCTTCTTGCTGACGACCTAGCTCTGGTTTAGCCTCCTTCGCAGTTCCTCTTTGTTTGTCCAGAAGCAATAGTGAGTGTCTGTAGCATTCAGCAGCAGAGAAAGGAAGTACTAGAAATAGAAGCAAAACAACAAGCTTTAATCTGTTGGACATAGTTCCTTCTGAGTAAACCAATAAAGTTTGATTCTGAACTTCTTTCTTCTATGCTGGTAAGTTGACAGATGTTAATGCTAACGTTCACTGTGTAGCCTTGGTAAAGACTTACACATAGTGTCTTTAAACAGAGCAATCATCACCAGCCTGCCCCTGACCCTGTGATGTTTGAAATGGTCTGAAGTGTCCTGTCCTTTACTGAGCTGGAGCCAAACAGAGTAACAAGCAGAACACTGTGTGAGGCCAAAACAGTGTGGAACATAGCGTTAGACCATGAAACATAAAACGGTGTCACAATGTCAAAGGGGATCAGCGTGCTACTCATAAACCATGTCCTTGCACTATCATGGATTTGAAACTGTTCCATGTTAAGTGTCATCTTCTTTACAGAGCAGATAATATGACAAAACAGAGAATCTTTTAGAAATATATACATTTATGGCTTTGAGATTTTATTTGATATATGGATATTTTTACTGCAATATTAGAAAGATGAGCGTAGAGGAAGTTGTGGGAGGAAGTGAGGAAGTTTTGTGGTCACTATATATACTGTATAGCTATTCATACCACTATGCAGCAAAGAGTAGATGCTGCCTCAGCGTGGGAGTAACATATGCAGTGTTACAAGATATTTTTGCCCACATTAAGTTTATGACATTATGGTTTGTGTAGTGATTTATCACTATGTACAAAATAATTTGGGTGTTAACTTTTTCAGATAAAGACAAAGAGATGAATCAGTTGAGTCAGCCACCGCTGATATGATAGAGGCTCAGCCCTGACCTCTCGTAAGTAAAAAGGGTTGTCCGAATTTTGACATGAGAGTCTTGTAGTTTACCTCTTAGTGATTATTTTGTATCGTTAACATCTACCTCCTCAGCGATGAAAGAAGAACATGTACATGCCTGCGGGTTAACTGTTCGTTAGAGTTAGTGGGGGAAAGAGATCTGCAGAGACAGCCCCTCACATCTCTGTTCCCTTCAAGAGGCTAATGCTTTATTTATAACACTGCACCCCCCAGGTGCACACCTCAGGTCCCTGCACAGCCCTTTCTCTTCCCCACAGGTATAGTCTGCGCCTCTGCCTCGTACTGTGCTACCTAGTGCACCTTCACATGCCTTTCCTTTCAACATCCCACTCCTGCGGCTGCATAAGAGAAGGAAGTTGAGGAGAGAGATACAAAGACTCGGTGTGACGCATATACAATCTGCAGACTGAAGCGGTTTCACAGCCATGGTCTCCAATGTCTCGCTGCAGTTCTCTCGTGTGTCTGAGGGAAAGAACTGAATCCCCTATCCTCTAGCCCTGCGCGCTCCCTGCCGAGCCAAAAAACACCACAGAGGAGAAGGAGAAGAGCGAGAGATGGAGTAAAAGAAATGTTGGGGAACACTAAAGGCATCAAGAAGTGGAATCGGAGGGGAGGTGATTGGAGAAGACAAAGAAGTAGGAGGGTGGTGTGAGGAGAAAGGAGAGATTGAAGAAAGCATGATAAAGAGGGAAAGAAATAGTGTCTCGCTCTTTTTAAACTTAGAGATGCTCAATCCCTTCTTCTCACTCCAACCTGCATTTCTGGGTCACTAGAGACATTTAAACTGCACTTATAATTAACAGCTATTTTTAAACAGGGAGGGAGAAGTGGAGCGGTGGCGAGGTACAAAAGCATTAAAATTGCCCCAGATTCGCTATTGAATAGGACACATCAAGGCAATATGCTGGCAGATCAAAGTGAGCGAGGAGAAAGGAGACAGGGCCGATCAGTGGGGATAAATTGTTCCCTTTATAATGGCATAAGAATAGACCTCTCTGCAGCTGAAACAATTTAATAACTGCATTCATTACCTCTGTCCAGCCTGTCTTTCTGTCCGTCTGCTTCACAATGTGCAACTGCCTTTTGCCATGCGCTACCTCTCTTTGTCTCTATCCCTCTTTCTCTTTGTCTTCCAAACTTATCATCTCACTCCTTTTCTTTCTTTACCTCCCTCAGTCCTCATTTTCTCTCCTCCTTCCTCTACCCGCCCTCCACAGAATCTAGCATCCTCCACCTGTCCTCTAGCCCCTTATCCCGTCTTGCCTCACCGCCTGCATACTTCAGCAGTAGTTACAGTGGCAGACGTTCCAGTGAGCCCATGTGCTGCAGGCCCCACAATGAAGATGTGCAATGTCTGACACTCTTGGAATGAGAGCCCTAATAGAAGGGGAAGCGGTTATCACAGAGCTCCCCCAGGACCAGCCTCTGTGTGCCTGACGCTAATTATGGCGCATGCAAATGAATGTGCAGCATTAAAGTCAGGAGGAGCCTGCCTGGCTCTGTGTGGAGGGTTTGTGTGTGTGTGTGTGTTTGGCTGCTGTGTTTTATGTTAGTGTATGTGCGTGTGCGTGCACGTGTGTGTGTATGTGTGTGTGTGCGTGTGTGCGCGTGTGAAGGCTATGTTGTTCAGTTTATTTGATTGTTTGAATACAATTTTAAATGTGTGTGTGCATGCTTGTCTGTGCGCCGCAGGAATAAACCATCAGGCTAACACCCCTTTTACCTTTTCACACCTGCAGTGGTTTAGATATTTACATCGTTTTATTCTTTATTCTTTTATTCATTAGTATACACTCAAGGAGTGGGCCATGCATCAAGGATTAGGATGAAGAAATCTATCTACCTATCTATCTCTCTCTCTCTCTCTCAAGCACAAATATGAGGCTGAGCAGAGAGGATCTCACAGGAGGATTCCTATAAATACATCTCCCTCACATTCACGAGCAACCTCTCTAAGAGGGCGTCTTTATTAAAACCATTTTGTCTTTCCTTTGTATGCTTGTGTGTGTGTGTGTGTTTCACGCACATGTCTGTGCCCACGTGTTTTTTCATATTCATGTGCGCACGTGGTTTCTTATATGTGCATATCAGCATACGCTGATTAGTGTGTTGATATGTGCGTGCATTGTTTTTGTATGCATTTATTTGGGAGTTTGTACACATTTAATTATTTCAGTATGTGTCTGCGGCAGCACTTTTATGTGACACCCCCTGTCTGTTTTCCAATCATTTTGTGTGTGTAATTATGTTTATGTGTGTGGCTTTTTTCCTGTGTGTGTGTGTGTGAAGTGTGTGTGTATGTGTGTGTAGTCTATATGTTAGCCATCTTATCTCCCCATTAGCCTCTTGTGCCCTGACCAGTATTCCCTCTCTCCCCTTCCTGCTTTCTCTAATGGGTAATTTAGCCATGCTCGCCTGACATCTAGCCTATTCCTTGTTTAGTTTCCATGGCTACGCAGGCCTATGGATTGCTCCCTTGCTCCCATGGACTTGCTGTGGATGCTATAGATGTCTCAACTATTAGAGGGCAGAGCTGCTAAATGCAGAGCACACGCATACACAGAGTCTACACAATGAACAATCAAGTGCTCTTACATGAATATAGATTAATCTCCTTGCAGAATAGAATCTCTGATTCAGAGAAGCACTGAAATTGACAGTAATCATGAAGAAGAGAGCGATGATCTGATGATGACAGGTTAACAACATAATAAATGCAGTTTTTGAGAATGGTTTTATGGTCTTGTTGTTTTTAAGAACTGTCATTGCATTTAAGCAATATACTCCTCTCCATTAAAGCTCAAGTTGCAATATGTAATTTGATTCTTTATGTAATAGTCGAACACAGTGGCAGAAATCATGTCTGTGAATGCCAAGTCATATTTTATACTTCAAAGCATCATCCATTACCAACCACATTGTTCTTGTCCAAGCATAATTGTTCTGCAAATGATGAGAGAGTATGATAAACTTGAGTTGTCTCTTTTGATTTTGCTTTATAGACATACCAGGACACTTTAAGCGTTACAGTTTGCACTGTATTGTGTTCTTTATAAGCTTTTATTGTCTCTGTTTCCTTGTATGACAGATCTGGGCCTGACCAAAGGCAGCAACCTTCTGATAGATGAGGCCCTTTTTTGCTTTCCAGAAAGAAATCATAAATCAAATCCTCAACTCAGACACCTACAGAGGCCAAGGTATATAATTCATTGTGTGTATTCACCGTGTGTGTGCATAAAAGTTTATGTGGTATTGATTTTCATTTTCATTTTCTAAGTGAAATATATAAAAATATATTTGAAAAGTTACTCCTCTGCCTTTCAAGAAATTTGGGTACTTTGTTATTTGTCATCAGTTTTGTGAGGTCACTGTAGTAGATGCAGTGCCATATGCCAGAGCTACTTTCTACAAAAGTTACACAACAGTAACACGTGGAAGAATGAGGGTTGCTGGCAGGCGGGGGGGCAGCTCTGGATTTAGTCTCTCTTCCTCATGTATTTTGCATGACTTGCAAGTTGGAGGTAGAGGGTTGTAGCAAGGGGCTTCAGGGTCAAAACAAACAAACGTGCTTGAAGTTTTTGTGCTTTTGCAGAAGATTGTGTCGGCTTTGAAGTTTTCACCATCGAGAGCAAAGGAGAGAGGGAGAAGCAAACGGGTATAGAGAGAGTTAGAATAGGGAGCGCAGTGAGGGAAGGAGAACAAGTTATAGAAGTGTGAAGCCCTTGAGTTGAAACTGTGCTCGGCTGGGCCTACAGAGAGCAGATGACAGTAGCTTTGGTTTCTTTTGCAGAGCTCACAGTACTTCTGCCTTACATAACCCCTCCCATTGTGCTTTTTCAATTATTTGGGGAAAAATCTCAAGTATGCACTTTAAAAGTTAATGCTTTCATGTGTTCTAAAGTAACGGGAAGAGAGGGGGCGCGTCACAGATCACATATAAAAGGAGATGGCTCTGACAAGTTTTCTGAATATCGACAATTATTATATTCTTTAAGGTATGTCAGCTGACTTTAATGGTGCGCAGCAGTGTTTTGGGAAACAGAGAGACAGAGAGAGCAGATACAAGCAGTGCAACCTCAGACATTCTTATTTTTTACCCCTTCCCCCATCCTAGATTCCCCTTAAGGTGCCCCTCACCCCCCTTTTCCCCCTCCCTCTGCTTCTCTGCGAGGTTAAAGCGCACCTTCCCACTAAAGGGCTCTGGGGTCACGCATCTGCATGTGAAATGTGAACCCGCTGACATTCCAGGGCAGCCCTAAGCTGTGCAGTCCTTTTGTTCACTAGGGTGCCAGTGTCAGGCCTAACAAGCCTGGCGAAAGTCTTCTAGTGAGGAAACAGAAAGACAGGGAGAGAGGTTGGTGTGTTATTGATGCCCTCTGAAATCATCCATTTTTTGTTTCTACCAGTGCCAGAATAGGATAAATAAAAGTTATATTAATCAGAATGATTACAAATTCTGATCAATTCTCATCAAATTCTGAACAAATTATTTATTCATCAACCTCCAAATAACATTGTTACCATAAATTAGACGTAAAACCAAACAATATTGTTTTTGAGTTTGTAAAAATGATAATGCACTGGGGGGTAAGAGGGTCTATTTACTGAAAAAGGTCAAGGCAACTAAAAAAAACAAAAAAAAAAAAAACAGGAAGGTTTCCTTGACAACAATGCAGATGTTGTGGGCTGTGTTGCCACTAAAATTGTTATAAACTATATATTAAAAAATGCTGCTTCTATCCTGGTGAGTCTTCTGATTTTCTTACTAAACTTGGTATGTTTAACACAACAGAAAGCTTTCAGGCAGACCTCAGTGGACATGCAAGCTCCTTTAAATCAGGCAGCACACAGAGGTGCTATGGCAGGGCTGGGGTCCTTTCAGCCTGTGAATTAAGTTCTGAGGCACAAAGGGCAGCTATTCACCAGGCAGTGATGGACTTCACGCCTTTATGTCCTCACTGGCAGGCAGAGAGAGAGAGAGAGAAAGTAGAAAAAAAGTTTTTTTTTTTTTTTTTTTTTTTTCCAAAGTTGTGAGGAATAAGTGACATAGAAAACAGAGACATTGCCTAGTGGGTAGTGGTATGGACTGACAAATATCTTAGTACAAAGTGTTAATTGATGTGGCCACAGGAAAACCTACGTCATTATATTTTTTGCATCTAATCGCTGACGAAAGGAATATCTTCAAATGATGGCTCTTCGTTGGACAAGATGATGCACTTTGTTTCAGAAAAACAGTTAGACAACAGGTGTCAGTGTGTCAACAGGTGTCAGAGCAAGCACAGAGAATATAGGCTACTAACAAGTAACATTCAGATGCTGTCCTACAATATGGATATGGTTATATGGATAATGCTTATATGGATAATGCTTTAGAATGATATATTTATAGGCAGTATCTCAGATAGACAGAATAAGAGGAATATGACTAATATACAGAATATATAGAATGTCTCCAATAATTAAATCTTAACTCAGGTCTCATTTATGGTTGATTGCGATCTCAAAGGATTTTCCCTGCCTTGTTGTTCAGGTGACTTCACTGAAATGATAAATTCATGGTCATGTAATCATCTAATTTTCTAGTTACATCATGCAGTGTAAGTGCACGCAAATTTACTGATATTGTAGAGTATTAATGAGCATGAACACTCCATACATGCTGTCGCCAAACTTCTAAAAAAGTCATACATGCACAGACTCACACTCTTGTCACTCGCACATACATGCACAGTCCTTTTTAGCATACACTTTTACTTACACATAATGTAAGTGGGGCCTTGCACTCCCATCCCACATTCCTCCCCCTGGGGAGCCGAGTGCAGTGTGAGTGATTCAGTTAACGTTACTACATTAGAGCTGTCCATCCATCCGGTCTGCTTTTCCAAACACATCCATCCCAGTCCTAGTTAAAACACTGGGGGATCTCCTCTACTCCACCTCCACCCCCCCACCGCCAAAGTCTTTTATGATGTCCATAAAATGGAAGAGTGCAGCTTTACTTGAACTAATAATATCTGAGCTTACAGGGCCGTGATTGATGATCTTTAAAGCCAGCCCGATCGGTCTCATCTTTCTTCAGATTTTTATCACTGACTTGTTTGCAGTCATGTGCAATCACAAGCACCGGGAGAGGTAACAAGTGCTTGATGTATGATGCTTGAGCCACTTTTGTCAGCTGCGCATTTCCCTTTTCTCCTTCCACTTTTGTTTTTTTTGTTTTTTCTTTTTCTTTTTCTTTTCTATTTTAACCTTAGGATTCTATTTGTTGCCTTGCTTAAATTGTTTGCAGACTGTTGGTTTACCGTGTTCTCTCTCTCTCTGTCTTTTTTTCTCCTTATTTTTTTCTTTTTTCAGATGGTGGGAATGTCTTCTCCTGGGGGATGGGGCAAGAGGTGAGCCAAACAAATTTCCACTTTTGGCCCTGCCAGGAGAGGCAGAATAAGAACAACAGTGGACTCCAGGCTTTTTTCATATCACAAACACAAACTCACTCTCTAGCTCTCTCTCTCTCTCTCTATCTATCTTTCTCCATCTCTCTCTCTCTCTCTCTCTCTCTCTCTCTCTCTCTCACTGTCTCACTCACTGTGTCTTTATCTCTCTCTCTCTTGCACACTTTTTAAACATTTTGAGAGGATCTTTTTTTACAGAGTAAAGATTAAAAGGTTTTGGAGGATCTGTGTCCGATCCCTCCCTTCAAGCACTCAGGATCCTTCATGGTGTGCCAACAATGCACATCTTTTTAAATTCTATAAATCACCTTTATGGGATCTGGTGTTTGTCCATTTCAACTCCTCTGCTTCACATGGACAGAGCAGGAAATCCTCTTTATGGAATCTACTGTAGTTTAGGCATGTGCATAGTCCAAAGTAATGTGAGGCTGTGTGTGTGTGTGTGTGTGTGTGTGCGTGCATGCATGTGGCTGTGTGTGTGTGTGGTGAGTGTGTGTGCGTGTGTGCTTGTTGGCTCTGTCCTGTCTCTCCTCCTCCGCTAGATAAAGAATCCCACCTGTCACTGAGGATTGTTCTGGCCTTTCATTTAAGACGTTCTTTAAAGAGCCGCATCATTACACAGCCCTCAGACAGAGCCCACAGAGTGTAAAACCTAGGCCCACCTCAATCCCTCTGTTCCCTTCTCTCTCTGATTCTTTTTCCTCTCAGCTTTGGCGTTTATCTGTCAGGTCATTTGAAACCACAGCCAAAATGTGATCACTTTTACAATGTGACAGTGAGGATGACTCTGCCAGGATAGTGAAACAAACAAGCAGGTGAAGGTTAGAGAGATGGGATAGCAATGAAAATGTTAGACATCAGCTGTTATGAGCTTTGACGTGGCCTTGGCTTCCACTCTACACTCTTATTTTGCAGGGTGGCTTCTCGTCTAACTAGGCTCATTGGATTTTCATAAGCGTCCTCACGTCTATATAACTCTGTGTTAGTCTTTGCAAGGGCACCATCTATTTTCTCTCTCTCTCTCATCACATTTTGTCTTTCTCCTTTTTCCTATCTCTTTTCCTCCCATACCTTTCGTCTGTCCTTTTTTCGTTTCCTTCCTACCTTTTTTTTGCCCATTTTTTCCTTACTCTTTCTGCATCTCCCGTATCTTTCTGCTCTCTCTCTCTCTCTCTCTCTGTCTTGGAACCATTCTGATGATTGATTGTTTCTCTGTGCAGTCTGACAGGATGTAGCACACTCTCGGCCCCAGGGGCCTCAAGCAGACTGCACCACCTGATTAAGACTCCCCCTGTAATCAGCCGCGCAGTGCCACACCGAAACTACTCCCTTCAACACGTAAAAAAATAAGAAAGGTTCCACCTCCTGAAAGATAATACTTTGTTTGTTACTGTAGAAGAAGTGAGATGAGGGGCCATCTTAAACTTTTTTTTTCTCCTAGGCTGATACCCTCCCCTCTCTGGGGCTTAAAGGCTCTTATGTATCAGTAGCAGCAGAAAAGCAAAAGGTCTTAAACCTAATAAAGTTCTCTGCTGCCTAACCAAGGTAAAATCAGGCAGCTCTAACCCTATTACGTCTGGTAATAGTATTATAGATAGAAATCTCATTGTTTTCCTCCTATAGGGACTGAAAGACGGACAGTCTGCGCTGTATCACATGACTTAGGTGTGAAGAAATTTGAATGATGCCAGAGAAGTGCATGCCATGGCCAGAATCAATATGTTTGCAGCATAACAGGGGTAGCGAGTAAGTGTCAATGAAAACATTACACCAAAAGTGGTATATCAGATGTTTTATGAAGGAATATTTACTCCTAAATGTAACATTTTCATATTTATTGATTATTTATTGATCAATAAATGTGAAAATTGATATTGACTTATTGATATTGATAACTTAAACAGTTGACTGATGTCATGGTTGACTGATGGTTATTAACCAGTCAACCATGACATGATGATATCATGAACTCAGTACAGACACTGTCTGGATTCTTAATGTTAGATGTGTGATAACACAGTCAACCGTCTGCTGAAGTTGTGACCAACAGATGAACTGATCAGAGACCATGTAAAGAGATGAATGCCAATTACAATACATATGCAATGAACAATGAATTTCTGAACTACAAATTATTTGATTCTTGTTGAAGGCTGTAACAGGAGAGTCCAAAAAATCAGAGGGAAACAAGATATGAATCCAAACATATGTGACTGAAACCGCAAAATAATAATAGCATGCAAGCCTGCCAAACATTTTAACACAAATTCAGAATAACAAGAGTAGATGACATAATTTTTGAGTACAAACAAAACTTCTTGTTTTTTTACCAGTTGCTTTTCAGACTGGTGAAATGTTGTTCAGAAGCAACATGACCTCCAGTATGTAGCCTGTACCATGTGTTTATTTACAGTATTTCTGAAGTATGGCTTTGGATCTGTGTGGCTGTTTGGCCCGTCGATTGCAATCTGATCTGTAATGTAATGATGTGGGTGACTCATCAGGCATGGTAAATAATAAAGGCGCCGGCCTGATGGTGGTGGAAACCCCGGGCCTGGTTCCAACACCGTTCTGGCCTCATCGAACTCTGGGTTTGTTCCAAATTGATGCTAATATGGTCTGGGCTGCAGCAGTAGAGTAAAGTAAGCGTTATTGATACCATGGATCTACAGGTCCCTGTCTGTGTGAAAGATGATAACATTAAAACGGAGAACATTAAAAAACATGTCTGTATTTGTATGCAAGGATAAATGCACTGTTTTTGAATATTAGTGTAGCCTGTGTATGCGTGTGCCCTCAAATTTATGTGTACACAGTGTAAGCATCTTTGCCTGTGGGTGTGTTTGGTATTTTACCATGCTCACATTTATATCTGTCTATGTTTTCCCCTTTCCTTCCTGCTGATGCCATCAGTACACACATCGTGACTGATGACAGTCGTTGCCACAGTCTGATGCTCTGCTGCTTAATGTCCTTTTTGTTTATTAATTAACTGCAGGACATATATGCTGAGAGACACCTATTGATTCTACTGCTGCATTAATTGATTTTGTGCTTCACTAATCATATTGTTGCTGCAAGATCATTACTAGGCCTCTGGTTTGTCTTTGTGGTGGAGGATTGTGTGCTGATGCACTGTGTTGTTCTTATTTTTGTGGGTAAAGTATTGAATGGAGTTGTCATTTTGAATGGATATCCCTCTATTTTTTATTATGTGATAATTTATTGAGAATGAGAGGGTGAGAGAGGGTGGTGACAAGTTAATCCTGACAATCAAGGTCATGTCTGCCCTGTAGGTTTTAAGTCTTAAACTGGTCATATTGTATTCTTTAAAAAATAGATAAATAGAATAGTATTTTAAAAAGGAAACACTGGGAGAATAGTTAGTAATATCTCTCCAATCTCTCTCTATAGCTGGATTGGCCATCAGGGCAACATCTTGGTGGCCCAAGGAACTGTAAAAAAAGTGGAATGTGTCTCTGGGCTCACATCAGCCCCAACTGTGCAGCCATGATCCAATCTTTCTTTTTGGTTTTGCAGTGGCAAATGTTGATGTTATAATTATTCTATGCTTGATTTAAATGAAGACTAAAGACAACTTGCAATTCCTCAGATCCTGTCATGTCTGTACACTCATGATGTATTCAGACACATACAAACTTGGCAGCAGATGGCTGGCGGCTAAGTGAAGGTGGTAGTAGCTTCTGATATAAAACACTTCTATTCTATTATTGAAACAAACAGATTCCAGGCTTTGTGTGTATCTGACTGCCAGAGGTTCCCTAGTGAGTCGGGCTGGGGTTACAGTGTAACCAAAGCGTCTGTCTCCTGCTCACCTCCCACATCAGCCGGTTCAGCTTGACTGGGCCCAGTTGTCTTGGTTTCATACTGACAACTGTCTGGGAAAGGTCTGTCCGGGGTTCAAGTACATTAAAGTCATCCGCTCCCCTCCCACTGAGCCTCAACACAGATGGCTCCAGATGCAGCTGGCACAGCATGGAGCAGCACCTGACAGTGTTCATTCACTCACACACACAAAAATACACATATATGAGTATAAACACATGCAGATGCACAAAACTGAGGTATGGACACATCTGCTCACTTAGTGTACATAAATGCGGGTAAACTTACACTCACACGCTCTGATGGAAGCACGCACACTCACACCTATAAATACACAGAGAGACACACTCACAGCAGGAACATATGCTGCCGTGCATCTACAAATCCTCACAGTAGCGCACATTCGAATAAGCAATTAAAGACCCAGATTACTGTGTGGCGCACACACACAGTTAAAATGTAAACCCACACATATTGTGCTCACTTTCAAACATATGCCAGGGTATGCTGACGTGCACATGAGCACAGTGTAGAAATCCCTTTGTCTCTGCAGGGGTGAGCAGGAAAGAGAGGAGCAGGACAGCTGAGAGAAGTCAAATTGAAACACCCTTAACATTTATAACACAGAGCAAGAAATGTAAATTGAGGACAATACGGTGTATTGTACTGCACAAGATGCTATGGTTATAAGCCTTTGTGTTCGAAAAGAGTTTTTACACAGACGTACTCACCGATGAGGGATTGCATTGCCAAGCAGTTGTATGTGATGGTAAATGAAACATGAAACACAGTAGACTTTTTGTCTGGTGAAAGAAATATGCACTGTGCCTTTTTTAACAGTATTTCCTCCTCAGTGACAGCCGTCTGAGCCAAGATGAATTGCCAGTTCCCAGTGTCATATATAACCGTACGCAGCAGATATTATAATAGGGCTTTACGGAGATGCACTTAAATTACGATACTGGAAAGATGGTACACAAGTCCTCTCTGACAAATCGAACAACCATAACAACCATTTTTACATTCAGCAATGGCAGGACAGCAGGAATCGGGATGAGTTGAAAGATATGAGCCACATGCTGGTGCCACACTTAACGGGAAAATTGTTCTTTCCCCCAAAATTGAAATGCCACTTTGGCATATATCTTTATTTAATTATTCTATCTACGAGCAATGAAATCATTGGGATTAAACTTTTATTTAATCCTGTGACTGACACTGTATCATTATTTCGCTTGCAGGGACAGCTTGGACTTGGAGAGGACAGAATTCACATCTCTACTCCTTGTCTTCTCAACTCTCCTCAGCTAGCCAAAGTTACACAGATACGAGCAGGGGACAGCTACAGTGCAGCTGTCACAGGTGAGCCAGTATCCAACCTGCTGAGGTGGCCCATGGAGAGATTTCTTCTCTCCCTCAGTGCAATTATTACCAGCCGAGACAGTGTGGCTTGTTTTCACCCCTGTGTATATCCTGTGTATGTGCATATGTGTGTTGTCATCATGGCAAAATGTGGTCCAGGAGACACCTACTGTAGCAGGAAATACCACATTGAATGTTTTGTCACTGCAGATGTCTCCCATTGTGATATATATATATATATATTAAATTCTTAAAAGTTATTCACATTCACACAAAGTTACTACATAATATATAAAACAACTTATTAAGTTGAAAACCGTATTTTCCCAACAGGATCCTTCACTGTGGCTTTGAGCCATGGTAATTTTTCATCTACATCATTTCATTGAGTTTTAATTAACACAACAAGGATTCAGTGTCCTCAAATGACATCACTCGGAGCACAAATTCAACCTCATTAGCTCTCAATATCTCTTAAACCAAGTAAAATTGTGTAACACTGTACCCCGTTTCAGTATTATATGTGAGATGAAATACAAAATAAATTGATTTGTTGTTCAAGCAGATTTCCCCTAAACTACCCTACTAAGACATGTCTGTCCCTGTAGCCAGTTACTGCCACTGTTATCAATAAAGACAGAGATAAGGAAACACCTTCCCTTTATATCAGCTTTTCCACTAGCCTGGCTGCCTTTTTGTCATTTCAAAAAAGCCAAACTCGGTGCCCTCTTTGCTAACAAAATCTAAAAACAGGTACTTGTAGATCATCCCTTTCTTTACCTTTTTCTGTCTTACGCCTGTAACTTGTATGATTTTCAGCAATTTGATTCATCTCCCCTCTGCTCCATAGAGAGCAATTGAACTGCCATGAAACTAGTTCTAATACATTTACACCATTACAAAGTGTCAAGCAACTACTTCTCCTCCAATTGCTGCTTGCCTTTTGCCAGACAGATGGAATTAAAGTGGTTACACTACAAATGTAACATCAGCCACTTAAAGAGAAAAGGCATTGTACTTGTTTCAAGACTAGGGCACATTTACAGCACACTGCTGTACTGCAATATTCTGTTAAAAGAATTGCCTATTGTTGAACAGAGACGTCTGCTGGCACTGTGTGTGTAGTTTCGCTGGAAATGCCACCGGTTCATTAAATGAACTGCAGTGAACATATTAAGTTTGGTCCCATTTGAATTCTTGGCGCGTTGAGGACTATTTGGAGAGTAGAGCCCTGCTTGCCTTTGGTACAGTTATGTCTTTAGGTGATCTATAAAATGTTATTATTTAAAACAAGCTCTTTATGGATTGCTTACGAGGCATGCTTAGCATATGATTGATCTGACCTTTCACAGATGGTCGTTCTTTGGGAAAACATCAGCCTTAACCTTTTTTAGCTGGATTACCCTGCCAGCATCTCTGTACAAGTGTGTGTGCATGTGTCTGTGTTTGCATCTGTCAGTCTGAATGTGTATATATGTGCATGTTAGTAGTCTAAGCACACATGTCTGTGCATGTGGTAAAACGCCATCTAGAAACGCCTGCCTCAGATGCTTTCATAAGGTTTGCTTCACTGAGATGAAAATAATACATTACTGATTGATTGATCAATCATGTCTGAAAGGGTATCTGCATCTGTGTGTTAGAGCGCGTGTGTGTGTGTGTGTGTGTGTGTGTGTGTGTGTGTGTGTGTGTATGCGTGTGTACCAAGGCTATGTACAGCTTGATGCAGAATAGAGATTGATGGAGGTCTGCCGTGAGGAGGATACTCAGTTATCTCCTTGTAATTAAAATCCACCTCATAAAGATTATTGACTCCCCCACCACACAAACCAGCATGCTCCCTTGCTTGGCAGGGTTTGCAAAGCGCTTCTTAAAAAATGAAAAATAGCATATTAAGCAGCACATATTTCCCATTTATGCGGAACATTTAGATGTGGTTAAGTTATCGTAATGTGCAATAAAACCTGGATGTGAAATTTGTAATCCACTTTGGAAAATTGCTTACTATATTGCTTTAACATCCCCTGAAAGAGCTTTTGAGATGTGTGTGCCAGGTTTATTGTACGCCATAATTTAAAAGTCCTCAATGCAGGCAGTAAATATAAATTTATTAGTGGCAGGTTTAAATAGGCAGACTGAGGTAGTATGAGTGAGTGGATGCTTGAGTGTTTGCTATATGAGTGCATACAGTGTGAGTGTGTATGTGTATCTTTGATAAGTGCCAGCTGAGAGTGTGCTCCCTCTGCTCAGCATGCCATGAAGAAAGGTGAGCGTGTGTGTGTGTTTGCAGTGTGGGCAGGGTTACTGTCTCAATACAGTGCTGTACATCAACTCTTTCTTTTTAACTAAACCAAACTGACAGGATGTAATTCTCAGTTCCACTTAGCGGCTCCTAATTGGGGTCAGTGTTTTTTTTTAACTTGAAGGAAATCAGACTTTTAAGGTTCAGGAGAAAGCTAATCTGTGGTGGACTGGGGTCTGGTTTCCTCCTGGCCCCAGGACCACTGAATACGGAAAACTACTTCTGGTGCTTTGCTGTGTTATTCTGGTGTGACTACAAAATATGCATGTTGTTTTAACATTTCCATGTAAATATGATCAAGGATCCATGTATGGGACTTTGTAAAACACGAAACAAGGATGCAAGACCACGTCAAATACATCATCCTCTTTACTTTTCATAGTTAAGAATATGTGCTGCGAGTTGATACTGCATGTATTTCTGAAGATTTCCCCTTTTGTTCATATCTGCAGCAGGTGGAGAATTACTTCTCTGGGGTCAGATCCCCTATATGTCCCGGGTCATGGAACATCCAAACCTCAAAAGACCCTGGACCCCCCAGACTGTTCCATTGGCAGGCAGAAAGGTGTGTGTGTGTGTGTCTGTGTCTGTGTGTGTGTGTGTGTCAGAGAGAGAGAGTGAAAGAGAGACTGCGCAAATTATGTTTTCAGACTCCTCAAGTCTCAAGTAGATGAAAGCCTCAGGATTTTCTGAGCATATGAGTTTTAGCTGGATATGCATAAATTCTTAAAGGGTAAGTCCACACAGTGACATAGGCCTGAATGCTGATATTGCACAGTCTTCACTTGGTTTAAAGTTTAAAGGACATAGCACTGCTGACCACACCCCAATCAGTGATGTCACAGCAGGTGTTTGGCCATTCCGAGCAAATGAAGATGCCATGGAAATAATACTAGAATTTTTTGCTGATTTTCTTGTAAAACTTGTGAATCTTTAATTGTGACATTATCTTACACAACTAATGAACCTACCACAGGCTTAACTGATGACACATTGGTTTACAACAATTAGTTTAGAACAATTCCTTACTTTGCTATTTACCAGATAAACCAGATTCGATTCTGTATCCAAAAAATGTATTTGCAAGAGACTGTTTTGGAAATTTCTCACCTGCTTTGAAGTTTTCTACTGGTTCTAAAATCTAAAATCTGTGTTTTGCGTTTTATATAGGTTTGCACTGCTGATTGTGGTACCTGGCATATGATGGTGCTCACGTCAGGTGAGTATCATATATCCATCCTTAAAAGTTCATATCTTCCGGTTTGATTATTTTTGAGGCCAATAAAAGCAGGTCATTGAAGGTAAACCACTTAAATTGTTCCTTCTCTACCTTTTCCCCTCCAGACGGGTTTCACTTCCCTTTCTCTAAATTATGCCCTACTCCTCCTCAAAGCCCCTCCTCACTCACTTTTCACTCATCAAACCATAATTCACTTCAGAGGGAAGCATCATTAATGCACAGTAGGACCCAGCAGCTTGATGTGTGCTAATTATATTGTGTGTTTTACACGCTGGATGACTTTTGCTTAGTCAGTGATGAGCTCAGTCTCTGGTAATTGTTTTTTGGATATGATGAGTTTATAAAAGCCTGTCTGTGTGTGTTTTGTGTGTGTGTGTGTCTCAGCATGTTATGTATATATGAGAGAAAGAATGGATGGTGAGATCCTTTCATTAAACGTGCCTATGCATGTGTAGTCTTGCGTTAAAGCAGTGCGCTTACATGTATACAACTTACACTGTTTTTATAAGTAGCCAGAAAGACAAGATTATTCCACAGCTCTACACATCATACGCTCCTGTGAACTTAAAAATGATTAGCAAACAGTCAAAATCTCGAGATCATTCTGACACATTAAAACGACATGCAACTTTAAACTCCATCAATCCCACACAAAACTTTGACTTGCAGCGTCAAATGTGGCACTACGCCCCATGACTTGCTTGCATTCCTTACAACCCATGTGATCCTTTTAGTACTGTACATCACTCAGTGCTATAGCTAGATATGCTGCTCAGCCTTTGGTTAATCACAGTGATTGGAGGTGTCCTTTGGCTCACCTGGGGGCTTCCAATCCTATTAGGCCAACCGTCCTGAGCCTAGCACACCCAGCAGCCGCTCGTGTTTGATCACTGGTGCTTAGAGCCCACACTTGTCCTCTTATGTTGGTGTTGAGGCATAGAGGAGAGGAGCAGCAGGGTGGGGTTTGGTGGTGGTGGTGCGGGGGGTTAAAATGTGATCTCCTTAACTCTCTAGGGGGGCAGAGGGGAGTTTGGTGCCCCACCTCCTTCACTGACACTCCTCTGCTTCTCCAACAGGAGCTGGTCTTTAAACTTCAGATGTCAGTTGAAAGCCAGAACACTGCACGTAGTTTCCAAGCAAAAAGGCAAAGGGATGGTGGGAATGGGAAACTGAAAGAATGAGAATGAGAGGAAGGAGAGGAGGTTGAATCTGTATGTTTCTGTTGTATTTTTACTCTTTCAATAATTTTTGGAGACTATTAGTCATTGTTGACATTCACTTACACCCCTGTTCCTTTCTTAATCTTTTTCTCGCTTTTCTCAGTCCATGGGAACATGGAAGTTCTGTCATCTGGTTAGAAGTCAATACACCTGATCCCACTAGGTCTGTCACCTCTTTCTATACCCTTCCTATCTTTACCACAACTCTACCTCCATGCCATTACTCTCTCATTCAGCCTTCCTCTTGGTTGCTCTTCTCCCACTGCACATCCATTTCTATATCTCTCTCTTGTGGCTGTCCTTCTTTACCCCCCCTCCTCCCCTTTCACCCCTCCTCTGCCTTCATCCTCGGGCCAGGAGCGCCCAGGAAGAGCCATGTGTTTCCAAAGTGGACTGGATGGGAAATCGAAGCAGGGCTTCTGTGTTTATCAAGCCACAGCTCCGTCACCTTGCTCCAACTCCCGTCTGGAGGCCCCAGCAAATTGGTGACAGCAGCAACAACCCTGCAGCACACATGCCCCCTTTTTTCCATGCGCACATCCACACACACACACACACACACACACACAGCATAGCACCTTGGCCTGTTTAGTTTTATTGCTGGTGTCAGGTGAGGAGGTGGAGGTAGGAGTGCTGTCTAATGTTCACCTCGCACACACGCACACACAGACACACTCACACACAGTCATTTCCACCCCTGCCGACACCTTGGCTAACAAGACCTGTGAACCGCAGTGACAGAACTCCGAGACTTGTCAGAGTCCCAGTCATTTAATGCCAAGACCCAGCCCCAGCTCTAACCCAACAGGGTTTCAGTATGCACACCAAGCCACAATGGTCTACACAGTAATATACTGAACATGAGTCTACCGAATGCCACTGCTTTTCTAGGCTAGTATTAGTAAAATAAAACTTTTACTACCAGGATCTGCAGTAATTCTCTGTATGAGTTAAAAAAAATACTTACAGTAAGTAATATTATAGTTATTTGTGCGAAATGTTTGCCATGTTTCAGTTGAACTTGACTCTTAGTTTGCCAAGTTATGTTGATCTGCACCATCACACATGACTTCTTTCATCTGTACATGTTTACTCTTGTCAGTTTGTCTCGCCTGTGTAACAGTACAGTCACATGTCTGGAAATCTGCTGTATTCACAGACATTTTTATCTGAAGTATCTAATAGTCATGAGTGATTCCTGGTAGTTGCCCATGGATCACTGCCCCTTTTGTTGTATGTATACAGGATGCTCGCTGCTCAGTACCTTTTTCAGCAGCCGCTCTCTTCTCCTTGGTGTGATCATGTAAGCGGAAGAGAAAGGAGGGTTGACTTGGGTTAGAGCCCTGCACAGCCTTTCTACCTTGGAAATGAACTGCACAAACAACAGCTGGCCATTGTGCCTAAGCGCTTACAATGATGCCATTTAAGAGAGTATTGATCCAGCCAGTACAGGGTCAATCATTGGATCAATGGTGTGTGGGTTGCTTGGCTAGAAGGCTGGTTGACTGCATGAATGAGTGGATGGATGGATAATAGATGAATGGACAGTTGGATAATGGATGGATGGATATATAGATTGATTCATGGATGGATTTGAAGACTGATATATGGGGGACAGTAGTGTCAGGTCTGGACAGACATGAACTTGTATGGGTCTGAAGACTTCATATGTTTGTTCCTTTTTATGATAATTTGTGTTTGTCACATTTACTTCTCAAAGATTACTAGTGTTTACCATCTCTGTCATAACTTTTTTGACTTTTGCTGTAGTTAAATTTGTTGTTGTGAATTAGACAAGCTACACATCCAGTAAATTTGATGCCTGCTAATATCTTTCTTTAGATATACACAATATTAAGTAGACAACCCTCAAGGAGTTATACCATGAATATATACAGCTTTACTGTGGCATAGAACAGTGGGTAAAATAGAGTTATGAATTAAAAACGAGTCATTGTCATTAGCATGTTCTTGGTGGATTCTTGTGATGTGTTTACACCAGGGTTGATTGACCTAGTTACCCAGCCCTTGGCAACACAACACGGAGAAATGTAACACAATGCAACACAAGGGAGAGGTGGAGATTCCTTTATTATTCTTACATGTGAGACAAATGTGAGCGAACACACACACACACACACTCGTACGCACTCACAGAGGAGTGATCATCTGGGGCTCGAAGGTCGTGCCTTGTGACGAAATGAAAAAAAGGGTGAAAGCTTATTTAAAATTCTGTAAGAGATGTCAATTGTGCCCTCTGCATATTTCTATGGAAAATTTGTAAATAAATCCTTTGTAAATAGCTTCTCTCTTGCCAATCACCCTGTCTGCTCTCTGCACAGCAGCATTAAAAATTGATCCTTAGCCGCACCAGGGTGAAATGCTAACATTGCTGCCAAATGACTGATTAAAAAGAAAAACCTTTAATCTTTGCTTAAAAGTGTCTACTGCCTTGGCATGCCTTTCCCCTGTGCTCCTCTATCTTCCAAGGCTGTGAAGGGAAGGAGGGGGTCGCCATGGGGGAAACGGGGTCATGCTTCATGTAGAGTCAGCACTGTACAGTGATATAGCTCTAGAGGTGAGGGATTTCACTAAGAGCAGATCTAGGAATCGACATGTATTGCTCTCTTCTGAATTTAACCTTAAGTCAACGGTTAAAAACACATTTGAGCATTTTGCAAGAGGGGAGTGAATGTGTTGGCACTTCTAATAGCTTGCAAAAAAGGATGTTTTTATCCAATTTAACTATGCAAGTTAACAAAACATCAGCAGGGTTATATTGATGATGCATGATATGATAGTTTGACCTGCCTCAAGCTTTCTCACAAACCAACACTGGCTCTACCATAGTAACGTTGCAACTGAGAGGTAATGAAAAACTACAAGAATAAAGTGTTGATCAGGGATGTTGAGCGGTGTGTTTGCGTTTCAGGGAGCCAAGAGAGGAAAAGAGAATGTGATCACCCAGAACGTGAAGCTCTCTTTACAGGCCTTGTCAGCCGTCCCCTACCGACGGAGCATGTGGAGAGAGAAAACAGAGAGCAAGTAAGATAAACACACCAACTCGTTCTTGCTCTGTAGCCCTTTTATTGACTTACTTGAATACTGTATAGCTCAATCTGTAACTCACTTGCTAGCTCAACAGCTCCCTAACTCTTTTAGTGGATTGCTTCTGATTGATATCTTCCTCTTCCGTACTCCCTGCCTGCCTTGTTGATATCCTCATTCCCACGCATCTGTTGTTTGCTTCTCAAACCCTCTTTTCATTCATTTTTTCCCATTTCTCTGTGCGTGCTGTAAATTAACACATCAGTAATGAGTGATACAACATAACAAGTTCCTTTTGGGAAAACAGCACAGCCCTCAAAATATTAAGCAGTGAATATATTCACTCACTTCTCAGAATATTAGTAAGGACCAATAAATTGTCACCTAGAGTCACACACATACACCCACAGCCGAGCTCCAACCCTTCCCCATCTTTCTGTCATTCAGGTGTTTACTGTCATTCATACTCAGGGTTTTGTATAATCCTCTCACCACACCTGAGTGCTCCCCACTCAGTGTCACTGGATTTACCCCCCCTTCCCTCTCTCACTTCCCCTCTCCTCTGGTGCACAGCCTTTTTCATTTTGCATCACAGCCATTCTTTTACACACGTTGTCATTTCTTATGTAAATAACCACAGATAAAAAGACAGTAACAGACATTTTAAGATTTACACACACCGCTCGGCGCGTATGTTTTCAGTCATCCCCTCTCATCAGCCAGTTTGTTTGTAGAAGTGTCTTTGCCTGTAGCCATAAATTAGGGGTTGTGATTTAACTCATTGAGACAAAAGAGAAAGACAACGAAACATGAATAAAACAAATGATGTGGAGAAGGTGAGGGGGAGAGAGTACGAAGAGAGGAGGGTGAACTGAAGGCAGAAATGGGCCAGTATGTATTTCTGCTCTACTTTCACTTGGAGAAGGCTTCATTAAGAAGTCTGTTTCCAGAGCATGGTGGAGCATGTGTGTGCACAGGGGTGTGCGTGCACGTTCATAGGTTCACGTTAGATGGTGTTAATGCACATGCACATTCCTGCATACATGCATGCATACCCATAAAATTATTTGTGTGTGTTCAGTGAGAGCGATATTTTAAATAATTTACACCCAGAACTCTCTAATTGGTATCAAGTTTTTAAATGGGGTCAAATGTTGCAGTGCAGTCTCATGCAGCTTTTCTCTTGCCCTAAGTCTGCTTCAATACATCTGCCGCTTCAGTGCTGCTTCATGGGATTCGAACCTCTAAATGCTGTATTTTCCTTTGGACTCAAGCATCTTTCTCAGACTAAACAAATGGGCTGCACCAGGCTGAGGCTGAGGAAGGATTCTGGTTTTATTGCTGTGGTAGAACTGTGTTAGTCCTTCTATTCATGTCTGTTACATAGAGAACATTCTGTGAGAGATCTGGTGAGTCGTAAACATCAAACAGGGGTGTACACACACACACACACACACACACACACACACACACTTTTTAACACACACACACACACACCCTCACAGAGCCTAAGGCAGCGCACAGAACTGGTATTAGATTTAAGCCTCCTAATAAAGCCAATTAGAATTATACTGTGCACTAGTGCAACTTTACCAGGGCAATGCTCTCATCTTGATACATGCTGACATGCAGCATACACATGCACAAACTTTAACAGCTGTACATACCCTTCAGCTAGAAATACCATGTTTAAGTCTTAGTTTTAGGAGTGGATTTACAGTGACATTGTCAAATGTCACTGGAAATATTTAGTCAAGTCTAGGAAAGGTTACTTGAAAAGTTTAATCAAATACTCTTTAAAAGGTGATTACATTATTTTACCAATTACTCAACAGCAAATTAAATTAGTTACGTTACTTGTTATGTCACTTTTATTACTCAGCACAGCTCTGTGTCTAATCCCTTTAAAAGCCTTCAAAATCTTATGTATGTGGAAATATAAAAAGAAATAAAAGACTTACTGACCAAAAACAGCTACCGTAGCTTAGTGACATATGGCCTCCAAAGCAAAACAAAAATAAATCTTATTACTATAATGTCAGCTTGCAAGAAAGCGAAGAACACACAACATATAAATTAGAGAACCTTTGGAGTTACTAAGATTTGCATTTCCAGTCACCAAAAGGGAATTTTTATTGCTACTAAGAGGCTCATTTCTCACCTCCCTACATCTCCAGTCTCTGCACCAGGCTAATACATCTCCGACCTGCTTCTCCACTGAGTAATCAATGGAGCATTTCTGGGAGTACTAACTGTAATGTAATCACTGAATTTCAAATTGTAGATTCACTACTGAACAAAGGAACTACATATTTGTTGGGAAAGCAAAGTATCCTACATTCACATTCACAAATCAATGAATTAAGAGCTCATAAATGGCAGATGCCCTATATGAGTTATATATTTTCATGTGCAGAGGAGTGACAAATGAAAGGAAACGCTAACATGAACTGTTTTAAAAAAGGTATGGGCCACCATGTGTCATCAAAACAAATTAAGTGTGCTTTGGTATTGAATGCCAAAGTCTCTGGAGCTCTTCTAGAGAGATTGAATGCCATCCTTCCCAAAGATACTCCCCCGTTTGGTGTTTTGAGGATGATAGTGGAGATCTCTGTCAATATCTCAGCCAAAATCTCCCATAGATGTTAAGTTGGGTTGAGATCTGGTGACTGAAAAGGTCATAATTCATCATAGCATTCAGTGACCCCTCGTGTCCTATGCCCGTAGGCACCCTGGAAGAGACTGCTCCCATCAGGATAGAAATGTTTCAGGGGTTGAGCATTCACGCCTGTAACCCCATTTTCTGATGTCTTTCCTATAGACCTAAATGCAAATATCACTTTAGTCACTGTGAGGCTCGTGGCATCAATGAACAGTCAACCATGAATCACCAAGAGTCACTTTGATTTTTCTCTCTTGCCACCTTGATATAAAATTGGAAGAAACTGGGCCTGCTCAGTATTTTGTTCTTGTCTCAGAGCATGACTAGATGTTAATTGCTTAATTGCACCATGCAGTGCTCCTGTCTGTAAAAGCATCTCCTTTTCTTCTGTTTCCCTACTTTTTTATTTTGTTTTTCCCCTTTATTTTGTAGCCAAGCACCTTCTTTGAAAGTGTGTCTGTTTTGCTATCAAATTCATTTGACTGTGCTTTTATGATGGCTGTGTCACAGCGCAAACTGAAATAGATATTTTATATCCTCTTGACAGGACTTCAAGTACAGGACTGAGGATCTGGAAAAATCAGAGGGCTCTGAGGAGCAAGAGAAAGATGAAGAAAGTGAGAATGCAGAGGGAGAAAAACAAGATGAACAACAGATCAAAGATGACGGATCTCATGATTCAGCATTTCCCATGGCAAGGTTTTTAACAGGGACGAACAGGGGAGGAAATGACCGCTCATCAGTCAGATCCAACCGGGGGAGTGAGAGGGAGGTTTGCAAAACAACAGGGTCACTGGAGCTGAGGAAAGAATCACGTCGAAGCAGAGCAAAAAGTGATGTAGTTTTCACCACTTTGCAACTTTTACCTAGGTCAGAGGGCGAACACTTCAGGCCCAGTGCCAGCACCTTTCCTCAGCTAACTATAGGACAACAAGCTCACAGCAGAGCTTTATCTGAGGCTTGGAAGGTGAGTGTTAATGTGGTTATCGTAAGAAGCAAATCTTAATCTTTTGGATTAGGAGATCAAAACAGTACATATGTCCTCAAAAAGAAACAGATATCCAAGTTGGCATGTGTTATATTTTATTTATTTTCTATTTTATCTCAATGCTCATAAAGCAAACTTCATTGTTACTTTCGTTAGATAACAAAAGAGAATGGAAACATTAGGATGACCTGGCAACTTCACAGGGCTGGCAGCCCATAGGCCTATATTTGTTAAATTAACTCTTTTCTGTCCACAGGGCCACAGTAATCTGATTTTCAGAGGCAGTATTAAATCACTTTGGCTGTGATTTAAAAAAAAAGGTGTCCATAAAGCGCTTGGCAGGGTTGAGGTGTGACTTTTGGTAGAGGAATAGATGACTGCTGTACAAACAGTTCCTTATAAAGAATAAGTAGTTGACAGTTAAGAAAAAAAGAGTGTTTTCCCTCAGAGACAGATAAGATATATTGAATATTACTTGCATACACACACACACACACACATATATATATATATATATATACACACACACACACACACACACAAACATACAGTAGCATCAAGTATTTCCCTAACAATTTCAATTTGTCTTTGTCTTTTCAGGAGAGATCTACATACTTGACTGACGTGATCCAAAGTCAAGTGTATGGTAATGACAGCAACATTTTGCAGAGACCTGAGCTAAGACCCAAACCCAGACCTCCCGGGAGACCTACAGGTCATGGTACTCAGAGGATAGCCTCTTGTCACCGTTCAAGAACAAGACTAGACACTGGCCCCAAGCCTCAGATTTACAGGTCCTCTCCCCATCTGACACCCGGACAACAAATTCAGATGTCTGCTCTGTTCCACCCAGGACCAGAAGTCAAAGACTCTGTTTCTCCGACCCGTCCCTCCTCTGAACCATTGAGGTACTGTACCCCACACAGAAGAGTGGTTTCTTCCCTTGATGCTCCCTGGAAGAATCTATAAAACCCACAGAACAAGTTCTGTTCACCAGTGGACCTAGAATATTTATAAAATGTTTTATTGTTTTACCCTTCTATGTCAGGTCATGTGAACCACTTGAAATCAAAATGTTTATTGTATCATACACCAGATATTATACAATGCATCCATAAAGTCAACCACATTTTTATCTCTTTATAGTCCCTAAAACCAACTGGCTGTGGAGAGAGAATGTGCACTCTATTACCTACTTGATAATGCTTTTTGGAGACCACATACAAAGCTAAATACTTTTGGCTCCAAGGTGACTGACAAGCAGTCTCTTTTGCTCTGCAAGAGCTCTCCAAACCAGACTCCAGATCAGCATTAAAGAGCTCCACTTTACCCCACACTGTGATTTGGCAAATATGCTCCTCTTACAAACCATCTCAGTCAACGACACTCATGAACCTTGACCTCATCTGAAAGCATTAGACTCTGGTCTTACATTCAAAGCTATGTGTAGGAGTTACAGAGTCCTTGAAACACCACATTTCAACAGAACTTGAGAGGGTTGACTTTTTTTCACTCTACACACCAGCGAGCCACATTCATTTTAATACTTACAGTATGTTGTTTATTAAAGACATAACGCCCTCTCAGATCTTGGCCTCTTGTAAGACATTTCACGGTGGAGTGTTTTCATGGCTGCCCATATCTGCAATATGAGTCACATGTGCATGCTACTATGGTTCTTTTGAGTGTGAGGAAATTGATTTGTTGCAGAGATAATACTATATGAGGGGGTTTCTCTAAGTAAATAGGATCATTGCAGGAAACTGGGATTCTTTTGACTTGGCTTTGCTCTGCATCTTTGCTCCCTTTTGTTTTTTATGTTTCTTAGACAGCAGTCCTTTATTAGCCTTGTGCTGTATGCAAAATGGTCGACCACAACCACATGATAATGGGTTTCATTTTAAGTAGCATGTGATGTTTGTTATGTCATGATCTACATTTATGTTGTCATGATCTACATCTAACTAAAGAACTTGCAAATAACTTGGCATTGTGTAACATATTACAGTGCAAGCTTAGACTAGTCATTGAAAAACTGTTGTCAAATAAATGTTACATTTATTCTTAGCAATGTTAGCTGCTTTAAGTGCTATTTTTTTTATTTCTGAATCATTGTGTAAAGTTTTTCATTACTGTGCCAACAAATATTGAGAGTTGGGCAAAGAACACAGGTAGACAACAGTTATTTATTACTTTGATCCTAGCTGTCAAAGATAAAAACAGGATACTGATGTTAATTCTGTGTATCTAAGCAAAGCCATTTAAAAGCATACTCACTCTCACTGACTCACTACTCCAGGAGAGAGATAAATAAAAGTGGTTTTGAGTTGAGCTTTAGATTTGCAACTCTGACTAGATACAGGCATACAGTTCTGTTGGCATTGAGACATCCACCCTCATCTCACCCCATCACTTCTTACACTCCCTATGGTTTGTTTTGGTGTGTGTGAGTAAGTGTTGGAGGTGTGTATCACGTCTTTGCCCTGCGAGATTCCTGCCAATCGATTCAAGGTGAGACCTGTCGATTAAACACCCTGAGCCGTGCTCTCTACCTAACCCCAGGGTGATTCAATCCTACCCTGTTTCACACACATATATATACAGCAGTACACAAACACACACACAGGCATGCACACCAACTTCATCTGTCATCCATCAATACCTCCATCGGGGCCTCTATTGATCCCCTCCATCCAGCCTCTTCACCCCATGCAGTACAACATCAGGGCCAAGACAACGTCTGTGCAGGTTTAATTTCTGACAGATTTACAATAAAGCTCAAGTTATTATTTAACTCTTCCGGCCGCAGTATGCTCTTTGATTTAGCGCCCTGGGAGAGGATGAGTTACAGCTGACACGGAGAATCTGCCGGGGCTGGAATGGTAGGCACCCGGTTCATAACTCAGCCGCCGAATGTGTAGTTAGTCAATCACTTGATCTGTAATCACAAATGCTGCCAGAAATTACATGAGTGATGAGCTGTAATAAAAGCACTTACTTTTCCTGCTCTGTCTCTTAAGTGTTATTGGCAGACCCCTCTCTCCCAGGAGGCCATGGCTGTGAAACAAAATCCCGATATAAACTGCCTCATTGGTCCCTGCCTCACGCTCTCTCTCTGGTGTACAGTATGTGTGTGTATGTGACTGTGTGTCTGTGTTAATGCAGAGTGCTCCCACTACAGTGTAATACAAAGCTCTTTTTGACAGTCTTTCTTCCACTCTTGGATTGCCTTGCTTCAGGACAAATGATCCTCACTCCAGTAAAGACAGTCATCTCTGTCTCTCTCATTTATAATCTCTACTGTCTGCAGAGGTGCAAGGAAACAATTTACAGACAATAAGTGTTTTTAAACAGACCTGGCACTATTAATTGCCCATTAAAATGCATCATATCAATTTAGTTTTAAATGCCTTGATATGCAGCAGTTTGTCAATGCTGGTAAAACTTTCACTCGCCTCAGACAAGCATGTCGTGATAAGTTACAGTACATCAAACATATGACCTTATGTATAGGTAATCAAACATCTGAGGGCCACGACACAAACCTTTCTTCGTCTGTCTGTGACTCCAAGCTCCATAGCCTTTGGTCATGCGTGACAGTTTTATTGATACGGACCTCTGTAATAATTACACAGCGTCTTGCATGCACTATTGATCAAGGCTATTGATAAAATCATATTTTACTGTAAAGGTCTGTTGATTTGATGCATTACAGCATAAATCTTTCCTCACAAGCAGCTGAGTTGGAAGTCCTACTGCTGAGTGATGGATGCTCCTGCAGATAAACGTACACTCTCTCTCTCACACACACATACATATACACATGACTATTTATATCTATTGTTTGAATGGGGTAGTAACAGGCACAGGTTAAAGATAGACAGAGATGTAATGATATCATACCTTAAGTCCATCCATATAAATAGACGATCACATAGGGATGACAAGCAGGATCTGCTATCCAACCCAGCTCATATGATGTGATATATAAGCTGGGGTGTTTATGGAGTCACTGCGCCATCTTATCATGATTTGTATTGTCAGCAGGGGCTGAATCTGCATGCTGGTAATAGATTCTGATGTGGTTCAAATGCCCCATGGTGAATGGGGAAATAGAGATGAATGTGACAGATCGTACAGAACTTGTCCTGTATATAAACGGCCTTTTAGATCTGTTGTTCTCACAGGGAGGGAAGGAGAGATGATGTAATGGCTGGTTTGTAGGGAAATGTCGTTGCTCATATTAAAAAGGTAAGGATCTGGTCCTCAAAACTGACCTCTACAGTCGATGCAATAGAATTGATACAATTTCCTGAGAAGAGACATTCTATACTTTGGCTACTGCAGTTTGTGTTTTAGAGGTTTTTGTCATATTCAAGGTGTGTTGGTGAAATGCAGACTAATACAGAGCTAAACAGAAAGTGTCAGGTAATTTACACCGGTGCCCATACTGTTGCGCATTATCACTCTTTGATCTTACCAAGGAAAAACATAACATGTGTAATAAAGGAAAAGAGCAAATTTATTACTATTGGAGGAAAGGAAAATAGGTCTTTATGGTTCAGGTTAAAAAGCAGCTTACTAGACCATGTTTCCGCTTTGGCTGGGAGTTCAAAAGCTTGTTTTCTTTTTGGACTTTTCTCTGGCTGGATTCTGAACCATTTGGGGGTAGTTCGCAAAGGCTGTGGTGCACCAGTGACGGGATGGTTTTCACATTTAAGGAGGCAATGGGACATGGGGAACATGTTCATGTTCAGGAGGCCTACAAAATTCTAAAAGCCGGGATATAGAGTTAATCGTTGGTCCAGGCAAGAGCCCCCCCCCAGAGTGGCTGTTCCTGCAAAATGCTGAACAGTTCGTCTGGTTGCAGCACAGGAATTTTGTCCTGCAGAGGACAGAGGAGGGGAAATTGATCTTAATCGGCAGTGATTTGTTTTAGAAGCATAAAACCTCCTCCAGCCTGAACTCTTTTAAATACCATGGAATTCTGATGAAAGTAACAGCAATGACGTTAAGCATCTTTTCTTTTTTTTTCTTATGCAAACCAAATGCACCAAAGCCCATTAAAAGAGAATAAAAAACAATGTTCCATAGAAATGAACATAAGTAAGGTAACATTATATTTTAAAAAGTATTTTGTCACATAACAGATTTTGAGAAAAAAACATAAATTTTTTTTCCTCAGTATTTTTGAGATCAGTTGAGGACCTTACTTCTGCAGTGAATGATTGATATAGTATGGAATCTATCCATGGAAGATGGCCCATAACTAAAGGATTCTGCTGACTTTGAACATACTCACTACTTTTGTACCACAGCTGTTTGAAATGCTAATGTAAATCTTGTGAAACAGCAACAATACCGCCAGTGTGTTCCCCAGAGCTGCAGGGAGAAGGCAGAGCAAGACAAAGGCAGTTTTTAATCTGAGCAGGAAGCATACAGTGGCGATTCATTGTGACACGGTGATTGATATGAGTGAGTAGTATATTTACAGAGTCTGACGGGATAGGAGAAAGAGAGTGTTTTCTTCCCATCCGTACGCTTATCTCCCTTCATAAATCACTGCCAATGGGATGCATAAATGTGGACGAGCAAACGTCGTATTGCTCCAATTCAGGCAGTGCCATTTTGACCTTTACATTTGGCTTTGGTCACTGGTGCTAAATGCATGCCACGACCTTCCCTGACCTTCGGCTATTCATATTTAATAGCCATGAAGCCTGATGGTTCCTCAGACAATCTACAGTATTATGAGTGCGCACGCACCCACCCACACACACACACACCACACAAACATATCAAACGAGTAGTTACAATATTTAATACCAATAATTTAAAATTCTGATCATGAGTAACTCCTGTCATTTTCTCTGTCTGAAAATATCCCATAAATGATGATAAGGTATGATCCCTGTCCCCCCCTCCTCATCAGTCTGTTTCTTTACAGCTCTGATTCCATTACCCCTTCCCCAGCGGCACTCTATGATGTCCTATGTCCATCCTAACCTTTGACTCCAGCCAGTGCTTTAAAGGTTCTGCACTTTGCCCTCTTCCATTTGACCTGTCTGAAGTATACCTTTATAATTGTGCCTGTCGCTATCAAATACTCATATGAGAGGGTGTAGGGGCAGGGGGCCGAAGTCTGTCCAGTAACCTTTTGGCCTCTTGTTCATCCATTCTGCTGGAAGCAACACAGCAGGCTTCCTCCCCCACCCACAATCCCATACTGTATTAGTCTGCATGTCGTAGTTATTGATGGTGCTCTGGAAATATTTTATTGGTCAGTCATGACCTTTGACTGGGGCAACGAAAACACTAACCCCCCAAAGCCTGCTATCGACATGGATATATATATATATATATATATGATCAGAAGGCTAATAGAAGTATAGATTTAGAACAACCGTAGACCTAGTCATTTAGATTTTAACAACATGAGGTCAGCATTGCTTTTTCACTATTGCAAAATATGCATGTGTAAGATCAATAAGAAAACACATCCTTAGTCCTTTGTAATGGAAGTGATCTAGAGATACTAAAGAAAGACAATAAAGACACAAAGATATGTATAAAAGAACAATATTGTATCATGTATGTTTTATTTTCAAATTACAAATTAAAAGAAAAATGTTTATGTTTTGAGAGCCATAGTACAAACAAACATCAAATACACTTTAAAATTGTAAATTCTTTTTTTCGTCTCTTCCTCCTATCTTCTCTCTTTATTCCACCTAAGTCTCTTCATCAAAAGAAGTGTAGCTTGCACTGAAGCACCCACAATTAAGATAAGCCCGACCACAGCTGGACAATTACCTGCCAACTAACCTTTTCTGGAGGCACTTCAGAATGTAAGGACCCCTGAAGATAGATGTGCCCCGTGTAGAACGAGCACTTCAACAGTCCAGAGAGAGAGTGAGCAGGAGAAAGAACGTTATGTATGAGGATGGAGGGGTGGAGAGAGAGTGACAAAGAGAGAATGAGAGAGAGAGAAAGAAAATGATAGAAATAGAGAAAAAGGCCGTATCATGGTGAGATTACCTAATCCTCTGTCTGAGAGGAGTATTTGAAGGACCTGGTGGTGTCAGACATGAGGGGGCTTTGTGGAGGTTTACTCAGGAGAGACCAGCTTAGCAGGGGGATCTAGTGAAACACCAGATGACCACTGCTCTGTCCCCAAGCACAAACCTCAGTCCCATGGCTTTGTAAACACTGTTAAATTGATTGCAGGGAGCTGATGAGATTTCCCTGCAGTCGGGGTCATTATCACATTGTGTAACAACTCTAATTTACTCATACTGAACCAGGTATGAGTTATCATTCTGTTTTATGTTGCTTATGTTAATTGTGTATGTGTGTGTGTGTGTGTGTGTGTGTGTGTGTGTGTGTGTGTGTGTGTGTGTGTGTGTGTGTGTGTGTGTGAGAGAGATTGTGGTGGACATACATCCATTTCAAATGTGCCGTCAATGAAACAACAACAAAAAAAAAAAAATGAAGAAAAAAAGATAAACACTACACTGTCTTGTATTTAATTTCCTAATGCTTGCTGCAACGTTTGCAGCAATGGTCAGGGTGTTACAGTCTACAGGGTGAGTTTCAGCACTGTATGATATCTGATCCCAAAAACCCTGCAGGGCAGCCACCGCAAATCAACAATGGATTAATGGATCTGGTTCTGCTCATAAATCTCTGTGGGATTGGAAAGCATTCGAGGACAGTCAGCCTGTAGTGGTGTGCTTAATGTTACAGGCAGTTTGGGTTTCCCATCGTTCAAAGCAGTGACAGGGTAGTAAAGATGTGGCAGCATCTTATGTCTGTGTTAAATCAGTGAATGTCAGGAATGCTGGATTGTCAGTCTAAAGTGTTGAGAGCTATACCAACACTTACTCAGTGATACCGATTTGTTTATAAATAACTCCCAACGCTTTTCCATAGATCTAAATGTGTAGCGGGATAACTTCATGCACTATAGCAAAAACAGAAAGATGTGTTGTGCAGACATGCCCTAATTCATTGGTGTCAGTACAACGCTTCAACCTTAGCCAAGTGCAGTAAGGCCTTGCCATAGATCATAGTGGTTAACAGTTAGCTGTTCCTGCAGGTGTGTAGGGAATGGCAGTAACTGCTTCCATTACTGGAGAGAATGGCCCAACTCCCACAGCCCCCTCCAGACAGCGCTGTCATTACCCATCCATTGTGAGGCCTGAGAGGGAGCTGTAAGTACGGCAGACTTATGGCTTTGTTAGAGTGACTGGATGGTCTCCTCTGGCTCAGCCCAGGATAAGGAGGGACACTGGTATGGAAGGATAGCCAGATAGAGTGATAGAGATGGAGCACGGGGATGAATTGAACACCCCCTCGATGTCCCACCCCCACCATGCCACCCCCCAATGTGCTTGTGAGTGCAGGCTGGAAGGTGGGGAGGGTTATTTGGTGCTATTTTTACAAGAAACGGGTTGATTTGTCTTAGGCCATTACCGTCTATTACAGCTGCGAGTCTTGGGGAAAAGGTGGGAAGAGGCAGACGCTGGCATTCTGCCTAAAGAGAAATCAATGAAACAAATTAATCCTTCGCAGGCTGCGGTGACACAGTAATCCATCATTCAAGGGGCGCTTTTACACACTGAATCAGGGAGCGAGGCAGGGAGGTGGAGGGATTGGGGGTCGGGGGACTGGGTTGGTGGGTGCGCGCTGCATGAGGATGGGAGGGGGAGAGCGGCACCGAAGCCCTGGGGGACAGGGGCAGACATCCATGCTACGGTAACACTGGGGTAACGGTGGGTGGTGGCAGGGAATCAAGTGGCTCTGAGCCTTTCTTTTACATCCTTGAGCTGCCTGTGGACATACAGAGCAGGAGGAAAAAAAGGAATGTTAACACAATCAGTTGAACTGCACCGTGGACAAGGCCATGATTACACACATTTGCCTACACATATTTTTTCCTGTTGCCTGTCACTTGCTGTCTGGTTTTAGTTGTATATACAGAGAGCAAACAAGTCATTAATGCGTGGATGTAACTGCAATGTGAGAAAAGAAGGAGAAACAGGTGACATAACATTGAGTGAGAATAAGGTTGGATTCAGAGAGATGCTGCAGCCTTGTAGTAAATCCACTCTTTTCTTACCATTCACCATTGCAACTTCAGTAGGTGGCACTGTATTGTCTCACTTCCGTTTTAGAGCTATGTGCATTGTCCCCATGACGACCTTATTATTTTGCATTGGAGGTCATCGCCCGTGTCCCCGACCACAGAAACATAAGGTTACTGCCCTCTTGCCTGAAAAAGCAAAACAACACTAAAGCACAGCCCACCATTTTGCTATTCAAGGAGAGCTGTATACACGCTCCCAGATTTGCCACAGTGATGTGCCAACACACGACCAATTAGAGCTTAGATCTGTCCATGTGACTTAGTCATGTGATCAGCTGCCCTGTGAGGAAACAGTCTTGTCCAGGCCAAGATCCATGAGAAGCAGCTGTACCCTCCGATGAATCACATATCAGCCGACATCAAATGATATCATGAGGGGAAAAAAAACACACACACACACAAAGATTGAGATTGATGTGTTTTTATTAACATTTTTGCTATGTTGCATTGCCTTTTAGTGATATTACATCATTATGACAGCAAGTTCAAGAGCATGATCCACTCAGTGTTACTGTATCAACCAGTTGTGTTGGTCTTCAGGCTCCTTTGTGGCAACGTGTCTGTTCTGCTGACGTTCATTGATAGTGACTGTGTGTGTTTTTACAGCAGTGACTTGTAGTCAGAGCTGTGACGGAGGGTGGTGATGCTTAGGAAGCCGGGGTCATAGCATGAAAAAAAAAGTTAATACGGAAACACAACAACCAGAGCCATTATTTCCCGTGTCATTGTAATAGGCAGTGCCACTTACCTTAACCAGCTTCCCAAAGAGGAATACCAATAGCCCCCTTCCCCCTCTAAAGACACAGGTGGTAGCGTTCTGTGGAATGGCATGTTTGAAAATCAGAGAAAATAGTGGGTGGAGGAAAAAGGGAGGAGGGAGTGAGTGTGCTGGAAGAAAAGAGGAAGGAGGGAGGGGGTAAGATTGGGCAGGGTGGGGCAGCAGAGAGGAAGGGTAAAAGGAGCAAGAGTGGTCAGAGAGCAGAGAGAAGGCGAGCGAGAAGAGAGGAAGGGGAGGGTAGGGGAAGAAGTGAAAGGATGGAAAATGTGGGGATATTGCAGCAGAGCGGATGGTGTGAGGGAGGCAGAGTGAGAAATGTTGCCGGAAATGCTGGAGCCAGCAGCGTGTGTAAAAAACCACACTGCAACATTTCTCATCCTTGACATCACTGACAAGCTTTTCCAAACACACAGTGTGCTTTCAAAGTACAAGGTTGTAATATCCAAATCTTGAACACGACGTCTCCTCTAAGATCACACTCTTTTGTCTTTTCTCCTTCTATAAACAAGGCAGATGTCAGGGATATTAAATTTAACCATGTGCTGTAATTCTTAGTTTGAATGGTGTTTGCTTTAAGATTCCTACAACAAACACAATAAAAACGTGTTTGTGAGCGACGAGAGCTTGCTGTGATTCTCGCTAAGTCGTGGAAGAGACGTAAGTGAGAGGAGTGAGGGGGTGAGGAATGACGGATATGAGGAGAGGGGAGGAGGACGGAAGATTGTTGTGGAATGTTTGCAGTTCTGGCCAGAACTCGACCATCTCATTTGTCAGGGCTTGACCCTAACTCTAGGGTCAAAGGTCAAAGGGAACATCTGAGGGAAACTGACTCGGCTATCACACACTCACACACACAGATGAGTAAACACACAAATATGCGTGAAAGTGTCTGTGAGTGTCTTCCCTTTGCTCTTCTCCAGCTCTATCTCACATGATTCAAGCTCATGCACATTACATCTGTATATATCATTATGAATATCCATCCTAGTCATATTTGTTTTATTAATACTGAGTGTTATATTGACCTCTAGCTATGAAAAGATAAGCTGCCAGTTTCCCCAAAAAGGTATTATGGTATTTTTCCAAAGAAAAAAAAAGGAATTTCCATGTTTCACAGTGCTTGGATTCATTTCATTTCTGAGTAAAACACTTGGACTAGGACTTTATAAACACACACTCAAGTGATGCACTTAATGTAAAAGCTAAATCTAAGCTGGGCAATGAAATTCAGAGAAGGCAGCCTCTTCAAATCAATTCTGACAGTGACTATTAATTAACTTTTAATGTTATATTTACCACTTGTATGATACATCAAGGTTGTCACTACAGGGCTGTCATGCCAAGTGATCCCAATACTCACACTAAGCAGTGGTATCACCGTCACTGCCCTATAATCAAACAGCCCTCGCCATAAATTACGTCTCGTTCCAGTGTCAGTCTTTTGCACCGCAGCGACACATCTCCCTGTGTATCCGAACGCCTGGCTGCCATGTCGCTCTGCTCCCTGTGAGAAGACACACACACACAGAGAGAGAGAGAGAGAGAGAGAAAACAAACCTGGTTAAAAGGCCAAAGTTGACTCACTGAATCACACACAAACTCTCTGCTTCAAGTTTCAAATGAAAGAGAGGATAAAGCAGACGGCAACAATATAAGTGGCCCATTTCAGTGACCGACATGATCACTGGACACCTGTGAGTCACATGACATTAAGACAGTGACTCAAAGTAGCCACACCTTACACTGAAAACGACAGCTTGGGTTACAGTTGAGTTTTATTAATGTATCAGCAAGAAAAGATTATCTTATACTTACTTTCTATAGCTGTTCTCTGTTTTTTTTCTCTTCTGCACCCCCTGTTAGGAGACAATTTGTTCATTCATTTTTTGTTGTTTAAAATGCAGCTTTCCTTATTTTTTTCTGCTCGAGGGAAGAAGAAAAAAGAGACAGGTAGCACAGCAGCATGATATTCATGGCTTTGAGATGCATCTTAAATCTTAACACCTTTGTCATTCTTTGGCTGGACACATCTAACAGGTGCTATGAATAATTTATCTTAAGAGTTTCACATTGATAAGGTCACAATCTGCCAGGTCTGGACACTAAACACAGGCCACCTCCACACCTTCACTTCACTGTCTTTTTACACACATGTGCCCTCACACACGCGAACACCAGACACACACCTTTCAAACGAAAATACACAACGTCTCAAGAGGATTTTGTTCGTGCGTGTACATGTGAGAGAGGGGATGCAGGATTCTTTGGTTTAAATGTTAGCTGCAGTAGTGTTTTCAATTTTCAAAAAACACACACACAAAAAACATTTTTTAAATCACACATTTTTTGTGTGATCTACTATATTTTAGCACAACAATAAATATTTCATAGCACTGTAGGAGGGTTGAAATAAAACTTAAATTACTTAATGTTCCTATATATATATATATATATATTTTAAGACACAAAATACTTAAACTACATTGCTAAATGGAATGAAATAAATATGTTTTCCTCTCAGACTGCCTCTGAGAGTTTGTGGGTAAATTATTTTCTGTTTTCTCTGTACTGGTGTAAACTAGACCTCACTAGTGTGCTCAGTCATTCTCAGCTCCAGCATGCTGATGGTTCAGCTACACTACATCTCTAATTAAGCCCCTGCTGTGTGTTGGTTTTTGGGTGGAAAAAAAATGAGGGGGGAAAAAAAATAATAATGCAGTGCTGATGTGATGCCAGTCATTTAGTTATAAAACCTGAAGTTAAACAACCAAACAAGTTAAACTAAAAAAAAGAAAAAAAAGAGGGCAAATTATGACCCAGCGTCAGTAATCATTATAAACAACAAGCTGCCAAAGTTACTATAAAAAGAAAAAAATACTAATTTGTTTACTGTGTATCCCTCTACACGAGTCTATCCTCTCACTTTTTTTTTGATGTGCATTTACTCGCCATGAATATTTATGTCAGCATAAAAAGTGGGTAAATTATTTTTTTAAAGGGTCCACCATCCACTTCAGCACTACGGTGGTGACGGGACACTTCATGAACGGTGAGCTTGGATGTGTCATCTGTGTTTTTTTTTTCCTCTCGTCCCCTTTGAAAGCACACAGGGAATCACTCCTCCACTGTGTTGACCCCCTCTCACCCTCTTCCTCCACCTCTCCTCCTCCTCCCCTCTCTCTCTTTCTCTCAGTCTCTCTCTCTTCCTCTCCATGTTCGCTTCCCTCTAATAATCGCAATACTTCTTTAAAATTGTTTTGCACTCTTCTGTGTCGGAGGGTAATCTCGCTCTTTTGTCGCGCAGCTATATTTCTACTGTGTGTTGTCGGATAATGTGAGGATGGGATGAAAGGTAATCTGCGTGCAGAATTCCTAAAGCTCCCTTATCCTTGTTGAATTTCTCAAGAATTCCACCTTTGCCCTCCGGTTTCCCTGAAATAAATTACTTTAAGGGGTGAGATGCCTTCACGCACCCCCGTTTGGGTCCCGGTTTTTGTGTTGCTTTCTTTAAACGCAGTCAGACAGGTATTAAGTCTTATTTTAATTCACTTTATTCCTTTAGGCAGCATCTCTCTGTGTGTGTCTCTCTCTTTCATTCTCTCTCTCTCTGGATATTTCACATTCACTTGGGGAATAGGAATAAATAATTTTCACACAAAAAAAAACTTGCGCAAAAATAGAAGTCACGATATTAAAATGATGTGTTGATCAGCTGTGATCACACTGATGCGTTAAGTTGACACAAGAATACAAAGAGTGTGTTTTAAAAAACCCTAACCACCAAGCGTGGACAGTCAAGCCCCCTCTGATCAAACATTTTTTGCCTTGTCATTTCACTTCTGTTCTGCTTAGTTTACTCTGCGTTTCACTTCAGCTGCTGATTGATATACGCGAGGCTTCCGTCCACAGTGGATCTCTAAGAAGTGCGCACGCTGTTGAAAATCTGTTTCCCTTCATCCAGCTTCTGGTACTTAAAGTTTGGGTTTTTTGGTGTACTACAAAATTACAGTGTTTGCACTGTGGAACCACGAGGGTTTGAGTGCTAATGGATTTATAATCTCCGTCTCTGGGACCATCCAGAGTAATTAGCACATAGGCTCTAAAGAAATGATGGTTAGTGAGCAATAAAGCCATTGCCCATAGCATAAACTGACAGTCCCTCTAACTTAACTAGAACCTCAAACCTAATTGGGAAAGTCATTGCAGTTATGGTCCTCAATTGTAGTCTGGGATGAAAAAAAAAAAAAAACTGAAAGAGACTTTCATTCATCACGTCTAAAAGTGAGGGATCTCAAATCTCTTGAGAGGCGAAGCCATATTAAAAATAATGAGGAAATAAACAATAATATCTATATACAAAGGGAGATGGTTCACAGGGTAATACATTTTTTACAGACAGTTAAACTTAAGGCAACTTTTAAAAAATCCCAATATTATAAGAGATCAACAAAGAAATTAACAAGTTTGACATATTACACGTAAAATAAACATGAATACACTTTTATTTTGAAGAGACTAACTGCATTCGCCAGTAACAATTAACTGACGTGCTATTTTGTGAACTCTTGTTGCCTGTTAAATGCCTCGGTCTTAAATGGCTGCATCCCATAGGTTTAACGATATTTCCACTATTTCTCATGAATGGCCTTTCCATTAAGAGCGATTAGATTATGTCTATTGAAAGTTGCTGATCCATAGAAAAAAAAGCCAGCGGATAAAAGGCGATTTCAAGTGACCTTCTCGTCCTTTTCACACCAATCTGAGCCCTCAGAATAATTTGGGGATCAGATTTGGACAAAAAAGGGGGACCCCCCTCTCTCTCTCACACACACACACACACACCCCACCCCCTCCTCTTTTCAACACACAAGCACTCAAAGCAACAATACATCCAATTCAAACACGGGAATAAGTTTGAATATTTTCTTTAATTAGAACTTGTAATAATATGAGAGTTGTTAAGAGTTGGTATTTGTTCTGTGTCCAGCGCAGTGCGCACGGTGTAAATCTGATGTTTTTTTCTCCCCCCTCCCTCCCAGTTCCATTTTTGAAGCACAGGCTATAGAGGTGTTGAGAAAACTTACACTAACTTCATTTTGATTATTGGACTATGAGTTTTAAACGACACTTAAATCACTGTTGTTTCTACCAGAGAGTAGGTTTTAATGACAATTTGTTTTGACTAGAGGTTTTTTTTTTCAGCTTAATGAAAAAAATCTCCCATGTTTGCCCAACTAAAACAAGATAAATCAATATGCCACTGCAGGGTTGCTTGCTCACATGTAGCAAATGATCCGGAAGCACACATGTAAAAACAAATTATAATCAAAACATGTTGTTGAAAGAAAGACAAAGGGGCTAAACATAATTTATTGTCAGTGTGGCACATATGCTTTAAGATAGTATTAATCTGCATATTGTTTTTGTTTTATTACACATGGATCTAATGTGAACGATTTTATAACCCCGGAAAATTAGTTAAAAAAAAGTAATGGGAAGTATAAATTGTCAATTACAATAAGTAGCCAAATAGGCAAAACCATGTAAGGGGGTTTTGTCAACAGCGCATTAGTGTTTACTTACAAAATCATCCAGTAACTTCATTATTAATGAAAATGACTTCAGTGACAAACTTCTCCGTGGTATATAAAAACACAGTCCAACATATGGGAACTTATTTTTTGAGGCGTGGAGCTGCTTCTTATTGAGACATATGCTCCATTTGACCATTAATCAGCGTCTATTATTCAAACAAATAGCCAGGAACCAACATGGAGATGCGTAACGATTCTCAACGCTCCGTGTGTAAAGGTGTCCATCACATTCTTCTTTTTTCTGGTTGGTAGGTTCTTTTAATTTTGCTGACAGATGTTGAAGTCGCAAGGATCAGCATCAGCTGCATGTGGCCCTCTAAGCCCGGCGTCCAGAAACATAACACTCGTGTGTACACAAGAGACGTTTTGAGCAGCGGCCCCCTTCAAAAGCGAATCACCCTCTAAGCTCATGCAATGTCTTATCGACTATACGCTGTGGTTATAACCCTGATGTGATTACACACAATCAATAATAAACAGACCCTCGACCATTTATAAATCTCTGCTTCCGTTTGCGTCATTTTAAACGCTTCAAAACGCGTTCCTGTGGTCATCTGTTGTTTTATTGGGGGCCTTGCACTTCTGACCTCAATGTTTTCCCAACTGATAGTACTGCTCGCTGTTTTCTGCTGTATTAAAGCTGCATTTCGTGAGTCTCATATGGTCCAATTGTGCCCATGTAAAAAAAATAAAAACGCACTGATCATCACACGTTTCTGGCAAAACTGCTGTAAGCTTTTTATCCCTATAAATATTTAATCAGTGAGGTCCTTTAGCAAAACTTTTCACACGTGGGAAATTTTAAACACTCATCGATAATCCATCAGTGGATTGTTCAATTTTAAATCAAATAGAAAAAAGTCAGATTGAACTTAAATATGCAAAGATGAATTCATCAAAGTAGATTACAGTATATATACTGTATGTATATATATATATATATATATATAAATAAAACGGCTGCTATTTAATGCGCAATTGCATCCATTACCTGAAATTCACGTTTATTATTAATGTAATCATGTCTGTATTTACATATTTTTAGTGGATTGATACATTATAGATACTCACATATTTTTTCTATTTAAATAATACAAGGCTGAAACCTTAAAGAACAGGAGGTGAAATATAAATATTGCATGGCTCATGTAAAAAATGATTAATCATCACTGAAGTTAATGCAGCCAGGATTAAAGTCAATGCTACTATGTAATGTTATTTTACAAAGCTGTTTGACGTGCAGTTTGTCCTGGAATAAGTTCAGTAAGTTCACCTGGCCTACGCTGCTACTGCTGCTGCTTCTGCGTTTATTTTGGTTTTTCAGGTTTCATTACAATCCATTTATATCAACAATGCTGCTTTGATAAATCGCATTACGTGTCATCTTACATTTCCTCATTCATCCTTTTTTTTCTTGCCACGTAATGTTCTATTTGCTTTGCATGGAATTTTGCATTAATCTATTTTTTTATTTTTTATTTTTCTAGCAGAGACTAAACTGGCACTTGTGTGTAAAATATGGACAACAGGCGCTCCTTCCTTGATCAGTCTTTTAATCCTGTGACACTATCGCTGAGACAAAAAGGCTGCTATCGATCTTTTTAGTAATGTGTTCAAACAACAAATAGCCTTGCAGGTGAGGTGAACGGGACGTGGAACACAGAAAAAAGCTCCCATGTCCAGCGGCACAACAAGCAACCTGTAATAACATTACTACTATCTGATGCACAAATCAGTGGGGACGGCTGGAAAACGGCGAAACGAGTCTCGATAATCTGCGGTAATGTGGAGAAAAGATGCGACTGTCCACTAAAAAGTTGTGACTGTAACACTGCCGGGGTCGACTACATGCGGTTTGAAGTTAACGGTCATGTGCCTTGACACGGAGAATGTACCCTTGGTTTTAGAGCCATGCGCGTGTAGCGTAGAAGAAGTGAGAAATAAAAAGGTGTACTTGCATTATCTGTGGCTGATTTTGTCCAGGTACAAAGCTGCTCCTCCGCTGGTAACCGCCGTCGCCGGTGCTTCTTCTTTTAATGTCCTGCTGTCCACTTTCTCCCTTTTTCTCTCGCTGTTTCCCAGCTTTTCTATTAGAGCCTCTACCCTGCTCCCATTCGCTGTCCCCTCTCACTCTCACTCTACTCTCCTCTTCTCCCGCGGAGCCCCCTTTTCCAATGTGTGGAGTTAAATCTTAATGATACACTTACAGAAAAAAATTCTTTGTCCGATTTAATCTTATTGGTTTCACCTTTTCAAAGAGCTGGAGACATGGCCGGGGAGTTTCAGTGGAGTGTCCGAGACAGGGACGGGAGAGAGAGCTCTCATGTTGAATACTTAAAAAACAACCCATCCCTCCTATGCGTTTCCAAAGGGGGCACTTGCATATTTACGCTCCATTATATCTGCTAATATCTCTGTGTGGTTAAAGATCTGTACTCAACGACTTTGTTTATTTTTACTGAGTAGTAATTTGATGTATTATGGATGATTATTCATCTCCAACATGGTGCATTACAGTGTTTTTTGAAGATGTTTTACGCACATAATTTTGACTTGATGCCTCATTTAAATCAAGTGCAATCAAAAATGATAGTTTATATTTTAGTCTGTTTTTATTTTTGTTGCAGTCTTAACAAATATTTGTTGTTGTTGCTGTTGTTGTTTTTTTTTAAGTTATTTTCTTCCAGCTATTCAGCTTTAACATCAAAAGATTGCACTTTTTTCAGAAAGTCACAAAAGACGAGAGAAAACGATGCGCAAAAGTGATGTTTATTTTATTCATTTGAATCAACTTCCAACAAGTTCCAACAACAAAACAATAAAAAAGATCCTGTTCGGAGACTTGTGCATGCGTTAATATGAGGTTGTAATTGTCCTATGTACGCTAGATGGCAGCGCGATCCAGACATTTTTGAGTTGGAGAGGTAGTAAGCCTGCAGAAACCCTGATACAAAAAAGCCGGAATCCCCATGCAAATTCCCAGCAACTTCACATGATTTTGAATTACTGTCATTATTAAGACATAATGTGACACCAGCTCGCTGATTGTGGAAACTACAAGACCTTGGTAATTATTGAATATTGCTCATTGCTCCGTCTATTTTAAACATATTCGGCGGCATCCCGTTGGTATAAAACGTTGTCTTTAATGCATAAGTCTTCCCATTGACATTTTTTCTCCCTTTATGAGCCTCTCTGAACTAAATTGTAAGTTTTAATCAGCGAGACTGTGCCGATTACGGACAAGGATTTACCGCAATGCGCATGCCAAAGACAAAACAACGTGTGAAAATATAAATCCCTCTCAAGCCAATAATGACACCCGTTAATTCTATATAAAAGATACTGGTCCAAGACAAACCATTTTGAAACTTTGGGGAATTTCTGAGCCAGAGTCCCGCTTTCGCTGCTGCGCACAGTTTTTGGTTTATTTGTCGTGCGTAAAACCTTTGTCCCCCCTTGCCTTTACCCCGCTTTTTCAGCTATTCTATCCAGGGTTTCTTCCTCTTTTTGGTGACAATAGACGGCCCATACTAATCAGGTTTCAAAGTAAATAGCAGCGCGGGGCGAGCTCAATGTAAATTGTGCCTGTCAGGAGCCCCCCAGCCCCTCCAGCCGTGGATGGCAACACTGCAAAAAATATCCATCCTCAGCTATCAGTCGCTTCAGTGGCTATTGAGTCTGGAAATCTTGGATTTAGCGAAAAGGCATACTGAATCTTCCATCGAAGCGAGATGCTTCTACTTGTTTCCAGTGCCAATCGACGTACCATTGTACATTTTATCACATCTACTGTTAATTCATAAAGAAATCGCCCCGCAAGGTTGCGCTCTGCTTTATTTCAAGATAATAACCCTTTAAAAAAATCCACAATCGCTTCGGACTGCGACTGGAAACAAGTGGTATTCTGTAAACTGCACTTTCATTTTTTCCACTGTGTTTTCAGGAAAAAAATAACATTTTAAGATTAGAACACGAGACCCGATGACTTATCAGGATGGACATTTTTTGCAGTGAATGAACAGAGGGGGACTCTAACCAATGGAGAGAAAGAGAGGGCTTGGCTATAACCTTAGCCTCCCATTTTCTCTCTCTCCCTATCCCCCCTCTCCTCCTCTCCTCCTCCTCTATGCAGGGCTCTGGCCAGTCAGTCGCCTTTGATTATCAGTCTCCAGCAGCCCCTCTCTTGGCTCCTTGACATGAGCACCATATAAGGCGCAGCGATCTCCATAGAAACGTGTCAGTTTCAATAGTAGTGTCAAAGTTCACTATATACAGACATTCGCGCAGATCCCCCGTTTCGGAAACATTGCTCTGCTGGTCCTCCCGTTTAAGCGCATTCATTTTTGGGTCTCTCCTTCTTCTTGCATATTCTATTAGTTGTTGGTGTTTTTCCTCTTCTTTTTTTATCTTTTCTCTTCGTATCTCCATTCCTCCTGCTGGAGAGAGGTGAAACTATACATGGGCACTTCATTCGGCGACGCGGTTTTCTTTCGCTGCTGGGCGAGATGATGAGCTTTATTTAAGAATATAGATGTAAAAATCCACCTCTTCAGTTTTTCCTTCCCTCCTATACGGCGAAGACGGGAGTGTAAAGGAGCAAGGGGAAGAAAGGAGAAAGGAATTTATCTCCGCAGCACTTTGGATCGCGTGTCTTTCCAGCAAAAGGTTTTTTTTACTCGTTCCTGCGTCCATGTGAATCGCTCCTGCCTTTCCTTTGTGGCTATTTTATATCAAACTGCAATTTGTTACGTCTGGACTCGGGTTTTCCTACAAGATTAGGGATTCCTGAATGGCTGACTGCAATTTACCTTGGAACTGGCCTCCCGATACTTGCATATCCTGATCGGGTGCCTATTCAATCGTCCTCCTGTATTTTGAATGTATTGATCGCGTTGTACTCCCCTTCTTACCCCATATGAGATTGCGTGCTCCGATTTGACTTTGCACTGCCCCGTCTTTTGAGATCTATTTTTTTCCTCCTCTACGCTTCATAAACACCGGCGATCATTTCGCTTTATAGCACTTTCCGGGGCCGAGATATGGCAATGGTAGTTAGCGTCTGGCGAGATCCGCAGGAAGACGTGGCCGGAGGACCTCCGAGCGGCCCCAACCCAGCAGCGCAGCCGGCGAGGGAGCAGCAGCAGGCGGCATCGGCGGCGCCGCACACTCCGCAGACCCCCAGCCAGCCGGGACCCCCGTCCACACCGGGGACCGCCGGGGACAAGGGGAGTCAAAATTCTGGACAGAGTCAGCAGCATATTGAATGTGTGGTTTGCGGAGACAAATCGAGCGGCAAACACTATGGCCAGTTCACCTGCGAGGGATGCAAAAGTTTCTTCAAGAGGAGTGTACGGAGGAACTTAACATACTCATGTCGTGCCAATAGGAACTGTCCCATTGACCAGCACCACCGAAATCAGTGCCAATACTGCCGGCTGAAGAAGTGTTTAAAAGTGGGAATGCGGCGGGAAGGTGAATATATATATTTTAAAGCCCACTTATCATTACGCGTACTAGTAGCAGACGAACAGAGCTGCCATGTTGCATTAAGGTCACAGTCTATATGGCTGGGCATACTGCAGTCTCCATCCAGGATTTTTGGGGGATGTTTGCATGAATGATTAGTCTTTCTGCTTATGTTAGAGAAGGGTAAAAAAGGCCAGTGCAGCAACAGCAGCTAGGCTGGTGTATGCAGGTCGCCTGAACAAAGCGGCTCGTCTAGCTGACCCTTTTTTCTCGCAGTGTAAACTGTACTATTATCAAGCAAAGGCATTAAGCCAAGCACCAATTTTACGCATAGTTTTTTTTTTTTTCTTTCTTTCTTTTTTTTTTTTTTTTTTTTTTTTTTTTAGGGTATAAGAGAGGTTGTGTGTTTGTCCGTGTGTATGTATATTAATGTGTGTGCAGTGTGTTCGCGCGCGCGTGTGTGTGAGAGTGTGTGTATGCGTGTGTACAGCGTGCAAGGCTAATAGTCTCTTTCATAAGTCTGTGTAGCTTACCAATTTATAAATGTACAGTAGGTTTTGTGAGCTGTGTGTGAATGTAAAATGAACACACTACAAGCCCACGTCTCTCTCCAGTTCCTTGTGCTGACTAGACAGCTCAGACACACTGAATAATGCCGCTGAAGTTGTTCATGGCTAATTGTTTTGCCTGGTGCATTACAGGCCGTATAACTTTCCTCTCTGTGTCAAGTGTTTTATTTCAATTTATGCAAACATCCCTCATTTAAAATCGACTATTTGTAACGCACACTGCAAGCCCACGTATGATGTACACTGACGTCCATTAATATTTTATTTAAAAAATATTAAACGATAGATGAAATCTTTTTATTCTCAGCTGACCTTTTGACGTGGGTAAAATGTAAAAATGTCACAACATTTAACAGTAATTATCAGTCGTATTTGTAGTATGTTTGGCCACAATTAATAATTATTAAATTAAACACAAACAACATAAATATAACGCTTAAGTAATGTAAATAAGATGGTGCATGCAATAGCTTTTGTAATTAAGTCTTGAAATATTCATAATATTAAATATGGTAAATTTACTTTTAGAAAGCAGAAACGTGTGTGTTTTTTTTCTGTAGAAGTGATTATATTTTCATGTAGACTGCATTACTAAATAGAAATGCAATGAGTGCGAAGGTTGAGGGACACATCTGTTTTGATCAGGCGTTTATGTTGTCGATAGAATAATTTGCTGTGGAATATTATAGCCATACAAACAGCCACACTCTGGCCAATATGTTTTGAAAAGCGTGCTGAATTAGGATTTCAGTGCATGCCGTTTTACTCAGAGGAAGGACACTGGCTGTGGCTTGCTTGACGCTTGTAATACACATGAACAATGTTTATCAGTCCTGGATGCACATTTCCTCTTTTTCTCTTTCTTTTTGTCAGCGGTTCAGCGAGGACGAATGCCTCCAACCCAGCCCAACCCAGGCCAGTACGCGCTGACGAACGGGGACCCTCTGAATGGCCATTGCTATCTGTCCGGATACATCTCTTTATTGCTGCGGGCCGAGCCTTACCCGACGTCCCGGTACGGGAGCCAGTGCATGCAGCCCAACAATATCATGGGCATCGAGAACATCTGCGAGCTGGCGGCTCGTTTGCTCTTCAGCGCCGTGGAGTGGGCGAGAAACATCCCTTTCTTTCCCGACCTGCAGATCACCGACCAGGTGTCCCTTCTCAGGCTGACGTGGAGCGAGTTGTTTGTGCTTAACGCGGCCCAGTGCTCCATGCCTCTGCATGTGGCCCCTCTGCTCGCCGCGGCGGGCCTCCACGCCTCCCCGATGTCCGCGGACCGCGTCGTGGCTTTCATGGATCACATCCGGATCTTCCAGGAGCAAGTGGAGAAGCTTAAGACCCTGCACGTAGACTCGGCAGAGTACAGCTGCCTCAAGGCCATCGTGCTTTTTACATCAGGTGGGTGTCCAACATGTCACATAGGAACATGTCTATAATCAAATGAGGCCTATGTTACTGAGTGGGGGCGAAGCACTGGGGCATCGAGGATATGGCTGTCAACTATAGGCTGGTCACAAATCTGAGTTTACGAGATGTTTGTGTTGCCGATGGAATAGCTATTTTGTCAACAGCTTGCTACATATCCACTTACATGCATTCCCATGTCAGTTGTAGCCGCAGCATAAGACGTGTAAACAAATCCAGATTGAGCGAGCGCATCAAGTTTTTAAGTGTAACACAGACTTCAGTGCTTTTTAAATACGAGGCAGCTGACAGTCTCATATATGTAAATATTTTACAGTTGTCGAGTTAAACTTTTTTTTTAATGCGTCTGATCCGAGACTAAGACTGTAGGTTCGCCGCCATAAATTTTAGAACAGGTGTCAAATAATTGAGCGTAAAGATGAAAATAGTCTATCACCGTGTGATATATGACAGCTGATGCATTTATGAGTGTTGGTGTGTGCTTTTATCCTTGTTTTGCGTGCACAAACACATGTCTTGGGGGGCAGGAAATAATCCTTAGCAGACTGAGATCAAAAAAGCTGATGGAAGTTGACTCATATGTCAGTGCATCGCTTCTGTAGGACACAGAGTAACGCTGCTCTATGGATTGTTTGTAGATTAATCTCAACTGACCTATTAATTTTCTTAGTTATTGAGGATAGTTTCTCTTGTCGCACACGCTTTGAAAAGTCATCAGCAGTAATTTTGAAAAGTAACCTACATTGTTGATAGCTTAATTGATGGCTGACTGGGGCAAGGTCCTAAAGGTCCTCATTTACCCTCGGTGCGTAATTTAGATGCTATTTTAGAGCTGGATGTGTACATTTGGTGCCATTAGGCCTGTTATGTCAAGGGAGTCTGGTGATGAATAGAAGGAAAAGAAAAAGTCGAAATTTGTTCACGCACAGGCCCCAAACTACTTCAGAACTTATCTCGAAGTTTTAATTTCATTGTCTCATATTTGGCCCGTTGCAAAAATTCTGTAACATGGTTGCACATAATCTATAATTGGACACGTTCGTGATAAAATATTCAGTTTCACTGTGATTTTCAGATTTTGATTTATATTGAAATAATTCACACTCTCAATATCACAGGAAACAGTCTGAACTCCATTTTACACTGAGAGTGGTTACATGTGTCTTCATGCGTATTTCAGTAATTATTATTTATTATTTACTTAACGTCACAGGGATCTACAAATATATTTATATATTATCTTTACTATTTTGATATTATATTATATTATATTGCATTATATTATATTATGTACAATTACTGCTAAATTCTATTCTACCATATTAAAATATCTTTCATTGCGCATAAGTGACCATTAAGTTGTATAGTATCATTATCTAAATTATTCAAAATCCAAGTTTGAGTTCTCACTAAACTTGTATCCATTAACTGAACCAACCTTAACATCCAGTTTTCCTTTTTTGGCGACTACGGCATTACCACATAGGTTTTCCTACAGTTAGAGGAGTTTCTATTTTTTCATATTTTTAGTTTCAAGAGCCATAATAACTACTTTCAGTTTTGGGGTTTGGCAACTAGGTTAATTTGACACTCCAAATTTTAAATGCATGCTGAGAGGTAAATATACGTTTAAACACAAATAAATGTGTATTTTGCCTTAGTTACCGCTTTAAGTAGTGTGACAGCCCGGTAGATTCACTTTATTCGCTATTAGTCTGCTCATCCAGGAATACTACCTTGTACACTGACACATTTGAGTGTATTTTTCTCTCACACGGTAATTCAGTATTTCACCCCAGATTACCCAGAGAAACTTCGCACACACAAACACCATCATCCCCCATGTTTTCAAGCAGATCATTTAGTTAGGTTGGTAGGCTACAACTGGTGTTGGCTATAACAAGTCACATGGCACGCAGCCAAGACCAGCGTGGATTGTTTTCCTTTAATAACACCAGACCTGTCAGTATTTGATGCATAAATAATGGTGGCCAGGCCAAACTATTTCACCACAGTTCAGGATCATTGTCTAACATTAGCTCCTGGTCCACATGTGCACACTGCAGTGTGTGCCTTTAGGAACCTACCACAGAAAACAGTCGTTTGCGAATCTGGAAGCTATCTGCTCCCATGTCCCAGTCTATTGAGGTAGTGGGGTGCAGGGTTGCAGGCAGGCCTTATGGAGAACTATGGGGTGTCTCTCTTGACAAACATTCAGCTGCAGATTTTTTCCTGCAATTCTTTAAATTTCCCAATATTCCTGCGCTGCAGCGTTCAAGTATTATAGTTTCCAAGAAATTTCCAAATGTAATTAATTTCAACCTTATTGATCGCTGTAGATTTTAAAAGGGACACTCAGCGTTAATCCACATGGATTTGCATACGTGGGGCACTGACCGGCCGGACTAAGGTCACAGTAAATCACCCCGAGATCTCAGTGTTGCCCCCGGGTTCATAAGGTTATTGTGTCTGGCCATAGTGAGTTATAGCACTGAGAAATCATGAATTGACTTAAAAGCCTCTGTCCGATGTTTAATGTATTAGTGCTTGAAAACTAAAGCCGTCTTCCTTGTGTAGTTTCTACAAAAGCACCGCTAATAGAGAATCTCTTAAGGACAGCCTAGACTCCATGTGGGACCATATACGCCGGCGGTTATGCTGCTTGCGTTTACAGCAGTTTATAAGCAGTAGAACACGCATGCTTGGGTTGTGTGAAAAACAGCTCTCTTTATAACAGACTAAAACATCGTAAGACCTTAACAAGCCTTATATGCTTTTGTCTATATTGGAGCGTGGTTGCACAAAGCTGCATGAGACACCAGTGAGCACCAAAACACACGTCGCCACAAGATCACTTTCTGACATTTTATGTCGCTTCTGCGTGACTATTGACTTCACCTCCTCTAATAAATTTGATTGCTTCCAGCGGCCTGTCCTATAGGCTCCAACGAAAAACAGGCCAAGAGTGGTCTATGGAGAGAAGAGCGGCGAAATGACTTAACAGCTTACTGCAGAGTAATTAGGTCACATTACATCCAGTGTAATTTCAGATTCATCAGTGCCGTTTATGTTTCCTTATACTTGAATCCCCAGGGTCCAGACATCAAGAGCAGCGGCCTTTAGGCCTGTAGCATACCTTTTGCCTTTGCTCCATTGCCCCATCACTTCTTCCTCTACACGCTTACAACACTGTTTTCCTTACATTTAGCTCTATATTCTTGTTGACTGTTGTGAGAGCAGACAAAGATATCCTCCAATGTGTCGTGCATCCCCTACTCTAGCAGCAAGCCCCTTGTTTATTCTGTATGACAGTCCCACTCGCTCAGTGTGATGTAGCATGTTTGGGCAGTGTGTTTGTTCATTCCACTTTGTCAATAACACGTAAAGGCTGATGTTGAATGATAACCAGAGTGCTTTTGCAGGATGTAAATTGGAAATGGCAAAGTGTGCACTTGCCAGAGCTAAGCCCACGTGAAGCAAAAAAAAAAAAAAAAAAAATGACCATGTGGTTTTGTTATTGTAATTTGTAGGTTACACGACAGAAATCACTAGGAGTGTATTTCAAATAATATACATTTTTAAATAATTATAAAAGAAAAAGTAATATTTCTCTAAAGCTATTCGTGTTTCTCTCCATGTTTTGCTGACTTGAGAGCCTGATTTTTTTTTAAATATAATTTTAATAATTATATATATTTAAGTCCACAGGAAAATATTTTGAGATTTTGCTGCTTTTCCCCAACATGTTGTACCTTGGGGTTTTTTAAAGACGTGACGAGTCTAACCACTGTGTTTTATTTTTTGGTGTGTGTGTGTGTGTGTGTGTGTGTGTGTGCCTTTCAGACGCTTGTGGCCTGTCGGACGCAGCTCACATCGAGAGCCTACAGGAGAAATCCCAGTGCGCCCTGGAGGAGTACGTGAGGAGCCAGTACCCGAACCAGCCCAGCCGCTTTGGGAAGCTCCTGCTGCGGCTGCCCTCTCTGCGCACCGTCTCCTCGTCGGTAATCGAGCAGCTGTTCTTCGTCCGCTTGGTAGGTAAAACTCCTATTGAAACCCTCATCAGGGATATGCTATTATCCGGGAGCAGCTTCAACTGGCCTTACATGTCCATCCAATGATCCTTATATGAAAGTGGAAAAAAGAGAGGAAAAAAAGGACCAAAATTCAGCACCCCTCACCCCATCCTCCTTCAAGAAGACTATATATAGGACCTTTTCTGAGAAACTTGGAAGACATTACTTTTTTTCTGTCTTCTGGGACTGTGATGGAATACATTATGTACAGAAAAATATTGGAACTGGACTTTACACCTGTGTAAATCCACCCTCATCTTCAAGAACAATACTCTTCATTTTGTAAAATACTAGTCTTTATTTTCCTTTTTTGTAAAAAATACAAATAAAATGAAAAACATCATATGCGCAGTAAGAAAAAAAGAATCAAGACTTAGCGGGAAAATAATGTTTCCAAGCAATTATAAGAATTGTCCTGTGTCTATGTACCTCTCTGTTTTGTATTTTTTCTGGTTCTAAACCAGGGTTTCTGTGATTCTATACTAATAATTTTTTGATATAACCTTTTGCTTCTTATAATGAGTGCGATATATGTTGTCGAAGCTATGTTCTCCAAGAATTAAAATTGAAGTGAGAATTTAAAAACAGAAAAATAAAGAAATTTAGACAAATAAGAAACAGTCTAATCGCTATGACAATATCACCACTGATGGTTGAACTTTTTTCCCAATTGATACGATGGACCTGCAACAGCAGCAAACTGACCTCCAGGACATTTTTACTGAGAGGACGTCTGGGGCGCCTTTCCCCGGGCCATGAAAGCGCGTGGAGTCGATCATCAGTCAAAGAGGAGAGACATGAAAATCAAAAGCACTTTTAATATATCATTTCAAATACATTTTGTTTGTTTCGTCTTGAAAATTTTCATTGTTTCTTGACTTTTATTGGTTGTTGCCTTCAATTTGCTTACTCCATGATGCAGCTTTTTGCAGAAGGGTCGGTTGATGAAGTTGTGTGATGGTGACTGTACTATTAAAAAAAGAAATAGGCAACGATGTCTCATTCTCAAGCATTTTCCTCCTGGAAGCAAATGTCAAGATGCTCGGGCTTATTTGAAATCATCTCAGGAAATTTCTTGTCTCCTGGCTTCTATAAGAAAAAAGCGCAAGTGCAGCACACAGTTACTGAGTCAATACCCTGCATTGCCTGATACCGAGACATATAATTCTCAATACACTGTTTACCCCTATTACACCCATCACTGACAAGAAGGTGAATCACGAGATTAAGAGTGGTAATTACACAATGGTTACATACCTTACCATCTTAACCAACCTACTGATATAACCGGCATGCGAGCACAAAGGAGAGGAGGCTATACGCGAGGAAGTACAGCAGTGAGCTCTCTGCCAGCCTGTGAGGGCATTAATGTTTAATATTTTTCCCAGACAGCAAGGGAAGCCTGTGCACCACACAGAGCCACCACTATCCTACCTCCTGTGGCTTAATCAAGGTGATTCTCCACAAACCAAACAATATTCCCCCCTCTCCCCTCCGTCCTTAAAAAACTCGGCCTTGATAGTGCATGCCTCAGTATTGATGTGGGCGTCGTTTGGCAAAATAGTTAGGCCCCGCTGCAAAGCTGCTGTGATATGCGTGATCAATCTGGAAAATGTATTTTACAGCATGTAAGCCAGTCGATAGGAACAGCGAGTGTGATGCATTGTGTGGGAATAGAGAGGATGAAGGAGAGGGAGAGAAAGAGAGAGACATTTGGAGACACTATGGAGACAGTGCAGAGACAAATGAAAAGGGGGGGTGGGGGGTGTTAGAAAAGAAGCAAGGCAACTGTGTGTGTGTGTGTGTGTGTGTGTGTGTGTAGAGAAGAGAGAGAGAGCAGGAGAGGGGCAGAAAGAAAGAGAAGTGGCCTTGGTTTGCCTGATGCATTCAGAGTGTAATGAGTACATCGATAAGTCCTCAATGTGTTAGATGGGTTACATAGAGTTTCTATCCTTGCATTGGTCTGTCTCTGTTTGCGCGTTCCCTCTTTTTTGTCTCCATATACTCTACAAATGAAACAGGAAGCCCAGTTATGGACCTGGATCTACCCTCACTCTCATTACTGCGTTACACTCACACCTAGAGTGATAAAATGTGATAAACTGGAAGGCGTTATGAAGAAGAAAATGGGGTTTCGGTGTGACAATTATTAAATTTGCCTGTTAGTCCTCCCCTCTTCATCATCAGACGTGTTGCTTGTGTGCCATATTGCCCACATCTTCATGTGCTGACTGGCAGTGATGAGGGACAGGAGGACAGGAGCAGAACTGATATCGCCATATTTGTTATCTGCCTTATAGCATTGGGGGAGGGGTGTTTCTGCCAGGGGGTTATTTGTTTGTATAGTCTGTGTCGTTCAAAGGCAACAGTATTAAGGTATTAATTAGTCCGCGCTCGAGCTTGGAACGATGCTATAGATTGTGCTTTAGGTTGTCCTCAGATGCTCTCTCACGAGAGCACACTTTTTATTATTATGATTAATGTATGTTCAGGCATATTGTACCTGTTAGCTCGCAATCGACCTGTCTGTAGCGCTGGGTCAGTTGTCAGGCGCCTTGCTGTTGCTCAGGCCACTGTATAAAAATAAATGTGATATTTCTTCAGTTTTCATTGTTATGCATTTAGTGTGGAAATAATTCTCGCGCAGCTGTGGGTCAGATGAAAGTTGCGGGAAAAAAATCAGGTGATAGTCTGTTTTATACTGGAAGAAGACTATGCTGAATTTATAAATATAAAAAATAAATAAATGATAGACACACGTAACCAATAACATCTCAAGCACTTCCCTTAAAATGAGAATCACTTAAATATACTATATACTATTATATTATATACTATTTAGTGAGATTCACCTAAATGGTGCTTTAAAAATGTAAATATTTTTTTTAAATAATCCAAAGGATCGTTTCCTGGACGGCGAGAGGAGCTGCGTGTGAGATTAAATGTTTGTTTTTCAAATAGACTGAATATGGAGTCGCCATGGCCATCAAAACAGCCCTGGTCGTTTTTCGTTTTCATTTTGTGTAGATCTGGACTAAATTGTTTGCTGGGTTATTAAACGCAGCTTTCAGCTGGTTGTCTCGCCATAATGTATTCTAAATCCCTCTAGAGTAACTATCTTTTATCCTCTTGCTGAGAGCATTCTGTTATACAATTGTTACACTACAGGCTATATAAAGCAATAGTTCAAAAACAGCTGAGATGGTGGCATGTGTTCCTAATTAACGTTTCTGTACAGGCAATACAAACAAAACGCACAAGGAATCTAGAAAAAAAAGTGGTATTTTCTATTAAGGCTGTGGACCATTTTTGACTCTTCATTTTGACAGAAGCTTAAATTAGAACACTTCAAATATTGAAATAATACGATTCAAATATCATCTTTATTTTATTTTATTTATTTATTTTTTTCAACAAGACGTGTATCATCACATTTCTTATTTCCTGATGTGATGACAACATTATTATCACTTATGGTAAATTAAATAAAAGCACAGGGGAAAAAATTGGAAAGTGCAGGAAGAGTGGAGTAAATGCACCGTCAGATTGGACTGTAGCTGCGGTGGGTAAAGGAGATGGATATGTGGCACACTATAGGCCCCATTTGTGTCTCTGTAATTTCGGAAACTCCGGTTACCAAAGTGTTACTACGAAATGAGTTAAATAACCATTTACCTTTGTCTGGTTTCATCCATCAAACCACAAGTGGAGGACTCCTAACACGGGGGGCTATTTGTTTGCTTTACACAAGCAGCTGGGTGCGATTTCACGTTTGAGATATCTGTCTGAAAGCGAAGCATTTATTATCCTAAGTTGTCAGCGAACCTATTTCTCCAAAACCCTCAATGCAAGCCAATGGTTTTATGCAGCGGTGGAAATGTCCTATTGGCGCTACACGTCACTTCATTTCACGTATAGTAGCCTGGTTTTCCTGGTCACATTTGACAAACACTGTTGTTTGAGACAATAACAATTTCCAAATAGCGGCTCCGTGTATGAATGGGGGGCCCTCTGAAGTATGACACGGCTTATTTCTCATATTGTCTTGTGCGTAAAAATGATGACAACACAAGACAACAAGTGCTTCGCCGTGTCTGCCACACACCTCATCCGTACGAGCTTGCGAAATGGCTGGGAACGGCACAGAGAGGACAAATGTCCAAAATTAAATGGATTCCTGTGAGATTGTTGCTTTATATCTCAGCAAACAGCCCGAGTTTTGTTGTTGTATTGACTGTACACAGTCAATGAAGAGAGGCATATCTTATAATTACAGTGTGCTGTGCTGAGATCTGTCCGCGGACCTCATAGGCAACCTTTAAGTCATGGATCAAATCCAGCCCTGCGGGGTATAAAATATCCCTAGTTGTGAATGTAACATAAGGGGATGCCTCCCGGGGACGCCTGCGTGTGTGTGTGTGTCCGTGTGTTTGTTCGCACACGGACAAGTTTTGTCGCGATTGTCGCTAACTGTGTGTAGGCAATAGCAGGGTTTTTTATATACGTGTGGGGTCTCGCTTGCATTTATGTGTGCGGGCGCGTTCTTTGCCTGCCCGTGCGTAAAAAGCGTGTACCTCTACCAGCGTACGTACGCGTGTGTGCGCGCACTACTGGCCGAGTGAGAGAGCTAGAGGGAGAGAGAGAGAGATGGTTGTGAGAAAGCCCGGATCGCTGTGTAAGCGGATCCCTTTGTGTTGATTTAGGAAGACGTCTGCTGTATATAACGTTCAAGGCTGATAATATCATTGCCTGGCCAGATAAATAAAGCATTGGCCAAAACCATCGGGTCAGTTATCGATCCGCTTTTCCTCCCCGAGAGAGGGAGACAGAGAGGGGGAGGAGAGGGAGAACGGGGGGCAAGAGTGGAGGAGGAGGGGTGGGAGGTTGGGGGTGAGAAGGAGAGAGAGAGAGAGGGAAAAGAGAGAGAGACCTCACTCATTAGCATTCCACAGCCATGGACTAAACGCTGACAACTAACAGAGATATCCAGCTCTACACCACTGCATGCATTTTCCCCCCTTTGTCTTCTTCCCCTGGCCCTTCATTTCCAGCGGACAGATCTCTCGTCACAGCCAACACATTTTTATTTATGCCTTCACTCTTTTTGCACGAATGGACCCCGTGCAAGAGAGAAAACCTTCCAGGAAGGCAGAGAGAGAAGGAGAAAGACAGAGAGAGAGAGAGAGAGAGAGAGAGAGAGAGAGAGAGAGAGAGAGAGGGAGGGGGGTGATGTTGTAAAAGCTGCGCAGAAGTGACAGCGCTAAGCACACTGGCTTTACTTGGGAGAGACACAATTGTGTGTGACTTGACAAAATAGAAGTGGGAGACGTTTTGAATTGTAACATTAACTGTTATTATTTAGATTTTTTTGAGATTTTTTTTTTTCTGAAAAAAAAAATAAAAATCTACAGCCTGTAACTTATGCTTCGGTATTAGAAGGTAAACTTATTTACATTTCAATCTTTGGTCAATCAATTTTTCAACAGCAGCAAATGTTTCACCTTTTAAAAAAGTTTGTCAAGTATCAAGCTGTTATTTATGACTATCACTATAAAGTGTAGAATAAAAGAAACACTGGGCTCTATAACAATGTCAGAGCAAACACACAAGTCAGTACAAAATCTGATCCATGTGTTTTGTGTTAATATATAAAAAATGTATCATTAGAAAAAAATATAAACTCAACTCAGTCTTAGGTTAATGAATTAAAACAGAAAAGATCTGAACGAGTGTTATAACGACAACCAATGACATTATTTGGACAAGCTCCTTTTTTCAGATGACTATATCTTAATATGCGCTCAAGTCTTGCCCAACAATGACAGCTGTTCATCTGATAGTAACTTCTTTCCAAGTTTTCTCCCCTCCCACCCCGGGGCCCCCGGTCTCTGTCTTGCTTTGTTGTTTTAAAATATGCATGTCTCTCCGGAATGCCAGTCACGGGTCCAAACTTTGTGTGTCCCAACCTCCCACATGATGAAATGATCCTTTTAAAGCGGGCTCAATATGTCTCAATCTGCACTCCTCTTCCCTCTCTAAAGCTTCTGGGTTCGGGACACAGACCAGAAATATATTAATTAAAGCGCACCACTACTGCCACTACTGCAGACTTTTTAGCACAGAGGAAGAAACAGTTGGATCAAGTCAAGCTCTGTCAGCGACGGATGGATGAAGATTCACGGCAGGAAAAAGGAAAAAAAGTAAGATTCATTTTGACGCTCTCTCTCTCCCTCTGTCTCTCTCTCCTCCTCCTCCTCCTCTCCCTCTTTTCTGTGTGTGTGAGTGTGTGCGTGTGTGTGAGGGTGTGTGTGCGTCTTTTGCACAGTGTTCTTGTGTGTTCCTCGGACTGAAACGGATAAAGCCAGGGGGAGTGAATGAGAAAGAGAGATGTGTGAGAGAAAGGGGAGGAGGGATATATACGTAAAAAGTGAAAGGATGGACGTGTGTGTGTTTGTGTGTATGTGTGGATCCGCATATATGCAAGTGTGTGTTTGTCATTAACAAGAAATTAATCAGCACGTGGCATTAAACTCCAAAGTGAAAGTGTTTTCACTGATGTGCTATATATTAAGACTTTATGGATCCTTGTTTTGCATGAATTAATGTGTGTGTGAGAGAGAGAGAAAGGGAGAGAGTGTATGTGTGTGCGAGAGAGAGAGTGAGTGAGTGAGTGTGCATGTTTAAAACCTGTGTGGAATAAATCACACTACCTATCAGGGAAAAAAGAGAGTGAGCGGGCTAGTTGGAAAGGAAATGCTTGGCTTTAAAGGGGAAAAGCGTGAATCGGATGTAACAGTGTGTTTTCAGCTGAAGAGGAACTCCTAATTCCCTCTGTCAACTTTCAGAGGATGTGTGTGTGTGTGTGTGTTTGTGTGTTTTCCCAGCGGTAAAATGATGCCATTATGAAAAGACAAAGCGACTTGATAATAACTGATGCGGTAGCGTGTAATAATTAGCCGTTAAGTTAATGAAATTTAGGTTAAAGTTAGAGCTGAAACCAGTTGACCTGTTGCTTCTCGCTCAAATGTTCACAGCAGCACCACCACTGTGATAACATCCCAGTGGCCCCCGCAGCACTTCATCCCATAGTAATCCACCTTTTCAAAATAATGTAAACACACCGACACTGGGAGTCGTTGGGAGATCTACACAAACAAATTGAATTTAATTACTGTGTTCATTTATTAAATTCAGATACGTTTTAATAGACATCCCAACAGTCTGATTATGTCAACATATGGGAGGCCACGCAGCAAGGCCCGGGCTTACATACCTGATAACGCCTGGGCTTTTCAGCAATATTTACGGCTTCTCTTTCTAATACACTCCAGATGGTGTGTGACTGTGCCACCGCAGTCAGCGAGCTCCTCAATTTTTACTCAGCAGCATTTTGTTGCAATTACATCAATGCTGAGACGGATTTTACTGGTGACCCATTTTCGCTCCATTATATGCAAAAATAAAATAAAAAAGAAAGAAGAAAAAGAAGAAGAAAAGAATTTGGACTAGTAAGCTTTACTTTATTTGAATGTGAAGTGTTTTTTTTAAACTGCTCTGAAGTTTACTTTTAAAGAAAAAAAATATAAAATCTAAAACAAATCTCATTAAAGTGTAAGGCAAATCTCAAATAGACCCGCTTCATAGTTTGATGGATTAATATGTTATGAAGACAAAACGCACAAGCCGCATTCATGCCTGACCAATCTTTGTTGTAGCCTGTGAGTTTTTTTTTTCAGCCAGTCACTCAGGCAGAATAATGCTTGTAAAGATATAATCCACTGACTCTCTATACTCTCTTTAGTCCTTTGCTATATTATCCACTGACAATAAATTGTCAAGCTTTTTAGCAGGTATCCAGCCTCCCCTCTAAACACATGTGAATATCATTTGCTGAGAATCTGGTTAATAGACTAATCCCGTTTATATGTTATTACTATATTATGTTCAGCATGACATGATGAAAGCATGCTGGAAGAAAAATATTATTTTTGTGCAGTTGTGCAGACACTATTATATAAATATAATCTCAAATTGTATTCATTATTTCACATCTGTTTGAGTAAGTTAAGCGTGAGAAATATTTTGCCATAGACTTCAACTTCTGCAGACTGAAATATCCATGTAACTATGTATCTATCTGTCTATCTATCTATCTATCTATCTATCTATCTATCTATCTATCTATCTATCTATCTATCTATCTATCTATCTATCTATCTATCTATCTATCTATCTATCTATCTATCTATCTATCTATCTATCTATCTATCTATCTATCTATCTATCTATCTATCTATGTGGTGTTGACTGTTGTTGTAAAAGTTGCATCTCACATTGCTATCTGTGTTTACTTGGGTTGCTCACAGAGGCTGCTGCTGTAGGTCTATTATGATTGACTGAAACGATGCATTGAAGGGTATTTTTCATCTGTGCCACAAAGAACCGCTCCTGACAGTGGTAAGGTTTCCCATTGACTCCACTTTAGTCTCCATGGTTGATGCGTTCTCCCTCTCTCTCTCTCTCTCCTTCCTCTCCCTCTCTTACCTCAGAGGACATGCGGCATGTTGATAAATACATGTCTTTTTTCCATCTTACTCAGCACCATCCATCAAATTTGTATGTCCATGTTGCACTGCTGTGCATAAGGGAGGGAGGGGATGCCAGTCGTTTGTGCAAAAACACACTCTAAATCGTCAACAGGGGATGCATTGCTCTCTCTCTCTCCCCCTCTCTACATACTAAATAATTACTTGATCATTCTCGCTGTGCTCTGGTCATGTTAACGTGGTGAATTGTTTTAAGTCAGGTTATGCCAGGGTTCTGCTGTTTGGAGATTTAGAAGTGGTCTTTTGCTTTGCACTGTGGGTTAATAACCTCTTCACGCACTATAACCACTGTGTTTTGATCCTAGTAATACGTTGGAGAGAGCGTTTCTCTGGCTTTGCCCTGGGCTTGGACCACTCTACAGAAGACCAGTCGCCCTGTGGTTGCAAACTCTTTGTGGCCCCACATACCGCCGCTGTGATTATAGAAGTGCCTCCTCTCCCTTGTTAAAGGAGCAAAGCTCTAATCTAGCCTCTGTGTCGCCCCCAAAGCGAGCGTGCTATAGAAATTGTGCGTGGCTTCTCGTGCGTGAGTGCGTTTGTGTGCCCGTGCGCGTGCGTCTGAGAATGAGTGGGGGTCGGTCGGAGCGAGAGAAGAGGGGAAGGGAAGGGTGGGAGAGAGGGAGAGCAAATAGGCGGGGGGTTATAACGGAGTGGCCCTTTCCTTCTTTGAGTGACACGACCCCTCTCTTCTCTTCAAAGGCCATGCAGAAATAAACGCATCTCATTTGAATGGCGATTTTTTTTTCTCGGTGGTATTTCACAGCCAAGATTTCTGGAATAGGAATGTGTATTCTTTTTTTTCTGCAATATTGAATTGGGATGGTTCTGGTGGCGGGGTATTCAATATTCCCATCTCTCCACATGCAGCATTCTGCAGCCAGTGTGGTATTTTGTCCATGACTACACCACTAACACCACCCCCTCCACTCCTGAACCCCCCACCCCGTCCAAATTCATTTGCATCCGCTGATGATATCAGTAAAGAATTGCTGGCACCGTATGAGGCAGGGTGGGGGAAGAAGGCTTATTTGGATAAAACTGGACCGCAGAGTGGACACGGCCCTAAAGGTCAGTTGCCCATTCATGTCAAGGTGGCAGGGGGTGTGTGTGTTGGGGGGGTCGGCATGGGATTGCCAAAGAGGCTTATTTGAAAGCGGGCGTATTTGAGGCAAGGGAATGAAAAGGAGTGGACCACAAAGCTCGTCATACTTCAAATACGCCCCGTCACATCTTCACTCTTTCCACGCGGGCGGCGGGTATATAAGGAAGGTGGAGTCTCAGAGCTGTGGCACGGCCCGCAGAACATGCAGCAGAAAATAAAACATGTGGTCCATAAAGTGGATCATAGAGGTTTAGGTGTTACAAAAGAGCGGGTTTTCCTCCAGGCTCTCCTTTAGTGGTTTCTTCTGATTTGTGCAAATAAAATCCAGGATGAATTCAAATGAGGAAGCCAACGATGTTGTCAGAAAGTTCTTTTTATGCTGCTGATGTGGGGAATTTCATGCAATGTCGCCGTGTTGTTTACAACACCATGATGCTGAAGAGATAGAGAACCTTTCTGAAAGGATTTTTCATAGAACCAAAAAGAGGGTTTTGCCATGGAGCAAGCCTATAATTTTTTGATTACTAGGGTATGTGCAACAATTTTAGTAATACTGCAAAATGTCAAGGATTTATTTATAAGGAAGAAATGAAAGAAAAAGAAAAACTGGGAAAATGTCAATATAATGTATATTTTATATACTGCAACTGAGTGACACACACTTCCAAAGTAGTTTTCGTGAAGAAATAAGACAAGTAACGTGTCAGTAATATTTGAAATATTTGTATTATATAATATATAATTTAGAACATTTAAAATGACTTGATATATATATATATATATATATATATATATATATATATATATATATATATATATATATATATATATATATATATATATATATATATATATATATATTATCATGACCAGATGTTTATCATAGGCTCCTCACTACTGAATAGCAGATTATGTAAACAGTATCACATAATGGCAGTAATAAAACTGCAAATGTTTTTTTTCCCCCCATTAATTAATAAATCGATTAATGCACTCCCCTTTTGCGCAAACACACACACACACACACACACACTTATCACTTCATCATTTTGTATGTATATAATAAAAAAATTAGGTGAGGATGTACAGTGCATTAGAAATAGTCCCATTCCCACTACAATCATTTCTTTAAGTTTATTAATGGCCTAGTTCTAAGTGTTTACCTATGCAGTGTAAACTTTATTTCCCATATGATAGCTTTAGGGGGATTACTGAAAGACTTAACTTAGAGAAAATTGTCATAAATTGCTGGTTGTCGAAGGCCCAATGACAAGATAAAGAATATGAGAATTTTTGCCCTGACACCTCGGTTCATATATCATTGCAAAAGCCGTCTAATCGCTCACGTGTTGTCTTTAGTGTCAGTGCACTTCAACGTCACGTTTAAATGACTTGAAATTTAGATTTATTTTACTTCCCAAACCTAAAAAACACATGCACACACACCGAAGCGATTTATTCTATATGTGATTAATCGGGTTGGATGGGTTCTTTAATAAAATAATTAAACAAGCTTTTCATTTTACAACACCTATTGATGTAGAAGATTAGTACACGATACAAGGTTTTCTCTGCATGTTCACTTATAACGTAGAAAGAAGAAACCGCCGGTTAAATGAAACACACTGAAGCTGAATCATTTTAGATATATAGCTCTGCATTGATTGCTGTACTAATAGTGCTTGTGCTCCTATACTCGCGATCAGGCTTTTACCACTGCTATCATTATTAGCTGCTGCTTATATTGTATGTAGCTATATCTGCTCTTGCTGTTATTGCACCATTATTACCAGCAATGATGTTAACGAGATGACAACTTAGTTCTGTTTTTGTGTATGAAACAATGGGCTGCGTTGAGCATGAGTGGAGAACATTGCTGCTGGAAGTATATCAGTGTATTATATTAATGTATTAGTGTATTATTGACCATATCCTACTCAATCACTCAATCGGTCACAACCCACACCACCCATATATATATATATATATATATATATATATATATATATATATATATATATGTATGAATTGATTCGCTACCATACAGTCGACAGAAGATGTATTGTTTGCTTGTGGTACACATACACATCCCTAGTAAAACGCCGTGATGGAGCTTTAGAGTGATAGTATCGATTGATTTTGTCATTTTGTCAAGTGTGTGTGTGTGTGTGTGTGTGTGTGTGGGGTGGGGGGGTCACCAGTCGACCCTTCCCCTCCCTCACCCACCTTGACATTAAAAGTTCTCCCATTTTCAGTTTGACCACTGATCAGCTGATTTGCCATCTTGACCCCCCAACCCCCTCTCCACCCCCCTCGGGTACTTATTAAAATACAGTCTGGGAAAAAAAGAAAAAGAAAACACACACGTTACACTAACATTAATGATTCGATTTGAAGTGGATCGTGTATTAATCTTGTACAAGTGGCGAGTTTTCCGTTTCCAGGTCTGAGACCGCGCTCTGCCATACAAGATACACAAAGTTTTCATGTTTTTTTTTTTTTTTTTTTTTGTGTGTGTTTGAAAGCGTTAACCGCGGCGCTTTGTTGTGGCGTCCCTCCGCGCCCCTGCTCTTCGTGTGCGTAAAGACAGCTTCTCTCTCTTTCTCTCTGAGTCTCTCTCTCTCTCTCTCTCTCTCAGTCCCTTTCTCGCTCTCTCAGACCCTCCATGCTGTTATTGTTTCTACCTTTGTTTGCTAGATGGCGCTCTGCGTTGTGGGACCCTCTGACACAAGGACCGCCTCACACCCCTCGCTCTCTCTCCGTCTCTCTCTTTTCTCTCCTCAACCCACAGTCCACTGCACAGCACGGAGCAGCTTTTCTAGTGCCATTTTTTTAACCCAGGAATATCAGTGTTCTGCAAACGACTTTAATGCAATCCCACCGCTACGAATAAGTGGGGGAGTTTGATAATTGCTTCATCCTATGTCGACTGTCATTTTTTTGTTGGTTTTGCAAAGCTGTGGAATAACATCTATTAAAACCAACGATCAGTAATGCATTTAATTTCAATGTAAACTGATAATAACATCGACTATCGCGCAATATTTGAGCTCGAGATAATTAATTGTTTTAGCAGAGTAACGTTGCAGAACATAAAAACCGATTCAGATTTAAATGTTTGGAAGGAATAAAACGACTTCAATGATCCATTTTTCCAAATAGACGTATTTTTAATTAATTTAAATGAAGACAGACACACTTCACATGCAACAGACAATTAGGATCGAATACAAAATCATCAGCAATATTATTTTTTTGGTTTCGCAGAAAATCATCAGAACGCGGTGTTAACTATAATGACATGTAATGGGTGTGAGAAATGAGGTTTAAGAGCAAATCATAGCCTATTTTTAATATAAAATTAACGACAATTATTATTATTTATTTTTTTTTTTTTTTTTTTTTTTTAATCCAACGATCATGTGTCTTATGTTATAATCTGTTTTAGATTGGTTACAACCAAGAGGGGGGGAAAGTCCATTGTATTGTTTGCTGAGTGGCCCACTCTGCTCTAAAATATACTGCTGCAGTTACACTTTCACTAAATAGCGGCTTGTCGGTGTCTGACGTTGATGAATGTGCTGGAGACTTGGAGAGCCTTTTACAGCTGTCTTAAAAAAAAAAAAGCGCCGTGGCCCCAGACCAGCCACAAACAGATCAGGTGCAAGGGGCCTTAATACGGCAGTCAATGACAAAGAAACATGCTCTACACACACACACACACACACACACACACACACACACACACACACACGTGTTTGGAGAAGAACCACTGAGGTAATGAAAACTAAACTTCTTGATAACTGTTTATTTCCTAATCAAACCGAAATATCAATCTGAGGTAAGTTATTTAATGATGTGACTGCCTGTAGATGCCTGTAGAAAGTGAACATGTTAATGAAGACTCAAATGTTTTTAGTTTATATTGATAACTGCGGTGCTTTATAATGATTCCCAACTGGAAATCTTGTATTGTAACCATGTTTTAATTTGCCAATAGATCACTGGACAGATTCTGAGGATAGAGTCTGTCTTATGTACAAGTGCAGCCCATGTGTGCTGTGAATGGTGGTTTTTTTTTTTTTTGTTTTTTTTTTTTTCTCCTCTCTCCCTCACAGTGGCTTCATGTATTCCTCATGAAGACATGTGAAATACAAATGTGAACACCAGCAGGCTACTATATAAATATACACACAAAGTCAATTATTTATTTACTTAGTTATTAAATGGGGATTGTATTCGTTTGTTTATTATAGATTATTATAATAATGCAGTGTAGTGATCAGCAACTTTCATACTTCTTACCACACAGATGGGTGAGACTACATAACGACAAACTTGTGGGCACTTATAGGAGCTGGATGTTACAGAACAGGCGAGGTTTCATTGTTGACTGAGTTGTATTACCCATTTGATCTGCGCACACACACAGTCACACTTCCTCCCCCCGTTGGATCCTGGGTGGTGTGGCACAGCAGGTTTGCTTGTACTGTATACGGGGCCTCTCCACCTGCAGCCCCCAGAAGACACAAACCCAGTCAGGCTTCACCTCATTCCCTCCAAATCCACGTCTCCTCCTCGCTGCTATTTACATGAGTTGGCCTACACTGGGCTAACACGTTATTAGCGAGCGGGGGAGAAAGGGAAGCAGCATTTCAATTATTTTTTGAACAATGGGCATGGGCCCGTCATACATTTTGAGTGCTTGAGTAAGGCTCTCTTGGTATTTGTTTTCTTCCGACTTAACAAGCCATCATCTCACACATGCATATATATAGCTCAGAGATCCCGCAGGCAAAGGGCGGGTTGTGGGGTTCAATTAAGGTGGAATAATGCATAGGGACAAAGCGTATGATGACCTCGATTGAAATTGATCAGAAAACGCATTCGCCCAAAAAAAAAAAAAAAAAAAAAACACACACACACACACACTCAGACACACACACACACACACATACAGTATCCTCTTTGTTTTGACGCAGTGCTGCTTTTTTGTATCTCCACTTGTCTCCAATCACAAGCCACTCTCCATTTTTTTTTTTTTTTTTGGAAATAATTCTAATGAATATAAAGCTATAAGAATTTAATACTACCCAACCTATGTCTTGACTAATTCACTCAATTTTTTGACATTCATTTCTTTCTTTCCTTAATCGAATTTGTCACATTTAAGCCGGCGTGTGGATTTTGAAGCATAAGCAGCCATTTGGGCTCTATCCCATGGAATGACAGTGAATACTAAGGTTTGTCATAATTTCTTAAGTAGAAAACAAGATATTTCAGCGCCACAGTAGGATTTTAACGAATTAAAATATCTCGCTGCTTGCCTGTGATAAAAAAGGTATGGGATTGAGGCGCTCGCTTGTTAAGTAACTTGCTGTCAGTATAGTTAGCAGTGCTCTGATATGGACGGTGGCTGCAGAGCCTCATCTCTTGGGGTTTTAATTAACAAGCTGTCTCAAAGCTGTAGAGCTCCATCAAACAGCCTCTCTCTCTCTCTCTCTCTCTCTCTCTCTCTCTCTCTCTCTCTCTCTCTCTCTCTCCCCCCCACCCTCTTTCTCTCTCTTTCCTTCCCCACCAGTAAATCCTCCTTCCGCCAGTGCCTTGGACTCTCTGACAAACTTTTAGACATTCTGGTTTCCAAATCAACTTGTTACCACAATATGTGCACCAGCTGATAGGGTGTAAGTATTCTAAGGTTTTCAAAAATATATATATATTTAAAAAAAAAAAAGAAAGAAAGAAATGACTTGTTTCTCTCTGCTTAGCATCTATTTACATGCACTGATGCGCACGTTTATACACCAGTCGTTCCTGTGTTCTGTTGGTTTTGACTTCAAACCCCAAGTGGTGCATTAAGAACTGTTCCTGTAGTTTTGCAGGTAGATGGTTTATATGGTTTGATAAAGTGGATCTGCTCCACAAAATGGGAGATTATGCATCTCTGAACCTGAAAAAACATGCAAAGACTGGCGTTTCACACACTTTTGTAAGTGTGTGAAACTCCAAACCTCCAAATTTTTACAAGTATTCCTCAGAGAAAGGCGGCGATGGGATGAAACTGTTAATATCTTAAACACAGAACAAGTAGATTAAACTTTTATCTACTTGTTAATTTACACATTTACTTGTGAAAATTAAACAGCAACTAAAGCACATTAGATTTTAACATCGACCAGATTCAACACTATAAATGATATTTAAATATTAGTGCATCAGTAATAGTGATATTATATAACATTAACACTCACTTTTGCATATTTTCTGAATTATGAGCTGCTTACTTTTACTAGAGTATGTTTAACTTTCGGTACTTTTTTTTTTTTTTTCGATGCACAACGTTTAATGTTGGAGTTGTTTTTATTTAGTGCATTCTTTCTGGATCTAAATACCTTCTAAGGTGATCCTCAACTTATGTGTGGCCAGTCTGAAACGCTGATCGCTGAATTATTATCTTTATACGAATAAAGTTGACAAGCATTAAAGTGAAGGGGAGTCGCGTAGGTACGGATAATATATATATATATATATATATATATATACACACACACACACACACGCACGCACACACAAGGATATACATATATATATATCCTTGTGTTAGTGGAGGATTGTTTACATGAGCGGTTGGCGCAGCAGCCAATGTAAACCGCCAATCTCTTGTTGATTTACCACAGTATTACAGAGTGCAAGCACTGGCTTCAGAGAAGATTTGTTTCTGGTGAAAACCTCACTCTCTCTCTTTTCTTTCCTTTCTCTCTCCCCCTCTCTCCCCCTCTCAGCCTATAGTAAACTTGGTGCTGGGCTCCCACCGTGGCCCAGACGGGGGTAATTTGATAGCAAGGCAAGGTCAAGACAGTGCGCTGTCCATGGTGCTGCGGCGGGGCAAGGCTGGATGTTATCATCAAATTAGACAGGACAAGTTTCAAATCGATGCCACCCCCGGATGTCTGGAGACCGCCAGCAGTCGGAGTTAAAGTCCTAACAAGTCCCCCCTGACAGGTCAACACCTCAACACAAACACACACCTCTGATGCAGCAGCCTACAGGTCAGCAGCGCTGTGTTGGCGAGATAAGCACCAATCCCACTGAAGGCTCTAAGTGAAATATAGCTTTTGGTCCAGTGTTATTTCACGGGCCATGTGTGGAACCAGAGCAGCTGAGGCTAAATGTCGTATACTTTTCTACAAAATCTTTTTTCTCCACATCCGATGTTCTTTTTTGTTTGTAGAATTATTTAAACCTTCATTTATCTGCGTGTGAGTGAATATCAAAGCCCAACAGACACACTCCCTCACACATCTTTGTTTATTATAAAAACCCACGGACGTCTACTTATGGAAGGTCAAAAGTTGAAGCAAAATCATAACTTTGTGGGCAGTTTATTGGAGTGTTATTATAATCCTATAAATATTTATATTGAATAGAGATGCAGACAAGGTTGCACGGTCAACAGTCGAGACGTAAACAGTGTGCGTTTCATCTGGACCACATCAAAGAATACGATCATTTATGTTTCTTTTTGATCCATAAAATAGAAAAAAAAATACTTTTATTTGTAATTTTCACATAAAACACGTTGTACTCATGAAATTATTGTCTTTTGCACTCCAATTGCCTGAAGTGGGCTGCATTAATTTATTACACAGTCTGCAGAATAAAGAAAATATTTAAGCTTTAATTGGATGTTTTTTTTTTTTCAAATATTATAATCAGACTGAAGAAAATAACAATTTCCTTTTTTGCCTTTTATATGTTTTGCTGTGGTTTTTAGAAATGATGACAATGTAATAGGGTTAAGACCTTATTTTCTTTGTTAATGATATACTTTTATTTTTAGATACTTATCGCAACTCATTCAATGATAATTAATTAAACGCGTGAATAACTTATAAGAAAAAAAATATATTTGCACCAATAGCTCGAAGAGAAAAAGTGAAAAGTTGGACTCACTACCCATATATGGTCTTATATAAGTATTATCCAAAGAATAAATACCATTAGTAACAATCCATTTGTGAACGATCAGAAGTGAATGAGTTGAGAGGGGATCTCAGAGAAGAGTGAAGAGGGCATTGATTAGAGATGCTGCCAATCTGTCACCACCTGACAGCTTTTGCTGCGGGGATAAACAGCAATAAAGTAGAGTTAGCCGCTGTGTTGTTAACTTCACACACACACACACACACACACAGACACACACAGCTCACCACCGGAGGAGCAGGTAAATTCACTCAACTCCTCACATCAACCTCCTCCCCCTCCCCCTCCCCTCCTCATCCCCCCTCCTCCTTTTCGCCTATCATCGCCTCTGTCTCCCTCCCTGCATGTCAAACTACCCCTTCCTCCCCGTCCTTTCCTCTTTTCATCCTCCCTGCTGACTCAGGTAGCAAACACAATGAGGACCTTAGCGACAAGAAAGAAAGCCATTCAAGCGGATGGAGAGATTGTGAGCGGCACAGAGGCAGAGAAACGTTATATTTGAATGGTTGATAAAGAAATGAAATAGATGGGAACAAAGTCTTAAGCCGTCGGGATGGAGAAGGAGGGGTTAGGCATCATAGAGTGGGCTGCAAGGTGACTGCAGGCCCTTTAATAACACAAGTATATTAACTCGCTTAACCACGGAGATTCAAAATGAACTCAACTTCACTTAAGGGGCCCTGCAAACCATGAAATGCACATCAAAACATACACCTGCCAATCCGAGCACCTATATTCCTCCAAGCCCCGCACCCCACCTCCCTCTCTCCATCCGAGCTGTCTGTCATAGTGTGGCCCAGCTAATTTGAGTTCATTGGATGGCAATAACTTCATTTAGACCTTCATCTCTTTTTGGGGTGGATGTAATGAGGATGCAGGGTGCTGCCAGTGAAAGGCCGCTCCCTCAGTAATAATAACTTGGATCTTATTCTTACTCCACGCACTGCCGTGTTTATCCTCGGAGGGCTGCATCCACATGATGAAACTCATCTATAATGTGTGATTTAATATCGCGTTGCACTCTTTTTTTTTTTTTCTTCCCCGAGATTTTAAACCCAAAAGAGGGTAAATACTGTGGTGTAAAGCGAAGAGAGATGCACTACAAAAACAGATGTTTTGACATAGCTTTCACTTTCAGCTTCAACTATTTCTGATGTCTCTTGTTTGTTTGTTTTTCTGAGAATGTAAAAACAATCCTAAACCACTTTTTAAAAATTAAATAAACAAATTTATTGGAAAAAAAACATAGGATCAGCAACATTTTTCTGATATTAGTGAAATTATTTGTCATATTTTACAGCATTTCAATAATAATAATAATAATAATAATAACAATAAAAAAAACATTTACCAAAGATTTGGAAATGAAATGGTAAATACTGACACGTTTAACACTCTGTTCGATGTGATAATTTCTTAAATATTTTAAGAAAAAAAATATTTTATTTAGAAAGAACACGTGGCTGATAATTCGTTAAAAAAAAACCTTTTTATTTTCATTTATTTATTTATTTTATTTTTTTCCAGTGTAAGTCAAGGCCTCTGTCTCTAACCACCAACTAATCGATATCTCTCCAGCTCCAATGATATTGATTTAGGGGAGGATTGTACTTTAAGGATTTGTGGAAATACCTCATTATTTCGTTGCTTTAAGTGCAAGAAAAATATTATTTCATGCACAGTCGACCTCCTTCGATTTATACACGGTCGCTTCAATTAACAGTGTGCACTTAATTTCTTTCCATCGAGGATCAGACACTTCTGGACTTCTTGTTAGTAAAAATATGAAGGTTTATAAGGAAAAAAAAGCTTGTCTTTTAAAAAAAGACAAACTAGTTAACATTTTTAAATAAATACTGGTGATATATATTAATAAATTCGTTTAACTTTACATAGGCCTACTTTTAAATATATTGACTGCCTTATTTGCTTCTATAAATATTTTTATTTAGAATATATATAAATTAACTTTGTTTCTCTGAAAATACAAGTTGTGTTTATCATTAAAATATCATTAAAATAAGACAGACACTGTTTGTTGTATATTAGTATCATATTGTTGTTTTTATGTTTTTCATGTATTTAATTCTAATATTAGGTCGGTGTTATTATCAAATTTGAACTATAGCAGTTGCTCAAATATATTACAACAACAACAACAACAACAACAAAAAAACAATAAAAAAAAAATCGAGTCCCTCTGTATTTTATTATTTTTATTAAATTATTTGTCCCGTGTTGCACTTACGAAAACAGGACTAGTATTTAAATCGACGTATTAAAAAGGCCTTTCATTCATCTGATTGAAAAAAAAAACTGAACAAAAATAACTAGATTAAAAGTAAACTTTTTAAAAGTAAAATCAGACACGTGACTGAGAACTGCGTGAACAGCAAATTCACTCAGTCGTTAACTTTTTCAGTGTATATTGTTGAGAGACAAATATGCATCAAGTTAAATAAAACAATCAGAATCATTTCTTTGGTAGTTAAGTGGCATTATTTCAGAAATAGACACGAGAACTCACTCACTTGCAATTAAAATAGTTTTTTATGTTTTTTTATTTATTTATTTTTTTGGTCAAAAAATGGTATTCAGAGTATTCAGTAACACGTATTATTAGTCTTGAGTTTTCAGAGATCCAGTCGCATTTTACAGCCTGAGAAAGGCCCGATCACAGGCCTACCTAGAGCCCCTTCATCTTCACTGCCATTCATCAACACAAAAAAGACCAATTTTCCTCACTAAGTCGTCGGTGGCCTGTTAAACTAGGCCAATGAGCTGTGTTATACTTCCTTTCCTCCCTCCTTCATCACTGCTTGACTAACATTGCTTCCCCCGAAATCATCAGAGACTATAGCCCCAAATCTTAAAAGTCAGAGCCCATTCTTCAAATGTATTGCATTTCAGAGGGTGTGTGTGTTTTACTGCAGGAGTCTTTAGGCCAGTGGAGTATCAGAGGAGGTGTAATTGAGGGGGCGGTGAGGGGATAGAGTAGCGGTCCGCCTGAAAGCTGCTATTAAAGCCAAATGGACTGAACACCATAAAACGGCTCTGCCAACAGCTGTCCCACAATCGGAGTATTATATGCCAGGATCCTCAAAACACACACCACACGCACTTTAGGCCACGCCGCTGATGTAGTGGCAACTCAGAAGTATTAGACAGCAAACCTAAGAAAAGTACATCCCGACGAATAACCCCTAGAATATTCTGGTAATATTCATATTATATTCCTAAAGGGACTTCAGCAGAGTTGCGTTTCTTGGTGATTCTGGTCTCTGAAGCCATTTTTTCTCCTTTCTACAAAAAAAAGAAACCCTGTTCCTCTCAGAATGACCTGAGGGAATTGAAATTGTGCTGGGATAGCCGATTTGCTTAGCTTATTCCCACACTTTATGGTTATAATAGTGCTTTTTCACAGCGGAGCCACGAGACAGGTGAGGGCACCAGCAGAAGAATAGCGGGTCATCTAAGTTTTGCAGGAGTTCATCGTTTTTTGTTTTTTTTTTTTTTTTCTGGAGGGAAGGAGGTGGAGGGGGAGGAATGCTTAAAACTTTTAACGACGCGTTGCTGTTTTGCTTTTTTCTGCAATTGTTCCTTAATAGAAACATCCAGTTGTGATGCTTCATATCTCACGCGCAGAGCGTTAAAGGTGAATTTAAAGTATACATATGATTTGCATGTTTATATGCGGACTACTTGTACCGTTAAGAGGCCCAGCAGCACCAGCAGCCGCAGCCCACTTGGCGCAAACACCTGTGCCCAGACCTGCGTCTCTCTCTCAGCAAGTGGCGCACCTTCCCCACCCTCTCTCTGTACACTAAAGCCCTGTCGCACACTTTTTCCTAAATGTGATGTCCGCAGCCCCAAAGTGTTGTCTCAGTCCGCGACTCATTATTAGAATAGAGAAGGGATAGAGAGAGAGAGGCGATTGAAGAGGAGTTGTTTCCACTGGTTTAAATGGTTTCTCTGCAAGTCAATGAATATGTAATGACGTCTAACGAAACCGACCGGTTGGTTCTGTGTTCTCTGGTATACAGGCCCGATATTAAAGAGCTCTTCTGCTGAGGAAAAACACAGTATAGAGCCGGGCACAGAGAAAAGAAGGGCAGAATAGGGGGGGTACAATCTTGAATGCACCTCTAAAGCTTAAGCCAGACATTCTCTCTCTCTCTGTCAATAGCTGAAAAAGTATTTGCTCACGTACCCAAAGAGAGAGAAAGTTGGTAGGGATTTTTTTAAGGCAAAGGTAAAGATGAGAATTTACATTCTTTAAAAACTGTTTTGGAAATATTGTTTCTGATAAAGCAGTCATGCCAATAAAGTAATTGCACTGAATTAATAGAGAAGGGGCGAGAGGGAAAGAAAGAGAGTTCCTCCACCATGATTGTTAAAGATATTTTTCCCTTAGTATACCCGATAAAACATTGATTGTTGCAGTTAGTTGACCCGTAAAATTTGGGGGTTAGTTTTCTCTTCTGAGCTGAGCATATAATTATGCAAATACTGATCTGACAGTGATCCGCTGGAGGAGTGCTGAAGGAGAGAGAGAGAGAGTGTGTGTGTGTGTGTGTGTGTGTGTGCGCGCGTGTGTGTGTGTGGGGGGTGGGGGTGGAGGGTGCTGTCAGAGGGGTGACATTCCAACTTTGCCTAATGCCTGGTTTCTTTTGGGAAGAGTTCATCTTCTGCACGGATGGCGTCCATATCAGAGAGGGCCGGAGCAAGCAAGCGTGACAACAACTCTCTTAAAAGTAAAAATTGAAATATCAGAGGCTGTGGCAGCACAAGGCTGTACCCCAACTTTTTTTCCCTTCATGTCAAGGATCCCACCCAAACCCACCCACTTCACAAAAAAAAAAGAAGAAGAAGAAGACTGACATTACATTCACAGACCCCCCATTTGGCTGGATTTTAATCCTAAAGCTCAGCAGCCGGTGTTATTTTCTGCAGCAGCAGATATGATGATTCAGTGTGGATCTGTCTGTAACTGTCTGTGCCGCCGGTTGACGACAATAGCTGCGAGAGTGAAACCTATAATCAAATCAGTCATACCTATTATACATTCACACGCTGCGCTAACTTCTAGCGAGTTAAACGACAGAGTGAGGAGAAGGATTTCTGGGGAAGAGGAGGGGAGGAGGAGGAGAAAGGAAGGGGGGTGATCCATCCTCGGAGAGAACTTTTCTAAAAACACAGAGGGAGAGCCTTAAACTAGCACCCCACAGACATGAAGAGACAGCTACATGTGACAAAGTGACGCATGAGTGATCGGGTTGAATACACAGAGAAAAAAAAAAAAACACTTAAAGTTAAAAAGGATGTGTTCCCTCAAATCCTTAGAAACAGGAGCACAGATGCCGCAAATTTCGCTCAAACTCGAAAAAAGTTGTGATGCAAAAGTTTTTTTTTCCTGCATTTGCAACGAGGCGGTGATACCGTATCTCCCACCTAAACTTTTGCCTACTTTACATAACTTTTAATGTACCCATATAATAGATAGCGAACAAGTCTCGAGGCACATATTTCCTGGCCGAAAATATAATTTATTCCGCTGTGTATTAGTCGTCTGCCTTTGATGATTTTACTGGGGGTCATGATTTATGGCACCACTCCATCATTGCTTTGGGCAGAAGGAGAGTTATTTAATTAAAACGCCACAAAAAACCTCACTAACGTAAGAGATTGTTAAAGATTTTCGTTCTTTCCCTGTCTCTCAACATGGCAAAATAGTGGAGTTAAATATAACCAAAGGAAGTTGTGATCACAGTTTAAGACAGAAAGTTGAGTCTAATTCAGTGCGTACGTGCGTGCGTGAGTGTGATTGAATGCCTCTCTTTAATCAGCGCTCTGACACGGTGTGAGGGGGACTCGCCTGGTTCCACTTGTTGTTCGGAGGTTAATGGAAAAGATTTCTAAAGATTTATTGAGGGGGCGTTTAATGACCTGATCGGTTTCACCGTGTGAAAACAAATGATGCTGTAAAACCTCGCTGAGTTGGAGGGGATGGGGTCACTTTGCCAAAATTAATGACCAAAAAGAGGGGTATTAGCCCACTGTTTATAGTTTGTTTTCCTTTTGACACACTTCTTACTGTCGTTATATTCAGTTTAAAGATATTGCTCTTTCTCTCAGAGCGACCTGACCTTGTGGGACAAGGTTTTTTTGTTTTATTCATTTTATTTTTTATATTTAATTTTTTTAAGTTGAGTCCTTAAAACTTCTCTTTGCCTCATAACTGAAGAAAAAAACTTAAAGTAAAAATGAACTGTTCAGGAGAAAGTGAAGTGGGAGCAGATTAATATTAGGTGGTCCTCCTCCTCTTCGGGTAGATTTCATCCATGTCACCTGAGATGAGGACACAGGTCAGTTTGCACTTTCTCCTCCCGCTGCTCTCACTCCACAGTTTCGGACACATCTCTCTCTCTCTCTGTGTGTGTGTGTCTGTCTGTCTGTCTTCTCCAATCGCACAGAACTTAAGCTGTGCCGATGTGTCTTACCCACAAATGTGCGCAATATCCTGCACCGGCAAACCGAGTAAAACACACACACAACTGAGTTGATTTACAGTGAAAACAAAAGGGAATTAATATCAAAATGAGAAATAATAATAAAAATAATGATTACAATAATGAAAAAATATTCAATGATGAAATATAAAAACATGTCGTTTCAAAACCATGATGGAAAAACAAAAGTTCGAATTATTTGCCATCGACAGATTTTAATGGATTAATTACAAAAAAAAAAAAAAAAAAAAAAAAAAAATGAAATCAACCGTGTCAAAAGAAGAGTGGCTAATTAATGTGTTTTCAGAGGGGAAAATGTCAAATAAAGTATTTAAAGACAGTCGTTCAAAAGTGAAATGGATTAAAAGAGACGGAGAGAAAACAGTTGAGAATATTAGAAAAATGTGTGACCTGGCAGGACACTCGCGGTTTCATAAAATCCAAAGGTTTGTGCTGCCATAAAACAAAATAGGCGTGTTTCTTGAACCACAACAACACATAAACCATCTGCAAAAAATAATGTCTTCAAGAGCAATTGGCAAAATTAGTCCCCTTTTATTTGCAGATTGTGCTTTGCATTTAGGCTGCTCTTACATCTTTAGTTCCATTCACATATGGCTTGCTGGATATTATTAAAAACAGCGAGCAGAGTCTTGTTTATTCCTAAGGCAACAATATACAAATTATGGAGTGAAAAATGAACTGATTGTAGCTGAAAAGCAGAAAGATGAGCAATGGTATCTTGAAATGAAACTCATCAAATCAAATAATAAGCCAACTTCTTTGCTGCAACCTGGAGAGATCTGAATCAAATTAAAAGGAAATTAGGCCTGCAACCATCAGCCACAGTTGTCTCATTACAGGAGAAAGATAATCCACAAAAAGCCTTAAACCATAAGCACAGTGGGCAGGAGAGGCAGGATTCCACAGTGTACAAGTTAACAATGGTAACTATTTGAAGTTTGAAAAAAAGAGGGAAAAAAAGTATACATTTGAGAATGTGTCTAAGGTATCATAAGATTAGTATTTGGCTTGAAGTTTTTTACTAATGTCATGACACATTAGAAATGTATTCCATTAAGCCTTGAGTGGTTTATAAAACACAGTAGTCTTATGGAAAAAAATATCATGTTTGTGTCACATAGTCAGATTATGTGCAGCTGAGCAGGGAGCTCACTTTGTCACTTCTAAGTACACAAGAAGAGTACTTTGGTGGAGGGAAGAAAGGGGAAAAAATAGATATGTTACATTTCTCCAACATCTAAGGAAATATCATTCAGGCTTAGAATAATATTGAAATCTTGGATTTCCTGACATGTGTAAGGCGATATATTGAAGCTTTATGAGTGTTGTGAGCTGACTTCTGGCTCCTGTTAAAATGAGATATCCCTCAAATCCATTTTGATGCTTGACTTTAAGTGATTTTAAATATGCTCAGTGTCCTGGATTTTCCATATTCAGCACAGGTTATGTTTGTTTTATTTGTTTCATCACATTCAATCATCTGGAGACATCAATTTCAAGGATATAAAACTGAAAAAAAGTGATGTATATTTATAATAAACACAGAGAAGTGGACTCTTCACAGTTTTGCAAATCAAACCCAGAGATATTCTAAAATAAACACTCACAGTTATGAGAAACATTGGCTTCATATTAAAAATCAAATCGTGTGAGTGTGTATATGAGACGTTGCATTCAAATTTAGCTCAAAGTTGAGAAAAAAAAAAAGATCTCTATTATTATGAGCACTACAATCCCAGGAATATATGGCATGGCTTAAAACTACATTTTACATAAAGATGAATGAAAGTCAGATTTAAAAACAAGTTGTATGAGTGGAGGAGGTGGAGAATGAAAAAAGTCATAAAAACAACATCCTTTGTTAAAACAAAACAAATGGTCACCAGTAAAATATGTGTTCACTCCAATCATAAACACACACACTAAGAAAGATGGTGGGTATGAGATGAATAAAAACATTAAGATGGGCATTGGTTGGGTTGAAATGATATTGAATCATGGCAGAAAATTACAGACAGCATGAGCTTTTCAGGATAAGCAGTCCAGGCTTTAGGACCGAGGGGGGAGAAGGAGAGGAGGGAGAGCCTGAGCAGTGTAGACTGGAGGGCAGGCGGGGCATTAGCTCAGTTCAGGCTGATGTCAGGACAATTAGAGGTGCACCACAGCGCATTGTGCACAGCGCCTGTCAGCCTTAATCTCTGCTGCCGTGGCCTATACCCGCAGCCGGGCCACAGCCCACGGGAAGCGCTAACACTCAGGCCCATATTGCTTTGACAGTTGCACTCATCTAGAAGTAATGCAAAACGTTATTGTGATGTATACATGGTGACCCCGTACTCTTCCCTCTTACAACAACAGGGCTGTGTGTGTGCAGAGTCTGGGAGGGCTGGAAGGGAGAAATGACACTCGGTGAAAAGGGTGACAAGGAAAGATGGAGGTTACAGGGGAGAGAGAGAAAAAGAAAAAAAAAATAGCAGAGAGGATCTGGAACCTTAGACTCCCATTCCCATTCTGCATTTCCCCCTCTGATCCCTTACATCCCCCCTCTTCTCCTGTTCCAAGTCATTGTTGTCGGTACACTACAAATCTTGGTGTTTGTTTTTGAGGGAGCTGCTGCGTGTGGTGACGATGTTGGAGGTCTCCTCCGCTTCCTCATCCTCTTTCGCCTCCAGGACCTCATTGAAGAACCTGAAGATGGAGCTGAAACTCATCCAGGAGGTCAACTCGTGTCTCTCTGTGCCTACATGTAAAAGATACACACACAAACACAAACATGAATAGGGTTTATAAAATGTTTTCTTATTGTAAAGCTGCAGGCACAAAGAAAGTTGATATTCTGACATAATTGATGTAGCTCGGCTTCCTATATATGGTGGCAACATAAAAGGTAAAAATGAATGAACACCATAAGATAAGATGTTAAGTCTGTTAAGATTCACCACTCCCACAATGCACTGTATCTTTTCCTGCAAGCCAAAGGCCTTATGCATGAGAGCCATGACAGCCTATGACCTATTAGTCCAATGGGACAGACTTAACATGTTATCCAAGTGGATACCTGATAATCAACACCGTTGCACAGCCCTCTTTCCATCTCAGGTCCTCCAACAAAACCAGAGTTATGTACAATGGGCGCACTAAGTGAAACCAGTGGAGCGGTAGTCATTCATTCTAAAGGGCTGATTGAGGAAAGGCAAGACAGAAGCTGGAGAGAGGTAACCAGTGAACATATCAGGTGGTCTGGCGGTGGCGGTGGCGGGGGGAGGCACTAGTGCTGGGTTTCCCTCTGACCTCCGCCAGGTTAGCCAGTTCCCAAGTTGGGGTCACACTAGAGCTTGAAATCTGGTACATGCGCCTCAGGTTCCTCAGGGTTAAGGTATCACAGGTCAGCTTTTTAGTTGGATAGCTTAAACTCAATGGCACTTTCTCTCACAGCAGCTACTCATGCCACAGAGCACCTCGACTCTGCGTAAGAGCATCACCGATGAGGAGAGATCAAGGCTGCAGCTGCAACTGCTGTCTGACTCATTTCTACTCCTGCTCGCTAACCATTCAGTGCTAACAGATAATGGCTTGTTTTTCCTGCTGCTGGCTAGCAGCTCAGCTGCTTAGCAACACAACTGTAACTGGACTTGAGAAGCCATATTGAGGTGCCCTCTTGTTTTCCCAGAGGGAGAACAGGTTTGCCGCAAGATGATATTAAGAGTTTCATCCCTTGATAGATAGATCCAAGAGAAATTTACATGTGTTTACAGACAGAGGAACAAGTGAATACAAGCCTGGCAGTAATGAGTTTTCTTTTTTGAATCTTTATTTGCATACAAGACTTTATTTTGTCAGGATCATTTGCTTTTGCTTGCATTTGCTTGTGAGATAAGAATATTAAAATGGATCCCTACAATTTCCTCAGGAGGATTAAAACAAAGGATACGCATAGTTTCTCTGAAAACATCCCGGTCCCGACAGAAAAGAGTTGTAAACCATGACCCTTCTTCTGTATGAGTCAAATCAGTAGTACATTAGAGATACCTTTTTACCTCTGCCTTTCTCCTTCCTTCCTTCCTTCTCCGTTCATTCTCCTCTGTGTACACTGTATCAGCTATAAAAAGCTAGACTAGAAGGCCGCAGGGATACAATTAGGAGGCACCTTAAAGGCTCTCTCACTATAGACAGGCCTCTGATGACCACTGCGCTGACCCCATGTTTATTAGATTGACCCCTGCCTGGACGCATTAATGGAGATGGTGTGGGTATTGTGTGTGCGTGTTCGTGTGTGTTTGTGTGTATGATTGTCAGACGGAGGGTAAGTGCGGGGTCTCGGGCTAAGAGTGGGTTTGGATTCACTTGCTGGTTGTGTGTTTTGTTTGTGTGTAATTTGTGTGCACGAGTATGTAGGGTTCTCGATCAGTCTGAGATAAGGGACTGCCCGGTACGCTATATAGCAACCAGGCTGCACTCAGTGCCTTGGGTCAAATTTACTGGCCCGGCAATCATGAGAGTCAATAACCCAGTGCTCTCAGTGACTCTGCTACCTGTGTAGGGCTCAACATAACACCTATCCCTGGAAAACAAAGACACAGCCCTCTCACACCTCTAATCTATCATTTATATCCAATTTGAAACACTGTGATCTTTTCCCACCTCCTCCTCCTCCAAAGTTCCCTCACTCATTGCCTTTTCTCTCACTAATGTTTTTACTTCTGTTTTGTCCTTTTTTTTCTTTTGCAGAAGCGATCAATGGTGCAGCGCTCTCTCGTTCACCCTGAACTGGCGGTGAACTCCTGCGGAACGCCGCCAGCCTCTCCACCCTATCCCATCGCAGTTTGGGGTCACCAGGGGGGCGTCTCTGTGCCAATATGCAGATGAGACTGTGCCCCTCCAATGACTCTGGCGTTAGTATCCACCCCTCTATATGGTGGAGACTTCAAGATGAAGTCCACCCCCTCATCCAGACAACACTCACACACATAGCAACATAAACCTGCTCTCAACACGGGCTTAAATAGGCCTTTAACAGTTTACGTCCACTCTTCCTTTAATAGCCAAAGTGTGTCGAACCTAATGGATATTGTCAAAGCTGAGATGTGACCACTGATTTAGAGGAGGAACCCCAGTGACCAGGTTTCACTAGCTGCTAAAGACAGAGAGGGAGCGGGAGAAAGGGGGAGAATTACATCAGCTATGCCACAAATCAAAATAATATCTTTAAAAGATGTGAGGATCGATGAGGTGTCATCTGGCTCTATCTCGTGTGTAAAGTGAACCTATAAACAGCCAATGAGCACTACTTTATCCTCGGTTTTAGACCCTCGCTGAAAAAAGTTTTCTAACTGATAAGCACATTTTTCTTTTACGAGCAATTGATTTCACGTATTGTTAAAACAAGACATAACAGGCAAAGAGCTTTTCCATTTTCATTATCTTAATTATAACTTGTATCTTGTATTTAATTGATCAAAGTTTGAAAATAAAAAAAACTGTGTTTTTCTATATGCTTTCTTGCATTAACCATGAATCAATTAATTTGCATGCACCAGTTTTAACAGGTTTATTGTAATTGCATTACTCTAATAAAGTTTACTGTAAATGTAATAATGTCCTCATTTATTGTAAATACAATAATGATGTTACTGTGGGCTCCATAACATTGGGTATTGTCAGGGGAAACACAGGAAATTTCTCTTTACTTCAACAATGTGTTTATAATTAGTGGAAAGCAATGGCAGGCTTAACACACATTATTACTGCAAGTAGAGTGATGACGGCTGTAACCTTGAGGTGAGGCAACCCACACACACACACTTCCATGATGATGTTTTACTGTGATGCAGGGTTGAACAGATAGAGAAACAAGGTCAGTGGTGAAAGCCGTGCTCTTTGCTCGGGTCACGGCAGAGTTTCAGTTCGGTGTCTAACCCATGCCCTGTGTTTGACCATTCTGTGTGTGTTGTTTGAGCTTGGTGAGGTTGCCTCATTATGTGACAGGCAGAGGGAGACTATTTGATCCTGGATATTTAGCCTCCTCCTCTCTGTCACAGCCACTGGAGCCCTCTCAAGGTAATTGACTGACTGTTTGATCTCCCTCTGACTCTACACTGCTACAAGAAGCTGACACACACACAAACATAGTCGTCACTTCCAAGGATCTACTCATGGATGGCATCTGCACACACACACACATATACACAGACACACACAACACATACCCACCGTACCATTCCCCAAAACACCAAACAATCCAACATGCGCACACACACACACACACACACACACACACACACACAAAAAGACACACACTCTGTTATCATTTGTGCGCAGTACGGTAACAGGGAACAGAGGAGAACAGTTTTGAGATGTTAAAAAGGAAACAAGGAAACTCCTCCATAGCTATGGGCCATGCTTTCTTCCCCGCGCACCAAATGCTGCATGCTGTTACAAATGGTAATCGCCTATGATTGTCACAAATTTCAAAACAAACGCTAGGTGACTGAAAAGCCAAAGTGACGCCCCGAGTGATACTCCGACAGAAAGCCCAAATCAAAGCATGCCGACTATAATTAGGTTCCATCTGGGCTACATTATTTAAAGCCGTACTAGTTAATTGCTTGTGTACAAATGGCCTATTTTATTTGAATCAAACTCTTTTTTTGTGATTCATAATTACATTGATACGAAGGGGGCAATATCTCTTTACTTCATTTATAATATAAATACATATTCAAATTATTAAGAGGACTTTGAGGCAAGGGAAATGTAAAGTGATGATACTTTACTTTATGTGAATTGAATTTCTTTAAACAATTATGGGTGTTTAATCAAATATACTGACATTCAGGTTAAACATTTAATGAGCTTCAATTAAAAAAAGAAGATGAACAATGATATAATCATGAAGTGAAAATTACAAAAACATAATACCTAACAGGACTGATACACATGATATTGCTGCATGCAGAAGAAAACATTTTCTAATTTCCTCTTGTCAAAGTTTTCATCAAAATTCAAAGAGCAACAGAGCTTTTTCTTATCAATTTCCTATCGATGGTAACCTAAGCTTTTGTTTTATCTCAGTGTGAGGCAGAGCCTTGCGTTGTGATGCAGGCCCTAGCTGGCTGTAACCTTAGCCGGGCTGCTGTTTGTGGAAACTATCTGTTGCATGGATCAGCGGTGGGGAATCGCTATCTGTATCCTGGTTGTCAGATGATCGGATTTCCGCCCCTGACGCTCTCTGATATTAGATGATCTTCTGTGGTGTGTGTGTGTGCAGATACTTTGTGCTCGTGTGTATTAGTTCCTATGTGTCTAGTTGTCCATAAGAGATGCACAGGCTCGTACAGTCAGTTATGCGTGTTGTCATGTTGCATGCCGACATGCGTAAAGGTCAAGGATGTCATTTTGTCCCACATGGCTGTCTCTCTGAAGGGGGCACGACATGTTGCCACTGGAGATGAGGACGAAGAAAGTCCAGGCAGGTGACAGGCGGTCAGCCACACTGCTAGACCATCTCTGTCCTCTGTATACAAAACACGGAGATGTTGTCCTCAGTCAAAAAGCTAATTAAATCTAAATATACTCCCCCTCCCCACCACTACCACTCAATTTCCACTCAGGGTGAAGACATCCACGTCAAACCAACAGACGGCATAGCACAGGTATAATCACACTTTGTTTATGCAATGCTACGCTATGTTTCTTCATTTCTAATAAAATCAACATGGTACTAACCCCTCACACATCTACAGGAGCACAAAAGGCACACTCGCATCCCATACACATGCACACACAAAAATTAAACAGAAAAATGACTCAAAACAGAGCTCATTTCATCAAACCAGTAATACCACTGTTGCTTCTTGAATGTAATATATTTTTAATGCTTGTCGGTAAGTGGGGTCTGCCCCCCTCCATCTCCCTCGTACTGCTTTTAATTACTTTGCTTATTATTGTGTGTTGTTGTTAGACAAAAACAAGGCAGAACTCATTACACATCCAGAGATGAGGAACCTGAATCACTAGCTACAGGGGCCGCTGAGGGGACTCTGTATTTACTTAGAATAAAATACAAACAGAATAGAGACACAGAGAAACAAAATCAAGTGAAAGCCCAGAGAGGGGAGAATATCGCATTAACTTGTTCAAATCATCAACCATCGTAAGCTACTTTACATTCCATGTAATATTACCTGGAAGAGTGAAACTTGTGACAACAAGGCCTCCACACAGAAGGTTGTGGCACTGTATTTCTTCTTTCTACTACTCTCTCCATCACTTCCCTCCCTTCATGTATCCTTCCCCATTTGCCGCCTCCCTACCCAGACATTGAGACTGCACTGAGTGCTTTTTTATTTTAACGTGAATGAGTGGCCTTGGCCATCATAAAGGACCCTCGCTTTTATAGACTTGGAGCGGAGTATTTACAAGATAACCCCAGTCCAAGGACAGCACAGGCTATTTGATACTAGTGTCAGACACTCCCCTCTCCTCTTCAGTAAAAATCGAAAGCCCAAACATACCCTCACCTCTGACAGCACCTCTCAATGTCAGTTGTTCTGCTTGCCTGTACTGAAATGGGATGAGATACTTTGAAATGAGAGGAGAGACAGCTGCGTGTGGCATTCAGCAAACACACTGCTCAAACCTTTTATTTCTCATATCAAAAATAATAATGACATTAAAGACATTAAAAAAAAATGCATTCAAATATTCACGTTGAAGATTTAAGATACATGATAAAAAAGCATCTGTTTTTTTGTGTTGTGCCTTATTGGTGTATATAAAGCATGTGAAAACAAGTTACTTGGAATGTGTTTCAGACAAGGCAGGATATTAAATTCTCCTGTTAAACTGATGAGACAGATTAACCATGAAAAATGTTTTAGTAACATTTCCTTATTTTCTTAATCAAAAAAGAGGACAATATGTTTTCTTGATCATTTGGAGAAAAAAAAAAAGCTTATCGTGAATTACTGTTTTACACATGGACAGATAGAAAGGAAAAAAAACATTAAAAAAATCTGGAGTTAAAAACAAAATGACATATGATATATTATTTGGTTAAAAGGGAGCTTTAGAGATTATAGTCTGAGCAAACTGTTTGCTCATAACTAACAAATCTATTAGACTGTGCCAAGAAACACAAGGCTGTGAGAGTGTCTGTAATAGAAAATTGAGGGTAGCTTTGGAAAAGAACATTGTCACTCCCATTATCACATGCACACATACACATAACACAATCTCTGCTATTCCTTTCCTTATAAACAAATTCCTCATTTTCTTCTTGTTACAGATCCGTCATCTACCATTAAGAAAAACACATGTGTTTATGCTCTTAACGTCACAGATTCACTTGCATTTGTTTCTTCCAAACTGTACAAGATCTGCACATGTACCTGTTGATCCAGTGTGCGTGTGTGACAGAGGGAGACATAGACAGAGATATTGAGTGACTGAGTGTGTGTACACATGTATGTGTGTGGAGGGGCCTTGTTGGGAGTGCCACCCAGACATTAGCACTGTAAACAGCACAGGCCTCCTTCCCTGTCCAGGCCTTTTGTTCCATCTGCACCACCATTGGTCAGGACTTAAATGGCAAACACTCGGGGGCTGCTAGCTCGCCTGACATGGTTTTGTTTTTGGCCTATTGAGGGGCAATGGAGAGCTTCTGTTTCTATGCCCAGGCACAATGTGTCTCAAAAGCAGCATGGCTGAAAAGAGAGGCCCCCACAAAGACTGTCCATTAGTGGAGGCACTGCATGCATGTGTATATGTGCACTCGCATAGACACAGGAGAATACACACACGCAGACACACACTCACACTCGCACACACACAATATGATGCCTGGGCAAGGGTCAAGACAGACAACCTTGCCACCAAAGACACTGGTGGGGACAGAGCATGCGCACATGGATGGGTATGCCAACACACACAGACAGCACACACACACACACAGACAAGCACAGAATCTATATAACAAAATCCAAACTAAACTGCACAGCACTTCACTATACAGCACTTGCTCCTCACTCACATAAACACACAACCTCTGCTCCACTTAAACTCAATGAGGTCTGGCACACACACATGCATGCACACACTCATGCACCTCCCTTGCACCTTCAGGACAATACCAGACACACACACACACACACACTTCTACAATATCAGACAGACACACATCAGTCAGTCACAAAGGAGGTGGTGGTGGAGGAAAGGGGTGGGAGAGACCCTTTTGCACCTGTAAACCTGTAAGGAAGGGGCTGCATTCAGAATTAGTAGTTAAAGAATAGACAGCCTTGAATGTGAGAGCGTATATTCACTAACCACATCATCTAAGATTTGTAGAAGAACAGAGCACAGCCATTAATACCACCGGCACATGCTTTGTGCAGAGTAAGGTTTAACTGCAAAGTATCCAAAGGAATTATACACCAGCAATGTGGCAAGAGATTGCACAGTACACGGCAATACCATTTTTTTTTTTTTTTTACTGATTTGCCTCTTTTTTTCTTAATATATCCGTCTTTGTCCTCTGGCTGCAATGTTTATATAGTCCTACACTTGCAGTTTCATGTTTATGAAGAAAAGGGAGCTTGTATTTAGGGTCGATATTCTATGATGACTTGTAACCTGTGTCAGACTCAAACAAGGCTGAGTGAACAAATCTTACATATGCAAAAGCAGTTATATTTGGACCATAGGACACAGAAAGGAAGAGGAATGCAAATGCAAACCAGTGGAGCTGCTCAAATTTTACATTTGGCCTCAAACTGAACTGAAGGCATACACAATAATAAACACACTCTCATATATACACACACATACTTGAGGGTTTCACAGATGAGATGACGTGAGCAAGCTCACTGGTTTTAACCCAACAGACACGCTCAACTGTCTAACACTTCTACTAACACGTGCAGCAGGCATATACAAACAAAAAAATACAAATACATACTTCAAAATATAAAACCACAAGCTGACAGACCAGAGCTCAAGAGATATTCACAGTGTTCACATTTACACACACACAAAACAGAGCAGGCTAAGAGAAGGTGACCAATATACTGAGAGAAAAAATGTGGGCTCTGAAGGACACCTGAAAAAAATATGCAGTGGAACGTGATATAATAAATGGTATGATTTATACACAGTTTTGGACTGCGTTTCTACTAAAAGAGAAATTTTAAATGAAAAGATAGAACATTATGCAAAAGCCTCACTGTCCTTTTTGTGTCAAACAGATATACATGCATATATCTGGTATGTATGTGTAGAGCTACTTGTCACATGACCTTTTGAACTACTGTAACCCAGAGAGAGGGGTTGTGTGTGCATGTGTGTATTGGTGTAATGAAAATAATAAAGTAATAGGGTAGGAGAGAAGAAGGTAGGACAGATGTGGGGGGTAGGAGAGGAAAGGGGTCAGGTGGGGGAGGCGCAGGCCAGGGGTGGAGATAGCAGAGAGTGGGTGTTGAGGGCGTGGCAGGTCTGAAATAGATCACTTAAGGGAACAAAGTGTAATTAATGGGTCGCCACAGATAAGAGGGCTCTGGCCCTATCTGGGAATGTGCTAATGGAGTTGACACACACTCAACAAGATCAGTGGACAACCCCTCTTTATGTGTGTTTGTACATGTCTGCCATCGTGTGCATGCTCTTGCACGGGTGTGTGTGTTTTTTAAGGACACACACAGTGGTTAAATAGTGGGAGAAGACTGCTAAGGTGACAGGTTAACATGGTTTCCTCCATGACGAAGATCTGCCATCCCCGCAATCAGAGAAAACCCAGAAGGAAACACACACACATAAGATTTCACCCTAACTCACGTAGACATCCCACCTCACATCAAAACATGAGTGATGTTATTACCCTTGGCGAGCCGGCACGCCTTCAGTCACAGGGATGTGGTTGTTTACGGAGAGATGGAAGTGGAGGAAGCCGCCTGGTCAAGAGAGGGTCAGACCTGAAGTGTTCTAAGAGAAGCATACTGACACAAACCTCTCCTCAAACTTCCTGCCTGCGTGTGTCCCTGCGTCAGGGGAACCCGTCTGGAGCCAAGGGGCCTGTGCATGTGGATATGTGTGTTGGTTGGATGTCTTGGGTCTGGAGTCTGGCCGGGGAGGTCGGGGGAGGGTTTGCAGGCGCCCACGTGCACTGAGACAGTGAGATGGCCTGTGATAGACAAGGCAAGACAAGGAGGATTTCCCCTGTTTGTTTGAGAGAGAGGAGCTCCCTCGTCACATACACAGAGGGAGAAGTGTGTCTCCGGGATGGATTTCTTGTGTGAATGTACGTGGCATGAGGCGAGAAAGGTCAGACATCTGGTTGGTTTTGTGTGTAGGTTTGTGTGTATGTGTCTCTCTCTCAGGGTCACAGACCCCGGGGCCATCTACTTCAGTCTGGTTTAGTCAGACAAGCCAAGGCCACATTAACACACTACATGACTTAATAATATAGAGACCCTAGTGCCGCAAATACAAGGCTAAGATGGGTGAATAATCAAAAAAACCAACCTCACATCTTACATCTTTATGGAAATGAGCTATTTAATACCATTACAGTCACCTTGATAAGTCAATAAATATCAAATGAACTAAGTGTAACAGTCCTTAAACACAAGGGCATGACCTCGACAGTAGCAAGCTGTGCGTAGAGCTCTAGGTGAATCTTAAAATTTGCATTGTGTTGATAAATGTGTCCACAGCAGCCTGAAAAAAAAAACGTTTTTTTGTTTGTGTACAAATGTGATGTAGCATCAAGGGGTTAAATAGAGAGGGACGAGCCTCCGATCTGTTAGGACAGGGGAAGAACAGCTTCAAAAGACTCAACATCAGCCCTTCTCTCTCGCACACACACACTCATGCACACACACAATCACACACTGACGGACAGTCCATTGCTCCCAGCATATCTCTACTTTGTCCTTGGACTGTCTGAATACCACTGGAGGCGAGCATGATTTGAGAGAGCAAGTGGGAACAAGAGAGAGGGAGACATAGAAAAGAGAAGAAAGAGGAAAATGATAGAGGGAAGGAGAGGGAGAGAAAAGAGGCGCCCCTCAATGACATCTAAAGAGATAACTCACTCTCCAGAGCTTCTTTTCTTTTGCTATCACTTTCCAGGCAGCGCTCCTTCCACATAAGGCCTAAAGTCTGTGTGTGTGTGTGTGTGTGTGTGTGTGTGCGAGTGAGTGTGTGCTAATTTTGCATGTGTGCATGTGTTTGTATGAATGAGTGACAGTACTATAGTTGGGAATACAGTGTACGTGAAGGTGAAAAAGGAAAAAAGATTTTTGAATCTGAATGAGATGATCTAAAGAGCTGTCTGAAGACGACACCTTGTATACATTCACCAGAAAAAAAAAAAGTTCTGCTTGGTAAGACATCATGACAGTTGTCAGAGATTGTGTATAAAACAATAATTAACAAAATAGAGTTGCTACGTGTGAAATTAAGTTTGTATTTGTTTGCAAGTAACACAGGACTAAAACGTAAAGCTTAAACTTGACAATACAAAGCAACCACAAACTGTATACTGTATATTCATGTCAGAGTCATTTCACTGTGAATCTGCACTCAGATAGCTGCTTAAGAAATGATGTACAGAACACAAAACAAACAACAGCTGGCTTTCCTCTTGATTGAAAGTTAACTTTGGGAAAACAAAGCATCGGGCCGCCAGCGGGTCACAACATTGTTGAAAACACCCAAACAAAACAGCAGGAAAACGCAAAGTGGTGCGATGCTGCCACTTTTGTTGGAAATGCTCCCCTTTGTAGGCACAGACAACTGTGGGGAAGAGTTAACCTTTTGATAAGCTGCTTCGAGCCCCAGCTGTATGCATTTTTCATCGAAATGTGTGAGTCAGAAAGAGAATAATTATCTTCTCTCGCTCCGTGGAGAGGCAAGGGGTTGCAGCCCCCAGTCTGGTCTTCATAAATGAACTAAGTCCTTAAACAAACCAACACTGATGAGCATAGAGAGAAACTGAGCTAACCATAACCAAAAACTAAAGAAACCTATACAGTAAAACTTTACACATACATACACTAGGATTTCTGTACAGTCTAACATTTTCCAATTCAGTTTATAATATACCAAAATCTTCATCCTAATATTCTTCTCATTCCAACTTTAATTCAACTAGAAATCTAATTTATAAACCTGTAAGCCTGCAATCAGGCCAATGGCAGCACAGTTTCAAATTATGCAGCCCCCTCATTCATGTCAGTGAGATCTCTGAATTTGTGCAGTGATGTTGTCATCTCAGTCAGCTCCCGCTGATCTGTCTGGCAAAAAAGTTGACATCTGGCAAAGCTCTTGTTTGTCGACCAATGTGCAATTGCACGTTTCAAGAGTTGAAAAAGTCATCCTCAAAAGACTATGAACCGCAGTGCAGAGTGTTAGTGTCTGTGTCCAGTACATCTTCAGGCTGGTCTATCTAGTTATTTCATCTGCACACCTGTACCTATAGAAATCACTGGAACCAATGGTGCGGTTGTGCTGTTTTTAAGCAGTGTTATTATTGGGTTGAACATGGCCCAACAGTCCTTGCTCTGGAAGACTTTTCTAATCAGTACAAGAACAAACATGTATGCACAAACACACACTTAGACACACAGGCTGAGCGTGCCAAGCAGGGCAAGGTCACTGATCCCTGCTTCGGAGTGGCCACAATCACCTCCAGAGGAGACACTTTCTAAACCCACCCTGGCACAGACACACAGATACACAAAGACAGAAAAAAACAAAAACCAATAAATAAATAAATAAACAGAGCACCCACCCCAGCTGAGCTTAAGACCTTTATCTGACAGCATCAGCTAACACCAGATACACACATATTCCTGCCCTGACCTTGCAGCACTTCAAGATTAATCAAAATTGTAGCTGGGATCAGAGGTGTGGGTACAACGGGCAACGAGAGTCATTCATTTTGTGCATGTGTACGTGTGTATTTTTCTTTGGGTGTGTGTGTGTGTATGTGTGGTGTGGTGGACCAGACAGACTCAGAGATTGAGGGAGGGGAGGTCAGGGGAGGCACTCACCCTCTCAATCCTCCGCTATTGACTTGTGAGCAGAGAAACCGTGGCGAGCGGTCAACGGCAAATAGAATAAACTGATCAATAACCTCGCACTTGTCAGGAGGGACAGAGGCACCTTTAAAAAGAAAATACAGCAGCCCAACTTGAACTATGCAGGATGGGAACATTGATCAAATCATGTAGAGCTCTGCCAGCCTGCTCACACAGTTTTACCCTCCATTCATGACGTGTGGAATGCTGCTTCTCAACAACAGTGTGGGAGAGGTCTCAGAGAGGGCAGCAGTGAGAGGAAGTGTCATGGCATTTCAGCAAAGCTATAACCAAGTAGAAAATTAACACATTTAAAAGAAATGAAACATCCAGGAAAAACAGCTCAACAGTAAACAATGAAAGAATGTAAATTGACTATGTATGTGTGAGTGTTTTGGAGGTGGATGCTTGTTAGGGCAGGTGTAGGAGAAAAGGAAAAGACGGAGGCATAAGATAAAAAAGTCAGCAATGGGGAGAAAGTGTGAGTGAGAGCGGCAGAAAGAGAAGTGCAGGAAGGAAGACAGGAGAGGAGAAAAACTACCCTCTGTCATAATTTAAACGAGCCGTAGTCTCCCAACGCTCTGTTTACAATGTATAATTTATGCCTCCCAGTTCAAACACAGCTTTATCTGCACTCAGCTGCTAAGTGATATGATTTCACTTTTTATAGCAGCCCCCCCACCCATCCAATCCACCACCACCCCTAGTTCCTCTGTAATGCAGGCTGGTGTGATTCTGCACGCCTCATGCACTGACTTTCAACTGTACAGCCCCCCGAGGTCTAAAGTAGCATATTAAACCCTTCCCTAACCCCATCCTCTTCCCTCCCTTAAGCAAAACCGCAGTCCTACACACACACTTAAGCACATGCGTTCTTGCGTGCATGTGCACACACCCACAGACATGAACACCTTATACGCTGCAAATGGAGAGGGCTGCCTCATATTTTACAGCAGTTAAAGTTTCTTTCTGTATTTATTGCTGTGTTGGTGAGCAGTAATGTCCCATTTCACAGCAGCGCACTCTGACCTCTGATCAGAGCCTCTCTCATGACCCCACGGCTCTGACTGAGCTGCACTAATACGCCACTTAGGTTACTTGAGTGTAATGGTACTTTCCTGTCTCCTCCACACTTAACCAGCAGTGCACATACACACGTTACATATATATAGATATTGTATTGAATATCATGCCATGGAAGGGGGGCAATCTGGGTAATGTTTAATGTCCTAATACACAAACGGTTGTCAAAGGATACACCCTGTAATAAAGACTTAACAGGTTTCCACAGTCCTAACCGTCAGGGATCAGTGAAGTGTCGGCACCATGGGTCAATAATTCAACCACTGGAGGTACAAACTGTGGTGTGATGCGGAAATGACCAAGTGTAAGTTGAGCACTGATTACTATTCATTTATTATAATCACTAGTAATCTTAGTTAGGCATATTTTGGGATGTGAGTAAACTTAACTTGTAGTACAAATGTAACTTTGAGTTGATAATGAGGATTATGATTTCAAACAAAAATGATTTGAAATGAAAATAATTTTGTGCCTCATATACTACTGTAAAGAAGTTACTGAATCAACTTATGAACTCTGGTGAATTTTCATTGCACCATTACATTACAGATCAATTTATCTGACTTCTGCAAAGTATTACCCTTCTGCTTTTCCTTTTTCTGAACCCTTCTCGTCTACTTTCCCACCATTTCATCTATTCATCATGCTGCTCCCTACTCCCTTCCTCCAGCATCCCTCTTTTTACTTATTCTCTGCCATCTCCTCCCCTGTTCTTTCTCAGCTATCCGCCTACATAGTGTTTGCGCTAGCAGAAAATTCCCACTTCATCTCTTGGGAGAACTGCATTTTTCTCTGCTCCGCTCGTCTCTCATTCGTCTCTTGTATGTTTTCCATGCTGGCAAAGCTTCCTCTTCCTGCATGCAGCAGGGAGTATGCTCCGTCTGCGGCCGTCCCATAAGGGACCCTACAGTGTGATGTTACAGTCCCCCATCCAGTGGGATCCTCTCTCTATCTTTCTCTCTCCCTGGCTGCTCTTTTCTCTCTTTCTCTACAAGATGTTCATGCCCTCTTTTTCCCATGACTACTTTATCCTCCTCTCACTCACTTACCTTCTTAATATGTTTATCTAACTCTTAACCCTGTGACACTTTCCACCTTACATGCACTCTCCTTTCCTTACTCTCTCTACCCCCACCGAAACAGACCCCCTTTCCTGTTTATTTTTCTGTTTTCCTGTAAGCTTTTCTGGCATTGACTGACTTCATTTCTGAAACAGTGTAAATTCTGGACATTTTGCCAAACAAAACAAAACAAAAAAAAACTACAAAAGGGAATGAATTCTAATTCACAATTCATGGAAGAGTGCAATTTATTTGAGATATCTTTAAATATGACACTCTATGGGGTTATTTTGCTTCCAGTCAAACAGCGCATGAAGCATGTATCCCAGTAAAAGTCTGGAGTTCTGGGACTCCAGTCCCTAGCCGTTAGCATACAGCCCAAAGCCTCAGTTTTTAGTCTCCGGTGATGTTGTGTGTTCACTGTGGTCCAAGTGTAACTGGCCAGCCAACAGACTAGGGACCCTCGCCATATGGCTTGGGGCTGTCCTGCTCCACTGTTCCTTTAGGGGCAAACTATGATGGGCCACCCCACAGATCCTGAACTGGGCATTATGCCCTGTGACACACACTGTGGTTAAAAAGGAAAACCCAAACACACACTTGAGCAGCAAGACATGCACTTCAATTGTGCATACATGCATAAACAAGAGGGCTCTCATTCACAAAAAGTCGATCACAAAATCGTATGATTGCTCTTCTTGACATCGCAGGGAGTGTGATGATTTTGGAGTAGAATGATTTGCAACTGAGCTGAACAAAATGGACAATTTATATGGTTTAAAATAAATTCAAACTTTCCCTCCTTAACCAAAGCAACCGCTCTGCCAAAGGAGCACCATTAGCCATCATCATGAGCCAGACTCTTATAAAGGGTACAGTATATAATTCTGCAGTGACTTGCAGTTCATAGGAAATAGAGAGAGAGGAGAGAGGAGAGAATAATGTCAATGTCTCACACCCTTTTAAAATGCAGTGTAATAACCTTCTTATTATCCACAACTGCTGTAAACAAGCTTCTCCTGGAAGAAATATTGAAATGGTCACTCAAAAGTTAAAGATGCAGATGGGAACACAACTTGTAATGATGCCTGTATATACATATAAAGAAAAATACATATGTATACGTATGTATGAAAAGTATGAAAATGTATATCTACCCCTGGGACTTAGAAATAAACAAGTTTTAAAGGTTGAGGGAGATTTTCAGTTTGTAGAATTGCACAGGAATGCCTTGACTAGAAAAGATGAGGTACTGTGTGGGTGAGCTTCCCTTGACCTGCCATCTATGGACAAGGTCTCCAGTTAATTAAGTTTCTTGTACATCCAACTGCATGGCTATTATGTTTGCAGTTCTCTTTGGAGATTAACATGGAGGCCTCTAAATCCACCTCACAATTTCATTTCATTCAACAGGATTTCTTTTCTCTTTTCTAAAGGTTCATATCAGCAGTGTGATATGGGGGTGGGGGGCAGTGTGTGTTTGTGTGTGTGCACATGTGCGCATGTGTGTGAATGTCTATCTGCATTTTGTGACATGCCTGTGCTGAAGCAATAGATAAAGAGAGAGAGAGAGAGAGAGAGAGAGAGAGAGAGAGAGAGAGAGAGAGAGAGAGAGAGAAGTTCTTTTCAATATATTCTGACATGTCTGTGTGAAAGAGATGTGTTAAACTGAAACTCAGAGAATGGGATTCAGGTTAGTATTCACCTCTCTAAATATTGCTCTTGGCTGAGGATGACACATTTGTCCATGATGTACTCACATGGACAGAGAATAGCAGACACACCAAATGTCAGAACCTGATGCCAAATCTGAGACCTGAGAGCAATCAAAAGGTGAAGAGCAAGCTGTCTGTTTCTGACAAGTCTTGGTAACACAATCCTTCGCTGTAAATGAGGAGTACAGAGGGCATACAGTATTAAGTATGTTGGTTACATACACGCACATGTGCAAATGCACACACACATATACATACATCCACACACATATACACAGACACAGACAGACACGCACATCCGTGTGTAATGAGTGATTGGTACGGGATGTTTGTTTGGGTGGAACTTGAACCTGTCTGTGCCCCCGGGCCACAGTCAAGCAGGTGTTGGCGCACACACACATATACACATACACATACACACTGGTAAGAACACCTGGACACCTGGGCTGGGCTGCACAGCACTGTCAGACACACAGGACCTGTCACACACTCTAGGATGAAAGTGACCCTGGAGCTGAGGGGGGGCACACCTGTACCATGGGAGGCCCCGTCTGTCGAGGACCCTCTCGTGAAAACACTCTGTCACAGTGACAAAGTTGTAGACATTTAATTGGCACTTAAACTCACTCACAGCTAATAAGGGTGTTAATAACACCTCTCAAAGCCATCTAAACAAATGTACAAAAGAGGCTGAAAAGGAAGCGAGGGTTACACTAATACAGAGAAAGTAAATTTAACATCATGTTCCAAATGAGGATTGCAGCAAATTTTAGATTTGTACGTAAGAAGTTACTGTCAGACTATCTAACTAGTTCCAGGCTGGTGGCCACACAGCTTTGGTAATACTGTCTGAGTCTGTGTGTCTTCACAGGGCGGTACAGTGAGCAGCTTTGCACTTTACGCTGCTATGAACAATCATCAAAGCCAGTCACACGTAGTATGCATGAGAGCTGAGGTTCCGGGTTTGCTTGCCCAGTTGTCTGGCTCGGGTCTGAGTGCGTGTGTGTTTGTGTGTGTGTGTGTGTGTGTGTGTGTGTGTGTGTGTGTGTGTGTGTGCGTGTTTCAAGTGATCAGGGCATTATCATTGCCCAGTATTGTTATGTCCAACAATTAAAGGGCATTTTACCTGTGTGTCCTCAATGAACAATGATGAAAGAGCAGAGGAAGATAACGACAGACAGAGACAAAATGAGTTACAGATACTAAGTGAGACAGATGTATTGAGGGCGTTTGACACAGCCACACCAAGAGACAAAAACAATGCAACAGAATAACAGTGACGCTACAAAGCCAGTTCAGATAGATGTGGTGGGGGGAAGAGACAAGGGAGGGCAGTTGGCTTGTGGGTCCTGTCCTGCCCTCGACCTGCGAATGCTGGCACACCCTGTCCTGCTGCTGGCTAAATAAAGAGCCCCAGGGTGGGCCGGGCTGGGCGGCAGGAGAAACAGACACAGAGTCGGCATTACCCAGTTAATCTCATTAGGGAGGCAGCCCTGCCAAACTGCCAGGGGTCAGCCAGAGTGCCACGTCACTCACTGCACCTTTGGCACTCCCTATGACCCCAAGGCAGGTTTGGGCTGAGCCTCATGGCCAGCCGGGTGAGAGGCAATGAGGGGTAGAGCTGGTGGTAAAGGTGGGCAGCAGGCAGTAAAGCCGAGAAGAGCCGGTAAACCAGATCAACAGAGTCAGTGTAGCTTGAGAACTGAGGAGGGTCTGCATGCAGCACTTGCAGATAGAGATAGCAAAAAGGAGAGAAACCATAAAGTGGATAACAGAAAAACAAGAAAATGAGACAAATACAGTGGAAAAAGATATAAAGCAAATTAGAGAAAAGCAGAGGTGGAGTGAGAAAAGAATAAATACAGAGTAAGAGATAGAGAGGAAAAGAGATGCAGTGAAAGACAGAGAGGATGGATAAGCAGCTTCCTCCTCTGCAGCTTGGTTTAATGTATTTACAGCGGATTGCATCAGGGTGCTGTAGTTAAAAGGGCCATCGCCATCCAACAGGGTCATCTGTAGTGTGATGTGTCTCTCATAAAGGGGATGTGTGTCACTGAGATCACACACACACATACACGAACACATTGCCAATAAATTCATGTACCCACAGAGACAAGGATACACAAGTGTGGTCATACATGCACACGCGGTCACATCTCTCTAGAGAAAAATATGAGAAGCCAATAGTGTTGTAAACCCTTGCAAGTTTCCCATGGAGCATGGCCCTCCTACCTTCCTATCTCTCTTTCTGTCCTCCCCTCCCCCTGTGAGTGCAGCACAGGCCTGATATGATGGCACTTTTAGCTCTAGTTCCCTGTGCAGGGTTGACATTCAACAGCACGGGCAAAGGTAGGAGTTTAGAGCCATCGAGCACCTCCATCCTGTCAACACCTTGCCTGCATGCTGCTCCCTGACAGGGTCAGATGCATTGGCTAACATTGCAACCACCACCAGCACTGCCCATTGTAGACACCAGCCATAACTATCATTCCTATCACAGTGTAACCCTACAGAGAAAAACTTATCATCTACCTGGGGCTTTTATTGTTCTTTCATCTCAAACTGGGAGTCCAGATTAACTTTTATTTAAAATATAAAATAAAATTCATGAAATATTGTGCATTCATAGATCAAGATCCACCTCACATGTCTAGCAGGAAAACATATACACTGTACATGTCCATTCACTGAACATGTTAATTTCCAGTCATTAAATGATTGTTTACTTGAGCAACTGCATGAACATCATCTTCTTAACTGAAGCTAATAAGACTTTGCATTATCTCAAACTTAGTTCCAAGTTCTGGCTTTAATGATAACTCTTAAATGAACAAGTATTTTTTGCTCAGTTCCTTACATGGAACAACATCTTTATTCCAACCTTTTCATGACCCGTAAATGTCAGCTTAGAATAAGCAGAGTGAGAGCTCTGGAGGCCAGAATAGCATGACCAGTGGCACATACTACTACGGACTGAGCTCAGCTCTTTAAAGCCCCAATCTCATTATTATAACTCCTGATACGTAAGAAATACACTGGCTGGAAGCCATAAGAGGGACAGAGAGTAAACAGAGGGCAGCATGGAAATTTGAGGTTGTCAAGGCTAACGCTGCTGGTTTGTGTCTGCTATGACTAAAACACAGAGTTGCAGTCTTTTGGCTTGGACTTCCATCATTAGTCACTAGCCAGTGCCAGTTGACATACTTAGTGGTTTTTAAAATGAAGTGAGAAAAGGGAAATTAACCCAGTCGCCTTTGATACTCAAGGGACACATTTTCAGAGCAGTCTTAGTTAGCCCAGCTTTGTAACATTCACGATGGCTGGTTGGCTGATGGTCTAGGTGACTACTATGATAGTTGTTTGACTGACAGCATGTAGCACTGTGACTCCCTGGCTAGCTGGCTGACTAGCTGGCTGACTGCCTAGTTGGGTGGCTGGTATGGTGTGCTGGCTGCTGTCTGGATAATAGCAGAGAGTTTATGTTATTGTTGAGCTCTACTCGACACCCTGAGTGTGTTTAGACATGCCCTGTAAACTGTGCATAAGAGCATCCACTGCATATTGAGGCCCTCATCCAAAATCCTCCCAAAATAGGCAGAGATTGAGTCTGGGTAAAGGGGGAGCCAGCTAACTAGAGAGTGAAGGGCACTGAAGGAAAGGTTGAGAGTTCACAGCTGAGTTCAGGCAGGCCCTACACTGCTTTGGGCCCCCAGCCAAGGCTGAGATTGGGATAAGCTCCTGATGGTTCCACTGTGAAATGGGATCAGAGGAGAGACAGAGGGAGGGGTGGAGGGCGGGAGGAAGGGAGATCTTAAGAGGAGGGGGCTGTATGAATAGGCCTGAGTTGGTGATGAGATTTGAAATTGTTTAACAAGCTGGTGTTGGAATATGCAATCAGGAGCAGAGCTAACCGAATTGCAGCTGTAGAGGAAGGAAACATGCTTGGAGTAATTTCTTATAACTCTAATGTATAAAGACTGCTGAAATAGTGTGATTCGATTAGACTCCTTAAGTACCACATGACCTGTGCCAGAAGAAATTATCTTCAGAGCATCACAAAAAAAAAAAAAAAAAAAAAGAACAAGTTTAGATGAACCACATGATGTGACCCTTCTTCCTGTTGAAAGATAACAAAGAAAGGTTGAAGCACCTGACAGTAAGAAAAACACTGAAAGTAAACATACCACACCAAAGTGCCTTAAGGCTTCTGGTAGTTGCCAGAATTTCCTAAATAAAGGTTATCAAGCTAACTTTACAGTTTCCTCAGTGTAAACTCTCCACAGCTCACTAAGAGTGAGAGTGTTCTTATCCTCTCAGCAGGGGAGAGGAAAAAAGTAGAGGAAAAGAGAGAAGGGTGTAGAGATAAAGAAAGAGTTTTTAGGAAAGCGAGACTCGTCTCACTAATTTTGGAGGGGTGAACAGTACATAGTCAGGATTTGTGCCAGAGCGCGATTTGCCATGAAAGCACACACAACATTTCAGCAAATATTAACAACTGTTGGAGGCACATGCAATATATAACTGGGTTAGGGATAGGCTTTTTAATTAGCTACTTAGTAACTTTGGCTGCAGATATAATATGAATGATAATATGTATGTATCGTCATTTGTAGATATGATGTGACTGAAAAGACTGAAAAATTAACCAGATTTTAAAATGTTCATAATTATGTTAGTTAATGTTCATAACTACATGGTGTTCTGATCATATTCTGAAATATGTTGAACATAAATAAGTATATTTCTTATAATTCCTGATGTCCATTTTAGATGCACAGTGTCCATTACCTATCTTCTATGTATGTTATGGTGAGATAAATACTTGTGGTGTGTATATTTATATGGGGATGTATGATCTGCATGGTATATTTCACTACCTCTTACTATATTGTATTATATATTGGTATCTGTATATATTATGTCTAATGTGTACCAATGTGAAACCTTTTTTCTTCCTAGAACATGATGCAGAAGAAGATACTTTGGGTTATTTGGAGATGGTATCATCACATAGTTTTTTCCAGTGAAGCCTGCTCCAACTCCACTGTTTACAATGTCCTCAGAGCTGTCTGCAGCACATGTAGCAGAGTACACATCACATCACAGCTGAGCAGATGGTGGTGTGGAGTCAAGCAGTGTCTTCATGGTAAGTAGTTGATGAAATACATTGCTGGAAAGTTAATAAATAATAACTCTATAATTTTCCCTTTTCAGCACAGCTCAGTATAACTTCTCTATATAAATAAGTAACGAATATCAGCAGATATATTGACATTGGATTTTTTTACTCCCTAAAATCTGTATTTACTTGACCCAACCCCCAGTATCGGTTGGGCACTATTCTGTGCTTGCCCACATTCTAGGGACTCATTACCAGGAAAATCAATGCATGGCACTGGTTTATGGAAGGTAGCTTCTCATCAACCTAAGACTTAATTGTATGTCCTCTGGTTTCTGACTGAACACAGAGACCTTAACATATGAACTCTGACACAAACACACAAATCAATACACTCAGTGTATACGGAAGGCACAGTCATTTTTACGGGCATGATCAAACACAGCTGAAATGTGTAAAGGTTTTATCTGCACGTGTCTTTCAGTGTGTCTGTGTTAGACAGATGTCAACAATATAAACAACTGTGTCTGTGAGCTTGTACAAGGCAGCTAGTGAATTAGCTTGTATCTAAGCATGTTTGTGTATTTGAGTAACAATGCATGTATACATTTTGTGGTTGTGGGTGTAAGAGTAATGCATCTCTATGTGTGTCCTTGTAGGTGTATATGTGTGTGTGTGTGTGTGTGTGTGTGAGAGAGAGAGAGAGAGAGAGAGAGAGAGAGAGAGAGAGAGAGAGAGAGAGAGAGAGAGAGAGAGAGAGAGAGAGAGAGAGAGAGAGCAAGAGACACTGTGTTTGCAAGCAGGCGTGTCTGATGAAGATATCAGAGTTAGCAGAGCCAGGGCAGGATCGGAATGTTGAGGAGGACTGGGGGGCTCAACAGGCAGAAAAGAGGATGCTGTCTGCCTGAAATGCACACACCCTTATTCTCTCTCTCTCTCTCTCTCTCTCACACACACATCCTCCCCTCTCTGTCATGGCCTCTGCTCCTACTGTATGTGTGGCACGCAGCATGCTTTAAAGCAAGAACCACAAGGCACAACACTGTCTACCTGGGGAATTCTCTACCTCGACATCACTCTCTTCTCCTTTGCACACCTCTCTCTGTCACGTTCCTCCGCTATCTCATTCACTCCTCTAACTCTGACTCTACAAAAACCCTGAAAGAACTTTTGCTTGCACAGCCTTCCCACAAAAAAACCAACTCACTCTCTCACTCTCTTTCTCTTTCCTTCTCATAGCCAACAAGCAGAGGAGACGGCAACCCCGTGCTCAAAAGTGATTAATTTTTAATTTCTCACCACTTGTTCATGTTGTGTCAGAGAGAGATGTCAGCAAACAGGAGCCCTGGGGAGGCTTGAGGAAAGAGGAAGAGAGTGGTGGTAGTAAATGCAAGAAGTGCAGGTGAGGAGAGCAAAGAAGAGCTGAGCATAGTAGGGAGGAGAACAAATGAGAGAAATTAAAATAAATCAGACTAATATTTGCAATCACACAGAGTCAACAGCCTACATACACCACAGGTCTTTTAGTGAGCACTGCCAACCTATTTTTTTATTTTATTTTTTTTTTTGAATAAAATTTCTTCATGTACTCTGCAACATATTAATTAAGTTTGGCTTTTTCTGGTGACATGGGTGGTGAAAACGAGCAGAAAATCTAACTGTTCCATATCAAGGAATATTTTTACTGCTGTTAATGTGACTTAAATACCTTGTTCCACAGCTGAGTGGGCTAGCACCTGCTGCAAGCAGCAGCTAGCCTATTACAGCTCAGTACAGAGCTGTCGCTAATTTTCTGATTCAATTAGCATGCCTCAGAGCTTTCCAGTCTAATTGCAAACTACTTCACAGTTACCTCTCTGATTAATCGCTGCCCATCTGCGAACCATTGCACGCAGAACTTGGTGGAACAAATTTTGTGTATTCTCAAGTATCAGCTGCATTACACTGTTGCTGCAGAATAGGTTTAAATCTCAAACAGTCATTGAGAGGCCCTGATACCTGACCCTAATACCAATATCCCAATATCCCTTAGGAGTGGGCATTTTGATGGACCAATGGACATACCCCAATGTTCTGCAGATGTTGTCAGAAGGTTTTCAATGTGTCACCAAACAGAGTGACGCCTACTGTTTACAACACAAAGAAGAAAGACTGAAAATTGTATGAAGAAGGTGAGTATGAATCTGTGTATTGTCATCAGTGTCTTCAGCCTTTTATTACCAAACTTTGAAAGGCCTGTTTCATGCATGTTATGAATTAGAAATGTTACCTCAAAGGCCAGCTACCTCAACAGTGAAATCTCACTAGCCCAACGCTACTGATCACAAATTAATACTGGTACTGGTATAATCAATATTAAGCAGCAATATAATTATTAAGAGTCAAATGGTGATTTAGTCAGACTATATATGCAAGTGCAGGATTAAATGAATGTAAAATTGGAGAGGATGCTCGGGTGAGAATGAAAGTGTGTGTGTGTGTGTGTGTGTGTGTGTGTGTATGTGTGTGTGTGTGGCTGTGTGTGTGTGTCTGCAGCTGCGCATTGAAAAGAAAAAGAGCTGGGGAGGGAGGCTATGCGCAGGCGCACAGGCGATGTGATGAGATTAAGACAAAGGGAGTTAGACAGAGGGGGAGAGAGAAAAACCATGCATGATCTATCTACAAAGGTAGCAAACAAAGGAAAGATAATAAGTGGTGAAAGGCAAAATCCTAAATACAGAACGCTGAATGAATTCAAACAATGACACTGTTCTCACGTTATCTAAATACAACACTACTGCTAACTCTGCCCAGGTGCCAGCCTGATCACTTTTACATGGCTACCAAAGATGTATACCTCTAGCCCAGTGAACAGCACACTGTGCAGTTTTTTTCCTCCACAGCTTGACAGGTGACGATCTGATCTTGACAGATTAAGTCATCTGATCATCTCAAAGAAAAACAAAGATACAATTTATTAAAGTTTAAGAATTTTAAAGGGATTCAGTATAATGAACCTGTTTATATTGAAAGTCACAAAGACTCACTTTGTTGCCCTTTGTTCTCCTTCCCGCAGGTTAAACAGATTGAGATTATCTGTCAGGTTGAGCAGAGATTGCAGGTGTACATTATAGGCTACAGGCAAAGCAGCCTGCATGAGAAACATAAATACATATCTGAATGTAGTATGAACAGTACTTGGTTAATTGAAATAAAACATGGTGAAGAAAAGGACAAAGGGAGAACAAGTAATTCCCTTGCTCTGCAATTCAAAACATTGTGTTAAACCAAACTAAAAGTCAGGATTTTTGACCACATCCATTTGAGCTGTGATAACAACTATAACAATATAATATTCTGGCCGTCAATAAAACTTCCTGCCTAAAACTGTGGCCTGTGTATTATATCCTTCACCCTGTTTTGGACCAGATTTTGAAGCTGTACACCTGCATCCCTGGCAGCCCTCGGGCATTCTCAATGGATCAACACTGAATGACTGTTGTTGGCTAGATACTGAATTTTCCCTAACCTCCCCCAAATAAAGGACTTGGGGCGGTGTAGACCAGACCTGGAGGTCATAACCCTCTTCGAGACCCACCAGGAGACCCCTCACCTCTTCCACCAAACCAGATCAATAGCTCTGTGTTGTCTGGGCTGTCGGCCAGTGTGTATTTGTGTTGACCTCTGGAGCTCATGAAGAGCAGCATAGGACAGATGACAGCAGAAACACAGTAAAGTACCATAGCAGAAAAGATGAGGGCAGACAGTGAACAAGCTGTTGAGAGAAGGGCAGAGATACTGCTATAAAAGCAGATAGGAACAGGGTCAGAGAAGAGAAAGGAGAAGAGTAGAGAGAACATGAGGAGAGGCCAATAACAAGAGCACAAGAGGAGATGAGTACACCAATATCAAAGAGAAGAGAGAAGAGGCAGAGGTGATCGCAGAGCTTTGACCACAAGAGAGGGGAGTGAAGAAAGATAGATCGAGGAGTGTAGCTTAGGTCAGAGGTAAAACTGAGGTATCTCAGTTTATCATATCAGTCAGTCAGTGAAAGACTGCCAGCTATCATAGCCAGGGCATGTTGCTCTCAATCCCACACAATCCTCTTCTCTGTTCTCCAACCCAGCCCTATTGACAAATCTAAAACCAAGGTCACAGCAGTGTTTACACAGCCTTTAGCCCAAATTACATCATCCAAACTCTGGCCCGCTGGATGCATCACACTGTCACTGAGAGTAAATGACCTGGCAGGCTGCCGTCCTGCTGAAAGAGGGGAAACACAGAGAAAGAGAGACAACGAAGGGAGGTGTGCACGGAGGGGGGGTGTTGGAGGGCGGAGTCAGATTAAGAGGATAAAGTCTGATTTAAAAAAATGAGAAAAAGAAATGGCAAAAGAGCTTGGCATGTAGAAATGTATCAGGGTGTTGAATTTGTGCCCCCTGCAAAAACAATTCAGTGCCCTCCAAAACACACATACACAACATTATTGTACAACTCTATGTGGCAATGTTTTCTCCTCATGAGTCTACACACAAAACAACAAGGGAGCATAATGCATATTGTTGCTGGCTTCCAATAATGATGCATAACCCGGTGGCTGCACAGGAATATAATACCAATATGTCAGGTCTCTGATTTGGCCACAATTTGCATGGTTATAATAGCTTATCGACTGGCTCAAGGTTGAGCAGGGCCAGGCGGCTTCACTGTAATGACTGGCCATGTGCCTGCGACAGTTTATTTCAAGCTTCTGTGGCTCAGTCACCCGGCCCCCTATCTCGTCAATACCCAATCTTGATCCCACTATCTGCATCCTGACAAAGTGTACACAAACATGTCTGCCCCTTCCTCCCCTCCTCATTGCCAACAACCTCACCTCCACCCCCTCCAGCCCTTCCAACCCAGTGTTTTTTTTCTCTAAATTATTCCTGTATCATACAAGTATTTCCCATGGAGATCAATACAGCTGCAATTCATTAGGCCTCCCAAAAGCTGGTTGTCTGCAAGCGTTTGCCACGTATAAGAGCTATCGACCCTCCCTGAGTTGGCCTGGCGCCCACCTTGTTCAATGTCTCTGTGGCAGCACAACAGGCAAGCTCCGAGAGCAGAATCAAACTTTTTGAAATTAAAATTATGGATTTTGTTTGAAACAAGGAAAAATATATTATGATATGACCTCCAAAAATAAGCATTTATATTTATAAAATGAACAGAAGTACTTTAAAATCATATGTATGTGGCATGAAATAAACTTTGTTCCAGTGTTTCCAGATCTAGATGAAGCAGTAGAATGTTGTAAGAAAAAAATATTTTTTAAAAGATTAACTGAGTAAAATTAATTCCATACCAGCTGATTAAGATAGTCAATTAAGAATTTGTTGTTTTTTTGCATGATGTTGGGATATTTGTTGCTGGTGGTCTGATTTAGTAGAAAAAGCTGCTAATGTGTAATGAATTGCAACATTAGCATGAATTATGAGACAGGAGCTTTGCCAGCCTTTGCTAAACATGCAATATAGTTTTCCTTCATACAGACTTCACCATAATCTATATGTTTTAAAAGTGAAAGCAAATGTATATCAGATTTGTTTCATCAGGAAAAATGATCAGAAATGAAGACAGTAAAGAGTAGAGTGGCAGCAAAGGTTAAACAAGAGTAGTCCTTTCCTTCCCCACAGACTAAAACACTTGACTTCTCTGAGTCAGAGAAGGGTGCTCCCATGTAGGGGAAGGAGGCCATACAACAAAAGGTATCCTGCAACCCTTGCTCAGTGTGCTTAAACTTTGAAAACCAGCTATTCATAAAATACATTATAACACTTTATCTGTAAAACACAAATTCCTTAAAACTTGCTTTTACAAAATTCTACCATAATACAAGTTTTTTTGGTTGTTACAATGTGCCATTCTTAAACCTAAATCAAATAAAAATGTTACTATCTTCAGTGGCAATATAAAGTGCCGAATTTTCACAGTAGATATGCATAGCAGTATATTCTCACTAAATAATGACTTTTCATTTTTTTGTTTACCAATGGCAGTCAGTAATATCCCACAAGGGAACCCCATTACTACTCGTGTGAGAATACAAAACAAATCTTTTCTTTGTTGAACTCAACTCTTGGATATTTGTCAGAAACACATCCATTAGAAAGTCCCTTCAGTGTTTGATCATTAGGGGAAAAAAAGCTATTTTAAGATTTTTCTTTTGATCAATTGGTGAATGATAGGTTACACTGTATTTAAAAAAAAAAAAAAAAAAAAACTCTAAAAAGCACCCCACTGGTTGTGTGATCACAAACCTAGTCCATTGCTTTGACAAATCAATAGTGAAACATCTCTGTTTTGGCTGTTATGAAGCCATTTCCGAAATACAAAGAGGAGGAGGGGGGCTTAGAAGGAGAAGAAAAGGACAAATCAAAGGGGTGGTGGAAACAGGCAAGCAGTGGTCTTCGGTCGAGAGGTCAGAGGGAAGGCAGTGTGACCATGCCCACTGTGGGCACTCAGCTGGAACTAAATGTGGACGCAGAGACGCCAACTACTGCCAAGGACCTCTCACCCTGCTGTGCTTTCTCTCTTTTTTTATGCCCGGGACTCAACAAAGAGTGGGAACTGACTGCCTCCCTCCCTACATCCCCACCCAATATACCCCCACCCCATTTCACACTCAGTCAGTCATTCAGCTTAACATTTTCATTATGGCAAGTGCAAGGACAGTGGGATGGAGGAGGAACTCTTAACAGAGGGAAAGAATGGAGAGGTGAACTAGTCCTCTGACAGCAATGTTGTCCAAACTATTACACTTATTAGTTATTGGATGGTTATAGCTGTATGTGTGTTTGTGCAGGACCACGCTCTCTGGGACATGTAGAAAGACAATGGGGCCAGTGAAGTAGTCCAAACAGCTGCAAATGAGCTCAGTGTTATCCCACCTCCATGCAGGCACACACACAGACACACACACACACACACACACAGAGATACACACACACACACACACACACACACACACACACATGCACGCACGCACACACACACCATATGTGAAAACCAACACTTGACAGAGCAAATAGGATTACAGTATGGAGGAAGACAAGGAGGATGATCCAAACACCATAATATCATTTCCAAGAGGGGACAGTGATAGGGCAGGGCATTGGGTGGGCAGGTGTGGTAGGCTGGAGTGAAGGGTTTAGTAGGGGGTGGGGAAGGGACTTAGTTGGTCAGGGGTCAGACCTACAGTGCAGCGATCTAATGGGTGTCTGATTTGTGTACCACAGCTTATCATGTGTTTTCCAAAAACAAGATACAGAAACTAGGCCAGGATTCAAGAGATGAAAAGCACCGTAAATAGAACACTGGATAAATCAAAGTTCACATAGTTCAAACCTTTTATTTTTGGAGTAGAACCTTGTTTATTTTAATTCCTTAGAGACTTCATAGAGAATTATTTGATATGTAGGAATATATAGAAATTCCTGATTACACTCTCTGAAATATAAAACATCCAAATATGTGTATCGTGCATTTAATTTATATCTCTTATGCATAAGATTTCTTTAAGACCAGACTCCCTATGTATGCTATATATTTTATTTAAGGTTAATAAGGTAAGTATATGTATAAGTGTGTAATGTAAGATATATTAAAAATGGTTTAAGTCTGTAATGTGTTGGTGACCGATTTTGCCCCAGCAGTGTGAGGTTACAGGCCAACAACAGCCATGAACCTCATCATGTGGCGTACATAGCTGTCTTGATCAGACCCTATGGGAGCTATGATTAGAACCTTGGGTTAAATCCTTGGTGTATCCTGTCATTCGAAAGAAACACTTTCCTATCGTGTTTATTTTCATGTGATTTGTCCACTAATATTCAATGTATTAAAAGAGATTAAAGTTGCATTAGAGGATTAGAGGTCTCTCACGGAACCAGCAATGACTCCCACAACAACCCCCACAACATAAGCACATACGTTCATACAGAAAATTCGTAACCTCTCCCTACATGAAAGAAATTACAGTGTGGTTTTCAGGAATGTTTGTCTCGCATTTTCTAGTTGTTCATACATCTACTCATTTCTCTGTCTATTGTTTAAAAGGTCTGTCTGTGTGACAGAAAAAGGTTGTAGGGGCCAGAAAAGGGCAGGAATGCCAAGCATGGGTTTAAGCTGCAAGGTAACATCTATGTCAAACGCTTCATCATGTGTAAAACTAAATCTCCTATTTGGGCTGGGTTGAGCCAGTCTTGAGTAGAAACTACTGAGACAATCTAATATGAACACATCCAGCATGGTCCACAGGAGCCAGTCTGACATGTGACTGGCTGTGACACCTCAAGGTCAAGGGTCAATACAGATTTCAGCAAATCTGAGCGGGCACGGCATGAGCTTATATTCAGAAAGGTGGGGGGCATGGCTTGGCCTCCAACCCTTACCCGCTAAGACCCTTGAAGTTTTTTACCCTGACCTAGACTTGACTCCTTCATCTGGGATGTTAGCAATACTAATTACTGCCTGATAGCTGCCTGGTGCCAAATGCAATTCATTTTTTTCAGTTTCTACAAGACTCTGCTCCAACAGTTGGTGCCAACCTTGCTTAGCACTCTTGAAGTGTTTCAAACACAAAGTGTTAGCCCCCACCTTTCTTCTGCACTGGAAATCTACCTCTTTTGTTTAGGGTTTATTATCTAGCCACATGTTGTTCAGAGAGTTGGGTTTGGGGCAAAGGGTAGCTACACTATGCAACATCAGAAGGTGATTGGCATGCACTGAAGGAAAAAAGCATTTCGTAAGCCAAACAAAAGGGGATTAAAATGGCGCCAAAGATGGATTTGCACCTTAGAATACAGACTCCACTCTTATGACAACTGTCTCTTCAGTGGATGGGGATTCTGTTAGGATCTGAACAAAGGACAAGGTAGGGTGAAAGAAGTTGGTCAGACAATGGGCCAGAGCTATGTGGCAGTCAAGTGACTTGGGCTCAAGGATGAGGCAGAGGAATTTCATTCACATTAAAGGGGCCTAATTTATTTTCTACGTGCCCTAAGGCCCCCTGTCAAATCTTGTGGCACCTTCCACTACCTGATCCGCATGCCTACCACTTGGCCTTAGACCCCTCCCTGCTCTGCCCTGTGGGTCACTCCCACATCTCACGACAACAGCTAGTCATATCTGGAAAACCAGAGCAAGCCAAGTTGAGTGTGACTTGTCTGTCATTATCAGCATGGGTGTATATGTGTTGTGCATGCGTGTGTCTTTAGGGTTGTATCACCAAGTGTGCTTACATGTGTAAGGCTATCTCTGAGCATGCCTGTGTACATGTGGATCTGTGAGCAACACAGTTTGTGTGTGGGTATGTGGAGAAGTGGCCTGCCTATGTTGATTAGATAGGAGGTAGGTGGACCTGCTAGCTGACCAGCTCACGGATGCAGAGGCAGGAGTGGTGTTTTTCCGCTGGCGCTGTAGTTCAGCCATGAGAGGCTCACAGAGGTGATAACCAGTATGTCTCTAGGTCACCCAGATAACACAACAACATTCCTTCTCTCGGGTGGATATACACAAGTGTAGGTGAAGATCTTTATGTGCAGGAATAAATGCAGTATAAAAATTCACACAATTATAACGGCATGGTTCGACATGACCTGTCACAGATGATACCGTTTGAGAGCCTCAGGGGATTTAATCCAAGTTTAAGTGTGACAGGATGGACAAAAATTGACTGGCAACATTTAAACATAAATGTCATGACAGCACCAGCGGGCAAAAGCTAAACTCTAGAATCTCATAAAAATCTCATAGAATATATGCACCCCATAACATTTCTAAAATGGGGTTCCTTAGCTTGAAACATGTCAATCAATTCAGCAGAAGTAAAAGACAAAATTTCAGGGGGGAAATGGAGACTAAGAAAGGAGAGGCCAACAGTGTGGTAATTAGATAAGGCAATTGTTTACAGAGAGATTCATTTAGTGGTAAAACAAACCCACTTAATTGCACACTGAGGAAAACATACGACACAGTTCTTTATGACACATTTATCGCCCTATAGCTGTATACCAGTGCTGGACTGCTTAAAGAGCTAAAAAGTCAGCTGACACCCAGGTTAAAGGTCATTAGGAGCTACTGAAAGTAGTGACAGGCCAGAGATGGTCAGAGGAAGTTGGTGGAAAAACAAAAGAAGTAGAAAAAGAGGATTGAGGATTAGGAACCATAGCGTCAGTGAAGGATCAGCACCGCCGTTCTCATTACTCTCAGGCACAATAAGCACAACAACTCTCCAAGCACTTTATAATTGCTGCTTCCTTGGCCACAAACAAGCTGTGTCTATTACCCCTTTCTACTCCTTGGTGCTTTTACTGGGAAAAAAATCATCCTCTAATTGCCACATTTCTCTAATACGGTTTTGTGAGTGGTTTGTCTACTGACTTAGAGATGGCTGGTTAATAAAAGTTTTCATCTGTCAACGAGGAGCATAGAGGATCCAAGGTCACTGCTGCATTCTCAAAACCTGGCTGGTCATGGAATCTACCATCACTTTTGTTTACACAATTACAGAAATAACATGTAATTTTCTTTTCTCAGCAAAAACAACAAATGAACTTTATAATTTAAGGCTGATTATGACTCAAGGACTTTCAAGGTTGATTTTTTTTTCTTAATTTCCTAATCATCTCTTTGGCAGCTGCATGCATTCCAAATATATCCTCATAGCTTCCATGTTTCTTTTTTACTTAATAAAAATCATATTACATGCATTTAATTATAACCCACTTGTGCTGTTGAGAAGAGGTAAAACTGCTGTCAGATTATATCAAAGAAGTTTAGCTAAATGGGAGCAGGGGGTTTTAACCAATAGAAAAAAAAAAAGAAAAAGAAAAAACGCTTTGCTTTATACACTTACATTAATACACACACACACACACACACACGGTACTAATACATTAAATTGACTGGCTATTTCAGCGTGGATTCTTCAGTACAGCAGTTGGGCATACATTATTGTGTGTGTGTGTGTGTGTGTGTCTGTGTGTGTGTGTGTGTGTGTGTGTATTAATTAACAACTGAACCTTATGAACTGGCCTCATGAACCCATAACAATAACAGTGTCCATTCAAAAGGAAATGTGTAACAGGTCCAACAGAGCAAAATAAAAGATTAGTACAATAACAAAAAAGTCTAACTTACACCTAATTACAGCTAATACACACAATCATAATGTCTAATTAAAAGTAAGCAAAAAAATTCTGTTGGCATTGAAATATAATTACCACATCAGTTTTTAGAGTAATTTATAAATTGTTTATCACTAAAGGTAAATTAATCTGACACCTAAATTTCACATGACCAAAGCTAATTTTGTTTCTTCACATAGAAAACTTGATGTAATATTTTCACAATTTTTAAAGCACAAGTAGACCCAAACTAAACTGTCAATGTCAAATGTCAAAAGTAACAGGTTTAGCTGTATAATTGGAGTATTTGCAATAAAACTTTACGCAGACATTTGAAGAGTTTGTCTTTATTCTTAGCTAACTTTAATTAATACTTTGTTTAAAAGAAAATTATACAGCCATATTCAAGCTATTGGCCTCAGTTGTGGAGCTATTAGTTTTTTTTCTGCTATGGGGAGTATGAACTTATAGGGATTTATAGTGACACTCATATGGTTACTCAATAGATTAACCTTTCCCTGTCCTAATCTACTTAATCCCATCAACTAATTTCACCTGCCTAATGGCAGCACGTGTAAGGAAGTTCACATTTACTGCAAAATATTTATATATTGGGACCATAGTAGGAGTAGAACTGTGTACTTATGTAATAATGAAATACCATTAAATGTTAAAGGAGAAAATAATCTGCAGGGATAAGGAGAACAAGTTGTGCTAATATAGTGTGGCTTAGTCATTTTCTCATCTACCCACAAACAAAATCATTGCCAAGTATCATCAGCGCAGTATTGCAGGAATAACAGGAGTAACAGGAGTGACACGTGTTGGGTGGCAAGTTATGCCTTGTTGATGAGGGCAAGATGATACTGAGAGACTATGGGATGAAGGTGATTGCTAAGAGTTATAATCTTAGCAGTGGTAAGGATTGGCTGTGCCCTCCTGTAGCTTATTGGATTAATTCCACACCAGGGAACGCACCTAAAACCAACCTACTGCCACCAGAACCCAGCATGTTATTATGGCATTTCTTGCTTTTTGACTACACCACAACCCAAACTCGGAAAATAGTATAGCTAGAATCCCTTAGAGCCAGTGATGATCAAGATGAGACTGACATCGGTTTTTATCCTCATCTTTATGCTTGATCCTGTTAATGCAGCAGCCATCAAATGTGGTATGGTTTGTGTGTTCTTTTTTTTAAGTAGTTTGCCACATGTCGAGGTCAGGGGTAAAGGCTGGGCGGATTAGAGCCTATATTGACTCAATGAGAAGAGGCCATATGGGCAAATGAGATCCATGTCTGTGAAGCACTAATCTGGGGATGCCCTCTGAGTGACCAGGGATGGACACTACCCACAGCAGTTAAGAGGCTTGGGAATACGAAAGCAGCCTGTGGCCTGCACTACTGTACTTTGTACGTTAGCTCCCCCATCTGACCCTGAACACTCAGAGAGGAAGAGCCTGGCCTTGCTTTGAACATTAAAGAAGATTACAAACAATCTCAAGAGTAAACAAATACAGTAGTATAGTACCATTCATCTAAAATTTATACAGATTAAAATTCCCATCGCATAACATGGATAAATGGTCACAGGGTTTAGAATACACAATAGTAACTTTTTATTACTGATTTTTTTCTGCTTTTTATGTGTCAAAAAAATCTCCTTGTTGTCTGACATCAGTAGGACTCATTAAAATGGCTTGCACATTGTACAATTGAGATACAGAAGTGTTTAAAGGCAAATAACTTCTATAGAAAGAAATATATACAGTTATTAGCAGACTGCTGGGTGTTTTCCCCATAGCAAGTAGAAAAAAAACTTAAATAAAACAGTAGGTGTTATGGTAAGAGAAAAAAACATAGAAGTGGAGATAAAACAAGAAGGAGTGGGGTATTTATTAGAGAGTCCCAGTGATTGGCTGCGAGGCGGGTAGCAGAAGGACAAATGGACAAATCTGAGGAGCTAATAAGAGTGAATACGGAACAGCCCTCATGGGCAAATCTGGCACTAAGATGATAATGAGATTATAAAACCCCACTATATTGCAGCAAATTGTATAAGTGTTTCATTGAACCTTGTTGAACTTTCATTTATGCATGCCAGGCTCTTTCCCTTTTTGTCTCTCCCCTTTCTTCTTTTCCCGGGGATGATGGGTAGAGTATGAGAAAGGAGGAGAGGATAAAATGCCTCCTGGATAGAGTTTACCTAGTGCAAGGGTGAACTGAAGACCACAGACTAGGTTTCAGACACGCTTTTAGTCTCTAGTTAGCATAATCACAATATCCTAAACTGTTAAAGTGCTCTGCATATGAGATGTGATTATAAATCAGCCTTTACATCTTGTGAGCATGCATGCATATATCATATTTACTCATAAATATAAACACATATATTCATATACCATAATTATTAATATAGCTGGGGGGAAACAGCATCAGCATTTAAAAAGATGTTATTTTCCTTACTGATATTTTATGCAGGAATTAAATGAATAATAAAAAGTTTTGACAAAGATGTTTCAAGTGTGATGGAAATGGAGCTACAGTATTTTTAGATGTTAATATTGGTAACATTTTTTTTATTCAAGACACATGAATATCTATCGTTGCAGTCCCTATAACATTTCCTTAAAAAGATTAAAAAAAAAAAAAAAACTCCAATTACATTGTCCTGCAAAATATTGTAAGTTTTCAAATTTTACTGACACTGATATTTTGACCTTTTCTTCATTTTCATGTAACTTTTCACAAAAAAACATAACTGAACTTAATTTCCCCATTTGTTAGTTAAGAAAAAACAAATGGCAAGACCTTTGTCTTGGACCTGTAGCAAGTACTTGTCTATTGATTATGTCAGAATATCTTTGCAGTCTGATCTGGATGAAGATATAAGTTCAACACAAAGAAAATCACTGCGATAGATCAATAAACATGGACAGTCCTCTAGAATTGAACCAAAGCGATCAAGTCTTTGATTCAAAGGAGATGTGCTTCAGAGATTGCAACTTACATGATGAAACAGATTGCCCTGTCACTATGGGACAATGCTGTGACCTGACACTGGACTGGAGGTAATACTAAGCCAAAGACCCAAAATCTAAATTTGGCACAGGAATCCATCAAGGCTGTGTCAGCTATTTTGTGCTGATAGCTGCTGTAAAAAAGGATGTCAGGACACTAAATGTGAGGGTTTACTTGTTTAGTTCATACTTTGGTTTTCAAACTAAACTTAACAACATCTCACAGTTCCATAACCTAAGGACCTAAGGAAGGACTAGTTGAAGCTAGTTTAACAGACCTTTGTCAGTTCATTGAAACAAAATTTGAAGTCAGACTCTGAATAAAATTGTCCACATTTCTTGCATTTTTGCCATTTATTGTAAAAATACCAAAAACGAAGCAATGACTGCTGAAGTTTTTGTTCTTTTTGTAAAAAATGTAAATGTATTTTTCAGTTAATTAAAATAAGTCTAAAATGGTACGATAGTATGATGATTGGGATGTGATTTTGTGATCCTTATTCCTTTCAAGAGAAGGTCTGCATTTCTCTTTAGATTCAGTCTCATTGTTCTTTTATGCTAAAATGTGTCTAAAAGTGTTACTACATTAATGAAGAAGCACATCCACATCTTTAATCAGCGCTGAGTTAATTTAGCTACGGTACCTTTAAGTTAATAAAGAGACTTTTCTTCCGTCCAGCTGTCATGACCTAAAACCTCTTTATCTACACTTTGCAACTTTTCAATGATTCCAAATGAGATATCAGAAAATCAATACAAATAAAACAAAAGTAAAATAAAACAAAAGCCAAGAGGCAAGGTATTCTGTATAGTCAACACTATCCTTTGCTCATATCCTTTGTTTATCTCTTATACACCAGACTCTTGATAATGAGCCAAGGTACCACTACAGCCAAGGCAGCTGAGACTTAGATACATTGCATATTTTCACAAAAAGTCTGGCACTCCCAGAGTTCCATTTCACAGGCACTTCAGCATATAACAGGTTCCATAATTTTGCCTTCTAATGTTCCCAGCAATCGACACTCTGGCACTACCATCACGTTAAGAGGTTCACCATCGGAAGATGATTGGCATCTAAATTCAGACATGATGAACCAAATAAATTTTGGCTTAGTTTGGTTTTGCAAAAGTGGTTGTTGTTTTTGTCTCACCCTGTAACTCTTACTGCCGACTCTTATTCCTACTCAGCCACCATGGGAACACACACAGAGCAGCCATCTTTTCAAGGTGTTATAGTTTCATCAAGTGGATAAACTTATTTATACATTTAAGGGTACGACAGACATTTATACTGAAAGTGCAGCCAGCTCTTAGTAAGTTCATGCTTATTGGTTAAATTACAGAAAGTAAAAATGTCCTCTGCATGTGCTGATAGAACTGTAGTTACAATTCATAACCTTTCGTTTTGACTTGTTGAATGTAAACATCTAAACATAATTATTCACATCCCTTTTAACCAGCTGTAATATAGCAAGCGTGTTTCAGATATATTGTCAAATCTACAAAACAGAATGAAAAACATCAAGAGAAACAAACAAAATCTCTTCCACCTAAACCACCTGTGCATATCTCAACACTTTTCTTATTTACACTATAATTTAGCAAGTATAATCAATGAACTGAGAACATGATAGATTTTTTTTCCCCGAAAAGACCTTAAAAGATGGAAATATTAAATTATGAAGGTATTTCTATTTTGAGCTCTATCGTGGCTGTAAAATAAATATTGTTTTCTGAGATCCATAAGTTGTCATGTGCCTTCATATCAGACTATCCAAACAAAGAAAAAAACACACATGGCCTGACACTAGCCAAAAAAAATTTCAGGCAGTAATTGTAAAATCAAAATAATTTTGTTTCAAGAAAATTAGTTTTGATCTTGCTGATAAAGCTCTAAGAGATTTAGTCTCCTTTGTAATATTCATTGCGTAAATCTTATGCAACAAACCTGCCCAGTCTACAAAACACTAATCATAAAACTATCAGAAGGAAAAACCTGACTCCTTGCAATGTTTTGACATGTACTGTATTTCTCACAACAATCACTCAAGACCATTTCTGACAGACATTTTCTTTGTAACTGGAACTGTGTGCCTTCAATAGATCTAATCACTATTGCCTTTAGTTTGAGGGTGGTAAACTGGTGTTGTTTGAGATTTAGTGAGACACTAAGGAAAAAAATACTGCCATTGTATGACAGCTAGGTAACAAAAGGAAATAAAATGTAGATGAAAGCATGAATCACTGCTCCACTAAAAGAAATCCAATCAAGTTTATATTTTGTTCATATGGTTAGATTTTACGATGAAAATTTAAAATTGTTTTTCCATTTCATAAATCATCACTGGTGTCTCACAAATCAACAATCCCAGACACCAGAAGTTTACGGTGTCAGCATTTTCCACATCATTGTGATACAGTCTGTCACAAATCTGACCCGCACTCAACTCCAACCTCAATGAATCCAGGTCATAGGTTAGGGTCCGGTTCACCAGAGTTTACCTGTCTATTTCCTGCAACACTAGCACAACGTGTGCCGGTCAGGCTATGAAAACACTGCAACACACATGTGAAAACACACACACACACACACACACACACACACACACACACACACACACACACTCACTTTCATGTGATCTTCCATTGAGACAACGGACTTCCACTTTACCAAGCTGAAAAAACAGTGGTTGAGGGGGTGAGGTTAATTTGACTGTGCCTGAGTTTCCTCTTAAAGGGTTAAGTCACACAAACATCAATCAGACAGTGTGTTCGTGTCTGTGTGTGTGTGTGTGTGTATGTGGTGAAGAGGTGCAGACAGCTGGAGGTGTTTCATGGTCAGCAGTGCGTGGATCGGAGAGGTGAGGGTAACAATCAAGTTGAACCTAGAGCAGGACAGAGAAAATTTGCAATAAGGGCATGACGGTGCGTGTGTGTGTGCGCGCGCATTGTGTCTGCCTGTCTGCCTTTTTATGCAGGCACTCTTTTGTGTCTCTGTGGTATCTTGGTACATTAATAACACTGAGCCAAAGAAGTATGAGCCTTAGGTAAAAAAAGAAAGGCAGAGTGACCTCCCATGTCATTGCATAGGAATAATTTCTCATTTTTATAATGATATTGCATCACTTTTCCACCCAACTCCCTGTTACTTTCATATAAGATACCAGAATCAAGAAATCCTCACTTTTAATTATGGAAAACCAAGTAAGAAAGTAAGAAAGGTGGGCATATCACAAAATTACATACAGTAGCATATTTATGTTGCAAAAGAAAATGAAAGTGAGTCTCTTGCTGCAGTCTATTAGGGTTAATTACAGCCTTGTGTTAGGATGCTTGTAACAGAACAGGGTTGGTAATTAAAGTACAGGTAAGACATTAACTTACTTTTGTTAGCCATTAATCAGTGTTTACCTTCAGAGAGCTCTCCCTTTGTAATTAATAATCAGCTTGGACAATGAGTAATCACCCAAGAGGAAGTTGTGTGTGCATGTGTGTGTGCTTAAGTGTGTGTGTGTTATTAGCAAAAGGGGTTTTCCCACCTTTAAAATAGCATCTTTAGTGATCAAATAACCGATCATCCATCTCACTGATAAACTAAACAGCAAAAACAGAAGAGCCCTTACAAGAAAAATAACCCGGGTTCTTCTTTCTCGTTACATCCATCTACTTCTCGTCACCCTAATTCTCTCTCCCATTACATTTATCCTTATCTTGGCATTGAAACGGCAGTGGAGGTTTGTAATGATTACATCTTAGGAAGGCCTCAGCAGCACCCCACTCCTTAACTTATTTCTCTGTCAGCCTTGCTGCTACAACACACACACACACACACACACACACAAAGGGAGCTTTTCCAGCACGAGATTGGTTCCACTTTATCTGCATATTTAGCCTGTGTTCGGTGTGCTCCTAACTGATAAAATTCTGCTTGTGTGCCAGGCCACTGCCAAACGCCAGAGCAATGACCTTCTTGGGGGAACAAATTCCTTTTGTAAGATGGGAAAAAGGAATGGGAGGAGAGAATGATTGAGACAAAAAAAATTAAAAAATGAAAGGGAGGGAAGCTAGCCAGTCAAATGCGAAGGGAATGGGTCCAGGTTTTATCAAATCTGAAACAAGAAATGGAGATGTTAGTGGACGCCCCCGCTACATGTTTCCCTCCCTCCCTCTTTGGGTCCTTGCAGCTTCGTCTGAGTGCCATGCTGCTATAGCGGCGTTGCTTCACAGATGATTAGGAATAACAGACAAGCTCTGCCTCCACTTCTCCCTACCTCCTTCTGCCAAGAGTCTACCAGCATGGAAAACACAATCATCATATCATCACTGCACCACATAGGGAGACAGGACGCAAGCAGAGGAGGGGAGAGAGATGTATAGAGAAAGTCAGAAACAGAGAAAAGAGAGGAGAGAGAAGAACAGAGACAGAGACAGAAAAAGAGCAACTACGAGACTCGTCCTTCAACCCGTTCTCCCATCAAGCTGCCTGACCAGTCTCTGTGCCCATGTCTAAGCAAACATCCAATATTTTGTAAGCCTTCAGACTATCTTACTTATGTGTGTGTCTGATCACATGCCATTCTCCACGGCAGCCGAATCGCCTCGGGCCTAGCTCAGTTTGGCTCCACACAAGAGCAGTAGTTCACACTGTGATGTGTGTGTCTGCACATGTGCATGTGTGCACATGACAACAAGGATTCACAGGTCTTCTCTCTGTTGCTGAGACACTTTATGGTCAACCCTGATTATCCCACCTACAAACAAACACACACATACATACATACTCTGGCAACCCAGACAACAGCAGTCATTGTAGTAGAAAAGATGAAGGTTGGGAGCTGTATGTGTTTTGATTGAAGTGCAGGGCCATGATGCCCCGACAGCCTTCCCTCAACCTTTTCTCCTCGTCCACCTCGTCACCTCTGTTGCTCTGCTGTGACTCTCACCACAATGGCTGCTGCCTGTGAACCTGCCAGGCTGCCAAGGACACAAAGACGACCGAGTCAACCTTTGACATCAGAAGCTGCCACCAAAAGACCAGAGACAAGCTAAGTTGGCAGCTCTGTTAACAGACCAGAGACTCAAATCTTTTCAGTGTGGTTAAAGTAGCACAAGTCAATGGAGCACAAGTCAATAGTGCATATATACAGATGGACACAGTGTCAAATAGGTCCGCACTAGGACAATGTCAGGCATGCCAGCAGTTTTAAAAGGTAAACCGAGATATCTTGGCTCAAAGGTTGCTGTCTTTTGACCGACAGCAGTCACTGAGAAGAGACATAAAACATCAAAGTAAAAAAAACTGACATTTGAACATGAAATACAGTATGATTTTGTATTGAAGGCTAGATGACATTTCAAGGGGCTGATTCACTGGGAGATGTTAAGGCCACCCACCCACACAGCTCCATGTGGAACATGGTGTTATAGTGGCTGAGATGAGATAGCAGTGTTGGAGATGTATTCACCGACATGTGGAGCATGTGTAAGATGACCTATGCATTCACCATGATGTCACCAAGGGGCTTTGAGGAGAATAAAATTCACAAAGCAAACTCCTGAGTGTATGTGTGCACAATGTAACAATCAATGCTGACACTCAAGTAAAAACAGATGATTTTAGTAATTATAGTATGTATGTTGTTTCCTTTTTAAACCCTGACTTTCCTTTTGTTTCCCTGTATTTGTCTGTCCACGCCTGTCTGCATGTGGGTCACTCTTTGAACAACACTGCAATCATCATCTCTTATCAACGGTCATGTTGCGGATTACAGCTTTCATCCCTAATCCAACATTAAGGACACATTCTCATGATGACCGTGACATCATCAAGGCCAGTCAACCACAGAGAGGTCACAGGGACAGGAAGCCAAACACCACAGGAGAGGATTAATGAATATAGGGAAAGAGTAGATGATGAAAAAAATAAGAGGGAGCAAGAGCAACAAAGACAAAAATAACAACAAAATCAAACAGCTCATTTCTGTAACATGTGGTAGACAGCTTCTGTATCTGTGCATATTTGTGTTTCACTATAATCTGACACTGCTTCGGTTTCTCAATTTCTCTGACAATTATCCCTCTCGATCAGCCCTACTAAGACATACAATCTACACAACACACACAAACGTGTGCGCACACACACAAACACAGAGGAAGGATTACTGTGAACGCACACATCACACTGCACTGACTGAACCTTGATAACACTGGTATACCCTGGTATAACAAATACAGAGAAATTTATGTGTAGTCATATACTTTACTTGTTTATAGGTCTTAACAAATCTCTAATCCATGCAAATTTTTGCTATTACTGATGTCCTTTGATTCTTAATCAGGTGTATCATATCCACCTTACTCTCAGCTATGACCTGTATCTTAACTTTATTTCCCATCTTCATCTTCTAGAGGAGAACGTATGATTTTTTTGGAAACATAGAAGGGACCTGTAGTGATAGTTTATCAATATCTAAGTGTTTTAAGTGCATCCATGACTGTGAAAATTACCAGTCCAAACTCATATTTATCCCAAACTCATTCCTAACCCGAGATTAATACATTATTGATTGAGACCTTCTAATAGTATCACTTTCTCAGAACTCCTGCAGCTACCATTGTACTTTTCACAATGTAAGCCTGATTTCATTTTTCACCTTTGACTATATAATAAACACTTGGCCTTGGTAACTGACACAGAACCTATTGCCTGCATGTGAAGAAGCTCTGTTACATCTTGACCTGCATTTAGTGTGCCAGTGTTGTTCAAGTCTTAACCAAATCATATTTGTCACACAATTGTATTTGGAAACTGAAAGTAATCTCTATTATGCTGTAAGCACATACTTAGTAATAATTGTATTAGCCTTGGAGTGTGTTTATAGAATTTGTTTGATACCTGCAGAGACTCGGGGGCAGTCTGGCAGCATGGGATCCAGCGGCGTGTCCAGGGGCTCTGAACTTGATACCCAGTTGCAACAGTGCTGTAGGAAAAGGAAAAAGGTGGATTACCAATTGAAAACTATGAGCAAAGATGTCTCATCATAGCTATATGCTGTTTCCACAAAGAAAATTATGAGTTCTTCTACCCATGGCAGAAGGGTTTATGTAGTTCCCTACTACAACTCTCACAAACACAAAGGCATATATTCTCATTGACAGTCATAATTTATGAAAGAATTTGACATAAGAATCTATGTATTTTAACTTGATGCCTCAATAGCAACGTTTTTTTTTATTTTATGGAAATATAGCATGTTTAATTGAAATTTAAAACGATAGTGAAAGAAAAATAATCCAAAAAAGAAACACATAGTAAAAGAATGGGACAAGGAAACAAGCAAGACAAAGAAAAGGGGGACAGGTGGGGAACACAAGGGGAGGGCCAGTAAGTGAGAAAGAGGTGTGTGTATATGACTGAGGTGGGGGGAGAGACAGGAAGAAGAGACAGAGGGGGGGAAAGAGAGGGAGAGATGGGGAGAGAAAGGGAGAGAGAGGAGAGAGGGAGAGAGAGAGGAACAAGCAATTAAAAGCTCTGTGACATGTTGCTCAGACAGCTTGGCGTTTGTTTGTGGTGGAGAGCTGAGGCCCTCTACCACGGTGGATCATTGGGTGCCCTGGGGGAGGGTGTCTGCCCAGCTTGCTGACCCATAACCCCCTGCAAACACCCCTAGTCCTCTCAAACCCCCCTGTGGTTGACAACTCTACTGTCAGAAAGAAGAGAAGACCTCTTTATCCAGTTTTTGCTGTCTTTATCTTCCTGTCTTTGTGGCACTCATTCTTTCCACCTACAGGTTATTTCAAACATATCATATTTAAAATGAATGTATCTTTAACAAACCATATCATTGCCTTACTATGAAACCACTTACTTTTCCCTTGCTTTGAGTTTTAATTCTCTTGGATGGCAGATGACAAAATATCACCATGTAATGTGTACTGGTATGCCATGGCTTGTAAGGTCAGTACAAAAACAAGGGAAAAGGGAGAGAGGGAGGTTGAAAAGGAATGCCTGGAGAAGACGTTCCCCAGATAAGATAAAGGTTCAATAGAAGAAAGAGAAAATGTAAAGAGATTAGAATGTGCAGCTGGCGTCCTTCTGAATCACTGCTTATCTGCCCTTGTTTACTTTCACCCTGGCCCCCTGACAGCCATTACAGTGTTGGTGCATGCTTGTGTCTTTGTGTGTGTGGGTCAGTGATTGCATTGCGGGGGGTCTCCCTCAAAGATGAAAAGTGTTGTGAACCCTTCAGACTCAAATACACAAATGCACACACTCTTGTGCATTTTTGCACTCAGTGACCCTGACTCCCAAGGCCCTGTAAGAGGAGGGACTAGATAGACCAATGTGTGAAAACTTACTCTTACTTCAAGCCCTTCAAAAAATACCTAAACAAAACCCAGGGTCACATCTCACAGAAACACTCTATCACTAGATGTGATCATGCTTGTCTGTATAAATATGTAAATATACTACAGGAACACTGAATATACTTGATGCTTCTCAGCTTTTGCTTGTGTCCATTTAACTTTCTATATGTAGTATGCAGTATATTATAAAAGCAGTATAAAATAGTATATCATAAGTACAAATACCTCCAGGAAAATAGTAGAAACATAAACAAGTAAACAAAATTCAGTTAGGAAGTACAGAAATAAAAGTTGGTCTGTTGTTTAAATAGTTTGTCTCGTGTAAACTAATCCTTTCATGATAAACAGAAATAAAAATGAACTTGTGCAAATTGAATCTGCCTTTTAAATAGCAGAAATGCCCTTTTCACTCTTTTCCTCTAGATTTCATTTCTTCAGCCCTGTCACTCAAAAGTGCCAGCAGTCGGGAGGACTAAAGCACAAGAAGAGCCAAAGAGGTTGAAGAAAGATCGACAGAGAGATGAGGGGGGCATGGGGGGGCAGAGGAAGGGGGGGTTCAGTGTTGGGGAAGATGACAAGTCATCTTGGTAAACAGTGGCATATTGTGTATTTTTAGATCCTTTGCTTTGCCCTAGATGTGCTCTCCTCGGAGCCTGGGCTTGAGGGCAGAGCGGTGTACAGCGGCACAGTAGCAGTGGGGCTCCTTGACTGCTACATCAAGTGTCTCATTGTATCTCCTTTAATTCATTCAGTCTGTCTGGAGGAAGATGTCAGCTGGGCTGTGGAGCAGTGGGCTGAAGGCGGCTGGAGAGAGAGAGAGAAGGGAAGGAGGGGAGTCTTTCAAAGGGCCCTCCTCCCTCCCCCTTCATCTCCACCATCACCACCAATGGAGGCAGGGAGGCCTGGGTTTGAATAGATTTGTCAAGGCAACAACACACATGTGCACACAAACTCTTGCATTAATGCTCAAACACACACATACACACACACGCGCACACACACACACACACACACACACACACACACACACACACACACACACAGACAGACACTCAGCACACAGCCCCAGTGCTGTGGAAGACCGCAGGCATAACAGCAGTCACATAAAGGCAAGGCCTGCTGGCTGGGATTAGAGAAGGGCAATGTGACAAAAGGATGGCACATCACATCGGCTGCCTCTGACGCATAGCATCATCACTTCAAGCAGCTTGTCCGCCGATCAATGCCGCCATTGAACTAAAGGCAGACAGAGAAACAAACATGTAAACAGATTTGACTTACCCCCCCAACCATATGTGCATGTGCCTCTATGTATGTTTGAATTGGGACTGGATATGCACATCACACTCAAGCAAGGCACACTGTTGCACTGTTTTTTTTTTTTTTTTTACTTTACTTTATTTTATTTTCAGTATCAATATTATATAGACACAAATTTCTAAAAGATCTTTAAAAGTGATGAGCTTTAACCAATAAGCTAACAGCCTGGTCTAATAGTGTAAATGACAAGCATTTGTCAACTCACCCTCTATCTGTGAGGAATGCTTTCAAGACATCTCTGTTCTGTGTGATCTGCCATCTTCTACAGGTCTGCATGGAAGCCATTCTGCTTCTTTCACATAAACAACACACAATCATTCTCTCTCTCTCTCTCTCTCTCTCTCTCTCTCTCACACACACACACACACACACACACACACACACACAAACAGACATGCACTCTGTGTGTGCCTGTGTAATGGACACAAAACACTGCACTCAACCGATGGCAGGCCGATCTAATGGGACCATCATAAAGACCAAATAGGTCTCTCATAGGTGACCATCATATCCACTACACATTAAGTGTCACAGAAATAGATACACATGGCCTTTAAAAGAGGATCTGCCCTGCCTATCTGCCAAAGCTACAGTACAATAACAGAGAATACCCTGAAAACTCTGGTTCCATCAGAATTCATGAACAGTGCTTCATTATTTTACAAGGATTTTTCAAGGAAACTGTTGTATAGATCAGAAGTTAAAGATTAATACACAAAGTATTTATATGTATTCAGTCACATACAGTTGACTCCATTTAAAGGTAAAACAGCATCTTCACCTCTTCTTTCTCAAGGCACATGGGACAAGGTCCCAAGATAGAAACTCTGTGCTATGTGTACAAAAGTCTCCTAAACCATAACACACATGACAGTCGGCAACCTAACTTCTCAGAAAGTAGTCCTGAGTATCAATTCTTGCTCACACTCTCTGTGTTGGTCTCTCCCACCTCCTCCAGTTGCTGTATAATCTCTATGGATTAGGATGGTTTATTCATGACTATAGTGTACTCTGTATGTGTGTGTGCATGTGTGTATCTGTGTGCATGCGTGTGTGTGTGTGTGTGTATCTGTGTGTGTGCGTGTGTGTGTGTGTGTGTGTGTGTGTGCTCTGGGCAGGCCACTAGAGTGTGACAGCAGGCCAGCACAGTGACAGGAGACACCTTGGAGACTGTGACAGGCTGCCAGCTGTACACCATCATTCACATTTCTCTCTCTCTCACTCCTCCTCACTATGCTACTCATCTATCTCCACATTCATCTCTTCATCTCTTCTCCTCTATCTGTATTCACTCCATTCACATCCTACCTGTCGTTTTGTTTTTCTTTTCCACAGCTCTACCCTGTGCTTTCTCGGCGGCAGTCAACAGGATTTAAATAATTGAACATTTCTCATACTTTATTTCTCTGTCTATTTCTTTTTCTGTCTCAGTCAATGGACGAGTCTTTCCATCTCTGCCTCTGCTTATTCTTGTTTCCTTTTACTTTTCTCTCACCTCCACTACATTTCCTTCCCTGGCAGTGATGTCATTTGCCCCTCATCTGACCCATTTGGTCTATATAACCTGGCCCAGCAGGTAGTGATCTCTAAATCCCATCTTCTCTTTTTCACACTCCTCTTCTCGTCTCTCCATCCCACCATCTAGTGACTTCTTGAACCCTTGTGGGAGGGAATTATCTCTGTCCGAGGAGAACAGAGCAGTGCGCTGCTGGGGTGCCCCGACCTCACATGCACCCAATGGTACGGGCACCCATATTTATACACCAAGCAGGGCATTACTCAGGTTGAGTGCGAGCTCCCTTCTGTGATGTGCTGCACCATCTGGATTACACTGCTTCTGTGTGTGTGTGTGTGTGTCTGTGTGCAAGTGTGCAATCAAAGTGATCCAGCTGTGTATGGGTTATTGATAGAGATATCACCTAAAAAGAAGCATTATATAAATAAATAAATGCTGTTTTTTGCTGCACCAACAGATGCATGTGCTTTTAGACAGTGGATTGGGTGATCATTCTGAGCAAACCGACACAAGAAAACTGAACCGTCAATAGAAACCTCTAAATCAGCCCAGAGCCAAGGGATTAGCATATTGGGTGAAACATGAAAGGACTCTGACCTTTTGGTGGAACCACTGCACATACGCAGCATTGGTTTCTAATGTAAATGACTGGGACAGATTAGATTTTAGATTCAACTCAATCCTCAGGCTGGCAGGGGCTTGTTAACAAGCGCTGCCATCATTGTCAAGAAACGAATGATGTGATAAAATACAAATTTGCGTTATACCACTAAAGCCAACACTTCTGAAATATGAGAAAATATTTTTGGAAGTTTTCCCCAACAGTAAAATATGCAAAGAAAATCTATGTCTCATCACTTTGCACTGATCTACAGTATTCATCATTAGAAGCTGTCTTTGTCTGACTAAATTAGCAGAGAAAATAACTGGTCAAAACACTTATGTATTAAAATACTGAGAGTACCCATTCATCAGTGAGTTGGCAAGAACAAGAACAATGCTCTTTTCTTACCTGATGAGTCATTTGAAGTTCATTTGCTTTTTGTGAAGATAAAACTAACACATTTTAATTGTTAAATAAAGTTAGTGCAATAATTAAGATAATGAATTTCAGCATATCTGAGGAAAAATATGTAGTGTATAATAATTCCTTTATAATTAACAATATATAGTGAGTACTAGTGAGTGTAAGAGTACTGAGCACAAAACTAAGTTGGTAATACACAGAATTAAGTTCTCCAGGAACAATGACGGGAAAAAACATACATGAAGAAATCTATAGATCTGTAGCACTTCCTCCAAATGTGCTGTTTTTGTTGTATCATTGACAAGAATATAACATAGGTGTGTGACTGTTTCCCTCTAGGAAAATTTCCATTAATTAGGCAGGCATGTTTCTTAATTCTGCCAAAAAAGGACTGTGGGTTAATGAGTATGAGAAAGTGTGAATCCTTGCCTGTCCCCTGCCTTTGACTGGACAAAGAAGGTTATTTCTGATTTATTGTTCTGGGTAATCATCACAAATAGAAAATCACTTAACATTCCAATTATGCTGTGTCCCACACATCCCTTAGATGCATCAAAAATAGGAAATGCCAGACAAGGAGAAGGGGGCCAGTGCAACCTTGAATCCCCACAACTCAAACTAAAGTACATACACATTCACAGACAAGCACAAATCAAACACACACCCAAAATGGGGGATGACAGAAATAGCAAAAACAAAAGGCAAGGGATATAAAAGAGGATGTAATACAAATAAAGGTATGGTGCGTGAGTGTTGGTGTGTGTGTATGTGAGTGTGTGTGCATGACATTTGCATCCCTGGCTCTCAAGTAGCTCTGGTCTTGGCTCGTCCTCATCTGTATGTGCATACTGAGTGAGCCCAGGTGCTGCGTATGGCGCAGAGGTCACATCAGAAAGGGCAAGTGCTAAAATGAAGCTAACACAAATTCACATGCATTCTACCCACAAGCACATAGAAACACATGTGCATGGCCACCTGCATACACACAGGTGAGTGTTAACTGTCTCCGTTATTCATTGACATGCACCCAAGAAGAAAAAGTTGGGCCTAATAAAAAAAAAAAAAAAAAAAAAAAAAAAGGGGGTGGAAATACAAACAATGGTTCTCCATTACTTTTAAGGGTAGCTGTTGAACAGTAGTTCCTTTATTGGTCAGCAGAGTTGCACAGGGATAAATTAGAGAAGAAGACAATTTGAGAGACCCCAGATCACCACTGGGTGAATTTACATGACAAGGTGGTAGCCTAGGAATGGACACTTGTTTGCTCTCGTGGGGTGTTGGTGTATTTCAGTGTGTATTGTTGTTTCACCTGCTGCATCCAGTCCTGGGTGCCTTTGCTGGTATCTTGTAGCCAGATGTTGTGAGCAGAGTCAGTCAAAGCCACCGCACACACTCTGTTCTTCACATGCATTTCTCTCTGATTCATCTGCCATAAAAACAAAACAAAACCAAGTTTGTGTTAGTCACCCTACCAGCATATTAATGACACAGTCACTGTTGAGGAGGACCACAAAGAGACCCTATGCTACAACAGATATGATAGCCTCCTAAGAAAAACAAAACCATCCTTTTGAATTGCATAGATGTTATTAAATATGAGATAGTCACTAGATCAGAAGATATTTGCCTAATAAAGATTTTATTTCCTGTGTATTACACTGTCAGCATACACCTCAGACCATGACAGCAATGACCTAGTGGGCAGCTTTGTAAGTTGTGAATACAGATTCAACGTGGTGTATAGCATAATGTTATAAAGTGAAATATGAAAGAGCTGCTCCACCATAGCGTGTCCTTGTCACGTTCTGTACAAATGTCCTTCCTTGTGCACGTTCAAATACCTCGGTCCCCATTCTTAATACCCTCTCCCTTCACATGTCACAGAGAATGTGGCATCAGCAGGCCCGTCTTCCTATTCCCCTCTGAATGTCAACGCCAAGGAAAATGTCACACAAAGGACTTGTTACCGCACTACAATAGACTTCCCACACCACTGGTCCTACCCCAAAGGAGTACCGCAGCCAGGCACTGGGAACGAGCCGTTTCACTCTGTTTCCCTTTAAGATACACGAAGAAGAAAAGAGAACAGGACTTGCAACAATAGGTTAACAATCACTTACTGTACAGATTTAGTGAAGCAGAGAGACAGGGACTGGCATTATGACATGCTGCAGAACACCACTAAGTATAGTGAATGTGCGATCATCTACACATGGTGTTCTGGCTGCACAGACCAATTTTAAAGTACATGAAATCTTTGTCTTAAGTGTCATTTGGAGGGGAAATCTTGGCAGTGTCCTGAACTACTGGACTTATGTTGGCCTTAAAGTGGTAGCAGTGTTTATTGTTTGGTGCCTCAGAATAAGACTAGGACTTCAGTGGGAGATCTAGGTAATGTTATGGAAAAGCAGAGACCAGAATATGAGGCATTAGTTGGTTCTTGAATGTAAGAATATGATAAATACTGATCTACAAAAGCTCAAGTGCAATAAAACAAAATAGGTCTTAGGCATGAGTTTAAAGTTTCTGTTTGGGTGGGCATATAAGGTTTAAGCTGGGGCTACAGTATGAATCTATGTCTGACACCCGTGCTGGGGCTACGGCTGGAGCAATCACAGAGGCCAGCTCTAGCTGGCTGGCTGTACATCATAATGACGGTGGGCATTTGAATACATCCTCCCTTGCCCAGCCAAATTAAAGTGGGAGTGTATAGAGATAAATGGAATCTATTAAGGCACTAAAGACTCATACATCATCCAGCTGATAAGGCTTCCACTGGAGCGTCTTCACCATGGTGGAGGATAAAGCAGACTGAGAGGGGAGGTACAACCATAAGCATAAAGAAGAAAGTGCACAACTGTGAGATAGACAACAAAGGAAGACAGACACTGCACATGTATGCAGACACATTCCCTCGCTCACACAAAATCTCTCTCTCACACACACAGACACAGACACACACACACACACACACACAGATACAGACTCCTCTCTGTACTGCCTTCCTCATCCACGCTTGGTTGAAAAGCTTTCCTCTGGCAGAACTGGGCCCGTGGGAGTAGCAAAGTCAACCTTTTAAAACTGGAGGTGTCAGTCAAGGTCCTGTTTTCTGGTGCTAGCCAAACGGGCCAGTCCCTGAGTATAGGGGCTGCTAACAGAGGCCAGGAAACAGGAGACATAGGACTGACTGCCCATGGAAAACGCTAAGCACATGACTTCAATCTAGTCAAAAACATAGCCCAAGCCTGGGCAGAAAATATTTTTTTCCACTTTCCAAGAGGATAAGTGGGTCTCTACTTGCTCCAATTTATGCCCCTTAAAAACACCAGAGTACAATATTTTTTTTTTTTTTTTTTTTTACTTTTGATGGAAAACTACACTTTACTTTACATGGGTATGGTTCAGTGGAAGTCACCAGTATATTAAAACTGTAAATAAATTTGGTAACTTGTGCCAAAGTAAACTGTATCTGCCAACCTGCCATGAATGACAGGTCGGTATATCAAGCATTATGACATGCCATTTTTTTAAAAAATAAAGTACTTTAGAGAGATAACAAAGGATAACAAAGACCAAGAAAATAATGCAACAAAAGACGATGGGAGGAAGTGTGTGTGCTTGCCTGCATGTGTGTGGGTACACGAATAGATATATGCATATGTGTGTAGGGATGAATGTGTGCAGATATGAGACAACTGCAAAACAGAAGGGCAGTTTAGTGGAGAAGCAAGAGAATGACAGACAGCGGTTAGACAAAGATAAAAGCATAAACAAAGAAAAAGGCACAGCTGGTAAGGTGGGAGTGAAACTGGGTTGGAGATGATGTTGGATGGATACATCTGGAGCTTACATACTGAACTTTAGTATTTATAGACAGTGCATGGTTAAATGTGCCCAGACGGAGTGTCTCATCAAGCAGACAGATGATAGGAGAAAGTGTCTTGGATATCCATGGATATGTGTCTTGGAAGTGCCATGGATAATGAGACCTATGGAATCATTAAGTCGTCATTCAAATTGATTCAGCATCTCTGAATTCTCTTCTGTGCCTTGTTTTTCTTTCTAAATTTTAAGAGTTTGAAATACAATGGAAAACTACTTTGTCACTGCCCTTTTCTTATAAACGTTTATGCTCAAGTTGCTGTGATAAGCTATTTAGAGATACTCACACAGTGTTGAATATTTGCTGAAATGAGGGAAAATAAATCAGGAACTCTCACCAGAGTCTGTTTGCCTGATGATGCCTCAACCAAAGATTAAAGACCAAAGAACTCCATCTCCCAACACAGACTATATAAATCACTCTTTCTGACAGTTCTCATTGCCGCAATGTCTGCACACATATGGCTGGTTGTGGTAACAGTTGGGGTAATAGGTTGACAAATAATGACTCCAGGAGAGAGTGCTCGATGCAGTGTGGCCCCCAACCACAATAATTTTGACACCACTGGGTCCTGTGTTTTACAAGCCACAATGACAACTGTGGATAGCTGCATGTTGAAAGAAAAATCTAAGCATGCCTGTGTCTTCTGCTAGGTGGGCAATACTTATGGTTAACTTACCAAACAGTTGGAATCCTAAAGCCACATGCTCCTCAGGGGATATAGATGTAAGCTGTCTTATCATATGACTCATGATGTTATATTTTTTGCACTATGTTACCCTGTGAGTTAGTGTTAGCCATCTTTATCCAGAATGTTAAATGTGCTAATCCACTATGTAACCGCAGACTGCAGCTTTAACAAGGAAACAGACCAGCTGTTGTGATCAGTCTTGTATCGGACAGGGAACAAGGAAGAGAAACATGTGGAAATACTTGTTGAGCTAAAACCAACACACAGATGTTGAGACATTTGCAGTGTCTCCGCTGGCCTTTCCTTAACGCCAAAGCAGCTGGATATGCAGAGGAAAGTTCGCCTGGTGCCTGGACATGGAGGGCTGGCATGTTAAAAAAAAACTTGGAAAAATGAGAGAAGAAAGGCACGGAGTTATAAGAGGAAACTGAATATCAAAAGTAGTGTGCTATGAGGAAAAAAGAAAAGAATGAGACAAAGCAAGACAGATGAAAGAAGGACAGGCAGATGTGCACAACAAAGAATATTTATGAATGCTTTATTGATCCCCATGAGGAAAATTCTCTTTTCCCTCGACCCACTTCACAGGAAGATCAGACCACAGGGTCAGATTCAGAGCAGCATCCCTCAAGCAAATGGGCTTTTATTGTCTCCTTAAAACATAAGCAGCAGCTTAAGCATAAGTGTAAGAAGAAATGATGTGTCCCATCACAGAGGTCTGAACCTGAGTCCACAGCTTGAAGGGAAAACCTCCGTACTCATTAGAACACTCTGTTGAAATGTTTATCAGCAGGGTCATGTATTTCATCTTCCCTCTGCATGATTTCAGGCTTATAAGTCTAACTCAGTTAAATTATAAAGCCCTTTTTGACATTATAATATAGTTTGCCACAAGAAAAAAATGTGTCAAAGAAGTTTCTAAACTATCTTCAGTGACAAGCTTGTCTTAAACACGCTCCCACACTGTGATCTAGATTTAAACTGACCACAGCTACACATCAAGTTTACATTCCTCTGAACTGTGATAACAAAGCTGAATCACAAATGATGACGCAGACTCATGTTCACCTCTGCCCCACATACATCCAAACCCTGGATGAACTATAAAATCCTTCTTCCTCTTTTTCTTCCTTATAAACCATTTATTTTCTGATTTCTCTGCACGTGGCTTAGTTGCTATAGAGACACATAAACGTCACATATTTTTGACCCCATGGTTGGTACAATTCTACTAAATCTATCTTTTCACATACATTTTGAATCACTCTGTGACATGCACATGGAAAAACAAACCCAGAGACATTTCTCTATCCCTTGTATCTTGTAGCTGACCTTTCACATGGCCCTCCGCACAGTACACTGTTTAGTGTTTTTAGCAGCTTCCTGCTACAAAGCCAGCTAATTGCCAGACTTTTTGTTGTGCATAATCTTATTTTCGCCACTGACATAGAATGTGATATGTGATGGGTGTGTGTATATGTAAATGTGGGGTGTGTGTATGAAGAAGGGAAGGGGGGGCTTATTAATCATGTTTATTTATCTGGACGAGGAGTTGAAATAAGCGTCGAGACATTTAACAGCATGCTAAGCTAATCTCTGGTTGAGATAAATACTTAATTTCTCTCCTCTCCCCGTGACGCTCCCTTGCTCGCAACTGCTCCGCTGACGGTACATCTAAACACCGGCAATAATAAAGACAATTATTTAGGCCTTTGATAATTATGTGTCAAAGGCAGCGAAAGCCACTAGATAATTGGGCGAAAACTGAATGGTAATCCACAATGGAGATCCCCGCGGGGAGAGAGGCAGACTCATCCCTAGAAAGAATGCAGTGTGAGAGAAAAGAGAGAAAAAGGCAAAGACAGAAAGATGAGAGCTCTTTAAGAGGTCTTGCTCACTGTCAGATAGTCAATGTGAAAAGCCACAATTATACAGAGAGAGAGCGAATAGGGAGCAGCAAACAAGAGAAAAGAAAACAAGGGATAGAGAGAGAATGACAAAAAATGTGTGAGAATGAAAAAGAAGACAAAATATAGAGTGATATTGGGAGTGTGCAAAGACTGAGCAGAGGCCAAGGGGAAGTAGGAGAGAGAAAGAGAGAGAGAGAGAAAGAGGGAGAAAAGCATCCTGTGATGATGCCAGTCAGAGACGAGGCTTATAATGTGGCTGCGCCATACACTGCCAACAGCCACAGATAATCTAGGACTACCCACTGAGCACTGAAGCACTGCTTAAATATTTGATTGATTAACTGTCCTGTTGCTGCCAGAGAGTAAGAGGAGAGCATCACAGAAGCCAGGGTGAACACAGAAAAAACAAACAAACATGTATGCGGGTGCACACCGGAAGGCTGGAAAACACATGGCGCAGACACACTAACACATACACCCCCATAAATCCCTACACGCCAACATTGGAACAGTAGCACAAACACAAACACATACAGACATGTACACATTGCAAGCATGTGTAGAGTCTGCAAAGACAGTGGCAAGGGCTGGAAAAAAACAAACATAAAGGCTGACTGATGATCTGGCAGTGTTTCCTTCCCCCTTAATCAATCATTAAGAACTATAGACTCATAGATAAACAATGGTTAAGTTGATGATCTTCAGGTGGATTTTGCTTCTAATGACTCGGGGTCTCACCACAAGGATGATGTTTGTGTGCCTTCTTATTCATACCTGTGTATGATGGTGTGTTATACTAGCAACTGATCTCGGGTCATAGTGGGGCAGATAGGAATGGAAGCGTAACATGTTCAGCTACTCTACCTACCAGTCAGTGACACACACACAAACACACAAAACACACTCTTCCCTGTTCGTCCCTGACTGTGAAAACACAGGCAGCTGGCCCCCCACGCTCCAACACCCTCCACAGGAAGAGACAACACCAGCGCTTCCTGTGGCTTTGAAGCACTGGTCCCAGGTCCCTGTCGGTCCCCAGCTTCCTTTGTCTTAACCGCAGGAAGGAAGCCCTCTCTAGCACGAGGCCACAGAGCTCTAGGGAGTGAGAGGGAGTGTGTTTGTGTGTGTGCATCTTTCAGTGCTGTGGGAGTGTGCAGAGGTTCTGTTCACTAAGGTCACATGCATTTACTCACAGGGTTTTTTCCCCTCTGACTCTCCAGTGCATGAACTCTGGCTGTGGCCAGATTGTAGAGAGGGAGGGAGAGAGCAGTAGAAAACTGCAATAATTTCCTCTTGTCTTTCCTTTTTCCTTTTGTGGCTGTCCACCACATGCATGATGTAGGGAAGATGAGGGAGAGAAAAAAGGGAGGGTGGTGAGTGGGGAGAGAGGGTGAGATCTGAAAGGGTGACAAGGGGGGCTTTCCTGAATTGTGTGAGTGACAGAACTGGACCCAGGGTAGTAGGAAATGGTGTATGGCTTTGTACATGTTGGGGAGGATTATGTGTGTATAAACAAGCAAATCACAGACACATATACAGAGTGCGTGTGTACACACACACACATACACACAAACACACACACATATATATATATATATATATATATATATATACAGTCACATAGACACTTATGCAGACAGATACACACCAACATCAGTGGGGGCGATGAGGAAAAGGAAGGCCAATAAATATTTACTGACACAGCAGAAGTGGAGAATGGTTGTCCACTGGTGGAAACAAAAGGCAGAGGATGAGGAGCGGCGTGCCAGGAAACCTGCCGGCTGTGGGCGCTGCGCCCCGCTTGTGCCCGCATGGAAAACAAGAGGAAGACGGGAAGGGCGGATGAAGGAAAGAGAGAGGGCAGGGAGGATGGAATGGAGGGAGAGAAGAAGGGAGGGACGAAAGGGTTTACGGGGCAAGGGAGTGCTCATAAACAATAGCGGTCTGGTGCAAATCAACTGCTGTCCACTCAAAATAACAGAGTTAGTTCCTTCAGGACAAGGTTGAGTGAAAGTTTTTAATGGGTCTGTGCATGTAGGTATCATGAATGTTTATGTAAAAATACTTGTTTTGTTTTTTTTTTTTTTTTTTTTTTTGCATTACTTCCTCAGTATACGGCTCAGTAAATCTTCTTTCATATTTGTCCACATAATCAGGTGGCTGCCCACATAATCTTCTCTTTCTTCCTGCTGGTGATATATAATTCCACAAATTAATGAGTCCCTGCAACACGTTAATTCCTATTGGTTTTCAATTGACTGACAACTCCTTTATTACACTGACAGAGCAAACAAATCATTCAGCCTTGATCATAAGCCGAAGAGATGCTCAAATGTATAGCACTATTTCATAGTTACAACAACACAATCCAGTTAATTTCTAATTAACATCTGCGAAGTGGTTAGTGTTTATGATATCAGCTCCCAACAGGTTGATCAATTTACATTTCTTTCACAATGAAGAGACTGGTAACCATTGCTCAAGTTACTGGAGTTATATCAACAATAACCCTATAATGTTCACATTGAAATGATATTGACACAATTAAGAAAATGGACAAAGTTTTGTAACAGCAGTGGTTAAGGATGTTCGTGTATTGTTAATAACAGCAATTACAGAAATTCTCCAAATGATCATTTCTAATTAGGCAGCACACCTTAACAAAGTGAAATTCCGGCATGGTGACTAATTAAAGTCTTGTGTTAATTAGAGTACATCTTAGTTAAGAAAACCAGCACAAGTTACAGTGGGCAATGTCTTCATCACTCCCAAATCAACTGGCCATATTAACAGCTTTGGTCTACACACCGAAATGACAAAGTTACTTTTGCACATTGGATACAGTATAGGCCATCATCTCTACTTGCCTTTTCACTCCCTCTCTCACTCTGAAAGTGCTTCTTTCTCGTCTTTCTCCCTGTCTCTCAACCCTCCGGCAATGCTGTAAAATAGAAACCTAACCTCAATATTTTCCCTCACGGTGCTGGGACTTGCTGGCCCATTAAATTCCCCTTCCCATGTGTCAGCTTGCACATTTCCACCATGAAATTTTTGTATAATTAAACTTTCTTAATGATTTATAAGCTATAATAATAGCCGTAAGTATTTCAGAGCAGGTTAAAGGGACAGCCTTTAAGTGCACGCCAGGGGATGACCCTGTTTTAACATAGTTTCGGATGGGTGACTCTCGGCTGGAGACGAGGATGGATAGGGTGAGGGAGAATGAGATTGACGGAGGGAAGGAGTCAGCGAGAGGGCCTAACAAGGGTGGGTGGAGGAGGAGACCTTTGTGTCATAACTCAGGGTGATACTGACATCGAGGAGAACCAAGAGCTCCCTGAACCCTGGCAGGGAGGAGACAGCTTACCACAGACAGAGAGAGACACACACATGCAGAGCAGGCATATGAAACAACGGAGGCTGAAAAACTGAAGGAGAGACCAAAACACTGGACTGGGCGAGGAAATTATTGGATACTAAAACTGAAGAACCTAACCACCAAATTAAACTGTTGATAGATAAAATAGATCAGAAAGAAAACAGAGGAAAGAAAGACATATAAAATAAAACCATGAAACATAGAAAGTAAATTATATTATGTAAAAGTGAAATATATCATGGTGCACATTATTTTTAAGAATTGAAATACACAGACTTAATCCTGGTGAACTAATAAACAAACAAACAAATAAAAAATTTACATTAGAAATGTTAACGTCTAAATGATGTGAAAATACAGTTTACATCCATGGTCTGGGACACACACACACACACACACACACACACACACACACACACACACACACACACACACACACACACACACACACACAGATGTTTGCTCTCTGCTGCCTCTCTGACGGCAAGGCTGATATGATTGCCACTTAGGAAATCAGTGTGTTTTCACACCACTCTCAGCTCTGCCAAAGCTAATGTGTTAAATATCCATCGGGTGCTGTTGTCCATTTTTGAGACACACAGACACAGACACACACAGCCTTAGGGGCTGATAAACACTGATTCCTTGTACTAACTGAGCCCAGTGTTGGCATTGAAGCCAAAATTTCTAAATTGGGTTGCAGTGAGAAAATTTTCAACAAGCTATGATGTGAAATTTTCACTTAGTTCTTCTAAATTTGTTGTGAGAAGGTTGAAGTGGAGCTAAATTTTAATAATTTGCTCACACTTGTCTTCTTTTTCTTGTTGTCAGTAACATTTATTTATTTTAATTTTTTTTCTTCTACATTCCACACAAATTTACTTTTATATTTCACAAATCAACACATGAAGTCCAACTGCTGTATGTGTTTTTGAAAAGGTGGGGCCTGCTGAGGGCAAAATCTACAAAATATCTCAGTGGACTGTTTTTCACCTTAGCTGTGAATAAGGGAGGAGGAAAAAAAGAAAAATGAAACAAAAACAACAAATCTGGAGGCGCCTGCTGCTCTGTATATTACTGGCAAATCAGGTGTGTGTGAGTGTGTGTGTGTGTGTGTGTGTGTGTGTCTTCGGGGCTGCAGGAGTTGGATTCTCAGGAGAGGTGTTTTTGTATTAACTTCCACGGCCACTCAACCCATCTCTGAGTGAGAAGCCGCTTACGGACAAGCCAAAAAAAAAAAAAAGTTCGGGAGAAAAAAAGGGGGTGGAGAGGTAAAAGAAGGTGACAAAGAGGTTGTTTCTCCGTTCAGTTATCATCCCCTGCTCCCTCATATTTGCTCGTCTCCTATGCCGCAGGGCAAGAGGGAAAGAGAGAGCCCCAAAAAAGAAAAAGAAAAAAAAAACAGGCTCTGTGATCCCTCTGTACTCAAAAGAACAAGAGAGGCAGGGAGAGAAAACTACAGAAGGCCAACTGGAATTAATGGAAATATATAACAATCTGAAATTAACTTCCTATTGCCACTAGCCATGATTTAAAACAGCTTTTTAACGAGACGAAAGATGACTCAGAAAAGAAGAGAGAAAGAGAGAGAGAGAGAGAGAGAGAGAGAGAAGGGGTTGAGGCCATATTACAAATTGGACAGGCTGGAGGAAGCTACAAGTTAATTTGCCCCATCATGTAAAAACTTTTCAGTTCTCAAGGCACACGCACTCAAATGATTATTTTATGCCCAAAGTAATCAAGACATAAGAATAAAAGATTAAAAATAACATTAATGTAGGGTATAACAAAATACAAAGCATTTCAATTAGTCAATTAAACAGTTCGGGTAAAGAAAAGAAAAGAAAAGAAGAAGAAAAAAAAAAAAAAAAAAAAAAAACAAACCTATTTCAAGTACCTAATCTGAAGCAGGACATTCCATTGGATCAGATTTTATAGCAGAAGCATTTTCTGTTTCAGGCTTAAATACAAATTTAAATACCATACATAATTTAAAGTTAGTTTGGGTTTTGTTACTACAAAAGGAAAACAAAAAAGTAAGTAAATAATATCTGAATTAAAGTGAATTATTCTATATCAAATTATATATTATATGAATTGTATGAATTTTTATTATTGTTATTATTATTTGAGGAAGACAATTAATTCATATTTTGAATAAAACATTAGCCCAACAACAAATGATTTAATTTTAATTATTTATTTTTTGCTATTCATTCAGAAGCTTTTAATATAGTTTATTAAAATTAAGTGCAAAATAAACACAAAAATATACTCTGGAGTACATAATGAAATCACCACAATGATTCCCTTAATGAATTAAATGTAAAATGTACAGAAAATTGTACAGAAAAAAACACCCGTTGAAGTGCTTTTCCAGAGATATTGTTGTTTAAAAACAAAGCCTGAGAGTAGTGTCAGCACACACACACACACACACATGCACACACACACACACACACACACACACACACACACACACACACACACACACACACACACACACACACACACACACACACACACACACACATATATATATATATATATATATATATATATATATATATAGAGAGAGAGAGAGAGACACGCGCACACATAAACACACACACACACACAGAACATGCACAGACAATGCAGTATAAAGTATATTATTAATCTTAAAAAAAAAAAAAAAAAAAAAAAAAAAGCAATTAAATCAAGTGGTATAGAGCCTGAAGCTATGAGGACTGTCAATTCTGCTGGAAATGCCACAGAAGATTACAGTTGGGTTTGTGGATTCCATGAACCCTTTTTTTTGATTAGGGAGTCAATTATTTCTCATTACTGAAGATGCTATTTCGGAAAAAGACCTTGTCAGTCAATCATGCAAAAAGTCCTCGAAAAGCGTGAATAAACCATTAAAGACAGAGGCAGATGGGGGATAGGGGGAAGCACACTGACCCTTTTCCCCACCCAAACTCCTACTTGTAGTCAAATTACCTTTTTAACTATTACACTTCTGTCAGGTCTTTGTCAGTGTATGGTAATTAGGGCCTTCAGTGGAGAACATTTGAAAAGAAAACAGTATATTTATTAGTTTATCTCAGAGAAAGGCATTTACCCAGAGCTGAAGGTAAGTTTGAATGTGGTGATTATCTTGTCATTTTCAGGCTGTTTGTCTAAGAGTGTGCATGTGTGCGATAGTAGGTGTTTGTGTGTATGAGTGCACGCATGTCAGTGTGAGTGAGCGTTAGTGTTTATGACTCCAAATGTGCAATGTGTGTATGAAGAGACATACACATTTGCAGTCATACATATATAATATATATTTTTACGTTTGCCTATGTGTGCGTGTGCATGTATGTACTTTAGCTGCTTTCAGCACACTGATAGGCAAGCGCAGCACATTTCTCCTGTCCTCTTTGTTCTGTGTGGGGTTTGACACCTCTAAACAATAGCTGTGCTTCACTTCGCCCAGCCCCAACCCACCACCAACCACACACTGCATGGACGGGAGCTGCCAATTAGCACTATCAAACACCCCTCATCAGCTGTCTGCTTACCGCAAAAACAAGAATTCAACAACAAATCAATAATTTCCTTCAGAAACAATCAGCTTCATCAGTGAACATAAGGATACATGAGAGAAGTAAACATTATCACATTATCATTGTATAGTATAGAGTCTGTATAATGTAAAAATGCTCTTGACTAATAAACAACTAGAGTGCTGTCACATGAATGGAGTATCACAAAAAGCACTCAGCCTGCAGAGTAAGGACAAAGGTCTGTGTCCTCTCTGTCTTCTCTCCAACTGGAGCTGGTGTCTCGAGCTGATCTTTATTTTGGGGCCGCTGCTTCCTTGACCTAGCCCGAATGCAACCGAGGTCCCTTGTCTAAATCACAAACCTTTTGGATAAACAGGGCAGCCGCTCTTATGCGCGCTCTTTTTCCCTCACACACAAAAACTGTCATCCACTCAAAAACACAACAGTCTCTCTTAGTTTATCTACCTTTGTGTAATGCCACGCTGGGTGAGCAGTGTTTTTGGCGACCACCGGGCAGCCAGACGATGTGGTGTGACCCAGGGGACAGAGGGTCGACGTGGGGAGAGAGACGTGGAGAGGGGGGCCTGTCATGGAGTGAGGGTCTCAGAGGGCTGGAGGTGAGCAGAGGTGTCTGTGAGATGACTGTCGGTCCTCTCGGTGGTCCAAGCCCTTTTCATTAACCCACACCCCTGGGTTCACCAAACAGAAATAGGGGGTGGAAGTGGGGACAAGGGGGTGTGGATAGATACACAGCACTAGCCCTGGTGACCACCAGAGACCTGCTGCCTGCCTTCCTGTCTGTCTGAATGCAGATCTATGTCATCCATTACAGACAAGAGACTGCTTTTTAACAAAATACAAACACAAACAGGAGCACATGCACAGGCACACAGACACAGACAGAACACACGCCTACAAAAATACACATGCATCGCAGACTGCTAAGGGAACAGAGGGGTAACAAAGGACAGGCAGTGCCCCCTAGTGTTTTCATCAAAAAGAAATCAGACCAAATCAACTAACCATCACCCCAAGCGAAGCCACAAAAACAGATACAGGAGAGGAGCGAGAAAGAAGGGGGGGGGCTGCAAGAGGTGAAGAGCCTGGATACGTGGGAGAAGTGCCACCACATGGAAGACACAACAGTGGGGGTGGGTAAGTAAGGTGGATGGGGCAGAGCACTGGACGGAAAAAAGTGGAGGGATGGAGGGATCAAGGAATGAAAAGGGGAAGGAAGTTAAAGCGTACATGTTAGTGCGTAGGTGGTGGAAGGGGGAGTTAAAAGATGTCTGACACGACCAAGATGTTTTTAATATTCGTGGCCGAGAGAGTGAAAAAGTGAGCGGGAGAGGGAGAGAGGCAGGCAGGCCATGCATGAAAGCCGATGTCAGAGGAGTCCAGAGGAATCGCTGAGTGTGAAGCCATCTAATAGGAAAGCAGAATATATATGAGACAGGGACACACACACACACTCTCACTGTGAATTACTAAGCCACCCAATGTTGCCTGAACATGGACCACGAACTAATGAGTGACATGACACAGGGAGAAATGAAAACCCAGCTCGCTTGTCCGAGAAACAAATCTTTTGGAGGAATAATGTATGATCATGCTTGAAGATAAAAACATTTGTCAACAAAGGCATATATATAAAAAAAAATCTGTGCAAATGTGTGTGTTTTATTCTTAACTCTGACAGCACATCCAGCTTCATATTCCCACCATGAAGCGAGGCCTACCCTTTGGTGAGTTCCGCATTCTGCTCCAAGTCAGCAAAGACATCAAAGGCTGTTCCTCACCAGGAGTCTCTCCCTCGCTCTCCTTCTCGCTTCCTCTCTCCACCTTCCTTTTGCTCTTTCATAACCTCCATCGTATTTCACAGCACATAAAGCCTTAAAATGGCACATAAAACAGTTCATCTCTTTTCACTGTCAGCTTTCCAGGCTTAAAAAATTAAATATGTTTTACTGCAGGTACATAACTAAAACACACCCCTTGGAAAAAATGTCCATAAAGGATTCAAACTAGGCTTTCCATAAGTATCGTGACTATAGAGGTGGGAATAGATCAGCTGCATAGCCAGTATGGGGTATTTCAAGCTTGAAGTGCTGAAAATATGAAGACTGGCTGAGAAACTGCACAACTGACTGTTTTCTCTTTGCAACCAATACCATCCAGGTGTGTTTTTGCTAAAACACTAGAGATATGTGCAGGAAATAAAGCCCACATTCTGCAGGTGATGCACTGATACTGAGAAATTCTTTACAAACACACTAAAAGAATACCGCGGTATTGGAGTGGACAACACGAACACACCACAGAATAACAACACCCCATTCACCTCCACTCAGGCGGGTGTTGATGGAGATGAAGACTTTGAAGGGAAAAAAGCAAAAAGGAGAGAGAAGACGAGAGAAACAGAAGCAGAGGAGGGAGAGAGGGTTTAAACTTCAACCTCAGAGTCAGTGAGTTCACTGACATTTGCACAAGGATCCGCCTAGCTGCTCCTCACTGCTTTTCAGCGATGACACTTTCTCTCCTTTCAGTTCCTAAGACTTATTCTTCCTCCTACATTTGCTGCAGAATGAGACCATTCACAGCCTTGAGGGCAGAGAAAGAAAAAAAAAAAGACAGAAAAGCAAACTGGATAGAATGTGTTCAATTCAAACGATGCCTGTGCGATAATTCACAACCCTGTATGTCCTCAAGATTCCTCTTGTATATTGTATGCATTCTTATGACAGAATTAACAAGGGGGGAGGAAAAAAAATGACATGTGACGAGTAATTCATTTGAGCTGTCAACATGTCATCTTCCCCACATTCAAACCCCACGTCAACTGCTTGTATTCCGTCTCTGGTGAAAGTGACCTAGGTCGTAACCAGCTGACCCACCCAGACACAGCAGGTGAATGAATGGAAATACCACAGTGAGAACAGCAAATGTAAGAGACTGGCAAGAACTCAAAGCAAGTCGTTGAATAAAGAAAAACAGGGAAAAGAAAAATATTTGACCTCTACTTAGAAAAAGTAAAAAGAAATCAAATGAGGAAACCTTTTTAAAGAATTGAAAGTAACTTCCATTCTCAGGCAATAAAAAAAATGATTATATATATATATATATATATATATATATATAATTCATTTGACATTTTAGATTATGTTGAATGATAAAGTTCAGATTAGTTTACTATTTAGAGTTTTACATAACATAAACATGTAGCACATCAGTGATGACTATGTACAGTAGAGAGAGACTGTGAGAAGGACATAGTGAGAAAAACTGATATTCTTAGACTGATTCTTAGACTGTTTGTTGAAAAAGAAAAAAAAATATATTGTAAAGGAGACAGTGAAGATGTCAGTCACAAGTGAAGGATCGGGGTGAGATGGCAAAGAAAGCATGGCAAAGTAGCATGACCGATGTGAAGATGAGGTTAAGAAAGGAAAGAGAAAAAGAAAATGACTGAATAACAAATAAAGCGAAAGAGCAAAGAGCAGACAAAAGACCATATATACAGGGCAACTCTTTAAGTTTATATAAGACTAAGAGAGAGTAGACAATAGTGTGAGACCAAAGATGGAGTGTAAGAGCAAAGAAAAAAATTATAAAATAAATAAAACAAAAGACTGTGATGTAATGTAAAGTGGGTTGACAACAGTGGCAAGGGGCAAAGAAAGGATAAGTGAGCGAAAGAGAGGTTCACCGCGAATTAAGGAGGAAGGTAAAACACGACAAGCGTCAGGGAGAAGAGCGAAAGGAATGGGCAGCAGTGTCCAATGAGTATTAAAGAGTGAATGAAAGAGTGAGAAAGCTCTGAAGTAGAGGAGAGGGAAGAGAGCTAGACCTTGCCTCTGAGGCAATGAGCCGAGAGGAACGAAAGAGGCAGACAAAGCCGCACACTGCTCTCACACAGCAGAACAAAGAGAAGAAGTGCATGATGGGAGTCTGAGCCTTGCGCCACAACTGACGCCATACTGGATAAACACACAACGGAATATATGCACAAATACAAACGCAAATGGGCAAAAAATGTGTTTTCCAGTAATAATCAAGGCAATGATTAGTATATAGACTTCTGTTTTAAGTCATTAAGCAAGAAGCTTAATGACTTAAAAAGCTTCAGTATCAGTTTTCCCACTCTTAAGTGCTTTATCTATACAACCCACGTACAGCTGTATAAATGAAATAATGTGCAAAAACTAAGTCACCTAGTCATCTATGCATATAAATATCCTATAAACATCCTAAATCAGATATAAATTTTATATGTTTAGGGTCGGCCTGTCATAAACTGACTCAAAACAGAACAGAACACTTTGATTAATATTGATTTTAGAATAGCATAAATATATGCTGCTAAAATATCATAGAGAACCGGGAATCCTTGAGTAAACAAAACAGCATCCTCACTGACCAAGTGAATAGGTGGAGAAAAGGAAGTCTGGGTAAGCAAGTACAAGGCCAAGAGTGCTGGTAAAAGAGGAGAAACAGGAAAGATGAGGCAAAAAAAAAGACTAAAGTGAAAGACAGCAGAGGGAGAGGGGAGCTTTCTCTGTAGCACACTGATACAACCAGACCAGGGTTAAAGTAGAGGCTGAGGATGAACGGTGAGGGAAGAGGTTGCAGCAGCAATTCAGGTATGAGTAGAAATGCTAATATCTCTCAGTGTGTGCGTTTGTGTGTGAGTTTCATCATTAATCTGATTAATTGTACATATGCATGTGTTTATTCCTGTCAATGCAGTGTTGGTAACTGTACTAAGTTTACCTACTCAGACAGCTAACAGCCTTACTCTTGAAGGGGTTAGGACAGGGGGTGGCAGATGCAACTGGATTTTGTTTTCTCTGCTAAAGTGTCAAAATTCAAAGGAAAAGTATACAGAATTATCAAGATATTGGCTTGAAAGTTTTATTTCTACCCCTCCTGACTCCTACTTGCCCCTCTCTTGTGCTCTCCGTTTTTTTTTTTTTTTTTTTTTTTTCGTCTCCTTCCTCTCTCTCTTCCTCCGGCAGGTCTGATACGCTGGTGCTGCAGCTGAACTCTGAGTAGCACTGTCTCCGGGAAAAAACAAAGTGATCAATGTGAGAAGGCACGGGGCGCTCATGGACAGGCCAATCAATGGTGGAAAGAACCTTGCCCAGGGCCTTATGCAAATGGAAGCACGTCCCGTAACCTCGGGAGTGAACATGCGCACTAGATCAATGGGACGAGGGTAGAACCTTACAGCAAGATCAGCCTCAGCCAGTAAATATGTAATGATGAATCCCTCAAGATTTAACTGAACTCAAATGAACTTCAACTAGCTTGGCTTCTTATATGACAAAGTGGCAAGAAAGACCCTGTGTTGAAGAGGTGGGGTATGAGGTGGGTGGAACAGAACAAGGCAGATTAAAAAGAGCCTTTGCACAATGATGCACTGCGGACAGATGGATGTTTCACTTCCTTTTCACTGGGGAAGAAAAAACAGAAGACAAAAAGGTGAGAGGAGACTTATGAATAGTCACCTCAACAATACTTGTTTGAGATGTAATGATTTTCAATTACATCACCATGGCAACATCTGTGTGTTTTGAGGAACGAAGGAGAAGAGTGGGTAACCGTGACGACCTGGTGAAAGCATGCTCAGTCATTTAAAACCATGGATGGTCAGACCAAGGACTGGATAAGACGAACTATTCAAAACGAACATCTGACATTTAGTATTATTTTTATATACTGGAGTCTGAAATTGGCATCAATCAAACTCTATTGCAGACCAATTAGAGAAGTACCACTTGACTTAATGTACTTAATGTTATGCACAAGTTAACAGTGTAGATGGGAAGATTGTTAAGTTTCTCTCTATACACAGAAAATGATGGTAACTTACTGGCCCGGTCATGAAAAAAGATAGACAGCTGTACTCAAGCTATCGACTACAGCAGAGAGAAGAGAGATATATAGGATTACTGTAAAAGCAGTAGAAGACACACACTGAGAGAAAGATTAGTTCTTGAACTGATGATAGAAACCACAATGTATGGAAGCAATCCTGAAGTGTATTGACTGCACCAACGTCAGTTTGAGGTGAACGCATCAGCTCCATATCTGCCTCTGGGCTGTTGAGTATATTAAGTTGATCAAAACAAGACACCTATTTCCACACAAATATATATTTAAACATTGTTGAAATTAAAGTGCTGCCTTGAATTGCCCTTTATTGGTGGTTATGTCTCAGGTGACCTTTTCAACCCTGTACCGATAGTACAAAAGTTTGGAAAACAAGTAAAAATTTACTGAAACATAGTTACTTTAACTAGTTATATCTGCAGTACTCAGTTCAGGGAAACAGCTGTTAAAACACCGAACACAAGGTGAATCACTTCCCCGAGAGTCTCTCTTCACAGCCTACCTTATCTGAGTTCTAACATCCCTCCAGGAGCCTCTATCTTACTCCACTGACTCAATATAGTTATTCACTCAAAAGCCAACCAAAAGTCAAGATCACAATAATGTTAATATCCACTGTGTTGCTGGTTAGAGGTTTGTGAGTCAGTGATATGGGTCCTTGCAAAACGGTAAGAAAATCTAGGGAGCCAATTCAATTTTTTCTCCAAAAAAATCAGAAAAAACTGAATGGGCCAAAATCCTTGATACTGTTAATATAAATCCTTTCATTTCACTAACTGATAACATAACTCTCGACTAATAAGCAAGCCTATTAGTTGATGTTGGTTAAAGAAAAAAAAAAATCAAAAGATGGGAATATGTTAGTAGCAAATAGAACAAGTGACAAAGGACAGCTCATTGGACAGGTGTGATCTGTAGCAGCTATAGCAGTTTTGTCCTGCCTTTAAAAGCAACAGATGTAAAACATACTTATAAACCAAGAACACCGACAGAAACAGTTTATGTTCCGAGACCTTGCAATCAAAAAAATGCAGTAAACAATAAAAAATTAGAATCTCTTACACAAAATACTGAAGGACTAGTACAAGAGGGACCGGAGGTGAGTAAAGTATTTTCAAACCCTCACTCCCCTCCAACACCACAAATGTAATCTAGAAACCAAAGATGCTGCTGAAACATAGAGAGAAACACCAACAAAGGTGCGAATAATGGCGACGTATTGAAGGGAATACTTCACAAAGCCTATTGTGTGAGTATCCTTTTCAGGCTGCAAACCCGCTGTAATTTGGTCTGCGTCATCTGCCTCTAGTCACAATGCAGCACTACAGCTTTGAAATGGATGGCAAATGAAGGCCATTTGTACATAATCACAGCAGATAGAAGAATTCAGAAGCCCTACAATGTGTTGTTGAGGTGGAAAGAAAGACCTTGGTCTATCTGTGGCAGCCAGCGCAGCTAAGGTTTGGCAAGGGAGGTCTTTTTTCCAGAAACAAGCAAATCAATTCAAATCAAATCAGCTTGCTAGCCGTGACATTTAAACAGTTCAATTTACATCCTTATGTTAAGAGGAGAGCCGCTCTCTAAGATGCCTATTCATTCACAAAGAAATTAGACGTCTATATTTCCACTGCTTAATAGAGCAAATATGCTGTAGCTGTACCGAGGAACAAGCCATGTCTTTTCATGGTGTACAAAGGGCTAGGCATTGTCTGTCATTATGAGCAGGGCACAAAAACATAGAGAGGGATAATATACATAATATAGACAGGACTAGAAAACAGGACCATGCATGATATGCATGCATTACCACATACACGCACATGCAAGTGCGTACAAACACACGTGCAAAGGCACATACACATACACCATCAGTGGTGATGGTGTATGTCCTAAGGGCTGCTGCCCTGCTGTGCAGGCTGGCAGGCACTTTTGTCATGGTGGTCCTTTTGTTTCACATCAAACAAAACGCCACAGCTTTGCATACGGCTCCACTAATTTCTGCTAGTGTGCCCCAGCCATTTATCATCGCCTCTCACCCTCTCCTCCTCTCCTCCCCTAACATGGCTCTGATAGCTGGTCTCCACCAAGCTGTTCTGCTCAGGACGATACAGGCTTCTCCAGTGCATGTCTGCGTGTGTCTCCAGACACACATATGAATGTGTCCACATATACACACACACACACACACTCCGGCAAACGTAGACCCGTATAATACTTGCAGACATAGACAGACATACACAAACATTCACATTAGCACACGCAGTAAGATATACACACAGGAAACTGCACTACTACTGCACTGCTTGCAAGCCCGCCAGCTATGGAGAACCTTGAGATAAAAACAAACCTTCTCTTCATCCCCTCCAGAAGCAATAGACAGGCTAGCACTCAGAGTTTCGAAGGCGGTCGAGACGTGCATACAACATTAGACGAGGGGATTTTCAGTCTGTGTATGGACGCCTTCACAGCTGGGATGATTTTGTCAACAAATTAAAGTGATTTTTGCTTGTGTGGTGATGAACTCAGGTGAAGGTTGCACCGGTCCTTGAAGAGCATTTCAGACAGATATAAATGTGGAACTTAGTTTGACACAGTTTAAAGGAATACTCCAGCATTTTAGGGAAATAAACTTGTTTGCTGTCTGCCTGGGATTAAGATACTGGGAGAAGATCAATATCAATTTTATGTCTGTGCATTCAGCAGAGAGATTGGCCTGAGACGTGTTTAGTCTGGGAGAGCACAAACACTGGAAGCACGGCATAAGCAGCTAACTTCCGACAAAAGAGAAAAACTTCCATCAACTATAAACTTGTCTTTTTTTACATTTTGCATTAGATTTGCTGGCAACCAAGTCACCAATCCATCCAAGAATGGGTTGGGTTTTTTTGATAGTTAGGAAAGTATGGAAAAAAACTACCATGATGACAGGGAGTCAAAGGTACAATGGAGTCACTATTATCACTAAGGTTAAAGCACAATGTCCAGTCATTTACTTCTACACATGGCAAATAAATACAAAGAATGTATTTTTTTTTAAAGAGCAATTATTTTATGATATTATAAAATGTGAATTAAAATGTATGTAGATACAGAGACTAAGTGTAGCTATTAATGTATGTAATTACTTAATGTTGTAAACAAGAATAAGTATGGGGTACAATAATAACTCAGCATTTCATGAAACATATTCTAATATTTCTGTATGTTCATTTTTTTTTACGATTTTCCAGAGGCATGTTGTGAAAAGAATGAAGAATGGAAAACAGGAGTGTTCGCACAGCACCATGAGTTCAGTGGTCTGTTACCATGCCAGTCATGGAGCTATACAAACCACTGCCAGACCCAGAGTCCTGCATAGAGGGCATAGTTGGCACCGCCACTGCCCTGAGGGTCAACAAGTCTGAAAGAGAGGGAATTAGAAGAAAATGGGAGACGCGTAACAAGACATAAAACAGAGGGAATTTTGGGATGGTGAATATTGTGGTACTATGGTTCAGTACATACAGTAATAAAGAAGTGAGAAACCTGACTGACTTGGCAAAATAATTAAAAAAACAGTTGCATTGCACTGAGAGACGGCAATGAGATTTTTTTTTCCTGTTTTTTTTTTTTTTTTTTTTGGAAACACTTTGTGGTTAATGAACAGGAAAGAACGAAACACAAAAAATATAAGTACACCTATTTTTCCCTACTTGTACTTCAACTTGTGAATCTGATTAGGTACAGACAATGCACAGAAATAAACTTATTGTTCTTTTTGCATCATCCAATACCGTACAACAGAAAAAACCTCTAATTTTGTCTAGGGATGGCATATCACGGCAGGAAAATTCAATGACTTTCTAACCTTTCAGCAATGTATAATAAACTTCTCCAACTCAGACTGATTCACCCAGCAGTGCTTCATCTTTCTCATCCTCCACACATCAGTATAACGATGAAGTCCACAAGGAGTGAAGGAATCCTCTACATCTATCTGTCTCACCTTACCTCAAGCATCTCTTCCAACATCTGACACAAACATACACACAAAACCAAAGACAACAGAGAGGAGACTAGCTGTATTCATTACAGATTGAAACAGATGGCACTATCTAGAAAGTATACTGACAGATACTTTGCAAGCATGAACTGTATGTATATGGTGTGTTCACGGAGGACACTTAAAATCTGTAATAACGGTTTTGAAAGGCTGTTGTGGTGGCTGGCTGGTTGTCTGGTTGGCACCCACACATTTGTGTACTGGGAGGCAGATGAATTCTTACATAAGACCTTATATAATGCTGCCCTGTCCTATCCAATAAGAGTGCTCCTTTTTCACTCTGTGAGCGGGAAGGTTAGTGCGGGTTAGACAACCCTTCCTCAACACAACCACCACCACTTATACGTTCACCCCCCTCACTCCTGGCAACGAAGGAAGATGAAAAGACAGGCTGAGCAGAGGGAGAGATGGAGGCAGGGGCCTAATTCTGTACGGTTCCATCCCCTCTGTCCCTTCCTCTCTCTGGTTTGTTCTCGGGCGAGATTTTGTCCTCAGGTGACGAAAGGATCATGTGAACCTGGAACCTAGACAAGCATGGCAAGTTTACGTGGGTGTTGTTTGTATTAAAGACAGAAAGGACGTCTACAGGCTAAAACCCCATAGACTTTGAAGAGAACGCAGGAATACTCAGTTCAAAACAAAGTGCCACAACAGAGGGAAAATGACCCGTCTTCCATTCAAACTTAAAATCTACAACTTAGATACAGAGGAGAAGAGGGAAGAACAGGCTGACCAAGGAAGAAAACTAGAACTGAGATGGATGGATGGATTGTGTGATAGCTTAAGAATGGTAAAAGGAGGGGAAAGGGCGAAAAAGGTGGGGGTGAAGCAAAGAAAGAGTGAGCAGCCTTCCCCCTGCAGCAAAAGCCTCTCTTTCTCTCTCGTGTTCTCATTCAAAGGCAGTTAGCTACTCTTTGATGTATCTATAATTAGTCAGTACACACTGTGAAGTGTTTTAAAAGAAATCAAATTGCAATGAAACACTTGAGCACTCCAAACAGGAGCTAACATGCTCTGGAGCAGGGGGAGCGAGCTGGAGAAATTAATGGTGGGCCTTTTTGATGTGCTTGATCAGAAATGTATTTATTAACTGCAAAGGGGAGTAGTAATTAACCCACAGACAGCTTGTTTTCTCTGGGTCTTCTCATGTGTCAAATGGTTCATCCCGCAAGGCTCCACTCTCCACTCGCTTGCTCATGCGCGCACACCTCCCATCCTGTCCCACTGGACCACTTTCTCCTCAATTAAGTAGACGATGGGCGCGTTTTTTGCATATGTGCATGTGTGTGTTTGTGTGCTTGTATGTGCATGACTGTGCATGGTTAATGTGTAAGGGAGAGTGCAAAAACACAGTAATATCAAGTAGGAAATGTATAGTGGCTGCTTTAAATCCCATTTGTATATCTATAAGGTGCTCCTGTAAAGTGCGTGTCCATAAATGGGGAAGAAGTTTGAGTGCATTTGGATAAAAAAGCCTAGAGTAGAACCTAACGTTTAAAGAGTATAACCTATACCCCCTAAACAATGCTCCTAAAAAAATATATGAAGTGAAGAAAAACAAGTTAAACATTTCCACAAAACAACATGAACTTAAACACACAAATAAAACAAACAAAAAAAAACTATTTGAGTGAATATATATGTGTTTGTGCTGGTGTCAGGTTGGAAGAGGTGAAGGAGTTTCAACATTGATACACAACAGACGCTGCAGTGGCCTCAAGGGAAACCTGATAGTGGCATATTTGAACACCTTGTCACTTAAAGTGAACACAAAGATCTTTCAAGTCTGTTTTGATGTTATCTTCACCATACTCGATCTGCTATATATGCACATACTGTATACGAGTGTTTTAAAGAGGGGTTTTCACATGACAAGGACAATCACATAAAAGAAAGCAGTTAGAACCTCGATGAGGCCTTCGCACATACACACACACGCAGTCTGACTGAAGGAACCACAGAGAGACAGAAAGATACAAATAGAGAGAATAGCTAGTCTTCGTCACACCCTGAGAAAACCCAGGAGATTGTGAGGCTGTCACGGACAAAACACTGCATGAATATTTAGCAGCCAAATTAAAATTACAAAATACTAAACAAAAAGAGTAGGTGAAAGAAAAAGAAAGAAAATAAAATATTCCTGAAAACACCAGTGGGACAAGTGCCCACCTTTAATCCCCCACTAGCTGTATCCTCATTCTGCTGCCTCCCTCTTCTTTCCCTTCCTTAGAAAAGAGAAGAGATACTGTATGTCCTAAATAATATCAGATGTGGTGAATCCAGCAGTAAATCCCTCAGATCAAGAAACCAACAGACTGGCAATGTTACCCAGTTCCCCAAGATCACAGAGTCGCACAAACACAACTAGTACAGAGTGTTAGCTAGCACAGCTCAATACAGTGTAGTCCTTTACATTAACAGTATTTTAAATGTTCAAACATATCTGAGCATGTAATAAGCTTGGCACTGAGCCTGGTGAGCTACTTTAAGCTAATTTAAGCAACCATAAATAAATAAATAAACAAATAATTCTATTTTATTTTGTACATCAAGAAGTGGAACAGGAATATAATTGACAATTAGTTTCATTATATATATATATATATATATATATGTGTGTGTGTGTGTGTATGTATGTAGTACATAGCTTTTTACCAGCATTTTGTATGTAAAAACTCTCTTCAGAACAAACATTGTACATCAGTACCTTTTCATTGATTAATGTGCTGCTACATGATAAATCAAGCAGCAAGTGGCAAGTTAGCAGGGTGTGAATATAAACTTCCTCACTATCAAACACGACTTCTAGATCCTACAACAACTTGGAAAGGATAACTCACCATGATGGTATTGGCTATCTGCACACTGAAGCTTTATTATCAAGTAACTCTAGTCATTAAAACACTAATAGAAGAGAAAGTGATGATCAATATGTGATGCAGGGTCCCAGCAGTACATCACAGTAAACCAAAGACAATAAAGCATTAACCTCTGAAGCCTTCATATAACCCACAAAAGACACACTGTAGGCCCATTCAGTTAAAGGGTGCGGTTATAAAACCAAGAGGCTGGCCAAACTTTTATTTTCACCCTCCCTTGTGAACCATTAATTCCTTCAAATCCACTTCCCTCCCACCATCTTTCAACCTACCTCTGTCTCTTTTAAGGCTGGGAGATCTGCATGCTATGCAGCAGATTTGACAGTACCACTGTTGTTGTATTGCCATCCCTAGATTTAGTGATCCAGACCTCTTCTTTCCCCTCGTTTCTTTATGTTCTTGATGTGTAGAAGAGGTGGATAGTGCCCCAGGATAAGGATGGACCAAATTGTTTAGAGAAGCAGTGCTTTGTCAAAGGAACTAAATGCTATTCATTTTTAATTGTTTCACCATGTTTCAGTATTACTCTGCTGCATGTCACCCTCATGTGACTGCTGCTGGTGTAAGTTTGAGAATGTGTACTCTTTGCATAATAATAAGTGTGTGTGTGCACAAATGGGTGTTAGTACTGTATGTACTGTAGTGATGCAAACTTGGATTTTATTCCGTGTAAAAGATGGAATATGCAGATTTTCAAGCATGAACATGTGTGAGAGTGATTGTGCTGACAGGAGTGTATTGTGTGTCTCAGCGTGTCTTTATGTCAGTGGGAGGTAGGAAGGATAAGTGGAAAACTAAAACACTCACCAGCTCAACGAAAGACAGCCCTCCGTAGCTGTGGGCCATGATGAAGACATTCTTGGCTGTGGCTTTGGACACAAAGTGGTCCCACACGTATAGCACGTGTTCCTCAAAGGAGCCATTTTCCTGCAACACAAAAAAGCCCCTCCAATGTTAGATCCATAACCAAATAGACTCAGGGAAACCTTATGAGCTTAAATTCTGTCAACAAACTCTGACAAGCACAGCCATGCAATTACGAAACATTTAAGGTAACAGCCAATGAGACTGAAACATCAATAGAGTTGTCAGACAGAGAGAAATTTAATGCTACAGCATCAAAACTGCCACCCTTGGGCCAGCCAAAAACAAAAAGGTATAAAAGAAAAACAAAAAAGTGGTGGTGGCCTGAGGTGATTTCTATAAAGAGCCACACTTCAGCAGATCAATAAGTCTTGCATATTGCAAATGCCCTAAATGTAAAACTCAATAGCCTGGGAGACGTAACGTTTAAATCTTAATTTGTACCCTGTTGCTGAATCGATGGCCCATCTATACGCCAGTAGAGGCATAATGGGAAGACACTAGGGGAAGGTCAAAGGAAAAAACAACAGAGATATACAAATGCATACACACAGCACACACTCACACAGTGTTGCACCCATGCACACAGTCTCATATAAACACACCTATGTATGTTGTCATTCTCATCTGCATGCACAAAGTCAAATGCACACACACACACACACATACACACACACACACACACACACACACACACACACACACACACACACACACACACACACACACACACACACACACACACACACACACACACACACACACACACACAGAGACATGCAGGACACACACGTAACCAGAAGACATGTTTAATTAACCAGAGATGTAAGCACTTATCCACGGCCGGTAAGAACAATAGTATAAGTACAGGCGGGAAAAGGGCATCCGTTAATGAACTTGTGACATTGATTTTAGACTTTGATTTCCTATCAAACAGTCTGGTTCACAGTGGAAATCAACAATACATTCCGACTAGAAGTTACACTACACATGGAGGCTTGTCGACTAGAAACACCTGCATCCCTACATCTCAACACCACACTGTATTCAAGATAAAAAACCATACAGGATACAAATATAACACACCACACACACACACACATATATTTTGCTTAATTAGTATACAGATGTATATGAAAAAAAGAATATCCCGAAATAAACAAACACATGGCCTATAGAGAATGTAACCTCATCTGTTAATTGAGTGTCAAACTCTTCCATGTGACGCCAAAACAAATAATTAGTGATATGAGGTAAAGGACAGAGGAGGCGTCTTAAGAGACTAAGCTGTTAGCTTCCATAAATGTGTTTGCATTTTATAAAGTAAGACAGTATATTATCACAGAAAGATAATTACCTCGACATTAATAAAGGCAGTAACTGAGAAGACAGAGAAGAACACTTACACACATTACAGAAAATAAGGTTTTAAACTTTTAGAAAAAAGTAAGGCAGTGTGTGATTTGATGAGACGTTTTCGCTTGCACACATCTGTGTGTACAAGTTTGTGTGCAAGTGTGTGTGCGCTTGTACTATTTGATGATGTGCTGATGTGTGTTTTTGTTGCTGTGTTTGTCTAGTGGTAAATTAACCTGTCAGAGTGTTTGTGTTTACTGCTAGATTAGCATGAGGGGGTTGTAGTGTCAGCACCCACCTCCATTCACAGAGTGTGATGCAAGAGCAGGCAACTCTGCTCTGCCCTGCCCTTGTGCCATCAGAGCCGTGCATGGGCTTGTGTGCGTGTGTGTGTTGCGCTACGTGCATGGAGGGGCTGGCTGCAGAAGCAGGGTTGTCTATCTGAAAGGCTGTGGCATCAAAGTCCTTTGAAGTCTCCCTCCTCTCTCCTCCACCGTGTCACCCTTCATCTGTGAAGCCCATTTCATTAGTTTTCCTCCCTCCCCTCACTCCTTCCCTCTCTTCTACCTTCTTTCTCTTCTCTGCTGATCCCAACTGTTCTTCTTCACACTCTGCCTCTCGTTTTGTCCACCTGTCCACCCACCCTTTGGTGACAATGTCTGACATGAAGACATTAGGCAGGGGTTGCTACTGTCCACCTTTATGCATGTGTATGTGTGTGTGTGTGTGTGTTTTGGGTAACATTTATATCATCAAAATCAACTGACTGTGAAAACTCTGTTACTCAATTATTGATTATCTAAAAAAAACGATAGATGGATGTTTTAGTTTATGGCTGTAATATGAATAATAGTAATAGTTTTTAAAACATATTGCATGTTTGATGTCTTCATGGTGGCAAATGAGTCCCCCCCCATGCTCCTGACTCAATCACGCAAACCTCACACACACAAACACACACAGAACAACACACATTCTTTGCCTACACCCTCAGCGGCAAGCGACAGAGTGACTGACTACCTGGCATGGCAGTGTAGTGAATTATCTAAACAGCATTTGCATATTGTAGCAATTATTTCCTGGGGTTAATTAGCTGCAGTGGAGCACACCGCCCTGTGAGACTGGCTTCCTGTCACCAGCTCTCACATAGTATCGTACTTTATTTATTTATTTTTCCACAGTTTCCCCCCAGTTTGTTTGTGTTAGTGTGTGTGTGCACGTGTGTGTGTATGTTGTGTGTACATCTGCCAGCACTGTCAGAATAGCATCCCAACTGCACACCTGTTGCCAACATCCTTCAGCCATGACTGTCAAGGGACATTTGAGGGTGTGTACTGTTTGTGTGTGTTTACCGAATACATAGTGATCCATACTGTCCCCGCAGAGAATATAAAATACAAATGTGCTCCCTAGACAGTCTCAGGCCCAGACAGTCTCCAGATGCTGACAGCTAACTATTATCAAAAAGAAATAAAAATGGTGAGAGAACTAGGGAAAGAGTTGGATAGGTAGATTGAGAGAGTGATAGATAGATAGATAGATAGATAGATAGATAGATAGATAGATAGATAGATAGATAGATAGATAGATAGATAGATAGATAGATAGATAGATAGATAGATAGATAGATAGATAGATAGATAGATAGATAGATAGATAGATAGAGAGACTGACACACAATATGAGGTATACAGTGTATGTGTGTTTGTCTATGAGAGGGAGACCCCCCCAGCTCCCGTCACTTCAACACACACACCACTTTATGCATGCAAAAAGAACTAATGTGCATTTATTGTCAGTCATCATGACCTCTGGTGCAGACAGCTCCCTATAGTACAATCTTGTTTAGTGCTTTCATCACACAGCTTGCGATTAAAGTGATATACACCCCGTGATTGGGCTGCCCAGTCAGTGCAGCCAGGATGCTGCCAAACACGTCTTTAAACAATATACTATATATGGGCTATATACTATATATATTTACACACTGAGGTTTTATAGAACACACAAAGCTCTAGTGATTCAACTAACCAAAATGTGGTTTTAGGCAAGTTCCTGCTTCCCAATCAACCAAACGCTGATTATGTGCTATGACTTACGTCACCATTAAAACTAGACAACCTGCTACGCGACATTGTGCATGACTATCTACTCCACTTTTAGTTCTTAAGTGGTTCCAACTGTTGAATGTGTTTTCCTTCCAATTGTCCAGTTTCAAGAATTTGTTCAATTTAGTTCTTTCCATTACTTACAAAATAAGAACTCACACTCCATTCCAGTGCCATGCATAATTGCACGCACCCGTGAACGCACACACACAAACAGACACACAGATTATATGCAACTCGCTTACACACACACACATATATACACACACACACACTCTCTCTCTCTTGTTTCTTTAAAAGTTGTCCGGTCCAATACTTGCCCTGTGTTTATTCACTGTAATGAGAAGCAGAAAGAGGAGAGCGGAGGAGAGGAGTGTGCTGCAGCCAGAATAACAGCCCCAACGCCAACACAAACCCAGTGTCTGACCAACACAGGAAACAATGAATCTAACAACATCAACACACTCTGACAAACAACCACTTCAGACCTCCCTGCTCCTCCCTTCTGCTCCTCCTCCTCAGTCATCCAAAACACACACAACGTCAGAAAACTTCTGAGGAAGCTGGAATTTCTTGTCTGAGACGGTGAGCAGTGTGCACCGGATGGAATCTAGTGGATAAGAGCCATTCTACTTTTTACACTCAGAAACCTTTCAGTGAGAGCCAAAAGTGTCAGGACAGTGTCACGGGATGCCGAAACAACTTTATTGGGTTTGGACTGTTTTGCCTTGGTAGTGCAGGTTCCAATCTTGAAAAAATGTCAATGAGTCTCGCAAGGTGGTAGAGTGAAAATTGAAGAACAATCAAGAGTAATGGAAAGACACATTACAGTATTATCCCAGAGTTCCCTCCTACAAAGAGGTAGAGGAAGAGGTAGAAACAAATTACTCAAATAACACTCGAGGTCTATTACTCTCTCTCATCCACTCGTACTCGGAAAAAATATAAATATACAAAAAACTCTGTCTGACTGGCTGACCAATCTGTCTCAATCTCTCTGACCCTTCGTGCTCTCAGGCCACACACTTGGTAAAATCACCACTAGTAATTATACACTTTAATATGTCCTGATCAGCACAGAACAGGATTGTTTTCATTTGGCCTAATGATTAAATATTAAATAACTATTGTACATAATTACATGTTTGGTATTAGCAAAGAGATTATTAGAGTGAATTAGTCTGTTTGTGTGTGTGTGATTGCGTACATGTCTCTGTGCATGCAATTAAATAGTGGACCTTGTGACACCTGTTTGCAATTGCAGTCTAATCAATGTCTGAGATGTGTACTCCTTCGCCATCTCTTTTCCTTTTTTCCTTCCTCTTGCTGTCTTTGTTTCTTTCTTTACTAGCTTTTAAGGCAGACAGAGAGCCGAAGTTAGCTAGAAGCTGTCTGGGAGCTGATGTGTCTGCTAGAGTGGGGGAAAGGAAGGTATGGAGCAAATTAGCAGCAGAGATGGGAAAATAATGACTGTGGCATTGTGGGTAATTAGCAGGTATGGTACCTATGGAGAGTTGGGAATATAATGATGTGAGAAAGAGACAGAGAAAAGGGAGAATGAGGTGAAAAACGTGTGCAAGACTAACAAGAGGGGGGAAACTGCACGTGTGTGGGGTGGGGGGGTATATATGTGTAGATGTGTTATTCAACTTTGCAATGAGGGGATATACAGTATAAGGAGAGACAGATTTTGTGTGTGTGTGTGTGTGTGTGTGTGTTTGTGTGTGAGCAAGAGTTAGAGGGAGAGCGAGACAGAGAGAGAGACAGTGCCAAGAAAGGAGAAAAACTATAGTGTACATGTCATCCCACGTGCAGATTAGCATGCTCAGACTGTATACAATAAAATAGCATGACCTTGGTGGGGTCAGTCCACTCTGACAATATTTGCCAGGGCATTGTTTCAAATCAATAACTCATTAACAAAGTACAAAGGAAGTTGCTGTGGGTTTGTGAGATTCTTTATTAGAAAAGAGCGGCTGCGGGCCAGAAAGGTCATCGCTGTGACATCTCAGCTAGCCTCGCGCTGCCGCCCGGATTGTCAGGTGAAATTACTGCGAGCCATTAATTGACATAAGGCAAAGGAGAGCGGGCAGGCAGACAAGGCTGTGTTTGTTCCAGTATGACCCTGAGGTGCTGTGTGTGTGTGTGTGTGTGTGTGTGTGTATGTGTGTTTTTATCCGGGTCAGCCTGTATCCACAACAGGGTTGTGTGCAGAGAGAAAAAGAGAGAGAAAGGGAGAGGGAGCTCAGTGGGTGGGGAGGTGCAAGGGAGGGCAGGATGGATGTGTTTGATGGTTGACCTGACTAGAAGATTGGGAGCAGGGATCTGAGACCAGCTACACTGGTTCTGCCTTGAGCAAACACACAAACACAGGTATTTGTGCACACACAGATGTTATACACTACACATTAACACATACCCAGAAATGCTCACACACGCTAACAAATACAACATTTAACAGACTAACTTCCCATTTAGATTTTGAGAAGTCAAATGAACTCACTTAAACACTAAATTCATAAGGAGATACAACTGAAATTAAAACCCACCACACAACACAGAGTACTTGTACTATAGTCTTAAACGTGAGCTCATAAAGACAGATACACATGCGTGCAGGTCAAAGCTTATCCTCTGCCACACTCACACAGAAATACACACCCAAATGCAAAGATGGCATCTAGCCAATTTGTTCTCTGCAGCAAGCAGGTGAGCTGCCCTCTAGCCCCGGTCATTGACCGATCTTCTGACCAAGTTCAGAGGTTAATCAAGTCTCTACCTGTCCTTGGAAATGCTGAGCCTTACCTTTTGGCATGACCACAGGCCAAGGGTCAAATAAACCCTGTCTGTATAATTGCTTGTGGGCCACAGACTGAGCAAAGGGGTGAAGGTGACAAAGAGCAAAAGCTCAGTCCCATAGAGAAACACCGTAGTACCATGTCGAATACAATTACTTGTCTGTGTGCTCATGTGTCCATGTCTTAATGTTTATAATCAAGTTTTGTTGTGAGAGTAGGTATGTGTGTGTGTACATTAGTGAATCCTCAGGACATTTTGTAGTACAGTGTGAACATGGTGGTACAGGACATCATCTGCTAAGCGCAGACAAGGACAAGGATCTCAGCCGGCCCCTGTGGACAGCTGCTGCTGGGAATAATGGGTCTAGGAGAGGAAGGGGCTAAATAATGGATGCTCCTTCCTTCTTTTAGGAAACACATTCTGTACAGTCCACAAGAGTCGGATCAGTATGAGACAGAACAAGCCTGAGAACCCCTGTTTTGTCTCATACATTAGCAAAAATTGGAGACTACAATACACAAGAGATCCCTGCATCTGCACTAAAGGCAGGATAGTTACAGTTATTATTTTCCACCCATAAGAGAGTGTCTTACATCAACTCTAATCAGGGTAAGGGGTAAAGTGGTTTAACATCAAAGAATTAAATAACACATTGTATGGTATACACTGAGAGGACTCCAAATTACTTGTCTATTGTGGCTGATTGTGCCAAATGAATACGATGTTAGCAAAAGATGATAGCAAAAGCATTCAGCATCCTCCACTATACATCATATAGATCGCTCCATCTTACAGTTGAATTGAAGTCGAGTACAGCAAGAGAAAAAGAACATAAGGAAAATGTTCTTGGAGTTCAAGCCTCCCAGTCCATTTGTCTTAAACTATTTAAGAAATGTACAATGTGAGATGTTTAAAGGAAAAGTATTAAAAACTAAGAGAAACGTATTCCAGTCATTTATAAAAATAAGTGGTGCTTAAAAAAGGCGAAGCCCTGTTTTTTGTCCCCCTTGCTCTTTTTTTCCCCTTCTTCTTTCCAGGGCCTGTTGGCCTAATCCCAGCCAGCCAGCCTTGGGTGAACTCTTTGGAAGCTTCTTAAGCCCATGAATGTGCCTTTTGTTCCTGCCATTCCTCCGCTTGGCTGACAGAAAATAGCTAACTGGATTACTGCTAAAATTCAGAGTAAAGTGAACTCCCAAACTTCTATATGGCAAAGTGCTAAGAAAGCAAACCCCCCAACCCTTCCACTATCCTCATCAGCATCCCTCCGATCAGACTTTCTATCCCTCCATCCCTCCCTCTGTTCTCTCTCTTTCTCTCTCTCGTCAACCAACATCCCCCTAAAAATGGCCCAGTGGTGTGTGATCTGGAGTAGAGGAGAGGAGAGGGATTAGATAAGGTTGAGAGGTTACACACTATGAACCCAAGGCTAAAAAGTAAGAATCCTAAAAGCTGTTAAGAGCTTATTAATGTGTGTAAGGAAGCGTATTAATCAACTCAACTCTATCAGGGGGCTGGTGTGTGTGTGTGTGTGTGTCAGTGTTTGTGAGTCAATTAAGTGAAAAATAAAATGTACAATATAATTTTCTGAGTCTTATAAGTGTAGATACAGAAGAAGACAGGTGTTAATTCAAGCTTATGGTGTTTTTTCTGTTATGTTATATTTCATTTTATTACAGGGAGTAGAGGTATAAATTTCAGTGTGTGTTTCTGAATGACTGTGTGCAGGTGGTCTGGCAGCTCAGCAGGAGTTAGAGTGAGAGGTGTAGTGAATGAAAAGGTTTGTGTGTGTGTGCATATGCGGTGTGTGTGAATGTGTGTGTATTGGGGTGGATGCTGTGTAAAATAGATGAAAACAGCACTGCTAAAGAGGTTTGATTTGATCCACCACCCACAAGGAAACACACACACACACACACACACACACACACACACACATTTGACAGATGTCAAAACCTTAGTTCTCATTCCATCTCCTTCACTCTTCTGCCAGAGTGCAAGTCCATATCTGCATGCGTTTATGTGCACGCATACGTGTGTGCACGTGACAGCTTACTCTGGGATGGACATGGGCAGAACAGCGGAGAGTAACACAGTGCAGGAGGAGGTGTGGCAAGGTCTGACATCCTGCTGACTTGTAGGTCAAAGATCAAAATTCAAGGGGCACCAACACAGAGCCGGCCTGCTCACTCATTAATCTTTATCCTAAGACTTTCAATCCCTGCATCTAAGAACAAGTGTATTTGGCTGGAAAATCTAAACCTTCTACATGACCCCTATTTTTCTAGTTAATGAGGATAATTTTGAATTAGCCTGCTGGTCTGAAAACATGGACATAGAAAGCATTAGTTTTTAAAAAATGGCATAAGAGATTATTGCAGTGGTTATTAATGGTTTATTTTAAAGTTTATTTTAAAGAGAAAAAATGGACCTGACATAGTACTGGGCTCGTGTGGTATTTGCTTCACACTATACACAATATACTTTGTTTGTCTTCTAATGGAGTACTGTAAAAAAACAAACAAACAAACAAAAAAAAAACTATTCAAGTTTTGAGACATTCTCAAAAAGACACACCGCCACTATGCCACTTTTATATCAGTGAATCTGACCCTATCCAGCATACGTTAGGCAGGAAAAGAAAGCAGAGCCAAAAACCAGAGAATAAAACTGCATGCTTCCTCTAAGATCACAAAACTTTGGTTGGAATAAAATGAATGCTCACTGCCAATAATATTTGGTGTTAAAAGATTTCAGGCAAGTCAAGGGGAGATGGATGAGAATATATTCACTCACCAAGCACTTTATTAGGAAAAACCAATAATACTGAATTTGTATAGGCTTCAATATTTTTTTCTCAAAACAGTCTAAATTCTTTGTGGAATGGATTCCACAAGATGCTGGATTTGAGATTGCAGTCCACGAGGACATAATTGCACTGCATCATTTCTGCAGATTTATCAGCCTGACATGACTTTTGCTTTGTGACATAGTGTATTATCTTGCTGGTAGAAGCCATTAACGGATGGTAAATTGTGGCCATGAAGGGATACACAGTCAGCAACAGTACACAGACTAGCTGTGCCATTCAAATGATGACGCTCGCCACAGATGTAAAAGACCATTTGAGTTACCATAGTCTTTCTGTCATCTCCAACCAGTCTGACCTCTGACCTCTCTCATCAACAAGGCATTTCTGTCACTCACTGGGTGTATTTGTGTGTGTGCGTGTGTGTCTGTGTGTGTGACACCATTCTGAGTAAATTCTAGAGACTGTTATGCATGAAAATCTCAGGAGATCAGCACTTTCAGAAATCCTCAAACAAACCCGTCTGGCACCAACAATAATTTCACAGTCAGATTCATTGAGATCACATTTTTCTACATTTTGATGTTTGGAGTGAAAATTAACTGAAGCTTCTGATCTGCATCTTCATGACACAATGTATTGTAATGCTGACACAGGATGGGATAACTGCAACAATAAGCAGGTTTTATTTGTGTTCCTAATAAAGTGTTATCTCAATAATATTACAAATTTTTCTCACTCATTCATGTTACTACCTCAAAAATTATTATACATGCTTCTACTATTATAATGTGAACAAGATGTGATAGCATTACTGCACATACGCAGTATAAACATGTACAAATGTAAACATGTATAACATCTTCATATGTTATATGTAGTAGGTTTAAATTCTAAGTTCCTATGTGAATTCCTGAAAAAAATTGTCACGCAAGTTAGTTTGACTACATTAATGTTAATGACATGATGGATTGTTTACCATAAGACCTTCATGTCAGATAGTGTAAAGCAAGTTCATCAGCTGAATGATGGGGAGTCAGCGTACATGTAAAGAAGTGTGATAGAAAAGATAGCACTGCAGCTAATTATCCCTTATTAGTGTGTATGTAAAGGTACTGCCAGGGGGTTTGAGAAAAATAGAGCCTGCGTTGACAGCTCACACACCGCCCGCTAGTCCCACAGCAGCCCCAACTCTTGTCAGACACCAGAGACTGACGTTTTCTACACACTCACACATGCACAAACACCCACCCACGCACACAAACGTATATTCATTACTGTGACTCTACTGCTGTCCAACAAAGTGAGATGTAACTAATCAATATGGTCCATTTTTCTGTAAAACTTTGAGATGGAAAAAGGTTGTAGCCTGTTGTATCCTTCAATTTTAAATCTTAGTGAATGAAAGCTCTAAAGAAAAAAAAGGACCCTATTGAGGCAGCAAATTAGGAATTTTGTTGGACAGGGTGAAAGAAAAGACAGCTATGAGGAGGACAGCATTGTTTTCATTTCTCATCACTTTGGCCATATTTATTTTCACAATGAAACTAGATTCATGCAAAAGGTCACTTCCTGTGTTTGACCACAAGGCAAAACTGGCCGAGCTACGTGCCTCGAGTCGTGTGTCTGTGTATGTGCCTGTGTATATGTGTGGGTGTGTGATTAGGAGGGGGAGTGTACAGTCAGTGTAGCATGATAAGAATGTTTCAGTGTGTTTGCAGAGTGTGTGTTAGGGAGATAATAATCCCAGCGGTCAACAGGAGTGAAGGGCCAGAGCTGCACTGACCAGCCCACCATCTGAGAGAGAAAAAGAGAGAGAGGGAAAGAGGGAGAGGAAGAGTGAGAGAGGGAGGTAGCCATGTGGTTAACACTTGCTCACTGAGAGGCGACTGGAGCACGGCCAACCTCTTCACACACAGGCTGACCACACAAGAGCCTCTCTTTCTCCCTCTGCCTCCCATCCTCCCTTCATCCCTTGTTACCTACCATTTCCTTCTCTCGCTTCCTCAGCTAGCTGCCTCCCATCCTCCTCCTCCCTGCACCTTCTTGCCTCTTTTGTCTCCTCCAAACTTGCCTATATCCCTCCCTTCTATTTTGTCACCTAAGTTTCCTCCCCTATGTCCCTCTATGACCCTAAACTGTCACTCCGTCCGCCTCTCCCATCACGTTTGTTTTTGATGAACATCTATCCTTCTGTCCCTCCACCCCAACTTTCCAAACATTTCCTTCCTGCCTTGCCGCTCTGTCTCTCCTCCCTGTCTCCATCTCCTCGTCCCTCCCTCCCTCCTTCCCTCCATGACTCACCCGTATAGGGATCCGTTCGGTTTCTGTCTCCTTCTGCGGATTACGGTACTTCTCATAAAATTCTCTCTTCTTCTTGCCCTCTTTATCATCTTTACGTTCCCTCTTTTCGGCAGGTTCGTCTGAGGGTTCAGTAGGAGAGGGCAGGGGTGAGGACTTTGCTGGCTTCTCCACTTCCAGGTAGTTCTCGTTGGGGTTGAGCACCATCACACCATAGCCCTCCTACAACAGAAAGGAAAAATAAGTGTGTATATGAGACGTACTATCATCTACATCAGATACTGCTCGAAATAACCCATTTCCATGATTTTTTTTAAAAATATTTATTGATTTAGATAAGATAAAACTATTTATCCTGACCTATCCTTATCCTATATTTTTTGTGACATTCAAAGCACTATGTACAACATATAAAATACAGTACAAGCTCTGTATTTTATATACAGTCATATAACTATTTATAAAAATGTAGTAACTATTGCACACTGAATATTTAAATTAAAACTTAAACACTGACCAAGCTGAGAAAAAAGCAAGAGCTGCAATATATATCTACAGGATATCAATAAAAATGTATCCTCAAGTGTGTTTGTGAGTGTGAGTGATTTTTGTTTTGATTTTTTTTTTTTTTTTTTTTTTTCGAAAAAAAACATATTTTGTCAAATCTTCTAGGAAAAGTTGATATAGCAAAATAATTTTGGCTCAAAATTAAAGTTCAAAATCAATGTTTAGAATTTATTAATACTTAAAACAAACAGACTCTGAGATGACGGAGAAAAAGATGTAAATGCAGACTGAAGGAAATGGCAGGGAAAGAGACAGAGGAGAGTGTCACTGCGGGGACCAATGTGAGAAGTAACTGGGGGATTGGAATTCAGCGACGGTGGTTTCAGTTGGTGAGTAGCATTTAGTGACTCCAAAGGCCATGTGTCACTTAATATCAAACCCAATCGATCTTACCATCACTCAACAAAGGAGTTAGCTGCAGCTGAATACGCATCTGTGTGTATGTGCATGTGTTTGTGTGTATGTGACGTGAAAACTGAAACTTCTACAGACAGAGCTAAAGATTAGTGAAATTAATATATATATATATATATATATATATATATATATATATATATATATATATATATATATATATATATATAGAGAGAGAGATAGATAGATAGATAGATAGATAGATAGATAGATAAATATAGATAGGGATATAGATATAGATATATAGATAGTGTTCACATGAAAACAATTTTTTTAAATCAATTTTAAACAGTAATATCAGTCAGTGCAATTTTTTCAAACAAAGTGTTAAAAAGAGAAAACGTGTCAGAGTGCAGTCGTAACAAGAGGGAATGTTAGAAGGGAAATGTATTGTAGAGAAACGGAAGTTTTTTTGGAGCCTTCGGTGACTCTTCAACTTTGAAGCCATTTTAATTAACTGTGTTTATTGTCCAAAGCACTCTGAAACTAAAGCAGGAAATGGATGGATTCCTGTTTCGCTTAAGAAATGCTTTTCACACACAACCCCCCAAACTTTCGGGTATACGCCTGTGCAAACACACACATTGCACAAAAGACACACGCAAAGGAGAACGGAAGATATCAGTGGTGACAAAAAGACCTTTAGGAGATGTGAGAGAGAGTTAAGAGAGGCAGTGTCGCTCAGCTTCCACTGCAAATCGCCATCTCACACACTGTCTTCTCAAGGCAGCACGTCTCCTCTTCTTTAATAAGTGTTAACACAATGTGCTTGTCTTCCGTTGACACAGCATGTGTGCGTGTCCCTCCTGTGGCCATCGACATCAAACCTGCCACACACCCCTTCCCTTAGCACCTGCCGTGTGTTGACAACAGCAAAATGACACTTTCTCACTTGTTCAGATTATAAAATTAGTCTGATTCTCACTCCCTTTCAAATTCAGACGAGGCTGCATTTCCCCCGTTTGACATATTTGCAGTATAAAAACTTGATGATATAGATTTTATCAACCAAAGAAACCATTTTTAATTGAAGAGAAATTTGATCTAAAAAAGTGTCCATTATCATATATTATTTACAACATTTCTAAGTGTATGTTTGAAAAAATATTATTATTATTAACTATTTGAACTATTATAGATTTTAAATGCAAATGAAATTTCAGCAAGTGTTTCTCTCTCATTTCAGCTTTTAATCATATTCTCATAAAGAATAAAGTTATTTTTAACTTCAGGACACAGCAAATCTAATTGTAATTTAGTAAGCAATTTATGACATGAAAAAACCTACATGTCCATGTAATAATATGTATACAAATTCTGAGGAAATTATGAAACTTGGATTTTTATTAGTCTGAGTTTATATGTGTGTATACATAGTAGAACAAGTGGCGCTGAAGAGGTAATGGATGGGGATCTATTAGGGAGACTTAATTCAGCCGTCAGACATCACAGGGACATTTGCACGCAAATACAGAAGTTCAGAGACACAAGCCCACATTCAGACAGATGGATCACTGGATAAAAAAGAAAAAAGAGCAAATGACGGAAGGAGAGAAAGGGAGAGAGGGACAGAGGGAGAGAAGGAGAGAGAGAGGGGGAGAGGGAGACAAAGAGGGGAAAAGAGTGAGAAACAAAGAGGAGAGGTATAGATAAATAATATGACAGACAGACAGAGAAGGAAGGAGCAACAGAGAGATGTAGTCTAACCACATCCACACCAGCTTTGTGCCACTGCCCACTGGTGGCAGCCTGATAAAATAACTGACAAAACCAGTTCAGTGTATGACAAAAACATATTAAAGGAGATCAAAGTTGGAATTAAAAACGATCCAATTCAGAATTGTAAATTAAAATCTGGAAGAAAAAAAAAATATATATATATATATATATATATATATATATATATATATATAACAAACATAAAATGAGAAGTCCACTGCACCTGACAGTGAATTGGAGGAAAGAATGGCAGAAAAAAAAACATGAAAAGCCTCTTCTATTTCAACACCATCACATCACTTTGTGTGCATTTCTCCTTTTCCCTAATCCTGGTTCACAAGGCCAAAAGTTAATGGTTCAGCAACACTGGTCTCCGTGTTCTGATGCTAACCCTAAGTGGCCTACAACCATATTTAGTCTTTAGTGCTCTTACCCCAACCATTACTGGTTAATAACCCTTCCTGGCCTTAAGCATACTAATGGTAACCTCAAGTGGCCCAATTCCTAGCCTTTAGCATCCTTATGCTAACCTTGAGTGGCCTATAGCCTATGGCCTTTCCTTTGGATAGGCTAACACACCTAACCAAGCTAACAGAGCTAACCTTTTCAGCTGGCCAGTCACCCGGAAGGACATTGCTGTAAAAGAGACTGGTGTCATTGGCATACTTAGTCTAGAGGAGAACAGTTGTCGGTTTCACCTCTGTCGGAAACAATCATTTACTTGAACACTAAGAGGTCTTTGCTGGTGTCAGGACAACACTGCTCTCTCTGTCCAATCACTTCCTCTACTTATTCTTCTCCCCATCAACCAAACTGAGCCATGAGCCTACTGTTGGTGAATGGGGCACAACAAGGAGAGAAGCAATTTGTTTTCACAATTGTCAATGTTTACCTAAAATTGAAATTAGTTTATTTAATAAAAGTGATTCTATTTTTTTAAGTTAAAAAAAGAAATATTATAACTTGCTGCTGTGATTGTAAATATCAAAATTATCTACATACACAAAATACGATATTCAAAACAAACAGCACAATGTTGTTGCTTTCCAAAATCCCACAGAACTAACTTCTCCCACAGAGCTCATGTTCTTCATCCTTGTCTTTGTGTTGTTTGGTGACAGCTAAATCTTTCTGCCATACACCCTTTTTCAAGTTAGGTCATTTGGTCTTTGTGCTTCTTGCTAACTGTTAAGTCTCTCCCACACACACAGACTGGATACACCTGCTAAATCTGATCTTTGTGTTGTGATGTGCTGTCAAAGTGTGAATCTTACACAAATGCACACTGCAAACCTTGGGTCACCCAGCTTTTTATGCTACTAAATCTCTCTCACACACATTGCTAACACTGGGTCACTTGCCTTTGTCCTATACACACACACAGTCTCACATAAAGCAGACACACATGGTCCTCTAGCGTTGGGTCAGTCTTGTCTTTCTGCTGTAGTATGCGGGCTAATTCTCTTCCCATGCCCTGTGAGTGCCCCTGTGCCACCACCACACTGAGTCCCTGCCCTGGGGCCAGCGGTCAAGAGGGTCGTCCCGACCCTTCTAGGGAGGGGGGATGCCGACCCCCATCACCCTGCTCCGGACGCTCCTTAGCGCTCCTTTGTCGGCTTGTCCTGAACCAGATAGCACAACAAAGGTTGCTGCTGCTACGGAAACCAAGGCTTGTCTCATCGTTGAGATGAAACCCTTCCTCCTTCAGCGCCACATGCTGGATCGTGAAGCCCTGAAAAACCAAATCACTTCAAACACCTCGAACACTTCACAAGGTACTGAAAAAAATCAATAGAGAAAGATGTATGCTATAAACTGTTATATAAATATCATGATATTTTATCTATATATCATTTGTGATTTGTTATTATGAAAACAGATTTTGTTGTCTTAAAACCATTTATGATGAATATGTGCCCTCTTGAATATAGCTGAATTAGAAACTGTTTGATACTAGAAGTTTGATGGTAATGGACCATTATTCTCTCTTCCAATTGCATCATTTGATAAGACGGTGGATAACGTGTGTGTGTGTGTGTGTGTGTGTGTGTGTCCCTGTGTGTGTCTACACAAGTGTGAGGAAGAGTAAATAAGATGTCCCTTTAAGACAGCAGCGCCTCTATTTTTCCAGTGGCGTTGTAATGAAATGAAATGTGTCTAATGTGCGGGAGCAGGGAGAGAGGCAGCCGGAGTGAGAGGGTGTTTCATCTGTGCGTGTGGAGCTCAGCGAAGCTTTGATGTGAGAGCTCTCATGTAGCGAGCAGGGCTTTGGGCACAGGGAAAAGGACAGCACTTGACAGGTACAAAGCATGGCTGATAGCGGTCACGGGTGCATGCAGTGAGGAAAGTGGATGGTATGGTTGCGTGAATTTGAGGTTGTATGTGTGGCCGTTTGCTGAATAGAAGCATATAAATGCTCTCCTTCACGTTACACTTGTATTTTAATGCAGTTGTGTATCCACGTGCATGAATCGCACATCTCAAGAATCAGTGTGCAGTCTATAGGTGTCCATTAAAATTGGCACTTGGGCAGTTGACGTTATTAGTTTTCTGTAAGGATCAGAGCAAGCAGTGCTCCATTCTCTCAACAGCGCTGGCTCCACTTCCTTGTTTCAAAAATACGCAGCTCCCGATTTGCTACTCAGGCTTGACTGACAAGGAGGAAAGGGTCACCCAGCATGGCATACCCAATAAGCGGAGGAGGAGGGGAGGGATGTCTGCAGGCTACAGTCGGGTTGGAGATCTGAACGAGGCAACAATGGCTAACTGAGAAGAAAGGCTAAGTTAGAAAATCAGCCCAAGCGAGGCATCTGCGCCACAATTAGTTACGTTTTCACTTACTAGCGAATACAAATACAAAAACTGTTCACAGAGAAATAGAAAAGGCAGAGGTATAGAGGAGGTAAAGAGGTATGAAGGAGCTGAGAAGGAAGGTAAATACTGTAACAACAAGTACACTCTCACTCTCCCTCGCTGTCAGGGCCACCCTGTTCCGCGTGACCTTGTCTGTCTCAGTCTCTACATGAGCTTTTTTTTGCATGCAGGGCCCCTTTATCCATCCGATCCCCCTTTTTTCTCTCTTTCTCTCACTCTTTTTTCCCACTCCTCCTCTCCCTGAAGCTGACATACCACACAGATCGCACAGTGCTGTCAGATTAAGTCACGGTGCCCCCTTTCTCATTTTAACACAGCACCAGTCTGAGACCCCCCATACCCACCAAGTACAGAGCTATGTTTCTCTGAGAGCAGAAGGGTGGAACAGTACTTACTGTACCACAGGGGCTATGAAAAGACATGTGTGGATCTTAGGGATGATGTGAGAGGGGATGAGATGGGATTGTCATGAGCTTGTCAGCTCCAAATCAATCATCCTCTTGATAACTAGGGATACCCAGGGGGCCATGCAAGTGCTTCCAGAAAAGATCTAAATGTTACTAAATATTATTATCTTACATCTCATAAAAAGACAGCAAAATGCTCAGGTTGTTATAGAAAACTAACTTGATAACAAGCTAAAATTACAACATAGGACGGCACTGAAGACATGGGAGTGAAATAAGTGGCATAAATCCCAATACTTACATGGCACAGATGTGGTGAATTTTTAAATTTTTTTTAAATCCTCTACTTAACTTCACATCTCTGTGTGTTAAAGCAATCAATTGAATAGCCAACACAAATATTTACAGAGGAAAAGTCAGACAAACTGGAGCTTCATCTCCTTCATCTCTCCATCTGCCCTCTGAGTTAATTTTGAACAAATCACCCACCACATGGGTTTCTCCTCTCATAAAGAGTACACATTTAATTACGTTTCTTTAAATTCAACTTTTCACTTCAAGTTCAAAGACTATATTAGGTGTTCGCTCCCACTAATGTAGTCATACAGTAATTTGGTCAAAGTAAATAAGACTGTGGTAATGATTATCTTTTTCTTGATCTTAATGAGCACAAATAGTTTAGGTCAGAATAAGAGACTAACCTTTGGAGCTAGTCAAGTAGTTGTATCTGTAATAAGCAGCAGAGTTTTTAACCTTGGCATGGATGTCTGGGCTCATTTGGATATTGTTTATATGTGGAGCTGAATATTTATAAATTAGTTCAAAGTGGAGCAGTGGGGTGGAGGAAGTGGAGAGAATAGCACAGCTTCTGATCCCTGATGTCTCAGCTTCTTTTCATGCTCACATTTACATTTCTTTCTCTCCGTTTCACTTTCTATTTCTCTCTTCCTGTCTCGCTCCTCCCGACCTGTCTATTTTCAGAACCTTAGTGAAAGGATAGACCTATAAAAACATTGACACAAACACTGTTGAGTAACCTGCTCTGTGCAATGCCAAAGTTAGTTTATGTGTCAATTATTTACCGTACGTAATCCCTGTGAATCTGTGATTTTGTTCAACCACTATTTATGCTCAACGGTTGATCAAGCAAGCAACTGTCTGGACAGACACTGCCACGTAAACACACACATGACACTGACACACGCACTAGAGTTCGGAGGCCTGCTTCATCTGCTCTCAGCACGACACACTCAGAGGGAGGCGCAGGGGTTGAGGGGTGGGGGTTGCTAGATTGGGGGTGGATGTGGCATTAATCACCGTCCAGGTGGAAATTGTCAGAGCTATCGATTCTGCAAGTAAATGTTACACAAGTCATTTGTCAACTTTTTTTTTTCTTTTTTTTTTTTTTTTTACAGAAGACCTGCATGTCATTCGCAAAGACACAGCAGTGAATGTAAACTCACAGACATCGGGATTTTAGAGCCGTCTGACCATGTGTGTGTTCTGCTCCACAGCAATTTATGAGTCATGTCTCAGCCAGCAGTGTTGCTTCGACAGATCATCAAATCAGTTGCATAACAAATTAACAATTTTTCCAGTGTGCCTTTAATATTACAGTACACTAACACTAACATGTGCTTGCCACATACACAACATACAGTGAGCAGGAAGTCCTCAGCCCACAGAGGGAAAGCTATGGGGAAATAAATACAGGAGGCTTATTCTGACACCGTTAGCATTTTGATTTATATATTCTATATTGTCTCCCCTAAGCATACACATGTATTTTTAATGAGGGCACAGAGAGATATAGATCATGGAATGATAGGTGCCTCCCTGCCCTCCTGCCTAACTATTTAATGTATAAATCAGGGGAAGAGGAGAGCAGAGAGGGGGAGAGGCAGAGAAGCTACAAAAAGGAGGAAGACAGGAGGAGTGGAGACGTCCCAAGAGCAACCCTGTCCTGAAGGCCACTAATAACTGCATAGAAGGAAGGAAGACAAAGCCTGAGCCGAATTGGCTATAGGAAGGAAGGAACACGACGGAAAATGAAGAGGATGATTATAAAGATGATGGTTACAAAAAATTTGGCAGCTATTCAAAATTTAATTTTTGAACAATGAACAGAAACAAGGCCTGTGAAATAAGGGTGAAATTTCCATCTCTGATAATCATGACGGTAACAATGACACTAGATGACAGCCAAAAGTGACTATGGCTTTCAGTTTGACTGAAGCTTAAGAGAAATTCCACCACCATGTGAATTTTTAAAGAGTGCTGTCGATGAATGTTTCTACTTCACCATCTGGACAGGTAGTTAGTGCGTTAACACACATGAACACACACACGGTGGGTGTGAGACGCATGGCCATATGTACAGACTGAGCCTACTGGGGTCAATGGTAGGACACATCTAAACATTGTAGACACATGAACACATGTATGCATGCATGTGAATGCACAGACCTCAGCACATACCCATTACCATCGTAAAATAATACATGAGCACATGTGTGCGTGCCACAGTAAATTACTGAGAAAAAAAAAATTACAGTACATCTGTCTGGTAAAATAGAAATGGCTTCAAATTACAACTTACTAGATTTATTAGATAGATTCACATTTTAATAGTTAATAGCTGTGTTGTTGAATGTGCCATTTAATGCATATTTTGCAAATAATGAGATAATTTATTGTGGGAATAAATCAGTATTTTTAATTCTAAATTTCAGATTTTGGTCAGAGTTGTGTTGGAAAAAATGCAGGTGTGCTGTGCTGAGTGTCATCTAATCGGCACAGTGTGAATAATGAGACTAGGCTGTTGCGCCAAGGGTATTAATCTTACTGAACATCACAGAACCACTGTGACCTCTATACGCCAAAGGTCAAAGAGGAATCCATTCACCCCTGCCCTGTTATTGTGACCTAGGAGGAAGAGCCACAGAGGGAACTGGTGGTCCTGCCAATGTTACTGACTGTTGCTATGTGAGGTGTGCCTGTGTGTGTGTGTGTGTGTGTGTGTGTGTGTGTGTGTGTGTGATATTTAATGTAAAGTGTGACCTTTCATGGAATGGAATTTGCTATCTTTTATGTGTAAAATATTCATTTCTATCTTCTGTGGTATTCGTATACTGTGGGAGAGTAACGGGCAACTATCATGAAATCGGCAATAAATCTAAAGGCCACAATATTAGCACACAGACACAAAACCACAATGACGCAGACAACACACACTCCAACAGACCAAGAGCCTGACCTCCTTCTAAGTGGAGCTGCACCACAGGTCCATGAGTCACAGGAGGTCGCCACAGCCAATCACAAGCTGTGTTTGAAGTGTGAAGGGTAAACACTACGGCTGCTCTGTCTTGCCATTTATTCTGCTTACTTTCACAGGATGTAACCTGCAGAAGAAGTGGTGTAGAATAAAGTGTATCTGTCTGTGTGTATGCATGTATGTATGTCTATGTGTTCTAGCACATTTTCCATAGTGTCATTACCACATGGCCAGGTTTATGCTTCACAGCACACACATGGAGCTACGCATGTATGTTGGAATCCCCTTCATCCTCTCGCCATAAGGCCAAATACACATGGAGAAATCCATACTGTGGCAACTGAGGAAACCATGCATGGAGCAATAGACATTTTCCTATTAACCCAATGTAGCCTTCAAAAATGGTTGAAAGCAATTAACCATGGAGAGCGGCTGTAAAACACATCCTCTCTCTCTTCAGCTCTCTCACACACACAGAGGCCAACCCCCTCAACCCCACAGCCGCCACATACCTCACTAGAAGCTCTTTCAAATCTACTACTTTTTTTTAAGACCACCTGTTGTCTATTATTTTTACATACTGCTTTTCTCATAAATCATAACACTGGGTAATTAATCAAGCTGTCAAATCAGGGACCGGAGGTCACCTGGAGAGGTCGGAGGTGGTTGCAGGGCCGATGGAGGTCAGGGTCACACCGCATTCCTCATTATCAAGTTGGGATGGGAGAGGGGCCAGGCAAACAAAAGCGAAAGCAGATGGGGGGGTTCTGATGAAAAAGAGGGCTAGAGAGACAGGGAGAGAGGGAGAAGGAGAAATTGACAAAGAAAAGTGAAAGAAGCTGTCAGCTGCCTACAGATGAAGACAGGGGAGGTGATTCTGAGAAGGGAGACATCACATAAAGAGGTGAAAAAAAGGGAAGAGAAAAGAGAAAGGGGCATGAAAAAAGAACAAAAGAAATCTACAAGATGTTTCTTCTGTATAGACCTGAAATTGGCTGCAGAAAGCAGAAAGAAAAAGGGGTAGGATGGCATGGTTTCTTCGGTGAGAAAATAGGGAATCAGCTGTGGAAGTATGATTATTATCTCGCTCTGTTTCCTAGCTTGTGTGTGTGCGTGTGTGTGTGTATGTGTGTGTGATGAGAAAGACTGATATCTCTCTCAGAGGAGTGTGTATCAGTGTCTCAGTGGGTTAAGAGCCAGTTCAGAGACAGGACCATGGACCTGGAGTGGCATGTCACCGACTCCACAATACACATTGATGATTAGATCACACAGATTAGACTGAGACATATACACACAGATATATATATATATATATATATATATATATATATATATATATACTGACACAAAATTTTAACTTCAGCCTATTATTGCATATATTGAAGTTTTTTTTGTGTGTGTTACTATGCCTTTGTAAGAATAATAAGGATGTTGTGAGTGGCAAAATGTGTTGACAATCAATTAAAATGAATTATCTCATTAAGTTGAGAGTAAGTAGGTTATGTGAAGTTGTGGGTGCAAAATCAACAAGATTATAAAAAAAAAACAAGAGGAAGATGCTCAGTAGGCTGCATGAAAGCACTGGGACAGGCGGCTGGAGTGACGGGGAGAGGAAAAGATTAAAAAAAGAACAATTTAAAAAGTGCAAATGCCGCGGAACTCCATGCGCTATGTTTGCGTCCCCCTCCCCTGCATAGAAGCATGAATTCTCAGGCGTGGCTCGCTCTATCAAAAACATCACTCTTGAATGAGGCGCCGACCATTGCGCAAAATTAGCTGTCACCCTTTCCTCAAAATCTTTGTTAATCTTGTTTCCAGTGTTTGCGGATTTATCAGCACATGCATCAATGTCAGCTCCTTGGTTACTGAGCCGCACTACTTGGGAGAAGATATAATTAAAAATGTTTGGGGCGTGGGGGGCAGGAGGGGAGGGCTGCTGAGGAGCGGGTGTGCTAGGAAAGATGGGGTGGGGGGGGTGTGTGCTGTCTGGGAGGAGGAAGGTGAAGTCTTCCCCTCGTCTCGTAGTTTCCCCAGGGAGCCTGTGGAACACAGAGCCAGTGATAACACACAAGCGAGCTGGGCCGCCTCTCTCCTCGTCTCTTGCTCACTCTGGTATCACACGGGTCAGCATGCACTTGCTGCTATCTCTTAAATAATGCTAGTTCCAATGATCTGGCCATGGTCGGGAAGCTGGTCTCACTGTTAACAGTCACTTGACACAGAGGAAAACAACAGCCAAATGCATCTATCTAGCGATACCACTGCCTTATCAACAATTCTCTGCACAACAAACCTATCCAGGGTTTCACATATGGCTGTCATGGCTGGAGGGAGGATGAGCAGAAAAACAATCATACAGTATATAACATGCATCATTTTAAGGAGAGAAGTGGTGACATATTTAGAACAATTAAAATTCTGTGAGTATGTAAACTCACTAACTTTGCATGTTCACCGACTTAAACTGAAATACTTTGACATCTGTAGGGACAGTGATGAATTACACTGTGGCACCACAGCTTGATCCCTGATAAGTTTCCAGCACATCTCTTATTATCATGTGGCTTTTCAAAAAATATTACTTGCCCATCCAGCTCGTATCAAGGGACAAGGGACATCATGCATTAGAAATTCACAGTTCAAGTCCTCCCTGCAACTCACAGATACGCACACACACACGGCCCTCTGGGAGTGCGGTTGTGATGCTGAGACATCCCGAAGAGCCGTGCCACAGTACCAGCAGGTTTCAGGTCTGTGCGGACAGAACTCTGGCCACAGACATGACAGCTCAAGAGACAGCTCGGGAGGATGACAGACACATGTTTAAAACATTGGGCATAAATGCAAACCCCTTATGAGATGACACCTACCATAGCAGCCTTCTGTATTTCTCCCAAAAGATTGGGGAGTCAAAGAATGCGACAACTGTGCGGCCCTGTGTGTGAATATCTATTACAGGTATTGGGAAAAAGAACACAGGGAAAACTCTGTGTGTGTGTGTGTGTGGCCACACATAGGTGTTCACATAGTTCACATATGGTCAAGCTAGCAAGAAGAGGTTAGCTGACAGTTAAGTAAAGGATTTCTTCCCACATTATGGTGAGGGCTGCTATGAAAGTCCAGCCTGAAGTTTTCTTACAAGTCTTGGAGACATGAACACAGCTAGCCCATGGCAGAGGACTGGGGAATGAAAGGAAAAGTGCACAGTTATGTGGCCCAAACCTTAACCTCACACCATGCCTGATACAACATGTCAGCACTGAGAGCAGAGCTTTTTATCTATGCTCACATATTCTCTTCTTCTCTTCTCCTCCAGCTCTTCGTCCTCCCTCCTTTTCTTCTCCATCTAGACCTTTAAGTGCGGTCTGGCAGGTTTGGCTGGGAGGTCGCGTATTCCCCCTCTTCATTAGTGAGAAAATGGACTCTGGTAAACGCTTGTTAAAGCCCTTACCTACACTCCCCCAGTTAATGGGAGTGATCCATTTGTGTCCGTTTCTGCCTGACAAGGCTTTACTGGAAGATTAATAGTGCGGTGTCAGGCCACGGCCACCCTCTGTCCCGTTCTCATTTCCTTTCTTCTGGGATGCACACATGCAATAATGGAGCCCCGTCTTTTGTTGTAACACCATGATTAGCCAGGGAGAAAAAAGCACAGGAATGACAGAATGAGAGAAAGAATGGAGGAGACAAGGAGAAAACAAAAGGAACACAGGAGAAACTCTTTCCTTGATGGTGTGGTACAAGTGTAGGTTTTAAGGTTGTGAATTACAGGCACTTGACAATGGCAGAGTGATATTATTAATCAATGCCCATATGAGGTGAAGAGAGATATAATGAATCACTTATGGATATTTCCTGTGTTTTTAAGGCTTTATCTCGGCCTGATCCAGAGAGAGGTCTTAAGAAGAGTTGACGATGGAATGTATGACGGAAAGAGACAGAAAAAGGGGACGCCATGGGAGAAATAATGGAGACAGAAAAAAGACTAAGAGAGAGAGAGTGAGAGAAAGGAGGGGAGAAGTCCTTAAAAGGCCACCCAGGGTTCCGTCTATCACCCAGGCCCCCCCAGCAATCCCTCTTCCTTTCTAGGATGACACTGTCAAGGGCTCTGTCCCTTCACTGGGTGAACAGGATAATCGCTCTTAATAATTATACAGACATTCCCTGGAAGTCCATCCTGTCCAGGAAGAGCAATTCTTCATACGAGGAGTCCCATGGTGTCACAGGTCTGGAAATGTGCCATATAAATGTAGAACTAAAATCTAGGAAGAATACTTGATTTTGTTTTGTCTTTTTATCTCTCTGTGTCTTTTTCTCTACGGTGATTTCTCTGATGGGCAGAACAACAATCTGGTAAACACACACACACACACACATACAGGCGACCTGCATCGCAACCCCCTTCTCACCACATCACAGTCACTGCCAACGGAGAGCAGGGTGTTTCTGTGTTTCTCAAAGCAGAGTATGGGGGATTGGGGCTGGTGGTGTCTCATTAAATTCTTGGGATTGTCTAATTGTCTTTCGTGGACCTCCGAGAGACTAGTACATTATACTCATTGCAATTAACTAAACAAAAGAGCCAAACCGCCCAAGCACTGGGGACAGGGCTGGCTAGGGGGAGCAAGCTGTCCAGCCGGGACCAGCACAACAAAACACAAACACACACACCAGAAGAGAGTGCGGAGAAACACTAAAGAACAAGAGAAAAGATATGAAGGAGAGTAAAAAAATTAAGGAGGAATAAAAAGGGAGGGGAATGAGCAAGGCTTCAGACAGATCTTGGGATTGGCCAGATGTCAGAGTCGGGTGGGAGGTTGGGGTGAGATGGGGTAAGGCGAAAGAGGAGGAGGGTGTCTGTGCTCATTTGAGACGCACCTTTGTGCTGGACCTGTCTTGTTTACTGCACTACAGCTTAGCAGTGCGAGGGTCCTATTCAGGGTCCAGGCCTTTCAGAAGGTACTGAAGGAGCCCTTAAGCCCACTTAACTACCATTTTCACACACTCTGCCTGCTCTCCTCTTTGTCCTTGCCTCCATTACATCAAACGCAGGAACAAAGGCGGGGAACAGAAACTGGGGCTGGCAGAATGGCGCCCATCACAAATATTAATTTGAAAAGGTGTTGGAGAGTAGAATCTACTTTTATGCACAAGGACAACTTGGGATTTTTTTCTCTACCTTGTGGGGGGGCTCTTTGGGGGCCGCAATGAGCTTGGTTTTCAGGCTAAAGGGGAGGCTGAGGACTTCCAGCACAATTATCCAAGAATAAGGGGCTTGAGACGTGGCACACTGCTAAAGACTGAGCACACACAAGCATGGACACATGCACGCGCATTGCCTATTAAATGAGCTCAAAACATCAGGCCTCATTCACTTGCCAAAGCTATTAGGCAGAGCAACAAACTCAAAGAACACACACACACACCAGTAGCTCATGTGACTGCATATAAAAACTGAGAAGCAACCTACTAGTCCTCTCCAGAAAAAATATACATAATATAAGCCATTTAAAAAAAAGAAAAACAAAAAAGAACATATAAATGAAAAATGGTGGCATATGAAAAAATTACAAACATCAGATATAATGAGATGTCTGTAACAGCAGTTCCACTCATACACACTTGATTGAAGCATATTTGCTGGCAGGTAAATCAGTTTGTAAAATTGACCTTGAACTGACTGGTGGAAACAAGAGGTAAACCACAGTCCACCACTCTTATTACTATTAGCTCAGAGACACAAAAAAAGCTGCACACACATTCACACAGGTGCAAAGCGCGTGCTTTTTCTGTGGAATGCTGTTGTAGTCACATCACATGAGAAAGTGGGGTGAAAAGTTTATGCTGCCATGACCCATCTAAAAAAAAAAAAAAAAAAAAAAAAAAAAAAGAAATTGTCCATGCCTGTTTCTGATGTCGTCCCATGTGCATAATCACATCGACACACACACACACACTTGCATAATTGTAACACACACTTCCCCAGTTCAGGGGAGTCACGACCAGAGTAGTGTGGTATGCTGAAAAGCCCATCCTGTGTGTATAGATGGCACATTGCTCTAATCTGCAGGATACAAGCTCTGCAGTCCCGCCCCCACCTCGATCTCAGTCTGCCTGCACTCCAGGTCTCACTGCTTGTCAAACCAAACCCTTGCCTGACCCGGCCCTGGCTCTCAGCAGGCTGGCTCTAACCCAGCTACTCTGGCTGACCCTGCAAACATGTGGTCAACTTGGGCATGGCAGATCCTCAGTTCTCCCAGGTGTAGGGTGGGAACAGGTGGATGGAAAAATATAACAAGAGGGATGAGGAGAAATAGGACATGGGGCTGGCTCAATACCTAACTTTTCTTCAAAAAATAGATGCGTTAGTGTTGTGCAAAAATGAATGCAAATAATAAATAAGTAAGCTGCAACATCTCCTCGTACTGTATTGGGTTCAAATATGTATATTACAAGGTTCTATGCTCTCTGCTTGGTGCCACAGTGGAAGGTAGGAAGCTGCTGTGTGTGTTTATGCATATGTGCTTACAATTACCAGCATGTGTGCAAGCATAGGACCTATCCACTCACCCACATAGGTACTCCTGAGAGGGAGGGAATTCAAAAGGGGGAGTGCCCATTTTGATCTCTGACAGAACTGCCACTGCCAGAATCAAACCCCTGCTCAGTGGGGTGGCAGGCAGGCAAGGCAAAGCCACTTGATGGGGGGAGGGACACTCCATTCACCCATGCACCACCCCCCTTCACAAAAACATACACACTTACAATTACTCATAATCTCCTTATGATGCAGACCTACGGTGGGTTTGCTTACACCAGCGCAGGGAGAAAAAGACACAAGTGCAGGAGCGAAACCAAAAGGCAGAAAGGACGGTCTCCAGGTGTCCAGTAATAGCCGTGACTGAAACAGTTTTTTTTTGTGTGTTATTTTCATCTGACACATGCTGAGGCTTGAGCATTTCACACAACTGCTTTGCTTACAAGTTTCAAGGAAAATAAAGAGAGAATAAAGACAGGGTGGATAAGGCAGGAAAATAACTGTTGAATCTAATGCATTCATAAGAATACTGCATGAGGAGTAGAACAAAAAAAGATTATACATACATATATATATATATATATATATATATATATATATATATATATATATACTCTACTGTGTAATATACACTAGATAATAATAAAGAAAACATTCATTGTTATACTGCTGAAGATAACTGGATAATCAGCTAAAGTTACCATATCAAATAGCACAAAAAGAAATTGTTAATTCATTTTCATTGACACAACAATTGACAAGTTATCATTCCTTTTTGCTCTACTCTATTGATTCTACATTGTTCAGTAAGAGAAAAAAGGTGGGAGTTATGGATGGTTATGACTAAAAGATACAGTAGGACCATAAACAGTAAAATCAGAAATGATATAGTCGACAATGTTAAATTTATCATCAGTCTTTGTTGTTAATGTGGAAATTAAATCCATGTCCATCAACTTCAACTAACTACTAACTAACTACAGGAAATTTAAGCACAAGTCATCATTTATAAACAAGTCTTTTTAAATGGTCATTAAGACAGTGAAAAAGCAGAATAAAAGAAATATGCATCTGTAAAATGAAAAGTTCATTTCCACTAAAAGTGAGTAATGACAAAAAGAAGAGAATACAGGCGAGTATAACTGTTGCTGAAAATCAGAGTCTCTTTCAGAGGAGGTGCTGCTTAGCTTAAGGACAATAAAAGATAGATGAGAAAGGAGGAAGAGCAGCGTGTGTATATGAGTTTGTGTGTCAGATGCAGGTTATAGAACAAGAAGATGTAAAAAGACAAGAAGAAAGTCTGTGCGTTGATACCACCACAGTAGTGAGTCTCCGGGGAGGAGTGGTGGGTGTTTCGATGACAAAGCCGTCTATTTTCATAGGCTCTCTGTGCCTGATCTCCCTCTAGTCCTTCAGAGCCATGGCCTTGATCTGGGCAAACAGTGTGTGTGTGTGTGTGTATGTGTGTCTGTGCATACATGTGAGTGTATGTGTGTCTGCATTTATCCGCTCACATCATTTCCAAGTTGATGCTACTGAGTCACAGCTGGCATGCGCTGATACAATATCTTATCCATCCATTCTTTCATAGACCATACACCGGACCCAGAGGAATGAATAGCCACTTCGATGCTAACAAGTGCTAACACCGGTGCATTTTAGCATTTAAGCACGTAGCACCTCCGGGGGGTGATGAGAGAAGAGTCTGTAGAAATGGAGAGATAGCCTGGAGGGAGATCAAGAGAAGGGATATAACAGAAGATGAATGACAAAAACAGTGTAATAGTGGGAGCTGATGATGGCCATAAAGGTAGAAAAAATCAGTTAAAAACCTGATAAACCTGATATGATGAAATCAAAATATGGAAATAAATAGACAGATAGACAGATAGACAGATAGACAGATAGACAGATAGATAGATAGATAGATAGATAGATAGATAGATAGATAGATAGATAGATAGATAGATAGATAGACAGACAGACAACCACACAGCATCCAATTAAAGCAGAGGAAGAGAGGGGAGAGAGGGAGAAAGTGTTGATCTAGCCTGACAGTATACTGCCACCTATCTGTCTGATCTGGTACAACACTCCCTGCTCTTCACACATCTGTCCCTGGCTCTGTGGCTCAAGTTTCAGATTATTCAGTAAAACACAACCATAAGAAAGTTAAGATCTAAGGCAGGGAAATGATGAAAGCCCTAAAGAGATTACACACAGACAGTGACAGTTTTAGAGAGAGAAGATAGAGAGATAGCGAGAGGAAAAAAGAGGAAAACCAGGTCTGCTGTATCAAAAGGTAGCATAGCAGCCTGGAGCAAACGTCTGCTCACCCGCTTGCCTAACCTGACCGCACCTCTTTCTCTCTCTAGCCCTCCCCACCACCACACACATTACAAACTGCCAAATGCACACAAAAGCAAATTTAATTTTTTTTTTCATTTAATTAAAATCAGCCCAAAACTCAATTGCAAGCATGGATCTGAGAAGACATAAAAGTGTACTAAATTTCCCCCCCATCTCCACCCCCTAAGCATCAATCCGGTTTAGGAATTCCCCGGCTGGTGAACAGGGATGGCTGCTAGGCCGGGCTACCACCAGCCTTGGTTCAAATGCAGGTTTCAGTTCATCCACAGTTCACGCATACTCTCATCTTTTTGAAGCAGCATCCCATCAGCTCAGGATCATGATTATTCAGGACAGAGAAGAGAAGCGTGGCGTGCCATCAATATAACATCTGCCCTTCTCCCTCCCTCCCTCCCTGTCTCTCTTTTTTTCTTTTACACGCACGCACACACACACAAAACTCCCTTAGAGAGTTGGCGCTGCAGAATTTAAACCCATATTCTGACCCTATGTGTAGATCCATGCCAAGTAATCATTCGCCTATCACCCTCATTTTGCTGCGCTGCCATGGCTACAAATAAACGTGCTGCTCTAAGCTTTGAACCTTTAACCATCGAATTTGACTAACTTTGTGGGGTTAGTCAAATGTGCCACATCTGTGTAAGTGATTTATGTGTTATTAACTCCTAGACATAAAACAGACAAACATAAGCATGGGAAAAGACATCCCTTGCCCCAAGAAATACTTAAGGGCTTACACTTAAAATCATCTGGGTTAATCAGGTTAGTGCATGTGTGCATACACCCACATACATATGCATACACTCACATAGAGGGGTAAATATGGATTGTAATACATTACATTCTAACAGCTATCAGACAGTATTTATAACAACCTCTAAATCATTATAGAAATCATGACTCTTCAGTGTTTCACTTACAAGTTTTACAAACAAAACAAAACACACAGCACTGGCCCCTCTAATAGAACTTTAAAAGTAATTATCAAATAAATGCAAGTTGTATAAATTGGCACAAAATCTACTCATTAGTAAGAGGTGAGGCTACCATAGAGAAACAAAAGGACAGTGTCCCCGCTGTCATTATAGGGCAACTATAGTCCTTTAAAAAATAAAAACAGTGTCTTCCACGCACAGCATTAAGAAAGGCAGGATTTTTTTTTTTTTTTTCCTGAACGCACTGACTCAGGTTCCCTAACAGCAAGCCAGCTTGCTTTTCCTGCACTGCCACCCACTGCCAACATATGCCACTTCCATACCCAAGTAAAAACTCAAGGAACTTCACACTAATGAACTACACACATGCAGTCACGTGGATAGACACAAGTGTATTTGTGCAGTAATGCGTGCGCGCACACACACAGACACACACACTCCTCTCATCTGGCCTCCTCCTCTCCTTGTCTTTATTGTAATCTGCAGGAGAGGAGTTCACCAAGAAGTCAGCAGGGCATACAGGAGTTGCGCCTCCAGCATCACACAGTTGGAGTAGGCAACAAGGCGAGGTGGAGGGAGAATTTATCAGCATTTTAAATTAACCAATGGCAAATGGAGAACAATTTGACATCACAACTGCCCACCCCCTCCCCTCACCCCTCAATTTGTTCTTGAAGTAGTGCAAAGACCAAAGCAATAAAAAGAGCAACATTCTGCCAGACTGACAAGTTGTAAAGAAAAACGTTGCAAAAGTTTTCTTGTGTACATTACATCTCTGATAATCTTTCTTTCCAAACTAAGCCAGAGCGTAACACGGGCTAGGGATATTAGCAGTTGAAAAGAAAAGGACTGATGATAGAATAAATGATAGAAGAGAGAAAATGAGAATGAGATGGAGAGAGAAGGAGATCGGTATGTAGGTTATTGCAGTCTCACTGCACCACTCTTGAATTTCAAACAAGAACCCTGGGCAGAGCAAAGAGCAGAGGGAGAGAGCAGAGGAGGGAAAAGGGAGAAAAGACAGAGAGGCAGCGGGGCGAGAGAACGAGCAGCAAGCTAACACTGGAGGCTAACAGGGAGCAGGCAGAAGAAGTGGTTGTTAATGAGATATCTTAACTAAAGACAGGAACAAAGAGAAAAAAAGGAGATGAAGGAAGAGAAGAGAGGGGCATGGACCTGGAAGAGGGAAACAGATCTTCTAATAGAGAGCGCGAAAGAGGTGAATAAAAGGCTAAAGATATCTACACAAAACTCAGGCACGGCTTTTGCTCTTTTTATTAATTTTTAAATCCATGTTTAGCTGTACACCCCCTCTCCATCTGTGCATGCTGTATTCGAGCTATTTCAAGGACGCAAGTATGGAGGTGTACATATGTAGTATAGATCTGTGCATCAGTACACACTTGGATGTCGTGTCTCTAGGTTTGTTTGTGTTTGCATGCATCCAGGTGTTACTTTGCGCAAAAGTGTGTGCACACACAAATATCTGCCTCTATGTAAGTGTTAGGCTGCAGCATCTCTCTAATTGCTGGTGTATTAGAGGGCCAGCTCTTTGATCTGGGGGTTGTGCCGGGCCTCAGCACTCGCTGCGCAGGGTGGTCTCCCATCATGCTCGGCTGATCACAGACGCAGTCCCGCTATTGGCTGCCTGGCAGGCCCTCCCATCAGCCTCGATGCTACATGCCTCTGACAACTTCATTAGCCCAATTTGAGTCTTCAAATCTACTCTGCTATACTCTTCTCTGCCAGCAACAGGAAGCTAGTGCTGCTACAGCTGGCACACAACCAGAAAGACACCAGCAAGAAAAACATCACATGAGGATAAAAAAAAAATGTTTAAAGGTAAGTGTTAAGAAAAAAATACATAATTTTCCCTACCATATTTTTTTTTCTCTGACTCTCAAAAACAGTCAAGCAAAAACAATTCATCACTGTCTCTCACTCCCTTGCTTGGTCTTTCCCTCACTTACTCTCACACACACAAGCAAACACACACTTTTTCCCTCTAAGCTAAACTGATACAAAGGTATGTGTTTATACTCTCACTCCACACATATTTTTGTTTATGTCATAGAAGAACTTGCAAGACTGGGTATGCCGCCCAATCAACATCTACATTCAGTAAGTCATGGACATTGATGTTTAGAACAGTGATTCCCAACCACTGTGCTGCGGCAGATCAGTGCTCCGTGAGAGATCATCAGGTGTGCCGCAGGAATTGTTCAATTTTACTTAATTACTAAAAGTGTATTTTATTATATACACTTTTTTGGGATATTTTTGTTTGGTGGTGTGACGTAAGATTTTTCTAATGTAAAATATGTGCCGTGACACTGGCTTAGAAGACTGGCCCTGCCCAAAATTTTAGGAGGTTATCACACACAGAGGAGGTAGCAGGTACTGAAGACAAGGACAGTATATTTGCTTGATTATTCACATGTGACTAAGAAGTAAATATGTTAGAAAGATCTATGACCAATCTCATAGACAGAAAAAAAACCTCTATTATGCTTGAAATATCAAATCTCAAGATTTGAGCAAATCTCTGATGCTTCAGGTTGTCACAACAAAAACTGATTGACGATCCATATCATCACTTTGCTTTAATCATTTACAGATGTGGCTGACACATCTAGGACAAAGACTTTATAATTTTATAACATCCCATTTTAAATGACAGTAGTCATAAATCTGATGTCGTTAACAAAGGTTTGGTTGTCTTTCATTCTTAGAGTACCCTCCTGTTGAACATGCCAGCTCTTCAGTTTCCATGCCACTCAAACTTTTTTTCCCCCATGATACACAGTCAGCAAATATGCCTCTTCACAGGACAACATATTTCATGTAAATCCACCTGGCTGGCTCGCTGGACTGATTTGATTTCCAGGGTGCGGAACGAGACAAGTACTTGTAATACCAGGGGTTGGTAGCAGGTAAAGAAGGTAATCCAGATTTACCGTCATTGTAACTCAGTGGTAGATGGGCGAACTACTGAACCCTGTCCCTGCAGCTGAGGCTTCGTAGTGTTGCAGGCTAATTAGCCAGTAACAGATAGAGAGAAAAAAAACTATCTCTCTCTTCCTCCCCTGCTCCACTTCTACTTCTTTTAATCTCTCATTCATGAGCCCTTGGTGGTGCCCTTGGCACTGGGTATGTAAACTATCAATTCATACCATCACACACAGACTCGATACTAGCATTATAAAACTGTAGCTCTGGTTTCATAACGGACACACAACTAATGAAGTTGTGTCAGAGGTGGTGCTGTGTAAAGAATAAAGAAAAAAAATGTGAATTTAAATATAGTTTGTTGCACTGAACTTAAAGGACAATTTTTAACTGACTGTTTTGTATCCTTTAAGAAAGGAAAGCATCTAAACAGTCCTTTAAATCTTTTATTTATTCATCATATGGCCAGATTTAGATCCAGTAGTTACTCTGAATCCAATCTCATATAGTCACCAATTCCTGTGGTCACTGTTTTAATGAAAAACTTGAGGGGAGGAATCCAACACAGGACACACTGGTTTAACCGACACCACTGGCCGCAGGCTCCAAACCAGCACAAATAAACAGAAGTATATCCCGTCTCTTTTATTTTTTTCTTTCTGGGGAAGTTCTTGGGAAAACCCACCAAGAGAACCAAAACACTAATAATACTCACTAGGAGACACTAATACTCAACATGACAGAAGCAGTCATTTATCATCAAACATTTCCAAACACTGGTTAGTCAAACACCTGAGAGGACAGCTTTTTAGCATATTTTTTTGAAACAGCAAGAAACAAATTATAAAAAGGTAACCGATGGAAACCCAACAAGTATTGGTCTGACAACCATAAGAAATCTGATAATAATCTTGGATTCTTAGCCACTGAGATGTTACTGATGGTGAAATATACTAAACAATTAACTGATTGACTTAATTAATTAATATATTATTATTATTATAATTATGCAACTACAATTGCTACATAACTTTAATTTTCAACTATTGTACTCAAGAATATAGAGAACACATCCATTAAGAAAAAGAATTTGTTTTGACTCTTTAAGCAAAAAGATGGCTGGCTGGATGGCTGAGAGAGAAACTCAATCCCGCCTCCTGCTGAGGGAGAGGGGAGCGCTGGTTGTCGGCAGGCACACCACCTGACTACCACATAGGTACTGATTTGAAACGACAAGTCAAGAGAAGTCAGGAGTAAATAAGAGCAGTAGATAGAGAGTGAAAATAGAGGGAAGAAAGAGAGATGGGTAATAGATTTGAGAGTGTTTTTGGGGAGTAAACAGATGGAGTAAACACAGCACGAGGGAAACCAGGGGACTCCCACCGAACCCGCTCAATGTGTCACTGACACTGCAGAGGAGAATCAACAAAGTGCTCTGAGGGCAACATGCACACATACGTACGCACACACCCACACAATCACACACGGTTCACCAATTGGCTGGGACCCAGAGCTCCTATCAAGAGCAGTGACAGGCACATGGAGAACAAGCTGGCTGACAGCACATGACAACTCCTCAGCTAGGGGAAAAGAAGAGAAGCATCTCATACTCTACTTTTTGAGTGTGGCTTTAATAAGTGGCCTGAATATGTGCTGGTGAAAATACAGCAACACTAATATTTTCAAGATATTTAGAGTTAAATAGCACTACTCTGTTGAGGCATAGCTATAATTTACCTTCTCTCATCTCCTGATCGTGCTCTAAACCTCATCCTAGCACCTATCTGTATTGCTTCCCTCTCTCCAATTTCTTCAATGCCCTCAAACCTGCTCGCATGCCCAAACTCTGCTGCTGTGTGCCAGCGTACCAACAGGCCTGTAGGCCTGTCCAAGAGAGAGAGATAGAGCGAAGGAGAGAAAGAGGGGAGGTAGCCAATTAAGATTGGGTAATGGGAGAGGGAATGTGTGTGTGTGTGTGTGAGAGAGAGTGTGTGTGAGTGGGTGAATGCCTGACTTCAAGCGGCTGTAAGTGCACTTGCTCTTGTGTGTACATGTGTATGTGTGTGTGGTGCCACAGGCTGCACACACAGCCAAACTTAATTTAGCAGGCCCAGGTTTTTAACACAGGCCTGAAGGTAGCCAGCAAGCTATAGCTGGACCAGAGAGCCAGAAGTTAACAGGCACATTGCTCTCCTAAACCCCCTGAGATCTTGTTCCTACCCTCAGGGGTGAGAGAACTCATTTAGTCATTGATGACCATCACTGATCACATCCTTGTGGTCATATCTTTCCGTCAGGCACTTCATTACAATAAAGGTTTATGGAGCAAACCCCCCCCCCTGACTTTCAAGACCTTGACAGTTGACAGTTGCTAAAAAAGGTACAGGGACCATTCAGCTGTCATTGACAAAACTTCTGACATGGTTTGTGATTGTTTGTGAAAATGACATTTTGGAAAACTGCTCCACTTGCATCACTGCATTGTGTCTGACAGACTCTGCCTTTTAAGCAATGAACGACAACAGAGATGGCAATATCCAACATGTTACTGTTTTTTTTAGGTGCCCCGAAAGGGTAATCTGAAAAGACATGCTGTTTTGTGTATGTGTGTTTGCAGTTTCACCATGTATAATGTATGGTGTGTGCGTGGCATCAGGGCTGAGATAGATATGGAAACTGCAGTGAGGCATGCCCTTGATGTTGTCATAGTGTTACAGCAAAAGTCAGAACAAAAGCACACACCTTGATCACTGGTGTTTGGGGATTCACACTCAAGGACTTAACGCAACAAAACAATGTTGGATTGTATCTGAACCTCTATATAAAAACTGTTGAGTGAATATAAATCAATTTTTCATGTGTATGACTCATGTGCTGTTTGGTTATAAAATTAATAATTACTGTATCAATAAAAAGTAGATAAGTACCAAATGATGGTGGGCAGACGTTGCCTAAAGCTAAAGATTGCACAGTGACAATCGAACCACATATAGGATGAGGCATTTGATGTGTGTGTGCATGGGTGTATGCACACACTTCATATTATATGTCTCAGTGTGTGTCATCTTATTCTACGAGGTAATAGGCAGTCAGCTTCACAGCCAGTGCATGACCTAGAAAGTGAAACCACACGGCAAGGGACTAAATGTGTCACATGGGCTCAATCATTTTCTCTCTCTCTGAAGACAGAGAGAGAGACAGAGACAGAGGGAAAGGGAGGAATAGGGGGGAGGGGAAGGGGGGTGGGCAGAAGGGAGGGAGAGAGGCTTCTACCAACCCGCTGCACTCAGAAGCTAATTAAGTCATTTGAAATAGCCACAGAGGGTACCTGTATGCAATCTAGCCAAGGCAAAGGGCTGATGAGGCTCTGCGAGGCCCCAGGCTAACTTCAAAAAGAAGGCAAAGGAAGGGAATGAAAGGAAGGAGGGAAAGGAGAAAGGAAGAGGGAAAAAAGTGAAGTGGATTTTTAATTGAAGCCCAACTTGAAGAAGAGCATGTGTGTCTGTGTCTCCTTGTGTTGTGCAGCAGGAAAAAGGTTAAGCATGCCCCCAGCAGAGTACGTCTGCACACACAGGCTCTCAATGGGGAGCAGGTGGGAAAATAGAGGGATGGAGGAGTGCAGGAGAAAGACTCCAGATAATTGAGGGAGTTCACTGAACGGCCATGTTGTATGGTGTGTATGTGTGTGCGTACGTGTGTCCATGAACTCTATATCCCTCAACAGCATATTCACACAAATACCCACTTGTGTGTGTTTTATTTCTGTCCCTTCTTAACACACATACTGATAACCAAGTAGGAGAATGTTGAAGCAGAAACACAGAACTGTAATTCATTGTGCTTCATTTACAAACCACAGATGATAGAGGAAATCTGTGCTTGAACAGGATACATACATCTATGGGTTTTGTGCCCTAACATGCATGCCCTCACCAGGGGCATGCCTGGCGATACCAGCAACTGAACTGGGTCACACACACACACACACACACACACACACACACACACACACACACACACACACACACACACACACACACACACACACACACACACATAGAGTATAGACTGCGGCATTGGCAGCATGGTGATCACAGGAGAGGGCAGACAGGGGGCTGGATATAGAGTGATTGGACTATTCTAGGTCAGCTCTCCTGACAATGCACCACTGTCTCCTAATGTGGTGGGCTAAAGGATAAAGGCTGTGTTTGGCCTGACATTACAGCTACACGTTCCAAAAGGAATACCTGCTATATACAAGAGATACACAAGACACACAAAGACAGAGCAAAAACACACACAAAAACGCACATCATCCATACGCACCTGAAAGCATGGACAAACTTGGATGTAAAACCACACAAACATATGCACATGCACACATCTGTGAGTATGGAGGTTGAGCACAGGCTCAAGACCTCAAGAATTTGATTCACCTCTTGCTTTTTTTTTTCAATCCCTGTCTAATAAAGCTGTATGCAGCAGATCTCCACCGCAGCCTATAGAGAGAGATCAGCCTGTGGACTTCAAAGAGGTTGCAACTAGGTCACCACAAGACACTGCAGTCAGCTAGAGCACAGTCTCTGGTCTGAGACATCTCACTTCTCTCCCTCCTTCTCTCTCTCCCTCTCTTACAGCCAGGCACTGCCTCTCTCTCTCTCTCTCTCTCTCTCTTTCTCGCTTGCTCCCTCAATACAATGATATCAGTGAAATTAAAATGGATTATGGCGGGTTTTCACTCTTGTCATTCCCTGGGGTTGTACAGCACCATGTCATGTTACTGTTACTCTAATGTTACTTCTTTATCACTGTCCATCGAAGCTGGTGCTCAGCAGTTTAACTAATGTTTAATTTAGACAGAGCAAGAGAAATGGAGAAATAGAGAGGCAGTGAGAACAGGCAGGGTTAGAAAATGAGATGGAGACACCAAACAGAATGCAGAAACAGCCCAATCCTCCATGGTCACACACTGCCACCCTGATCTGTCAAAGGCCAAAGAGACAGTGACTCCAAAGGCTACTGCTCTGCACTTTGGATAAAACAGCTACAAAGGCAGCCTGAGAGATAAACTGGAAACAGCAACCTTAGAAAGACAAGAAAGAAAAGAGAGAGGAAGAGAAACTCAGGAGGGATAGAGAGGGGCAAGTTTGAATGAGGTCAAAATGAGCAGAGAGCTGCAGGGCCACGTTCCTTCTCTGTATGCTGAGCAAAACACAAGAACTGTGTTAACACATGAGAACAGCCACCAACAACTTCAGATGGATAAAGTGGAGAGGGAGACAGAAAGAGAGAGAGAGAGAGAGAGAGAGAGAGAAAGAGAAAGAGAGGCGGGAAGACAGGGACGTACATTTTTAGTAGGTACATACACACACCTACACCCACACACACACACACCTTTATGAGCAGATGTGAGTGTGTGAATGTGAGTGTGTGTCACTGTGCTTGTGTTTTGCATGAATATATGATTTCAAACAAGCTTTTGCATTTTTGTAGCAATTTCCATTTACCTGTGTGGCATCTGGAAGTGGTTTTTAAGTGTGTTCTTCCGTATTGATGCCAAAACTAAATACTTCTTAACTGAATGGCAGAATTCACCATATTTGTAATAGAGTGAACTACAGCAGGATTTCAGCAGGAACCTAAGCACAGGACAAGTTGGGAGCAGCAGTATGCTACCGTGGAGCAGATGGCAGCTTCAACTTACAGCAGATCTTGGTTTAGGTAAGTCAGTAAGTCACTGACAGATTTATTTTTACACAGCATTTACACTGTGCCAGCACAGGGAAAAGATTTCACTTTCTAAGCAAACGTCTGTGCTATTAAACTTTGTTGCGAAGTGTGTTTGTGCATGGAGGGAACCTCTGATTAGTCTCTGAAAAGATGAAACATGATACTGGGATATTCTGTTCACTTGGGAAAACAATTAACTGCTACAGCCCTCAATAGTGCTGTCTATTTAACTTTGACTAAAAAAGACAAACATATAAAACATAATTGATGGACTGAAAGCAAAAGTACTTTAGGACTATTAAGTTCAGTTTATGAATGAACACACTGGAATGTCCTTATGGTGATATGATCCATCAAATACAAATGTGCTGATCAGACACAAATTATGACACACCACCACCACCACCAGGGCCAGAGACCATAAGCCGATACCGCAATTATTGGTAACAGTAGCTCAGGCTCAAATGAAACAAAACTTTAACTTACTTCTGCTACTTCTAATCAAATAATGCTGCAACTTATCATTTTTTTCAATCTCAAGGATAGAATATTAGCAACCAATATTAAGTTAGACATTAACACAACACTGTATCTACTTATGTTTATGTTTACCAACATGACTTCTCTTACTTCAAGCAGATGCTGTATTTCAGAGCCTTCTTGGAGACAAGCTACACTGTCCTCTCACAGCATCCAAAAAACAGTGATTCTTTTGTTCTTGCTCCTGTGTGTCTGCATTTTCTTTATTTCAATTTTAGTTGTGTGTACAGTTTGAGCGTTTGCGTGTATGAGTGACTGTGTGTGTTCTGTGTCACTGTCGCTGTGTTTCTGGGTGTGCGCTGTGGCGTACTATGTTCTGAGCTAAGGTTGACATTCGTTTGACTGACATCGGGGGCGACAGCAGCACAGTGGCATATGGTAACTGCCTGCTAACCGCTAAAACTTGACATCAGCGCAAACAAGTCAGCCAAGCGTAGCATAGTGTGCTCCTAAGAGGGTTAAGGGATAGGCTGTCAGCATACAGCAGGATAATAACACCTATCACGAGCACCATAATACCAGATAAAGGGGAGGAGAGTCAAACCAAATGCACAGGTTGGTGTTGAGGCAGATGAAACTGTAACTGACAAGTTACACAAAAAGTAATGGATAAACTATAATGGATCTAAACACGTGTTGTTGTGTAGTGAGGAACTTCTCAGCAGTGCACTGTTTTTTGGCACTGTGCAAAGTAGGAAGTAAAGAGAAACATTCACACAGAGATGAGTGCCTTACACCTGACATTAACATGAGTTTCACACCTAGAATCTGTTTGCAGCTAGTTTACATTCACGCCTCACTTTGACATGCATCTTCAATATTTACAGTGAAGTTTGACTCTTTCCTTTGCCGAAATACAGATTGTCACACATCACTACCTAACATAATATTCATACAGAAAGTGACAGTAAATATCTCATTTGAATTGTAGCTTGACTTTTTTTTCCTCTGTCAAAGACGTGTTTATGAACTGCCTGGAAATGCTGTGTATTAGCACATGAAATTATATGTACCTCTCACTATGTCCAAGGGTGATGTAAATGACCACACTTTCAACATATCTTTGCTTGTACATGTCTATTTTGTGCATTTTTATACCAAAGTTCAACCCAACACGCCTCTTGTACGTAGCACAGATATACAGTTACCCACTGACCCACTGAGCTGTAGGAGACAGAAGCACCAAAGACAAATGTGATCACTGATGCCATCTCTCTCTGTCTCTCCTCATTGTCTGTCCTTCTTTTGCACAGACACAAAGCACACTTATTGAAACACTGAGACACCACTGTCACTGCAGTGATCTGATGTACTCAAATGTACATTTCACATCCGCTTAGAGTGCAGGACAATACCAGTCTCAAAAGAGAGATAAGCCTTCAAATAAAGATTACATCTTTGATGTCTGGACACATGCAAAGAGAAAAGATATAACAGCAGACAGATACCAGATACTAACACATATGGGTAAACACATGCCTCAAAAACATATTGCATATTAATAATCATCTATACACTACCAGTAAAAATTTCAAACATCTCAATTTTACAACTGTTTAAATTTAAATAACTAAAGTATAAAAATTATCCAGCAGCCAAACACACTGTAAGAGTTTTTTCTACAGTGGAAATCAAATATTGCTCCGAAAGTTTGGCCCAGCACTGCAGAAGTTTCCACGAATGTGTTGCACTTGCAGGCTGCTTTGCTTTCATAGTTTGCTTTCAGCTTTCCACCATGGAGTTTAGGTCTGAAGACTGTGCTTTTTCCATCATTTGAAGACATCATCTAGTTCTACTCTTTTAATGTTGTGAGTCTTGGATCTTGCTGAGGGATGACCAATTCATTTTTCTCTGTTGCTTGCCTTTTCCTCGCCATTCTGACTCCAATACACAGTACTAGTTTGTTCCAACACTACCTATGTACAAGCAGGGGGTTTGTAAGTAATCAAAAAAGTTGAGGAACCTCTAGGGACTGTTGGCATTAACTTTCAAAGGTCAGTTTTCTTCAATTGCTGATGCAGTTTTCTCTGACATTCACATCATGTTTCACTTTTCTTTAATCTTATACAGTTGTTTAGTATATGACAAATAACATAATGGACCGAACGACCAAATGTCTGAAAAACATCCTGTTGTTACCATGAATACTTGATGAGTGAAACTGAAACTCAGCTGAAAAAAATCAGTCTCCGAAACTGTTTTTCGAATGTCTACTGGACAAACAGAGCAGCCCTCCAGCATCTATTTTCATTTCTAACCACAGAGCCGGCACTAAAACTATTAACAGAAAGATTTGTTGTTGTTTGCCTCTAACCCTAGTGGACCCCACAGAACCCCGGTAACCCCTATTTAAGAGCTAAGTTTCCTCTCATCGATCAAAGTGTTGCACACATAGTCGAGGAGCATGAAACTGGCATTGGAGAGCTTTAAGCAGGTTTCAACTTTGACCCTAAGAGATGCTTAGTGGCTGATTGTGTGAGTGTGTGCGTGTGCATTTGTGTGTGTGTCTCTGCATGTGTGTGTAGTGTAGTGTATATTCACAGTGGGTCACTGATGTGCTCACCACTTGCTCCTCGCAAAACTCAATTTCCTCCCGGAACATCCACAGCTAAACACTTTTAACCTCTACAAACCTGCTGAGATGGAGGATCCATGTAAAATTTACAACAGGATGAAAGAGCTTTTGCATTTGTGTGTTTGTGCCTGCAGATTCTAACGCATACCATACATGCTCCCACCTGGACCCAAAAAGGAAGTAAAAGCTGTTACATTACAGCCGTCAGACACTGAACATGCTGCCACACAGGTTGATGAATTGTGTAAAAGATTGTGGAGAATTTTTTATTCTGTGTGCATGTTTGTGTGTGTGTGTGTGTGTGTGTGTGTGTGTGTGTTTGTGTGTTTGCGTGCATGTAAGGGCCATAGAGAAGTGTTCCCAGTGAGGGAGTGAAGAGGTATCCACCACACATTGCCTGGGGCCCTCTGGAAGAGAGACTAAACAAGACCTTCCCTTTGGGACGCACACACACAGCCTGCAGCTGCAAATGACCTACTACCCACCTCACACACACACACAGATAAATACACAAGCACACACACACACAGAGACAAAGCCTTTTTTTGATGGTATAATTTGTTAATTTCAAGAAAAAAGAATAAAATAAAGTCAATTATCACACGTGCTAATAATCTTACACTCCAAATAATGTTACACAATTTGATCAAAGTCTGTCTCTTTCTCTTATGGTCTTGTTTTTGTCTTTTCATTCTCCTTTTTCCCAATTAACATAGTGGCATGCCCCACCATGAAAATGACAAACAGCCAATACAACAATACATATGAAACATGAACATATGTAAAAACTGTTTATCCATGAAATTGAACATGTCCCTTTTCTTAGTATAAATAGTAAAGTATAAATGGAACAAAATACCACATCTGTTCTTGTTACGTTCAGTGTCTGAATTTACAGTCGTAGTTCCTCAATGTTTTTTGCACTGAGGCAATACAGTGAAACAAACACATACTCCTGTTTAAGCTTGGAAAGTTACAGTACATACTTATTATTATTGTTTTTAGGTTTAATTTGTGTGTGAAAACTTGCGATAAAATATTACATGTAAACAAATCTTTCCAGTCAACAACTAGGCTGAAGTACTATTTTACCATGTCACACTATTTAAATTGGATTACTTTCAGAGGAGGAATCCTCTAATACAATTTGCATGTGCTATGTGTGCAAATCCACTCTTTGTGCTAAATAAATGATCTCTGAACAGTGAATTTGCCAGGGTTCATTTACTGTAACTCTGAAAGTGTTAAAATCAACACTTCCTGTGTTTATAGAGGCCAATCAACACTTATTAACGCCATAATTTGCTGTATGTTTTCTCCTGAATCTATGCTCTTAGCCTTAATATGAAATGTCATGACGCATGCTCCCCCTTACACACTAGTGTGAAATATGTATCAGGCAGATTTGCACTGGATGAAAATTACAGATGCTGCTAGTAATTACAATAATGACAGGACCTCCCAAAAGAACATCCATTTTAAATAGGGCTTAATATGTAATGGGAAGAACATGTCCTATACCAATGACATACAGAAACCATGATAAAAACCTTGTTATGTGACCTTTTGTCTACAGTGTGTTTAGAAAACACTTCAAACCCATTGTAAACTGTCAGTCTCATTCATCAGTGTCTTGTGAAACAATAGACGGGTGTTCTCCTAGAGGAAGCCTGAGGATGAACATATCTTCTTCATATCGTTCTTGGCCTGACAAATAAAGGCTCCCTGCCAAAAGAAACTCAATGAGACTACAATCAATATACTGCTACAAGGTGTGCTAAACACACACATGCACGCATGTGTGCTGCTAACACACATACATGCACACACAGATAGGGGATAATGTACGATTACCTGGAGCACACTGCAATCAGCTACACGCTCATACAGTATGCATATGCGCACACTCACATACTGCATGTATATACACACACACACAGATGGATGTGCACATGGAAAGACACTTAATATGCAAATATTTTTCTTTTTTTTTTTTTTTTTGCATCAGAGACACCACTCCATTGTTCATCTGGACGAAGGAGGGCAGATAGATAAATAGGTCTCTAGATATCTAGCTTGGACTTCAATTGATGAGATTTCACATACGGCAGCAGCAGTGCTGTTAGGACAGGGAATACCACCACAAAATAATGTTTTCTCTCTCTCTGATCAATTTTTAATTTGGCCCATGCAGCCGAGCCCTTGGCGGGCCTGGCCCCGGTAATTATGGTGGGTTATTGACAGCTGCCTTCCCATGGGAGGCTATTTAAAAGAGGTTTAACCCCAGAGCAAGTCCAGGCCCTACACCTGCCTTTGAAGGTGTCAAGTGCATTGATCTGAGATTCGGAATGTGCTGGGACCTTCCTACCTGGAGGTGTGTGTATGTGTGTTGCTTCCAGCTCTACTATTACAAGGCCACAGCTAGGCTTTGACCCTTGCGCATACATACACACACACACACACAGACTGTCCTCTGGCTAGATCTGCCTTGCTGGATGAAATGATGAGTGCCTGACTTCTCTGGCCACCTGATGCCCTGAGATAGCCTGTACACACACTATATATACAATGTTATCATACAGGTACACAAATACGCACTCATTCTTCTTTAATTGTGAGGACATAATGACATTCCCTTGGCCCTTACCATAACCTTAACCATTATAAATAAATACTTTTTGCTCCCCTGAAACCTAATCCTAGCCTAATTCTTCATAACCATCAAACATCCCTTTAAACTTGTGGAGCCTGTTAAAAATATCCTCACAATGTCAAACCAACCAACCATTTGTCCACACAACCACAGAAAGACACACACAGACACACACCGGCAGGTTAACTCACAGCTCAGGGGGGAATTAGAGGAACTAATGAGAAAGGAGGAGTAGGAAGAACGGTGATTGGAGAGACAGAGAGAGGGGAGAGAGAGGGATATCCTCGCAGCACACAAGGCCATGACACAACACAGGAAGATGCCAGAGTGTGAAGCCGATGTTGAACAAGACATCATCCAGCTACAAGAAAAAAAAAGAGAGGGGGGGCATGACAGAAATTAAAAGAGGATTTCTGTGTTTGAGTTTGTCTGCCTCGCTGCCCCCTTTCAGCCTCCTATTGAAATTCTGGGCAGATACAAACCCCTAGGCTTTTGACACACTTTTGAAAACACCACACCCCCTCTTTCTTTCCAGTGGGTCTCCAGTGTCGAGCCTGACTCACTATCAAGAGAGAGAGAAAGCGAGATGGAGAGAGAGGGGGGTGAGAACCAGGGGAGGTATTACGGGGAGGTATAGATCTGTTTTTGTATTAACAACTTCCAAATTACATTAAGTTGTTCTTGAGGACAGAGTACGCTTTATATGGCTACTAAGTTCAACTTGTCAGACCAATACTGTTGAATTAATCACATTTGATGAATCTAAAATTCACAGACAATTAGATTAAAAACAGTAGCAATTAAATCAAACTGAAGACTTTTGACCATCCATAAACACTCTGCCGCAAAACCTGATTTTCACCACAGAAATAAAACTACAGAAACATTACCTCTGACAAAATTAATAGATTGTGTGAAAATATTGAAAATTAACATAGATTTCCTTTTACCCCATGAATAAAAAGCATTTTGGATGAGAACTTTTCTAACATTAGCCCGTAACTTATGTTGCCTGCAAAACCGAAATATGATGAATGTAGAAGTCAATGGAAAAAAGTTGTGTAAAGCAAAGGAAAAGGAAAAAAAAATAGAAATGTTGGGTTCTTGCTTCTCAACAATGATGTGTCATGGCCAGAGAAGTGAAATTAGAGAGTTAGGGTCTCAAAACAGCAGTCAAGTGTTTTCTTTAACATTTGACATAATCTTACACAAGTTGAAAGTCCTACTCTTAACCCCAACAAGTACTTTAACTAATGATCCTACCTTTCAATATCTCCTCTTCCTCAATTATTCTGTCTGTAACCTCACAATCTACTCTCTCTCTCTTCCACCGCCCCCCATCCCCTCCAAACCCCATGGCACCCACCCTCCACCTCCACCATCTCAGTCTCAGGATGCAGAGCAGTGACAGGGCCAGAAGGTAATGATACAGCTGCCATGATGCAACAAGCAGACCTGTCGACTGTCAGGAATTGAAATCATGAAGGAATAAGCTGTCATTAAGAGGCCCTCTCCCAGTAGTGGAGCTGTCAGACGCCTGCCTTCTGCCTACTCTCTCTCTATACTCCCGTCTGTCCTCTGCCAGTCCCACCCCATTTGCAGTCACTCCCTAGTCCTCTTCTCATTTCTCTCTTCCTGCTTCAATCCTCTGTGTACCCCTTTCCTTCTCTCCTCTTCTGTCCTCTTCCAACCAATCATAAACCTCCTCCCTCTCTGCACCCCCTCCTCCCATCTCAGATTCATCTTTTTCCACCTTTTTCCCCCTCTCTCTGGTGGTTGCTTGAGCAACCTCCTCTCACCTGTCATTTTACCTCTAGGCTATGGGAAAAGCACCACTGCCATGTGCATACACACACATGCACAAAATGACAACATGCACGAAACCTGCACACAGCACAAAGATTTGCCTTAACGTGATGTGCCACAAGCACATCCATTGTTAGATTTTCTCAGTGTGCACGCCGATGTATACACTTGTATACATTTTGTCATCTTAACAACATGTTATCATCATACTAAGATTATGATATATCTGTAGACAGGAGCATGGTGGATCCTTCAGATAGGAGCAGGTAATGGAATGTAAAGGGTGTTTAAGAGAGAGGCTGCTCTCAATAATGCAATTGTGTGAGAGAGAGAGCAGAGAGAAAGAAGAGTCTGATTAATTAGCACAATCAGCTATTTTTCCCACAATCCCCTGATTGGCAGTGGTGATCCCATCGGAAGAGAGGGAAGGCTGACTGGAGCCTTTAAAGAACATGGCTAAGAATTTCAGAGTGGTGTTTTAAGACAGGTGCAAATCCATACAAAACATAGAATTACACTGCAAACACACACACACACACACACACACTACAGTTGTACAGATGTGCTGCACAAATGAACTATTTTGTGTGTGTGTGTCTGTGTGTGTATGTGCGCGCTTTGCAAAGCCACAAGCCCCCACCCCCCATATTTCCCTGAATGCACTCCAGTCGACCCTTTGCTGCAGGCTTTGAAATTCCAAACAACTTCCCATGAGTAAATTCACATGAGCTGCACTCCGGGCAAAATATTCTTGCTACACAACATTTTTTTTGCCAAATGGAGTCTAATCTAAACTTTATGAGACATACAGTTAAGATGTCAATATCTGACATAATGGTACACTTAAACAGACATGTAAATCAAAAATATCACTGACCATGGTACCAAGTTTGCTCTTATAGACAAATAACTTTCAAGTCTACTTGTATCGGTGACAGTTTGGTTAAGGGAATATTCCACTGTCAGATAGTCTCACACATCACCATTGCATTGTGGAATAATACAGTAAGTCATTTATCACACTTATTTCCTCAAGCCAGTCCATCAACCTCTTCTTCAGTCAGACATTTCCTGTGTTTACCACAGTGTCTTCGGACAATCTACATTGTATTCAGCCATGAACTATATGTGTAGGTGGAGGCAGTGATATCAATAGCTGCAGCAGTAGCAATAACAAAAGTTTCCCATTGTGCGACTTTTATACAATTTTGTATCAATCATCAAGAGTAAAGATGTGGTTAGCAGTATAACATTATTATTATTATTATTATTATTATTATTATTATTATTAACAGTTTGACATCTTTTAACAACAATGGTGTGTTGTTGCTATGGTTGCTTCCTCTGTCCAGGGCCAGAAGAGGACACCTCACAAGGTTTCAGACCTCACCTAGTCATCACCATTTCCACTGCATCTCTCTTCCCACGAGGAGAAAAAATATAAGATGCTGGTAGTCAGCAAGCCACTTGGCTCAACAGTCAGGCACTCATTATAAACACTGACTGAGGAAATGCATTTAAATTAATACAAAACTTATTCTATGTCTCTCTGTATGTTTGTCTTTGTGCTGCATAACAGGTGGAAGGCAGTGTCTTAAAAAAAGTAAGATGGGATTGAGTTGTCAGAGTGACAAATTAGTAGCTTTACAAGGATAAGAGATAACCAGATAAGATCGCTGATGGGAAATAAATAAAACGTAAAATGAGGAAGTTGTGTCATGCCACAATGGAAACTACAAGAAACTTATAGAAATTACATGTGAAATTACTCACATGGCATAGTCTGTAACATATTAAATGTACATACATTACTCATGTGGTGTGCATATCACTTTCCGTATCGACAGAAAATACCATACTGAATAGCTATAATAAGTTACACTGATGAGTTTTCAGTATCAACCTCATGATTTCACTGATTAGTTCCTTCTTCTCTGCTGGAAGAGAAACTAAAGACTACAATTAGTTGATAATGTGTTAGGTTGAGACAAAAACAAGAAACAAAAAAATCCATCTATTACTATAAATAGCACCTGTAGAAGAGTTTATACTATTATAAATAGATGCTATAACTCCTGTACATACACTTCAAAAGACATCTGCACAAATTTCATGGTATGACATAATAAACCACAAACGTGCCTGTAATAGATGCAGACAGCATGGATTGACTGTAAATGTGTGTGCTTGTCTTTCCAGTACACACATAGAGTACAAGGACTGTGTCTGGTAAATGCCTGGATGATGATTTGTCAGGGTGTAAGAACACGATTTCTTGTTTACGATGATGAATGAGCAACACTTGCACCACGCACACCGTGTTCTCTATATCTAAGCTGTCACTTTGGCACTCGGCAACACAATCCTGCCTTTTCCAATGGTAACACCAGCCATGGCAACTGTACAATACACTTTTAGGGTACCTGAATGATTTGTTAGCACACACGGAGACACACACACGCGCAACCCAAACCTTTCCCGTTGTTGCACCCAGCAGGTGAGGGCTTTACACAGCAGTGAAAGTCTTTATGGCATTCAGATGGACGAAACAAAGGCAATGAGGGGGAGAGGGAGAGCAGGATCTCCCTTAAGTCAATTTAAACAGTGGGACGATGAAATTACACAGGTAGCCGTGGCCAGGCTGACAAATGAGCACAGAGATGGGAATGAAACTAATAAGACAGGCTGAGACACACTTTTCTTGCTGACACACAGAGGTATACACTTGTGTGTGATAATATGGTAGGAAAAGAAAAAACTTATGTGAAATTTATATTACATTATCTTATTCGCTCTTTACACAGACCTATGAACAAATAGGACTACATAGCAATTGCACATCATATAAATGTTTCTTGTATGGTAAAGATCATATTGAGAAATGTGCCTCATTTGATCAATAAGACAATATAAACCATGTATTCTGGGTTGAGGAATGTACAATGTATAAAGTCGTAAAGTCTGTGTTTATCTGTGTGAATAGATGTCTGTTTGTTATTATTTCGGCACCATGTAATTTATCAAATGACCCAAAAACATAGTTTCTTTTCCACACCACACATGTAAATTGTAAAATAAAGTTAAACTCATGCAGTGCACCCAGAGTCTAAGATATGAAAGCACAAAGACAACAAAAAAATACCCACATTCACATTCAAATTGCCAGTCAAATGCAAAAAAACAAAATACCACGACACTCTGCCTTTGAATGGGCCACCACTCATTCCACAACCCCAAATATCCAAGTCTGCCCTTTAAATAAACAATGTGTGTTACACTTGTCACACCATAATCCCATCAGGCTAACCACCACTCCCACTGTGGTAGTGGTGGTACTACCATGCACCACTATGTGGTGACTTTCACTCTGAGACATACAACATCCCACATACCAATGATGTGTAAAAGTTTATACTCTTAAAAACTGAAAAAAAAACACTACAGGAAAAAGAGAAAATGGGGAATACTAACGAAACAAATTTAGAGCTGGTTGCACAACTTGACAACTTGTCTAACATCATAAGTGCTCAGCCCACCCCCTGCCTCTTTGTCTTGTGAAAACTTCTATCAAAAGATCAGAAAATAAGTTCAACATCCAAAATTGCTTGAACTTCTTTTGTTGTGTCCCCTACCTCCATGGCTCTGGTGATGAAGGGGATCTGTGTCCCTGAGTCTAGGTCCTGGTTGATGATTAGTCTACGGGCCCACTGACCGGCACGCACTACTCCACTTCCCTGGATCAACACCAGCAGCTTGGACGGGTTGGTCAAGGCATCTGGGCTCAGGTAGATGAAACTGGTGGGTTCATCTTCAGTGGCGTCTACCTAAAAACACAGGATATCACGTGTCACTGATGCACTTTGATAATGGAATCAAACCACCAAAATCTCTTATGTAAAGAACTAGAAACCATCTTGCTTTACTACATTATTTCATGAGCACTTAGTATTCATGGGTGGGATCACACCCATCATCTCAAACGTTGCGGTCTTCATTTTGAACTTAACCTGTAAAGTTTCATGTCTGCATCCTGCACAGTTGTGATGCTATGACAGTGATAAAAATCTGTCCATGGACAAACGGGCAGAGAAGTCTCTGTAGAAGTCTCCTCTGAAGTTGGTGTCTCCAGAACCACGAATTGCCATGAAGACACACACAGACTCACAAGGAGGAAACAATACTAGTCTTGCTGTCACAGCTGGTAATAAATCTTCGCTGTCTCCATGCAACAGCAGCAAACGAAAACGATTATCAAATTGTGACTTTATAATTTGAGCTTTGATTTCTGTCGTTTCAAAGAATCATCTGAAAATGATTATGAAAAAAGTAAAATATTTTCTCATGTAAAATGCATGACCTTAAAGAGAAACAGCCTTCTCCACTGTGGCCTTTGTAATTAAAAAAAGCTCATATGCATCACTACACTATTCATCAATGATCACGATCAGAAAATGGCTTTTTTGTGATTAAAACAGAGGAAAAGTAATAGAGACAGAGAGAGAGGCTAAGTAGTATGTGAGTATTTGTGTGTGTGTGCGCTCCGTCCACATCCCATGTGTCTTTGTATCCCTCCCAAGTATGCCTGGAAGAATCTCTAAGGAGACAAACACTGTCCATAAAAGCCATTGGTGGCAGCTGCAAGAACTTAATCCAAGTAGACAAAGAGAGCCGAGTGGGGGAGAAAATCTTACCCTTTATTCTCTTGTGCTCCCTCATTCCCTCTCCCTATACTTGGCTGCGGTTAATCTTCTTAAAATCTGCGGTCACAAGTTCAATGCCACGCAGGTGGACGGACCCACCACTAACACACAAATACACACACACAAATGCCATATACACGCAGGCGGGTGGGCAGCAGAAAAGCAGAACAGAGCAATTTTCCAGAGGAATAATGAGATAAATAGGCCAGGCAGATAAACCAGTAAAAGTGTATGGGGCTAATGAAAGGCGCTGAGTCCCTGGCTAGGTGATTTATGGACACTGTTAGTGCTGGAGCAAACTCTGCTATGCTTCTAAACACCAGCACTGCCTAACATCCCTATAAATGCAGTCTGAAAAATGATCACAACTTTTATAAACGGAAACATAGCAGGGATGGAGTGGTAAAGGGGGGCAAAAAGAGACAAACATGCTTCCAACAACAAATAAAAGGGATCAAGTGTGTGCTCTGAGCCTGGATGAGCTGGGCAAAGAATAACTCCATGATGGCTGAGAAAGTCCCCTTCAGCGCAAATGAATGCAAAACAGATTAAGCATCAGCATGCTGCGCCTCTGCGCCTTTGAAATGACACGTCACAATACAGTTAATTTGTTGAGGAGACACTTTTGTACAAAGGATGTAAAGAGAGGAGGGGGTAACAGAGAGAAAAAGAGAGTCAGAAGGAGAGAAACTGAGTGAGAAATAGAGGAAAAGACAAAGACTGATAGAGAAATGAGGAGAGCTGACAACTCACAACACCCATACTTTACTTTTTTTTAAAAACAGGACACTCAATATAATCACACTCTGAAGCCGAAGCATTTACGTCAATTTTCATATTTAATAATCCCTTTAATCTTCAAGGGCATAAATCAAAGAGGAAAATGCCTCTTTTCACACTGAATACTTACTGGTAGGAATGCTTTAGTCATGTTGCACTTTTTCTCCAACAGCTCATAAACATACTGAGTGATGATCTGGAGAGTAAAAAAGACACAAAACACACACACTTAATCAGACATTACATTGGCAACACAGTTTAATACAATTAACATTATTGTAGTGCTGCTGATACAAATCCATGTAACAAAAGCCAAATAAACTCTGTGTGTATGTGTGAACAAGTAATAGCAACCACTGTCATGCTTGCAAATAGAATAAAAATACTATTCAAAACCCTTGTTTGCCCTCTGGTGTGTGTGTGTATGTGTGTGTGTGTGTGTGTACATGAGCTACTTGAAAGGGCTTCATCGTACTGTGTGTGTGTGTGTGTGTGTGTGTGTGTGTATGAATCACAGTGCAGTGTGAGTGTTGAGGTTGTAAGTGCCAGAAGAGGAAATCTCCTGTACAAGCAAAGGGCTGATGTAAGTTATGTTTATCCCCGCAGCCACAGCACTAAAGAACCTTGTATACCGAGTCATTCCAACCCCAGGCCAAGCCTTTCATGGTTCAGTGACATTAACAACTTTCTTTTCCATTTTCCTTAGTTTTCTTTCCATCTTTTCTTCTCCCTGCGTCCTGCTCAGCTAAGAACAGAGACAAGCGCTTTGTGGAACAGATTTAGATATTTGATCAGTTGTGAGGAAAAGCCAGAGGAGTGAAGAGTGACAACAGATGACAGGGCACGTGATCGCTGACAGTGAGCTGCGTTGGATCTATTGTTGCTGTAACAATGTTTCCCAAACATGTGCAATGACAGACTCTGTGTCCTGGACATGTCACGAAAATACAATAGTAGGCGGCTGGACCACATGGAGAGCTGAGCAAGATGTTGCCCTACTCTGCTGTGAAGTCTCACTTTGGGTAGCTTTTGAAGTATCGACCTTACTAAATCAGAAAACCAAAGGCCAGCAGTGGCGCCACATCCACAAAGCGTGTCCAAGCCGGAGACACGCTCTCAAATGAGAGAGCGACCAACTGACTGACCCCAAACACAAACAAGGATCAACCAGAGACTGTCATGTCTCACACAGAGTGTCTCAAATTAGAAAACTGTATTGAGATTTAATAATAACAATAAAAGCTCAACAGACATTTATTCTTTGACTGATAAAAAACAACAGCACAAGCATGAAATGGTAAAACTGCAATGGTGGTATTTTTTTTTAACCATCAAAGAAACCATAAAAAATTGCCATACTGCACAAACACATACAGACCTGATTACAAGCTACAGACAGTCCAAGTCACCAGTGTGTTTTTGAACCCAATCAAAAGTGAACTTGCTCTGTGTAAACTCAACCATGTAGAGTCGTACATGACTACAGATACATGACAATAACAAAAAACATTGCACTATTTCTGATTTCTGATTTTTTTTTTGACTTGATTTTTCCAGTGTCAGTGTCAATGTCTCATGGAAAAAAATATCTGTCCTCACCACTGACATGACTAGTGTTAACAGCTACAAGTTTCATGACCAAAAAAAGAATGAGAAAATAATATGATGAAACTGATTCTTTCAGGCCATGAAGTGCTCAGCATTTGTAATTGTTGGCCTAGACAAAACAAAACATTTTCTTTAGACCGAGTTCTGAAATGTCAACCACAGGACAATGAAATTATGGATATCCTTAAATTACATGTTACAAACTCCAGACTTTTTTTTAAATGTCATGAATTTCAATATATTTCTGTTTCACAATTCAAAGGTGGCAGATTATTCTTGACAGGAATGATTTTCACACAGAAAAGAGAGAGCAACAAAAGGTCAACTATAGCTTAAAGTTCTCTAGAAAAACAGTACAGCTTTTATATAAAGTCAAAAGCGAATTCACATGATTACCACAATATCACTATGTTCTTTAATGACCAGAAGAAAGTAAATGCTAAAATAATTTACTGCTTAAAGAACAACATGTTAGAATAACATTACACACCAGACACATATTAACTTTATGACAGCCAATCAAAGGCCAGCAGACGGACCAAATGAGATGATTGATTCTACCATTTGACCCTGTGAGGAAGCGGGTGGAGAAGTAGGGGTGGGGGGGGGGGGTGGCGAGGGTAGAGGAGTTAAAACAACCCCATCTCAACCCCACCAAACCTCCAACAGCTAATTCACTAAAATGTCAGCCAGTCTGATGAAGACTAAAATGATTCTGGGCCGCAGTATGCTAGTGTTTAATGACATCAATAAGCCTCACAGGAAATTTCATTTGCACTACGTTATTTGTTCAGTGCCTCAGGTGGCTTGAGAACCATCTGATATAGAACAAGGAGAGAGACTGATGGGGAACGGGAAAAGAGAGAAAAAACTGGAAAGAATGCAAGAGTTTCAATGTGAAAATGCATTTCCACCGATAAAGGGGTATTGTAGATCATAAATAAGATTCTAATATCTGAGCTTGTATATACGGCTATGTGGGCATCTGTAAGTTTTAGATCATAATGTTAACTGCAGCTGGGTGACCTTTTCTTTTCAGCAAACAAGATCCAGCTCAAAACCACGAGTTTGAAAAAGAGTCAGTAGCATCTTTGCAACTGATTAAGACTGAATTTTGTGTTTTTAGAAACAATTTAATAGACTCTGAGCACAGGCATCCAGAACAACTCACAAGCACACACATACATACACACACTCACAGCCAACCTCTTTCTGTGTGGGCCTCTGAGGACTATGTCTCACCAGCTGATCAGTACAATAAGAAAAGCCTCTTTGTCACCTAATTACCAATGTGTTATTAGTGCTTTAATGAAATGCCTGCAGGAAGCAACACTGGGTGTCTGCATTGTCGGCATCGGACGATAGGAGAAATATGAGTGGATTTGGCAAACAATATTAAGACATAAAAAGGGAGTGAGCGAGAGGAACAGAGGGAAGGAGAAAGAGATAGAAGGAGCTTAAATAAATTCAAATCAATAGGTTTCATAACCACAAACATGCTTTCAATGCCCTTCTTTACAACATGTGTAATATTGTTCAGGCTGACAAGCTATTGATGCCACTTCATTTGAAAGTCCAAGATTTCATAATTTCATCTAAGAAGATATAATTTCGCTAGTAGAGACATACACACAGTAATGATGAGGAACCATTTGTGACTGGCTTTGTCTCTCTAGACAAGAGAGATAGTCTCTCTGGTCCAGGGAGACGAAGACAGCTTTAATAATGATAAAAAAGCAAAATAGGGTGGAGATTCACTTGTCTGTTACGCCAACTGGAGGGTTGTATCTTCAGCAACAGCAAGCTTTCTACATGACCGTGAGAGCGATCGTGGGAGACTGTGAAGTAGACCTACTGTGGCTGAGGTCATCTCCGTGTCTGTGGTTTGTTTGTGTAGAGGAAGCATTGTGGTGATGAAGCAAGAAGAGTGGGATCAGGGAGGAAGGAAGGGAATTAGAGGAGGGCTCAGTGGGAGGAAAGAAGGAAGACAAGAAAGGAGAGGTGGAGAAGTAATCCCCAGGAGCCAGAGTCTCGTGCCAGAACTCACTGCAGTGAACAGCTGAGGGGAGAAGGACCAATGGAGGAGGGGATGGCGGGGGAGAGAGAACAGTACAGTACACGGCCTTGATAAGAGTTCTTTGAGTGGGTGGGCTGTGGTATCAACTCCCTACAAATCTATGGTCATCCCCACAACATCTCTTCATCACCCTCACTCACACACCAAGCCACAGTCTTAATGAAGACTATTGTGGTTGCAAGTTGATATGTTTTTAAACTTTTCAGTAATGAGGGAAATAGACCTCCCACATCATGTGTGCACATGTTTTAGTTAATGTGTGTGTGTCTTTGGGTTCTCCCACTGATTACACCAGTCATGCCTGGTTTGGCTGACCACACCTGAGGCGATATGGAGATGATCCTTCCTGAATACAGACATGCACAAAAAAATGGAGAGGATGAGAACAGGACAGGAAGAGAGGGATAGAAAGGGGAGTGAGAGAGGAAAAAAGCAAGGAGATGAGAAACAGAGAAAAGGGAGCAGAAACTATGGTAAATATAAAAGAAAAAAAAAGACAGGCATCAGAGAATGATAAGATTAAAGCCAGGAGGGTAAAGGTTGAGCTGGTCAAGGGCAAAACTTATCATAAAACCAGACCTCACAGATGATCATGAAACATGACCCGATGTTTAACAGGGTCACTGCTAGTTGCATCATGATATTTTAAGACTCTTTAAGGCTAAATTAATGCCAGAAATATTCATCTTGTAAATGGAAATAAACATTCAAAACAGTCCAAAGATCTATGTATCTGAAGAAAAAAAATAGTTAAGTAACCAGAGATCATACTTATACTGCGGTTTTAACAACTTGTGAGGCTATCACTTTAAATAAATCTAGAGACAATTCACTTACATATTGGGCACAATTGAGGCACATGGGTTCATCTGATTAACTGTCACACAAAACTAGTGTGTCCTGTGTCAATGTGCACAAACATATGTGCAGAATGTGCATGTAAGCATATCCTCAACACAGCAGAAAAAGCAGTATACACATATGAGAAGCTCATGTACAGACACACACATCTCTTGTCTCCCTAGTCCAGAGTCCTCTCCAAAAGCCACTTAGCCATAGAAAACAGAGAGCAAGAAGAGGCATCAAAGCTGTTTATATAATGAAACTGAAAGAGCTGCTCCATGCCGTATCACTGACTGCACCAAGGAAAGCGTTCCTTCTCCAGAGAATAGAGGAGAGGAAGAAAAAGGGAAAAAAAGAAGAAAATCCCCCCAAACAATGCAACACAACAACAGCAAAGCATACTGAGAAAGAGAGACAGTGAAAATAAGAGAGAGCACGCGGCAATAGAAAGGTTGTTTATTTTAAGTCAGCCACATGTACCAACAGAAAGTGGTATTAAAATAGGGCCTATTGTTGCGAGTTTGTGATCTGTCAGTCTGTATGGGAAACAGAGAGAAAGAGAGAGAGAGAGAGAGAGATTGGTGTAAGCCCCATGAGGTCTATGTCATTCTTCTGTCAGAGGAGAGGGCTCTCCAGGGGAAGAGAAAGTTCTCCGACACAGAATGACAGACAGACAGACTGTTTACACTTAGCGTGGATATCTCTCTTTGTCGTTTCCTCTCTGCCCTCCCTGCACTACTCATTCTAATGGCATCATAATGACCTCCTCAGGTGTTAACTGAGAAGCTGGCAGAGGGCTAATTCGAAGTAAAGTACTGTATGCCAACGTGGGTGCCGGCGGTAGTGACAGATGCCAGTGCTGTAACTACCAGCCCTCCTGTCTTTTCCTTTTCTCTAACACCCCACCCCCTTCCGTCCCCTGTCCAATTCCCTTCTCTTTCATCAACTCTAATCCACCTCACCCATACCCTGCAACCATTTTTGTCTGACTGTGTCTGTTTCTTTCTCCCTGCTCTTAGAAGAAGCTGCGGCAGCAGTGTTTTAGTGTTTTGGGAATGGAGACGTGATGGCAGTCAGTGAATCAGGGCAGACAGCTGTCATTTATAGTCTCTCTTTAGAGATATCCCATTAGCTTCCCAGCAAAATGGTCCACGACTGGTATGGGGCCTCCTGGTGCTTTAAATACAGTATGAAGACCTGTCTCCATAGCTCCCTTTGTGGAGTTGATGCAACATTTCATGACTGCTCTGTGGCTTCTTATTCTTAGAAGCCCTTCCTCAACCTAATAATTGAATCCATCCTTTGTAGGTTAATGGTCACATAAAGGACTAAGCACAGAATAATGTGCTTGTTGTAGCTTGTACAGCTAAATATAAATCAAACACAGACATACTATATTGTATGTAAATATAATACAATGTTGTTCATAATTTACCATATCCAAAGAAAATTATTTTGCCTCAGTGTTTGTTTCTCACTATTTAGCTCAAAGGCACTTCAACAGGGCCTTGAACCTTGGCCAGCTGGTCACTGCTATGACAACACACCGCATCCATAATATGGAAACAGAGAGAGACAAAAAGAGGAAAAAAAGAGATAGCAGTATGAGTGTGTAAGAGTGTGTAAGAGTGTGTGAGAGTGTGTGTGTGTGTGTGTGAGAGAGAGAGAGAGAGAGAGATGAAGAGACAGAGAGTAAAGGAGAAAGAGAGAGAGACGGCTTTCTAATTCAGCCATCTGGCTAGCTTTACTTCATTATAATATTCCGACTCTCCGTGTGTGTATGTGTGTGTGTGTGTTTACAAATTTGAGTGCCTTCAATTCCACAGATGCAGGCAGAGGAGAGAAGAATCCTCATTTATTAACAGCTTAATAGAGCTCCATCTGGACCAGACCCTATGCTTGTCTTCTATCTGAGAGATTCATCACCAAATCACAGGAATTAGACTACAACTGACACCTACACAAGCTGCAGTGACCCCGCTGCACTGAGCAACACCGTACAGATAGCCCGCGCTGTATTACAGCTGTAATACAGCCATTACAATAACAGTCAGAGCCAAGGACAGAAAATGTCACCACAGCAGTCGCCTGATTTTCAGTCTTGGTTTGTCTAATGTTTTAGTTTGCACAAGACAAAACAGAACACAGAAAAGAAGAGAAGACAATTAAGAATACATTAGACTGATAAAACAACTGACAAACTGGGGTCAATGGAAATAACAGGGAGATCATTGAAGTCAGTGCTTAAACTCTATTTATAGAGTGCACTCAGAACATAAAGGGGGTATTTCAGGTACAGACTTCTTATTTGTCCTACTTATCCAGAGACAGACAACCACAGATGTCTTTTCTTATGTTATTGCCATTCCTTCAGACTGTACGCTGAGAGATAATAAAGGCATTAGTAAGTGCCTGACTCTGGGTAAAAGGAAAAATAGCTATACCCCCCCCAACATAACCTAGCTTTCTCTTGAAAGAATTTAGTTCAGATAGTTAATAATCAGGTGCTCCCTAAGGACATTCAATGGTTCTCATGTCAGAGCGTATGGCTCTGAGAAACATCATTCTCTTCTCATATATTTGCACTGAGTCAATACACTATGCTCAAAAAGTACATTCACACAGTTCAATTTGTGTGATCTTTCTTTTTGTTTTATTAACTCTCTTTTCAGCTCGGTTTTCCTCAACCTGCCTTCCTCAACCTGCACATTATCAATAACTGATTTCCTGTCTCAGTGTGATTTTGAACATCTCTAAGAGAATAGGTGTAAATTTGATATATTTAGCCAGTTTATGCATTATTTATGACATTGTTTGATCTATGTAATCAAACAGAACATACTGTTCATGCATAATATGCGCACATGCATTACACACATGCCGACAGTAGTCCAGCCTTTTTTTTCCTATCTGGCTCTCTCATGCTCTGTACTAGTTTCAGTGGTTTCCACATATTTCTTTAGGAGTTATATTTTCTTGTTGGACACTTTATATCATTCCACCTGAATTCTTTTTCCTTTAGGTTTCTTTAATGACTCATATTGCATTACTAATGTAATCTGAGGGCTACGATTTGAACTGTATTATCACTTATCACTATTTCATCTATATTTGTCCAATTTTATCTATAAAAATAAAGCAAGCAGTCTTTAAACATAGTGGACAGATCCACCTTCTTAGGAATAGCATATGCAAAACTCTTTCTATATCATGGAATAAATATATGGTAAAAAAAATAAATATGAATTATTTTTTGTGTGAAAAAAGATTCACTGCTCTTGTGCTTAGTCCAAATTTTGTTCCCATCAATTTCTTTTGCTTGGAGGCCATCACACCAACATCCTCGTTCTCCCTCTTTGTATCCATCCCTCCATTCAAACGAGGCTGAAGTGCAAATTGGACATCTGGTGCTGTGATGTGTCTGACAATACAGCCGCCACCCCCCAACCCCCTCACACATGTACACAGACACACAAATGCAGACACACACACACACGCACACACAGTCATCCAAACAAAATACAGCACCGTGAGAATATAAAGACACTGAGAAGAAGACAGGAGGAGGGAGAGATAGAAGGAGAGATGGACAGAGGAATGGAGGATGGGAGAGAAAGAAAGGAACATGAGTGAACATTAGGGGGCAATGATGATGCCACTCTATTCACACTGCCAGGGGCAAACACATCCTTGTGCCATCTCTCACAGTTCTTCGTATCAATTGAGAGTAGTTCTCAGACCGTCTTAGGTGGCTAGTTGATATGGGGCATGAGGTGCGTTGAGCAGAAGTTTTGGTCCATAACAGGCCAGGCTGTCCGCATAGAAGCTTATTTTACCTTCACCCTCATCATATCCAAAAACAAGTCTCTGCTCTTGTCTGCGGCAGAAACAAAGGAGAGAAATGAGAGAAAAGACTAGACGCACAAATAATGGCATTCAGAGAAAAATTCAAGCACAAATTGATCTACATGTTTTGGCCAGACAGATGCAGAAATAAACACTTAGGTACTGCTTTGTGACACACACTCATAAACTCACACATACAGAGGCTGACTAAGCACCATAACCTACTTTTACAACCAAAGGTATACAATTCAGTAGTTGTGTCTATTTATAATGGAGCATATTTCTTACCAGCAAAAACGATGCATTTGTACTTGCAAAGCTGTATGAAAGAGGTACAGTATTTATTTTCTTGAATCATCTGTGGCCTAAAAACAACAGACAGATAATACTGCTTATTCAGGTAGTGTTCTTTTCTTCTCAGCCAGTTAATCTCAGAGAAACAACACATACATTTTCTGTTCTCATTACACGAGCTCGTATCAACACTGATTGACAATACTTCCTTTTTTCTTCTCTAAAGAAGTTGCTTCTGTCAATTTTTTAATCACAGGATGAATAAAATTTGCATACACGCTGCTTGATGATTATTTGTTTCCTCCAAATGTTTCCCCCCCCCCCCCCCCCAACCCCTTTCTGATGCCTGAGTTCAGTTAGTTTAAATGTCTGTGTGTTCTTTCAGGGCCTCAGCTTTCCTGCTACCAAATGTTTGTTTCTTCAGTCTTTTTAGATGTTGTAGATGTGCCTGAGCAGGCAAAAGAAAAGAGGAGAAAAAAATCCTTCACAGAAGGTAGGCTCTCAAAGGAGCTACAGTATACCTGCATTAGAAATAATAATAAAAAAAAAAACACCCAGGTAATCCTTTGCTATCACTTTGCTTTGAACTTCAAAGAATGCACACAACAATTAAAAGAAACATAGCGGGGGATGCAAATAAAAAAAGCAGATTACAAAAGAACATTTGTCTCATTAGCTTAATGCATATTGCATCCGGTGGTACTGCAAGAGTGAATTAGAGGTGAACTTTAGGATGTTTTTTGCTTGTATATGGTGCAGTTGGACGAAGTGGAACGAAATCCCAAGTCTAAAAGTAGCTTTCAGGGTACATGTTTTTCCTACTATGAGTTATCATATATATCCACACTGTAGCAAAAAAAAAAAAACAATCAGTTCATCTGCAGTCACATTCAATTCACACCACCCGTGCGTCAGCAACTATGAAGTCCTCAGTGTATTTTGGCATCTCCAGTCGCACACAGTCACGGAAAACTGTCAAGTTGTTGACTCTCTTCTGCACATGCATGTCTAAGGCTTGCAGTCTCCATCACATCACTGCAGACAGGACTCCAGTATTGACTGCATCACACATGGGTTATTTTATCTACACCTTGCCATCTCGTTTCTTCATAATATTGTATCAGAAAAGTGGCATGAACATTAGGGCTAGGACTGAGCCCCAACCCTACACTCAGGTTCTGGTGCACACTTCTGACAGACTCTTGTTCAGAATCAGTAAATGTGTCACTGTCCAGTTCAGACTTCATTTTTCGCAACTACATCTTCAGTAAGCTGATAAGTAGACGATTAGGGTGAAATCCATTGTGCTCATCTGCCTCAGTAGACCATGACCTTTAATATACTTGTAAACCTTCCCCATCTAATCTGACAGAGGCCTGGACCACAAGCTACACCGCTGCTGGAGCTATTCTGTACTGGCATTTAATGTGCTTAAAAGAAGGTTACAATGCAATTTATCCATTTTGTAATGGAAGAATGTGCAAGCGCTACATAGCTCCCTTTACACACAAACTTTACTGTGTAAAGGACATGGCAATTTAACATGACCACGTCATGTCTGAAAAACAGCTGAGGTCCCTAAGAGTCAATTAGCTTGCTCAGAATGTAGCAACAAAATTGTAACTCTTCTACAGCTTAAGTATGAAATTTAGACAGCAATCGTAATGGATAAAGCATGCTAACACCACAATACTTTTAAACATATAAATTTATAAATAAAAAATTAAAAACAAATTACTTTGTCAAGTTGATTCTCTTTAGAGCTACAGTACTTAGTGGTTTGCTTGCTGATAGGTGGTGTAAAACAGGTAACAGAACTTTGTAATATCAAATGATGTGACAGTGGGCCTGCCTGTTGTGAGCAAACAAACCATAGTTTTGTCCATTTAAGCATTTAACTTTTTTTTTTTCTTTTGACAACCGAGCACAATTTTCCACAATCGTGTTAATATTTCTTTGACAGTCCTGTCACCATGATTAACAAAGGAAATAAAGAAATTGTTCTGAATGGGGACTTACAGTAGATGTGTATGCCAAAAGTTCATGCAAATGAATGTAACAGTGTTCCATGTGTGACATGAGCTTGTGTGCCATGTTTTTGCTGTCCACATAATAACAACAATTGCAACATTTTTAATGTTATTTCATAAAAATTCTTCAGGATAGAAAATCCTTAAAAACACAGTGGCTGAGGTCACAGTTCCTTGCATATGGATGGTGTGAGAGCAACTTATAAAAAAGTAAAACCAGCTTAGCGTGCCAATAGAAAGAGGAGTGTGTTACCTCTCCGAGAGCTTCATAACGTTTCTGGTTCCAACGGTGGAGATCTTCTCTGGCATTGAACACAAAGGGTTCTCCAGTTCTTGTATGTCTGAGTTGGCCATCTGCAAGAGCAAGGTAGAAAGAAAAAAACATCTGTAATGATAACATATACTTGTATATATGTGTGACAGTGTGTGTGTGTGTGTGTGTGTGGGGTAAAGTCAGGTATGCTGGGCAGGTCACTAATTCTGACTCAATCTACAAAAACCCTTATATCTGCCATATTAAACAAATAAGGCTTGAACACCTAGTTTTGTGTTTATCTTAATTTTCTCTCTCTGTGTTCTACTCCTTTTCATTTTCTTACCCACCCTCAACCACCCCCATCTGGCAGGTGCAAGGCCTGTGGATGCAGCAGCGTTCTTCCAGTCACGACTCCAACGGCCTTCTGGGTAGTCTGGCAGGCCAGGGCTGGACAGCTGGTATGACAAAAATTATCTCTCCCTCTTTTCATTCATCTAAAAGCCTCTCCCTTTCCTCTTTAACTGTGTCCATCTCTTTCTCCCTATTCCCCCTTGTTCACTCTGGCACTGGGCCATGGGTTCCTGTCCCTGCCTTTCCCACCTGAAACCTCCAAGAGAAGGTGTGGCAATGGTTCTAAATGTGTGTGTGTGTTTGTATGTGTGTGTGTGTGTGTGTGTGAGAGAGAGAGAGAGAGAGAGAGACAGAGAGAGAGAAAGAGAGAAAAAGAGGGAGAGAGAAAGGTGGGCTGGCACACGTTAGCTATGACAACAACTGCTCCTTGCAATTGCTGGGCATAAGCCAGACGCCCTAACCAGCATAGCTTACATGCACCCGAACACACAGACACACCGGCAGCTCCAGCCAGGAGGACCAGGTGTGGACATACAGTATGTGTCACTAGGCTTCTGTTGTAGGTGAGCCATGCTGCCATTACAATAATTGACTGCAAAGAAACCAAAGTTCTCTGGAATAGTGTTTAAGTGATTTATTATAATTCACAGAGGAAACCAGAGTTTTATACACATCCAGGTTTTATTTCATATAAAAGAGTCATAAGACAAGAAAATACTGAAATGGCACTACTTTTTTTCTTAATAAACAATTACCCTTGTGTGGCTGTGGAACCACTACGTTTATACCTTAGCAATGAGCCCATCGATCCTGCGGTTGACACTACAACACAATAAAACACTAAACAGTGTTAAATTTAATTTTGACCTTTATGACTGCAGAATTTGTAAGAACTAAATCACTGAAAAGTACACATACTTAACCCAAATAGCCAGGGGGCTCTCATACTTTCTCAATTATTGCACAATGTGAAAAAACCCATCTAAGAAATAAATAAATATAATATCTTTGCAAGATAGAATAATGCATAGCATTTTTTTCATCTCCTTCTAAATTGCCACCATTTTCACCCCTCTATCAATGTGATAAATCTTACATTGCTAACACACTGTGTATTACAGCACTTGCCTTCATGGTTTGTTGTTCAACAACATGTAATTCTGAATGTAAGTTTGTCATTGTGTTACATTAGAAAGCAGACTTGAGAGCCTGAGAGTTAGAGCAGGAGACAAGTGAGAAGTTAGGATAAAGCAGAGTGCACAAAAAGTACCTTGAAGAAAATCAATTATGCATTCGTGAAGGGGTGAGGATCTAAACACTACTGCCTAAGAGAAGGAAGAGAGGAGCTATAATGAAATCCTAGCGTAGGAAAGGGGTGTGTGTGTCTGTGTGTGAGGACAGGAGAGATGAAGTGTGTGGTTGGTGTGCACGCGCATGTGTGTGTATGGGTTCCATCGCCTCCCCCAACACATCCTCTCAGAGGAATAACGTTTTCTCAACTTTTTTCCTCTTTTTCTGTCATAATTAGCATTCTGTTCTCAATTTGGCACCTTAATTAGGTGTACATAACCTTGGATTTCCAGTAATGGAAAACCGGAGGGCTAGCGAGATGAAGCCATCATCTTCAGTGATTAAGATACCTGCAAACTATTGTACACAGCCTCGTCTGTATTCACATCATTACATGGTCAAATTAACATTTTTGTTCCACCTGTCTCGGGCAAAGGTAGCCTGGGTGTAGCTATAGAAATGCCTGTGAGTCAGAGCGACTGTGAGCTGACATACTAGAGACACCGCCTGAGGGCCACCATGGCTTTAATAGAAATACTATCCTTCAAAAACAGGCCTGAGTGGAAACTGACAAGACCTACAGATGGGTAAGGGTGTGTATATCCAAGTGTGTGTGTGTGTGTGTGTCGGTGTGTGCATGCATGTGTGGGTTGGTGGGTGGTTAAGCTGCGTTTCAGTTTAAGATTTTGAGCAGGGATGAGGGCTGAAATAGAGAGATACAGAGGGAGGGTGGAGAAAAGGGAAGAGGGGAGACAAAAGGGTGAGGTGATGGAGAGTCTTTCAATGTGTTCCTCCCTCCATTGTAGACTGAGCTGGGGCTTGCAGGTGGGGTAGAGGGGTAGGAGTTTGCATGGTGGGAGGGACAGGGGGGAGTGTGTGTGTCTCTGTTCTTAGGCACAGCGAGGTTATGCAAATGCTCCGTCAGGCGGAGGGCAAGGCTGAGTAGGTTACTGACGGGCCGTAGAGTACACAACATGTCCCCCACTCAGCCAGCCAGACAGCCAGCAGAGACACTGACAGAGAACAGAGGGAGTGAGAGAGGGAGAGCGAGTGACTACAGGGGAATGCTAAGAGCCAGAACTGCCACCGCAATCGCCATCGCCGCTGCTGCCCCCACCACCACCACCACCACCCTTTCCAGCTCTTCCTCCATCCCTGCACCTGGTTTGATTAAAGCGAGCCAAGAGAATCCTAAAGAGACTTTTCTATCATTTGGACCCAAACCACACTGGGTTCAGCTCTGCTCCTTGCTGTCACTGTTAAATGACACACACGCTTACACCTGTAACCCCCCAAAACGTCCCAGATGACAGTGCAGACAGTTTTAGGTCATTAATACAAAAACACCCACATAACAATGAAAAAAGCTAGTTACACACTGTCTCTGCTGTGTTGAAATTGACCCAGTTTTAAAAGTACAATGGTAATTTTGTTGTTTATGTCAACTTCAGATTAGCTTTAATATGACTCTGGTGAAAGCATTGGATACTAAGAGCAGCAGTTCTCAATCTGCTGGCTGAGACCCACAGAATGGTGGTAAAATCAATCTGAGGCGTAAATAATAAAACTTTGAACAACAGCAGAGAAAGATTTGTTGCTTCAAGAACTTTGAATTATATGTTTTCTGCCGTTTGCTTTTTTTTTTTTTTCCCTCTTTAAGTCACTAACAATTATTCAAATTAACTGGAAACTACTACTTTTGATGACATGTCATGAATCAACCATGGGTTGAGAGCAGACCCTAGGTTATGTTTCCTCAGTGTATTATGGGGCTTTGTTCACCAGAACTGAAGTAATTCACCTCGACTGTCAGTGCTGGTCTAATCACTTAAGTTTCACCAGGTTCATTTTATTACTGGACAAGGGAATTGTGGATGCTTTGAGGACTAAAATATGAACTTACGTTCATTGAATGCATATTCAAACTCCTCCAGTGTTTTGGGGAAAGTGAAAGGTGGTTCATCTTTCTTCATTAGTTCATCTAGGTCTATTCTTGACAGCAAATCTAAGGGGAAACAAAAAAAGGTTAAGGTTAGATGTGAAAAAAAAAATTGTGAATATCGTCATACAAATGCTCCTTTCATCATAACATTATAACACCAAGTACATCTAGTATGTTTAAATTTCATAATGTCTCATGATTGTGTTATAAAGCAACAAATGCTCAAATGCTCTAAAAGCTCTTCATCATCCTCAAGTGGCACAGTGCATGGAAAAGGAGATATTCACATCAAATAATAACCAACCTAAAATGTCTATTGATATTTTTCTCTAAATTATATCACTGAAGTAGTGAGAAACTGGGGGGAACAAATTACACATATTGATCTACTAAAAGGGTAGATGAATATATTTTACTCAAGGTTAAGTGGGAACGTGCCATCTTGTGTTATCTTGTCTTGAAGCCACTAAAAGTTTTAATATGATCCTACAGAGACAGCTTCCATTTCATGTGACAAACATTTAAAGCATACTTTATATATCAATTAATTTCAAATTGTCCACGTATTTTAAAAAAACATACATTCATACCACTGGAGTCAGGTAAGGGATTACATTTTTTCACACCTTTCTGTAATTATGGAGATATATTGTGGAAAAATATGTGTGTGCCATGTGTATTAGATATGTCAGATATGTTTTATACAAAGTCAAGATGGGAGTGTCTGTTCACACGGAGGAATACGTGTGACGGTGGTGACATTAGAAGAACTATCAGCCACAAAGGAGTTTTACTGCAAAAATTATAAACAAGATGTTAAAATCTACATCACTGTAATATAATTAACAGAATGAGATATGACTACAGGTTGAGTTTATGTCCAATTTGAGACTTCCTTTCTCCTATTTCATAAACAGTGTTTACACTTTTTGTCCATTTCGCAATAAAATTCTTTATTCACCTTTGAGAGCAGTAGTTTTCTCTCTGTCTTCCTGACCAGCAACCTGGGCCATGGCAATCCACAGTATGTAGAGGGCTGGAGTGAGATGAGAACAAGGATGAGAAAGCATGAGTCCTTTGCTCCTGAAGATCACGGAGATGCACCCTGTTACATGTGGACATAAAAAAAAAAAAAAAGAAAAAGAACTATTGTATTGTACTGTGATCACACTTTATCATACATGTCCGTGTCTGGGACTAAATCCCTTCTTAACACCATTAAGGTAATTGGCTCAAAGCTTGTTGTACCTGTAAGGTGGCAGAAAGCCAAAACATTACAGCCTACTGTTGCATTCTGCTCTGCTGCACAGGCGACAAGCTACAAGCCTGTAGCTTCTAGCTTGTGCGGCAGGGCAGGATGGTCTGAATAAAGCAATGATAATTCCCACAGCAATAACACTTGGCATAACCAGATAACAACTGTTAGTCGGTAATGTTGCTAACAATAATGAAACCGTGAATACACCAGCAGCCGTATGTTCGCTAAACTCTGCACACGTGCAACAACTGAGTTAATTATGCAAACACTGCAAAGTTATTCGTGCTTTAAAACGAGGCTGCAGACAGTGAAAACACAGCCATTTTCACACGCTCAGCTACGTCACACTGCTCCGTCATTCACCCAACAACAGTCAACAACTGTGTATTGTTTCGTACTTCTTTTTCTTTAAAAAAAAAAAAAAAAACAACAACAACAACAACTCCCGGAATGTGTGCAGTCGCTCTGCGAGCACGTACAGTAGTAGGACACACTCGTGCTCTTATTTCACACTAGTTTCGGCCAAATGAAGCGCACAGGGTTCGGAGAGGAAGAGCTGTTTACAGTAGATGCATGCATGCTTTTTGCTCGACTCACGCACCATCAGTACATATGCGACTGTCCAGTTGCTGCTGCTTCCTTGGTTTTTCTAAAACAGGAAGGACTCTGACGGGTGCAGAGCTCTGAGAGCGTGAAGCTTCCGGGTTACCGGGGCAACGGACTGGAAGGGATATTTAAAGACACAGTAGCACCGCTGCTGCTGCTGCAGCAGCTCATCCAGATGTTACTCTTGTACTTCCATTCACAGCTGTTGCGTAGTTATTATATATATATATATATATATATATATATATGAATAGGATAATTTTAATAACTGCTTAAGTAAACATTTCATGAGATTTTTTTAGTGAGTTATTGAACTAATGCAGGCGAGGAGTCCTATATTTTTTGACTATATGTAGATGTGTGCTTGGTAAATTTGTTCTTTGTCCTGCTATTATTTTACATCACTGAACTGTTTCTCATCACCACAATTCATGTGTTTTGCTAATGCGATTTATTAATTTTAACAAACTTTACCCTCAGTGTGATTTTAAGGTGTTGGATAGTCTCTGAATTGTGATTCCAGAGTCTCAGGCACAAGGACACTGGTTTCCTCATGGGACAAGCTATTGCAGAGAAAGTGCTCAGCAATCCTTCTCACAAAAAAATGTCAGTGACATGTATCAGAGCACATTACAAGGTATTCAAAGAGAAGGGTCCTGCCAGATTGATACTAATACTATGCGATACATGACTTATCTAAAACCACCTGCCACACCCCATTCCCCTGTACCATGTACCTGCGACTTTACTTCATGACTTGTGCTGTTGTTTCACAGAAATAGCCTCCTGGTTAAACTTAAGCTCGATGCCCTACTTCTGGACGGCCTCTAGAAGTTGAAGCTGTTTCTCTGGGGAGCTGAGCTACCCTGTTTCCTCAAGCAGAGTGCTGGAGATGCTGCGATGGGAGACCCAAATAAGAAACAGTGATGACATATTGTGGCATTGATATCCAGCGAGTTTGACAAGACAAAAGAGATGCTTGTTGTTCACGCTGTACTCAGCACAGCACCTGAGACCACAGGTGTAGATTTGAGTCACAGTAGTTGGGTTTCAGTCAGATTTAAGTTATTTAAATTTGATTTGCACAGATTAAACTTGACATGATAGTAACAGTCTAAATTCTAATACAACTGTCAATGATTTGTTAGACTTAGACTTGTAAGATCAGCTACCATTAAACCAAAGCAGAAAAATCATGGTTGACCTAAAGGAGAGAAAACATTGAGGCCACTGTTCAAAGTACTACTCAATAGGACTTAATGTGCTTTTTAAGTAATAATTATAACTTTATATCAGACTTTTCAGGTTACTGTGTAATGAGAGCTTGCACTGATCCCCCATTGTATAAAGAGACATTTATAGGATACAGATATATTGCAACAGAACTGGAACTTGACATGGAAATGAAAAAATCAGTGCTCTACCTGAAAGCTGGCCTTTCTGTGATGCCAAGCTGGCTCGATACACACTGACACAAAGCTTGTTGTACACAGTGGGCGAACATACAAATAAAACCAACATGCTTCTGCTGTGGCAGTTTTCTCTGGACAATGCAATAATAATGCACTGAGGGTAATCAATTGAAATGGAAATCAGAGGAGTCAACATACTGAGACTGTTTATCCTGTATAAATATGTCATGATGAGCTCTGGGAAAGTGTTTATGTAGGTTTGATAATCCCCAAATGAATACTGTACAATAGAAAAATTCAATTTATTCTTTGTGATGAATCATTCTTTGTAATGATTTGTTGTGAATTATACTGTCAGCTTTACTGACAGATGTCTTCTGAGCCTATCAGCTGTCTACAATGAAAATACAAATGGATAACCATACAGGTTCTTATTCTAAGGGGGAGAGAAGAAGGAAAGGAGATCAAAGCATTTTTTCCACTGAAAACCTTTATCTTACAAGAACAGTTTGACCGGCCAAATTTTTTTCTTCTTGCAGCACAAAAATAGAACTGTTTTATTGTGTTAAATAAAGAATTTTAAATGTTTTGTTGCCGTTTAGCCTTTATTCAGAGGCAAAGGCAGAATTCAGTTGCTGTTGTTTGTATTCTCTAAGTGCTTTGGTGATTGCAATCTTTCTACATTTGCATTCAAAATCTAGCAACGGAAAGGAACATCTCTCTCTGGAGAAAGGAATGTTTTCCTTGTCTCTCAAAGGAATTTCACAGCAGTAGCCTTTATGAGCTAAAATTATTTCCGTGTTGATCAAAGGAGCACCATTCTTGTTGTCCTTAATTCATCCTCCTGAACATCATATATAACAGGAAAGAATATATGACGCATGTGTTCAAAAATATAAAGCTATCGTCACAGTCATGAATCATAATAAAGTATTGATTACAGCATCATATAAATTGATTATACAACACAAGAATATTCAGTGGGTTATTTTATTTTCATGTTTAATTCTAAAACATTTCATTTCCATTTCATAAATATGGAGTTAGAAAAAAAATATACTATACACAGTATATACTACTTTTGTCACAGTAAATGTTCTCTCAATCGTCACAAAACACTGATTGATATGACACAGTGGAACAGATTTTTGGGACACATTGTAATCAAAACAGATCATTTTGCCTCCCAACCCTAATTTTTTTTGTTTACTTTTAGGAAGGAGGATTGTTTGCTGACACCTTTGTCTTTACACTGTCTCAAAAAAAAAAAAAAAAAAAAAAAAAAAAAAAAAAAAAAAAAAACTTCAGCTACTGCCAATGATCACACAGTCCTATCTTGTCCCAGGCAAACAAATCTGGGTTCTCCATTTCCCCAAACTGATTTCTGGAGATGTGCTCTAAAAAGATGAAATGTATCTGATGCAGCACAGAAAAGCATGGGGAGTTTGTCTGAGGCAGGGAGGCACTGTCTCCCTCTCTCTTTTTGTTGTTTCAGATTCTCGTCCTCTCGTTCACTCATGTTTCTGTGCGCACACATTCGCAAGCTGGATACCGTATATACACAAACCCAATTACACCCACAAATGTACCCACACCCACACCCACACACATATACACGCGCACTACTACCTTGAGAGCTGCAAGTGCATATTACAAGCAAGCATTTACAACATGATAAAAATTCAGCCTGTGTGGACTTTTATTGGGCAGCACTTTTATCGGATGGTTGTGTTTCCCCCTGGGTCTGCTCTGTTAGTGTCTCATCAGCTTCAGGAGGGTCCCGTAGTCCCGGATTGCAGCAGCAAACAAAATAGGTTCTCTGAAGCTCCTCTACCATCGCATTCTCTTCATCTTCCAGCTCCGCACCCTCCTGCATCTCCCACCTGGAAAGCATAGACGACATAGAAAGTGGGTGGAGGGTTTCAGACAGAACATCAGCTCTTTTAATATTAACAAACATTTGCCAACTTGTTTTAAATGAAAACACAGATCCGCAACCGGCAACAAAGAAACCCACTGGATGTGTCCATGCCTACTGGGCAAGTTCTCTGGTTGTATAAAAATAAATTTCAAAAAAAGGATCGAGATGCAACAAAATGCTGTTAGTGTTTATGTGCGTGCCTCACCTCACATGGAACACAGCTTGGGTTCGGCACAGAGTGAGGAACAGTCTATTGTTCTCAATTCATTCCCTCACACACTCCTCAGACAGAAACTCCTCAAGACTATAAGCCACACTTTCACTCATTAAGTTCTCATATGGGAGTATTCTTTTCTTTCTTCTTTCATGCTGTGTGGGTCAATACCACAGCTCTGCTGCTGTGACACACTATCACACTAAAAGAGGACAAAAAACCAAAATGAAAGAGAAAGAGGTGATTTTGGCTTTCTGTCTCTATGTGTCCTCCCTTTTTTGTCAGTCTGATACTCACTGTGGCTAAGTCATGGTATAGCAACTGCAGAACCCTCCCTCTTTGGGTGACTAATTTTTATGGCGGAAATTGCTTCTCATATCTTGTTGCCTCTCCATCTTGTTTAATCGCTTCTACAGTATGTCTCTCCATCACATTTTCTAATTCTTCAAGCTATGGAGTGGATGGAGGGCTTCAATAAGAAGACATCAAGGGTAGTCACGTTGTAATTCACTCTCAGTATTTCACCAGAATCCCTTGACGAGTGACTGTGGTCAATCAAATCCATATGGAGAGCCGGGTGAAGGCTGTCTTTGAGCTGCCGCATCACACTCCCTCCGAAGGAGAATTATATCTGTCTGACTGCAAATGATTGCATTTTCATTGCAATCTCTGCGTCTCCTTTTATCCCACCTTCCCTCCCTTCCAATTCCTCACTGTATCTTCAAATATATACCGTACAGTTGTGCTTTGTACATGTGTGTGAGGTGTACACTTGTGTAAGCAGAAAGAGAGGGTAAAACACCAAATATACCATGCATGTGTTTCATGCATACTAAAAAGTGGTCCTTTCAGTGCAGAGCCCTTTGGTGAAGTCTCAGCCTTTTGTCAAGGAGCATATGGGGACAAATCAGACATCTTTCTCCATAGCATTGTCAGTGTAGTCATTACTGTTGGTAAGGGAAAGATCTGGTTATGTAAATACACAGCTGAGTTTTTTTCTCATGTGCATTTTCCCTCCACGTGCAACTTTAGCCACAAGTTTCTTTGTTTTCTGGCTACCCATGTGTCTTCCTGAATCTCATTCTTTCTATTTGTCAAAGAATAAGTGGACTGTCTCTAAAAATGAAAGAACAAAGAGGGAGAGTAATTAAACCTGCCTTGGATGAGTGCTGCAGGCTGTTTAGGAGGAATGCAGATGACTACTAAGGACAGATAAATTGCCCTTATATTTCTTTTTTCAGCGACATAAAATTAAAATCAGTTGAACTAAATAACCATTACGGGACACAAATAACACTCACGCAAACAAAACAATACAAATGTCACACGAAGAGGAAAACAAGAACAGAAAGGGAGTGAGGGAGAACAGAAAGCTGGGGGAATGGTGGCCAATAAAGGAGCAAGCAAGACAGGAAGCAAGACAGGAAGGTGCGCTAAAGGTTTTTCAATGTTTAATTTTCAAATAGGATTAAGCAGAATGACATTTAGCTGAAGGTTACAGGCTCAGCATTGTCTTAGCTGATATTGATATGCAGGAGGCGCCCTGCTTGTCACCGGGACAAACACCGTTGATGAATGAGAAGCCTTTCCCCAGGAAGGTGTTAAGTGCAAATTTGAAATGAGAGAGAGGTAGAGACAGAGAGAGAGTGGGGAAAAAAAAGAAGCACACACAGACAGAGATTGAATTACCACGATAGTTGCCATGTATGCTGTCAGTAGATAATGTTGCCAAAAGTGAAAATTGTTCCGTTAAGTGTAGGTTGCATATTTGTTGAGATTGGTTGATCTCATGCTGAAAATGAGCCAAAAAATACACAAGGTGCTTTGCAGTGTGTATCTAATTTCAACAACTACAACACAACAATACCTTTTAGAAATGCATAAGTAGGCTAAAGTTGACAATAACTTCACTGTATCCTCATTTCGGCAAGTTTTCCCCCGGAATTTACATCTTAATAAGGGGAGTCTTACCCTTTAATTCTTATGGGCTCTGCTCATTTCTCATGCATTAATACTGGAGCTGCTGACTTGGCTCTTCCTCTGAATACAGAATAGGACACACATATTAAGACTCATATATTTACAGGATTGATGCCACGGGAGATTGTCTCAGAGTGAGATGAAAAGGCTGGCTCAGATGTATTTCAATGTGAACATCAGTGTAAGCTGTCCTAATCATGAAACTATGCAGTCACAAGACAGCATCTATCCTGATTTTCAGCTGATAATGAGTAGTGATGTTTGACAAATTAAGAGCATAAGCCTTGCTCAGAGATCATCCAGCAATCAACTCACTCACTAAATCTTACTACGCATGCAACATGGATGAAACTTTGATGTTTGATGATATTTGTCCCAGCGACAGAAAATAACAAAAAGGTGATGCAAACAAAAAAAAAAAAGTATTCACGAGCGGAGGAAAGAAGAAAAAATGTTAAAAAAAAAAAAAAAAAAATAAAAAAAGAGCAAGCAAGAAAGAAAAACGAACAGCAACAAAATAAAACTGGCAGAGGTACAAGTGTAGTCTGTGCCAAACAAAGTGAGTGAGCAGAAAAACAAAGTGCTTGAAAGATCATGAGAGGCAGCGAGACAGTGGCCAGTGGTTTCCTCTGCAGCTGTCAGTGGGCTGAGTGGTTTCTCTCAGAGTGTTGGTTGTTTGTGCTGCGCTCGGTGCCCTGCCTGCTCTGCCACTGGGACCGCTGTTTGTTTAAAAGGCTTGCCTGTCAAACAGAGAGTGCCACCGGCAGCCAGACACCAAGCTAAATGACTCTGACAGCAGCCCTAATCAGAGGCTTCGCACATTGCCACAGGGCCTGGAGGATCCATCATAACCCGAGCCTAAATATTTAAAGTGCTAAACTTTCCAAAGGTCAGGCCTTTCCACGCATGCCAGGGCGACATGTGTCAGAGAAGAAGGAAAAGAGGGACTGAACAAGACCGAGAGCTGGAGTGAAGAGAGAGAGACTATGGTTAAACGCTGTCTATCATTTTCACCCTTGTGAGAGTCACTTTCAATTTTAGACCTTTGGAGTCAGATTACTTGAAGTGAATGGACATTATTTTGCCTGGTCGTCACACAGTCACACATCTCATTTGATGTTAGAATCTGGGTGAATTTAGGGTGAAAGATGAGTTAGAAAAGATTATTATGTAAAACAAGTCCCATCACAAAGTTGGGGCGCAACTGACAAGAGTGTCTGTCGCTTAAACAAGATGCTCAGACTCATACTGTGTCTCTGAAAAGCGAGAGAACAAAAGATGAACGATGATGTTTCAAAACTTTGGAGAGAAATAAAAAAAAAAACTAACGCGGCAAGTGAGCAGTCAGCCCAGTGAAAGCTGGACTAAGACGGATGAACCTTTTCAACCACAGCTATCTGACCAGAATACGTTTTAAAAATTCAAGCAGCTGCTTCTCGCTACTGTCAGAGTTCAGAGTTTAAGGTTAGGTGTTTAAAGGTGACGAGTAAAGGTGAATTCAGTGGATGAATGTGGTCAGTAGAAGAAAAAACATACGAAGATGTACACAGTGTGTCTATGTTTTTTTTTTTTTTTTTTGGCTCTTGTATAACATATTAAGTTCTTTTTTCATGTTTCTTACACGTGGCCCTCGGTTTTATACTTTCACAGACCACACTACTGTGTACACACGTGTCTGAGAAAGATGTGAGTGCCCAAGATTTAATCATTACCAAAGAGAAAACGCAGTGACAGAAAATGTTTGGCGGAATTGTTCCTGAACTTGTAGTTTTAAGGGCATTGCGTTCTTTGCTCAGTGAGCAAAGTCACAAATTTGGATACAAATCAGTCCAAACTTGAGCTATAGCATTCCTTGAAATAAAGCACAAAAGGAACAACAAAGATAACTCATTAGTTGTGATTGGATATTGTACATTAAAATCTAGTTCAGTTGGGGTAACTGACAAGTTCACAATGCAGGACGGGGGGTCATCTCTTCGACTCCATTTCCATTGAGAAGCAAACATCCAATTCAATTTAGATATGCGCCTATACTAGGCCATGAGCCAGAGGGAGATTGTAACTGACAGCCATTGGACAGCCGACTGGATTTGAATATTGACGAGACAGAGACTTGACAGAAGGGATTATGCTCTACCTCCTGACTTGCTAGCTGCTACACTGATCCATTCTATTGTCAGATCAACTCAGTGTCAGGTCTACAGTATGTCCGTGTGGCACGGTAATGCCACTCAGTATTAGACCCTACCTGAGATCCATCTCAATCCAAACTGATGTCCACTCAAAAGCTACAAGACACACACTAAATCAACAAGGACTAAAATATGCAACATCAAAGTGAATCTATTTCAAAGTAAACATGAGCTGGTAGCTTTAGTCTACAGTCATTGTGTTCACTAGACAAACAAAAATGCATACAAAGAAAATGGCTGCATAACTGAGCACAGACTCTCATTTTTTTTTAACTTTCTAATCTTGTGACAACTGTATTGATGGCCTATAAATAGGCCTATCTTAAAAAATCCAAATGAGTGTGTGCACAGTCTATACATTTAAGCCTATATATTTTAGTGTCTATGAGCATGTAGGTCAAAACCAAATGTCTCTCCAACGTCAAACTGGTCCCGTCTCCCACCCTAGCGTGCACCCTCCCATCTCAAAGGCCGCCAAGAGCAGACGAGTCATAGAGCGCCTGATCAAAGGGCCTCGGACAGATCTGTGAAGGCCCTTTGAAAGGACATCCACAGTTACACAAGTTGACACATTTGTACGTGCTTTGGTGCAGACGCACACCCAGGCTCAGGGGCATACACACATACATTCAGAAGATCAGGCACACACAACACAAAATCAAAAAACTCCAGTTTTCAACTTCAAATCTAAGCAATAAAAAGTTCAGCACATAACAAGGCACAAAGGGTCTTTTCCTTCAATTAATTCCACACACACTTGCATACAGAATATGCAAACACATCTAAATGTTAATAACACAAGAAGTCCAATAACACATTGGTTCAATTGGTTCAGTTAGATGCTAGAAGCTGGTCATCTTACCTGAGCATAAAAACAAAACCCACCCACTATAAAACTGCATTTCATTTCTTTAATTGGTCATTTTTACCTGTTTGTCTTTGTATGGGGTAAACAAATAATGTAATTAGAGAGCCTCAGAGATGCTGGATGGATTTATAGAAATTATGCTATAATACTTTTTTGCCAAAAATCTCTTATCTATAGTTGTATATTCAGCACTGTGTGTGTGTGTGTGTGTGTGTGTATGCATATGTGTGTGTTTTGAGGGCCAATTTGCCTATTTTTTATTATTTTGTGAAATATGACTCAGTATTCACCTCATGTGTCCACATGTTTCAAATCCCTCTACATGACTGTTTCTAGCTCCTCACTATTCTCTCCAGTCAACCGGGGGAAAGTTTGTGTAAATTTGCAGTGGCTTAATTACTGAATAATTTAGACCATGCTCCAAATTAATGTAGACATTTCCATATTAATGTGTTTGCCCACCGATTCCACATTTATTTGTACTGCGGACAGGAGGGTAGCAATTATCACAGCATATCATAGCAGTTGTGCCAGTATTTCAGACATCATTAGGCTGCTTGTCCACCACAGTGTGACTGTGAGTACTAGTCTATTGGACACAGTTTGGTACATTCCTTCGATAGGCTTGCTATGCTACTGTGGGTAAGATCTATCAAGTCTAGCACCAGGAGAAAAAAGGTGAGGTGCCTTGTTTATGTTTGACAAGGTGAGGTCCAATTTAGAATCCTTGCTGTTTGTGAATGTATTATTACATGCAGTAAAAATAAGGACGACAGCAAATAACCAAACACCTGCCAAGTCTACACAGCCCAATGTCTTCTGGTCAGTGTAGTGCAGTAGCTGACTGCTCCACACAGACACTGAGTTCTGCACATGTCCCGGGAGGTTGACAGCTCTCTGCTCCTCTTATCTCGCTTTCTCAACCCCCCTTTCCCCCCACTTCAATTCACCTTTCTTTTCTTTCCCCTCAGTCTCCTTGCTGTTTTGCTCTTGTTAGGAGCTTGGCTGAGCAGGCTGGCACCTTTCACTGAAACAGCACCCAAGAGGAGGTTGTGACACACAGAAATGCGAGCATGTGTATGTGCTTATATGTGTGTGTGTATGTGTCTGACCCCTCTCACTTGAACTATTGTAAATCATTAAAGCAAGGCCCTTCATTAAAGAAGCCAACCACCTTGGCACCTTTCAGCCATGTCCTGTGTGCGTCTGACGACTGTCTGACACCACCTATCCTGCTCACACCCCTAGGGCCACAACAGTTATTTGTAAAAGAATCCAAGAGGCAACACCAAATAATTCACAGCCTTTGTTTTCCATCATCATGATTCATATATTTGCACGTCACAATTCTAAAGTTAAATTCTGACACATGTTGATGCATGTTAACTTGAAAAGAACCACTGACTTTTATCTACTTCATATGTCTTTCCCTCCTCCTCCTTGCATCACCTACCTCCTATATTACGGCAGTAACAAGGGCAGGCTAAGTTAGCTGGGCAGTCAGGGAATCAGTCACTCAGCCTGGCAGGCAGGTAGGCAGGTACCTGTTAACGGCTCCAGTGTGCCTGCAGGTCTCTGGGATCAAAAAATCTTAGCAGAGGCAATCTGTCTTCCACCATGAGCCAAAGAAAAGAGATGGACCGGGGGAGAGAGACAGAGGGAGAGACACAGAGTATAAAGTGTATAGAAAAAATAGGAGAAAGAAGGAAGGATTCTTAATTTCAGACAGAGACTTGACAGAATGAATATATTGAATATTAGCACAATCTCATCCGCAGCCTGAAAACTATTAAGACAAATCCTCAACCTAGGCCTGATATGTCCAGTACAGAATGCACCAAATATTATGTCTGCATCCTCTGCATCACATCAGCTCCAGACTCTTGATAGATTGCCTCAGTCCCAGCTGTTTCCCTGATTACTCCTCAGCTTATAATGGCTCCAGTTCATTTAAGGTTCAGCAAGTTTTCCTTGACAGACTAGCTGTGGGATGTTTCTGAATTATCTGCAAATTTAGTTGTTAACCTGTAAGTTCTCCCATTTCCTGCCAATGGAACATCTCTGTGCCAATGTCCAGTCTCGCTCCACCGGTTTCCTACAATCACCCATTTTCTTTTCCACCTTCTTCCTTCTCCTGCCATCTACCACCAGCCATTATTCACCTGTTTCCAAACTAGGCTAACCTGCTGCCTCAAGCCTTCCCCTGTGATCCATATGTACCTTGAACACTCTCCAGCCGCCACACGATCTCCAGGCCCGCCAACTTCCTTTCGAGGATAACCATTAAAGCTTTCCCATTACACACTATCTCCATCTGTGTCTTCTGACTGCATTTGGATCTACTCCTTTAAACCTTGTCACCAAATGCATAAAATATAATCCATGAATTAATGAACAAAGACAATTCAGATAAACAGTCAGTATCTTTAGATTTTGCCCTCCTCACACACACTCAAGCACAAACACTGAGAACAAGCATTCACTCATGCAAAATCCCCACTGAACAGCACACAGAGGGGAAAAAGAAGTTGTTCGTTGTGATTTCACCTCAGTGTGCTACCAGGAAATAGCCTATTACTTATTCAGTACTTTCTCTTTGTCATCTGTGCATATATAAACTGCGAAATCTACTAAGGAGCGCTGGGGTTGAGAAACTGCGACTTGCTCTCACACAAAGGCCTCGCTCTCAGACATTGATCTGGCAAAACTTCTATTCAAACCCTGCTATATATCATTTCCATAGCCACTATGAATAAATTGCATATTTCAGCATATTCTGCTTTTTTATGGATTATGTAGCAGCTTAGTTTGGTAAGTTGCTAGTGTGGTTGATTTCATCGTGAGTGATCGAGCTGAAGAATAAGCAGAAATGTTGGAATAAAAGTTAAGTTTGTAGAACATCATCAAAAAAGTCAAAGATCACACCACAGCTAACAAAGACAATACAATACAACAACAGCTGCACTTTGGGCACATATAATAATTGTGATTGCAATTTAGAATTCCACATTTAATTAAAGCTGATCGGCTGCAGCATAAACATTCAGTGTTTTCACATAATCATCTAGTGCATTAAATCAATCATTAACTATTAACAGGTTAATTGTTTGAACAATGCCAGGTATTTGTTATATACACAGTGGTTAACCAGCCTCTGATTCACACTATCAGTGCACACAACAACCAGCAGGTGTACTTTAACTGCTTCTTTTTAATGCCAGTATAAATCCTTCCAACATATGGTTGGGAACTGAGCTTGATACTCTTCACATTTAAACAGCTGTTAAATGTAAATAACATGTAGTAAGAACCAAACTGATTTACCCTCATCATTACAGTAACTTACTGAAGCGGAAAGCGCAGTAATAAAAACTTTCACAGTACCTGGGAGCAGGCAGTTAGGTACCAGTACCTAAAGCTGACGACTATTGCTTCTGGTACTGGAATAGTCTGATAGTCTGATATATATTCCATCCAGCTGATCTTCACAAACACAAAACTGGTTCATTTTCACAGCCCATATAGGCTTTTTTCCCAAGCAAAGACGAATCTACCAACTTCAGTTTAGTTTTATATCCAACACCATCAAATGCACCACTTATATTTTGGAGTGAGAAAAATTAGGGTCACTAAGTGGCACCAGTTGGTGTGTAAATACTTATTAAGGTCATACAGTTACTGCACCTATGTTCGGGCTCCATTCATAATGACATTATTAGCAATGGACTCCTGTGGCTTTGTTGGGCCTGCAATGAACTGATTATTCCATGCAGACGTTGATCTCACCTTTCTATGTTGTGCGTGTGTGTGTGTGTATCAGTCTTTGGCTGGGAGTACTCTATTATTGTGTATCAGATCAGGGCCTTCTTCTCATACCATTTCAAACAGTTCATTTTCTACCATGCTAATGGCAGTTTTAGGGGGTTAAGGAGATAAATAAATCCTCACTGTCACCTCATTTAAAATCAAATGCCACTTAATTATAGCTGTATGTGTTTTCAAACACTTTGCATAATTTATTGTTCTGCTCCATCCTAATCTTCAGATCCTTATCGCTTGTGCTCTATTTTACCCTCTCTGTCCTTATAATAAAATTATAATGCTTCCTCTCTCAGTTTTTCTTTCTCTTTCTTGCTGCCAACAGCAGTATGCAAGAGATAAGGAAGGCGATGAAAAGATGTTTTTAAGTTGTGCCTCACCTTGTCTGGATTTGATGCTGTAAAGGTCTATTGTCAGCTCGCGAGAGCATACATGCACACACTCACACACACAAACACACAGCAATCTGGCGAGTGTTGCAAGTCTTACAACCAAAATACAAACACTGTCAAATTCTATGAGAAGAATGGTGCAAGCACCATCATTCATACAGGTGCAGGCACAAAAAAACAACTTAACTTGCCAACTAGATTTTTTAACCTTTATCTAGGTGATGTAAAGAAAATTTCTCTGCTTTTCATTCATTTTCAATTCTTTGTAGCACTAATGTGCCAGAAAGAACTAAGAGCATTAGTGACATTAATGTACTTGTGCAATGTAAGTCATAAAGGGAGGTGAGGGCCACTAATATGCTACTTTACTGGCTGAAGGTACCATCATCAACACTTAAATGTCAGATCACATCACTCATTTTCTCTCTTTTGAGAGAAAATGGTGAAAGTTGGCATTCAGTCTGCTGTGACCTTGCCCACAACTCAATGGGATTTCCTTGTTAGATTAAATTACTGGGCAGTTAAGACAGTAGAACAAAACAAGAACTTCAATGCTCGAATTGAAATCCATAGAATTACATTCAGAGAGTGGATTTGATTTTGATTATAAACAAGATCTGTGTTGCTCATAAGATGCGGTGACATGAATAAATTGACAACAAGGGTAAAAACAATATTTAGCACAGGCAAAACAACTTTATAGTATATCAGTGATCAGTATATAAACCTATAAACAGTGAGAGTATATACGTCACACTGTACAGTATCTTCAACATATCTGTCACTTTGCACTCAGGGAGTATGAGTAGTATAGTACCTGTCCAGTGGTACACTGGAACACAGATCTAATCCTTGTAATGAGCATATTTTTATTCACTAGCACTTTTATCAATCAACTAAGTACAACAAGTGAAGCGGTAGTGTAAATAAGCAAACAGGGGGAACACCTAAAACAGTATCATTTTTCACAAACCACTGATTAAGAAAGCGAGTAAAAGCTCCAACGGTTATTGATTTGAAAGCAGCACACATTTAAGTGGCAGTTGATGTGATTATTTCTGTATACAAAATACTCAAAGCAGACGAAATAGGCCTCATTCACTGGAAAAGTGCCTTTCTTTAGTCACCTTGAGCAAATAAATGTCTTTCATATAAGTGGGTGAGGAATCTTTTGTTGATGGATCATTCCACACACACACGCACGCACACACACGCACGCATGCACGCACACACACACACACACACCTTCATCGATGAGCCTCCATCAGTGTGAACTGAGAGCAGATGGTTTGCGAATACCTAACAAGATGCGTATGTTACTTTTTGTTCAATGGCCTTAGAAGCTGTAGCTGTTGTAGCGTTACCATAACTAGGTAATGGATGGGAGGAGCATGCAGTTATGCATCCTCTCCATGGGCCTTCCATCCTGGGGCAGTCGATGGACCAGACAGGCCGGGGCTTAGTATATCACATAGATCCCAGTGCTGGACAGCACAGCAGACAGATACTGGTCAATAGGAAGGTACTGCTTTTGAATATTCACTCTTGTGTTCAGTGGCAGGCAGCATATTAATTGGCCACAGAAAAGTAGAGCTCTGTTATTAATGCAGATTTCGTGAAGATTCCTAGAATGTGAAGTGTGTGTGTGTGTGTGTGTGTGTGTGTGTGTGTGTGTGTGTGTGTGTGTGCGGTGTTTGTGTTTGTGTGTGTTAGTGGCCTTGTCTGTAGGTGAGAGGTAGAGGTGTACTGTCTTGATTGAGTGACTTAACAGCTGGGTCACTTAAACCAACACGATCAGTGTCATCTAATTCAATCTGAGTTCACAAGACAAAATTCATTGAAAGTAAACTAATATAGTATAGTATAAACTTCAGATGGATACTGCATCATATAATTACAATAAAGTAGATTGCTTAGCCTCAGAAAACCATCAATCATACACAGTACAGCCATTCCAAACATATTCCCTATAGAGAAGCATAAAGATATTGCTATCGAGCCTTCGAAATGTCAGGGCAATGGAAACCCAGGCATTTGCAATTACATAATGATTATTGCAAAAGTTTCTCCCCCTCACTCAGTGTGGCTGTAATATGCAGTGGATGGCCATGGGGGTTCATTAGTGAGAACAGGCTGCTGTTGAAAAGCTCCAGTTTCACCTCTGATCCTGGCTAATGTGATTTGGACCTGAGATTGGTAGTGGGGAGATTAGATGCTAGCTCACCTCAGGGTGGGAACCAGAGAAGGAGACATACATCAATGTTGTTTGCTTTCAAACTCAAATGTCTTCTCACCTCTAATTTGCTCTGAAGCATCTGCAAAAAAAAGTGTTGAGAAAAAGCACTGGTAGTCTAATTTATTTTCCGGTGACGGAGAATTGTTGGGACTGAGTGGCTGCTCGCTAATCCACACTGTTATATTTAAGAGTGCATGATTTGGGTTTTCATAACAAATCAATTGGTTTGCAAGTAGGACAGGAGAGCTGTGGATCAGCTATGGATGATAGCTGTGGAGCATTCTCCACTTATTACCTCATGGCCCGCACAGCCACTCGCAATGTCAGGCTACTCCTTCTTTCATTTCCTTTTCATTAAGCCACTGCTCTCTCTGTCACTTCTTAGACTCCGCGCTTACGGCTCCTCCACCTTGGTCCATATACTCCTTGTGCCCCTCCACCTCCTCCATTATGTCTCTACCTCTTTCCTTTCCTTCATTCCTCTCTCTCCCCCTCTCATTAGGTCATAGTTGTGGTGATTTGTCAGAGTGGCTGTGTTGATTAATAGGCCGACGGAGCCCCTATATTTGGGGGCTGTCAGCGGGGCTCCAGAATGCCAGGGCCGCCCCACTGAGCTCCCTCACCACCCAGGTGGCCCCATTTGGGCTAAATGAGCTGTGAAGGGTCCCGGCTATGCCCGCCTGCCCCACACTAAGACGTTACACACAAACACATGCACAGACACAAAAAAGCACAAACACATGCGGGCATACAGACACACACACACACATTCACATCTGAGACACAAGCACACATGCAGGCACGCTCACGTACTCAACACCCTGACTCTGGCTGCTATGCACCCCTGCTTTCCCACATGATTTGTCACACTCCATCAATAGACAATAAGTTACTGCCACTCTAGCCTGTCAATGGGCCCTGTCTTCAGCAGGCCCCTCTATGCTGTCTCCAAGCCTTGGGCGGTGAGGAGGGGTGGAAAAGGGAGAAAGTGGTGAGCGTCTAGTGGTTGAGTTGAGGAAGGAAGGAAATTTAAAAAAAAAGTGAAAGAGAAGTAGTGCAAGTGAAAGAAAATAAACACAGGTGGATCGACGGAAAGAGAGAGAGAGAGAGAGAGAGAGAGAGAGAGAGAGAGAGAGAGAGAGAGAGAGAGAGAGAGAGAGAGAGAGAGAGGAAGCAGAAGATATTAGACAAATTGCTTTGCTATGCATCCCACATCCCAGTGGAGGGCTTACACAGCTCGTCCTGATGCACAGGCAAGCACTCAGGTTCAAGGAAATGGGTGTCTGAGCCTGTGTGTATGTGTTTGTGTGTGTGTGTGTGGAGTAACATGGTTCAGCTGCTGCAAGCCAATTGCTTGGCCTTGGCGTCAAAGGTGGCTTGTGTGCATGAATGCGTGTGAATGTGAATGTCCCTCTTTGCAAGATTATTTTTGATCCCCGCAAACTAAGACGGGGGGAGGATGGGGTCTTGGTGAATGAGATCATTCTGTCATATTTGCACGCACATGCACACTCCCACAAATGCACAAGCACAGCGAGCACACACGCCCCCTCAATGATTCAATCTGATGATGGGTATTGGAGGGGAAACTGGAATCTGTGAAGGTCAGAAAAGTCTGAACAGTAACATCCACCACTGCAGGCTACTGCCACTGTCTCTCCACTCCTACACTGTCATTACTGCTGGCCAGCTAGCTCTCATTATCAACTTACTTCATCAAATACACTTCATTATCAGCTTGTCCTTAATAGACAGATGGGATGGACCCTCCAGCAAATGACAGAGTAACTGGTGTAAAGTCATCCCTTTTTAAGTCTATTCAATGAACGGGTCATAACACATATAGTGCTCTGCTATTAGTTTATCTGTGATTTACACTTGATTGGACATCTGGAGGAAGAAAAAAGTGGTATGTTTCTTCAAAAAATACTGTTTAATTGTACCAATGGCTATGCATTATAATTACATCTGAAGTGATTATAGTCATTATGAAGTCGTTATTTCTGAGGCTGTTGAACATATGAAAGGCGGATGGATACACTGGCTGAATAGACAGCTGTTACTGAAGATGTAAGTAACAGACAGCCCTATCACGCTGACAATATGGACGACCATGAAATTAAAACTCAACGTATAGTAATTATAATGACAATGAGCTTTGTTCGACGTGTCAAGTATCAATCTAACACTTGCCAGGCAGCTTTCATATCATAGCTAATAGGCAGTTGGCAGGCCAGGCCGTTGCCAACCACTGAACCAAACTATTCATAAGCTGGCCCTTGTCATTGTGCTTAGCAGTTGACGTAATAGTAACACACACATCAGCTGCATGTGCCCCCATGCAAATGAGTGCATTAGAGCAGACCTCGGAGAGCGGAGCGTGGCCAATAAATCCAACCGGGGTGAGAAATGTAGCCCTTACCATGCGTGTCCAACCCCATCTATTTAACCTAATTACACACACCATACCAGGTAATAAAAGTCTGCATGCCATCAATTCTGACATCTCATCCAGGGCACTGCAAGGAATGTCTATTAGGACCTATAAATCCTCATGATAGTGATCTTCTCTAGGTGTAAAGTGTGTGAAAAGGTGTCTCCGTGGGCGGCTGTGTCTTTTCTCTATGAATGTGTGTGTGTGAGAAGTAAGTCAGTATGACTCCCACACACTTATGACATGTGTGTATGTATGTGCCAGTTTGACTGTGTGTATTTTTTAACTGCATCGCTGGTAGTGTATTGGAGAACATGAGTGAGTGAACACACCCGCCTGTGTGTAGCTGAGTTGTAAGTCAGCTTCAGGACATGAGAGGTGAAACACAAAGGGATAAACTCACCGCTGGAGTTCAACCATCCCTATTCTCTTGATTGGCCCTAATCCAAGGTGAAAAGACAAAACAACAAATAGATGATTCAGACAAGAGTAAAGCATGCAAGCAATCCATGCTAGTGTTCCCATCCAGGTGCTTCATGTCACTTGCTGACAGGCCTGACTGTCACGTCTGAGGCCAGGCGGAACACGGCTGCAGGTACTTTCACTTTTCAACGTCACGCCTTGCAATTGGTTAAAGAAAACAACACAGAGTTGCTGAATGGCTACAGCCAGTGTTTTAGCCACAGGCAGCTAGAGTTAAATAGATGTGTTCACAGTAGTTTCTCTCGCACTCTGTTCCTTTGTCTGAAGCACACCTGAGCTACATCTGACCCCCGTACCACATCCGTGGATATGGACTCATGAAAGACAGGATGAAGTGGTAGGGTGAAGCAAGGCGGAAAGAGACGAATGAGGGGAATGAAAGACAAATAGCTGAGAGGTGATGAATCCTTTTGCTGGAAACCATACTGTGAACCATTTCAACATTTCACCTCTGTGGTTAATTGGTAGAATGAGGATCATGTTAGATTGTCGGGTTTAATACATTTTACATAATTGAGTGTACCAGCTTTAGGATGAGTAAGGTTTGTTAATTAAAAATAACCAAATTTCAGTTGTAATCTAAATTGAAAGTAAAGTCAAATTAAGTCATTCAGTTCAACACTACAGTCAATCTACGTTGCTGTCAATGCAGTACCTACATAATACTGAAACATACATATTACTATATACCTCAATATTGAAATTCACTCTACTGATATTAAAATATCAATAAAGAATTGCTCCTATACATTTGATAACGAAAAACACCAATTATAGTAAACCATCTCTCTCTGTCTCAGTTTCCAGTATCCTCCTTCAACCCCCAATTCCCCCATCTGCAAAAAATAAATAAATAAATAAATAAAAAGATCACCACACCTGGATTTCCACTCCAGGATGTCATCCATGGAATTCAGCAGAAAAGCTAATCCATCAAACTCGGTAAAAAGATCTGTGTGGGTGTGTGTATTTTCTATTAAAAAGGATTACTCCATTACCAAAACATATCCAGTTTGAAAAGCCAACTCCGAATATAGGGTTTGGTAAATTGATTTATGACTGATTTATCTCACATAAGCCTAAGAATGTGTTGAATTTTGGATCAGCACAGGCTTTGTGTTACAAACAATAACCATTTCATATAACAGGGTAACAGGGTAAAAAAAAGATTTGCAGTAGCTGGTGTCACAACATCAGACTGTTGTGGCCCCTGTCACTGCACAAAACGCTAAATGGTTTTGCACTGATAGAGGAGTTTGGAGGGAGGAGGGACCTCAGTCTCTCTGCACTTTGTGCTTATTTTGAAAAAAGGCAAAACCTGAGACAGTCAAACACACAAACACATTTCCACAGATACAAAGGTTTAAAAAACACTCATACACAGTATTATTCATACATATACACCACACACGGTGGCAGTTAAATTGTGATTTGCTGTTGGTTTATGAAGATTATGCTCTTCTTCATTGTCATATGTTTCGTGCATTGTGCCTGGACTCTCTACAGAGCTCCCTGCTTCAAAGCAACTCCAATGCAATTGTTGTCTCAGTCACCTATTATAAACAACGCGTTTTTAGAGAAAAGGCTGTAATTGTGCAAAAGTGTGGCAGAAATGGCTTTGTAACATTACTGTATGCCTTTCTTCAATGCAACCCATACACAGGACCCTGAAAGCTCTCACCAATTGAAGTTCGGCTTTCATCCAGCATAAAAGCTATGTTTGCAATTGAGCTTTGGTGCTATACCTTTCTTCGCCTTTACCCCCACCCTCCCTGCCTTGTTTCATATGAGTGCACAACCACAATGGCTTGAGTAATGGGTCCAAAATGCCTTTTCCCTGAACAAAATCACTGTTTTTGTGGGTCATGCAGAGGTAACTTCGAGAGACCCGAACTTGAACAGACTACTGCTATTACTAATTCCTTTTTCTCACTCGCTTTCTCTCTCCCTATTCTAATAGTGAAATCATTCTGCAGTACATCACAGGCCCCTTCATTTAGCCTGGCTCGATGCAATACACACATAAGAGAGAAAAAGGAAGAGAGAGAAACAGAGAGAGAAACATGAGAGAGGGAGAGAGAGAGGGACACAGGTCAACCACAGAGCTTTTTCCTTGTTTTAAAATGTCAACATCAAAGAGAAGCTTCTCTCCATCGGTGGGGGCATGCTGGTGGGCTGTGGATGTTTCCCTGCTGCAGAATGAATTGGGGTCCAAAGCCAAACCAAGAGCAGTCTAAAATAGCCTGGTGACTGGGTGGTTATGGCCTCACATCTTACATGAGTCAAAGCCGCATGCTTTTAGTGCCCAGCGGCTGGCCCTGTTTGCCGCATTACACTGTAACTAGGATGTATAGTGAGGGAAAAGTGGTTGAGTGTCACATTGGCAGAAAAGTTTGGAGTAGAAAGTTACTTGCTATAGCTTAAAACCTTTAATTTGGCATGTAAATTACAAACAACCTGTCATAAAACTCTGTCAATTACTGACATTGCTGCTTTTCTCTTTCTCTTTAACAGCTGTAAATGGATCCAAGATGTTTCCTCCTGATCAAAACATCACAAAATCTCATGTGCTCCTGACATAATATCCTTTGACATGTATCTTGCATTACATATGAAAGCATGTTGTATGTATGTGTGTGTATGTTCTTGGATGTTTAGAAGCGTGAGCAGGCTGCAGACAGTGGCCACTGGGAAATCAAGGAGCATTTTGTCATGCATCCATAAATGTGTGACACTGCGTCTCATGAGACAGCGCCTGATTGGTCTTTGAGGCATCGAAGAATGACGGGTGAGTGATGGCCTCAAGGGGATATAGTGTGTGTGTGAGTTGTGTGTTGAATGTTGTGTGTGTGTGCGTGTGCGCGTTGGCTGGGGTTAGAGACACAGGACAGCACTGTGACATGTCTGGGTGGCACCTTGTCAAAGCCAGCTGGCAACGTGTCGTAATACTGCCATCAGGGAGTCATACTCCCTTATTCTCCTTACTCAGTCTCAGTTTTCATGATTCACATTATTTTAACCCAGATATAAACTTTATTCAGAGATAAAGAAATTAAATCAGCTTTTAAACCGTCAATAACTCTTATTAAAAAAGATGTCTGAGACCAAAGATATCAACACAAGAAGTCAAACACATATCAGCATATAAAAGAATTGTTAATTTCAAATAGTAGATATAAGTTCATGCATTAAGTGTAAGGCTATTACACTATATATATATATATATATTATTTTACATTTAGCCATCACTTTAATAATTACTTACAGTGAGTGCACAATGGGAACAAGCTCAAAATCCCTGACCACTAACATTACAATCAAAGCAATAGCAAGAACTGCAGTGGTTTAATCAACAGCACCAAGAAAAATGTTTCAAACAGAATGCATATGCTTGGGAAGCAAGGATGAAAAGAATATATCAAACTAAGAAAAAAGCTGTATGGTTAAAATAAATCTGTGATCTTTCATGTATTCATGCATTGCACAATGGCATGTTGTATTTTACTTTTTAGCTGTTAGTTATATGCCTCTTCAATTATGGGGTTCTCTCTGTATGGTCACTGAATACCACTCCAGCTCTAGTTAAAAAGCCACACATTTGGAAAAGGGTGGCAAGCCAGAGGTTAAAAAAAAAAAAAAAAAAAGTGAAAGCAGTTTTGTCAGTCCATTAGTTGTACATGGAATTCACCAACAACAGACCCAGAGAAATGGCCGCACAGAAGCGAGGTACTGTACAGTCAATATCTCTTTTAAATGTTTCCGGATGGATTCCTCATTTAAATTAAATATTTATAAATGCAGATAGTGCTGTGGTACAGTGCAGTTCATGTACAGTGAGATCATTTTTGGCAAAAGTAAAACAAGACATAAAGAGATCATTTTTAAGGACTTATGGGGTGTACAGTCAGTATACATTGACCCACTAACTATTATGATGGGTTAATGCACAAAAATAAAAAAATAGAACTAAATAAATAAAAAAAGAAACTGTATGAATCAAGTGTGACTACTACAACAGGGGGCAGGTATAATTACCAAGAATGTCCCTCATATTTACTATCTCTTAATAAGCTACATGCATAGAACAGACAATGGCCTGTCATCTGCATTTTGCATTTATTTGTACTCAGTTTTGTTTTTCATTTTCATCAGCTGATAACTAGCATGGAGTGAGAGAGTGTTTAACTTTATCTCCCTGGTCTCTCGTTCTGATCGATGTTACCATTTCTTACCACCCGAGAGGTGGAGAGAGAAAGAGAGAGAGAGAGAGAGAGAGAGAGACAGAGAGACAGAGTGAGAGGGGAGAAGGATTTACGCTGGCACCGCATTTTTGTCCAATTAATAGATTGCCAGTGTGTTGCGTATTTTGCATGACAAAGGAGGGTAATATTAAACTGCCATTTGTAATGAAAATGCACTTTGCAAATTAAAAAGTGCAGAAACCCAATTTTTCCTACCTCTTTAGGAAATAAACAGTCCTTAACCAATTAAAGTGCATTGTAATAATTCTGTGATTTATTGCAGGTTGTTTAACTTTCAAAACTCGGCTAACCTATATTAAGGTCACAATCCATCATGTCTTGCATGGAGTGCTGTGGAGTAATGGCTGTTGTATTAGCTGCTTTTGATGATAGTATGAAAGAAGTATTAGCACTTGTCAACAAAACTGCTTACAACATAACATTAGCATGCATGAGCTGCATCGCCTATTCATTATCTTGGCAGCTCCACACACACGGTTACTGCCTTATAAAACATTTTGCCGGGCCGAGAGCACACGCACACTGTTTGGTTTTGTGATAGAGTGGCAACATGCAAACTGTGGGGCGCGCTCCGGTTGCAAGGCAAACAGGCACCGGAAAGATGTAACACTGACACACAAGTGAGGGAAGAAGGTAGAGTAAGGGGCAGAAAGAAGGAATGAAGGATGGGAAGAGTAAAGGAGATTACTCTCTATCTTTACCTTGATCACTCTCCTTTAGTTAAGCTGTCGTTTTTTGTTATAAACATGCAAAAAAAATTACAGAAAAAAAAGGGAGAGCTGGCTGACTAAAAGAAAGGGAGGGATTATATGGGAGATAGAGTGGATGAATACACTGTGGGTAAGAGAGAGTGCAATGTTATGAAAAAGCATCCTGCTTTTAGAGGTCAGCTGAGGCTGAAAGATAACTGGCAAGAAAAAGGTACCACTGGAAGAGAAATGGAAAAATGCCTAAAGTGAAGCTGTGAGAGTAACATTTGGAAGGCTGCTCAAGCAGATACAGTGTGAAGAAAAAGACAACACCAGTGGTAAGTAGTAACTGATTTGAAAGACAGAAAGCTGGACATGATGAGGGGGTTGAGAGTCAGACACAAGTTGAAGTAGCAGGAGAGAAAGAAAGGAGAAACAGATGTAAACAGAGAGAAAGAGTTACAGCTGAAGGGCACGGCAGGGTACCAGCAAGTGAGAGAAAGATGCAGAGATGCAGGGCAGTGTGACACGGTGACATTTGCCTCCACAAATGGGCTCTCTGGCTTTAGCCGCACAGTCTGGTGCGATGCCCCCCGACTGTGAGCCAAGAATGCACTTAGCTCAACAAGAGCAAATGAATGGCCCTGTTTTGACTTCTACCATTACACTCCTTCTCCCTGATAGCTGGTGCTGGGCAGAGTGGGCCTTTGTTGGAACACAGGGATCCCTGCACGTTTAAACACCCCTGCACCACGGTCTAATTAGTGTGTTAAATCAGCAGTTGGATAATATGTGGATTCAGTCCTCAGCCATTGATTGTGCAGTTCTGGTTCATCTGACTTCTGGTGCAGTTGAAAGACAACTAAAATCAAGTCAAGAAGCATAGAAAAATACTGTATGTATCTAACTAACTTTTAAATGAAAAGCAGTAAAGTAGATGCCAATTTAACATCTTTAAGTCCATTTTCATAGGATCCCTATTACTTCCTACAGAGAGGAAGCTAAGCATCTACCCACCACAAACCATGCAAACACCTGACAAGCTCACAAACATGTCAACAACAGGCCATTTAGCAGCCAAAGCCACCACGCCAGCAATTCAATAGAACTAATTGCAACCACTAAGGATCCTCATATCCTCGGGATGCACTGTGCACTGCTACATATCAGGCTTTTATTAATTATTTAGTTTTGCCTGGAAGTCCATTTGAAACACATGCTCTAACACGTCGGAGGAAAAATACATAGAATTTTCACCCCCTGTTAAAGATGAAATGCTCATTCATAAGTCGTGTTGATATTAGCTGTTTTTCCATCTTCAGTGTCAATTATTTAATACTCTTGCACAACAAGGTCTCCAGACTGAATGATCATGTAAGTGGCTTGAACCCTACCCGTACCACTCACAGGAGTGGAGCATTTCAGTGGTAGGTGCACCAGACATCCATCATCCTAGTTAGAACAATAAACATGCACTTAAGGCTGTGGTATAATAACATGTTTGTTAGGTTTAAGTAGAAAAACTACATGGTTAGCTAAAGAGAAGATTAGAGTTTGTGTTAAAGTAACTCCTTAAGGTTAGAAGACTTTTATTGTCATAATTACAGCACAAAACACATAGATAAAACTGTTGTACATTGATGAATGAAAAAAACAACAACACTGTCAGCCAACTTCACACAAGGAATAAACAGCATTCCTGTGTTTTGTCAACTCATCCATCTGCTCAAGACTACTCATAACACTGGCAAAGAAAATGTGAAAGTAAAGAATTAATAGTGTTATATATAGCCTAACTTCCTCCAAACATGTGCACACACGTATGTGTGAGTACATGCATCAAGTATAAAAATATGTGTATAGACAGACATTTTGATACACAAACACTACTGACTGCACAGACTATTCTGGCTTTTATATTGATATGTGGCCTGTAGCACTGTTACCATGTGTACTGTCTGTCTGTGATCACTCAGTCCCTTGACCCGCTCTGCATGTGTTGATATTCAAATCTCTCTCTTTCTCTTTTACTCTGTAGCTTCAGCTCCCTGATGATTATTCATGTGCGTTTAACTCTCAAAAAGCCCCTCATTAACTGTGGCACGCTGGGCCATACGTTGGTCCAAATTACGCAGCTTTGACATACACAAACCAGCGGGGGTGGGGTGGGGTTTGGGGCTGGGTGGTGGTGGGTAGTCATCGGGATAAAAGGACTGGCTCTCTACTTCGTCCTCTCTAACCACAGATAATAGCCACCAACGTGCCTGTATGGTCTTTTAAAGCAATCAGCACTTTCACTTTTAGAAGACTGGGCTCGGGGTTGGGGAAGGAGGGCGAAGGAGTGGGGGAGAGTGAAGAGTAGGACAAGAAGAGGGAAAGAAGAAAAGGGGGGTGAAGTGTTAAACACTGAGTCAGGGTTGGACTCTCACCATCAAACTCACAGACAGGAAGAGTAGGTAAAAAGCAAAGTTGAAAACCTACCATTGGATTGAGGGATTCCCCAAACTGACGTATTGGTTTAGTCTTTAGGGCTTAATTTTAATTGATTAGTATCTTCTTAATCTTTGTGATTTTTTTTTTTTTTTTTTTTTTGCTAGTTGCTCCAGATGTCACAAATGCAACTCTGTGCAGCTTTCAAACACCACAAGGAAATACCTAGCAATAAATAAACAGCAGCCAGGAATTTCAACTGATGATATACAAACTAACAATTTGTACAAAAGCATTTTGTAGGCTGACAAAAAAGTGTGCACATACAAATTTGCAAAAACTGCAAATGGCTGAAAACTTTAGTGAACAAGACTAAAACTGCTTTTTCAATATAAGAAACGTGATTACACATGATGCCATAAGGGAGGCCTGATGCAGGACACAGTGTCTTAATGCCTGTCAAACATTGCATATATTTGATCATTTTAAAGTAGCCAAACTTCAGTTCAAATGTGCACCGTGAAGCTATATTATGTAGGAAAATATAAATATCAGATTGAAAGTTGGCAGATATTCAATTTAAGATGACTTGGTTTAAGATCATGAGCAAAATACTCGATTCAGACATCCCTCCTAGAGATTTTTTTCTGGTTTTAAATTATAGCTAATGGAAGAAGGCTGGCAAATATGAGATATAGGAATAAGGAAGCGTTATTGAATTTTAACGGCTAATGAAGTCAGCTAGGAGATTAAAAAGAGGCAGAAAATCTAGAAGGAAAACAAGGGAAATAATTGTACAATCAAATTACAGCTTATAAAAGTAGACGTTGCGTAGTGATAACAGGAACAATACTTTTTCAAGCTTCTACAGTTGTAGTTGTATTTTAGTCAAGAGAACAATCAAAACCTCTTTATTCATTAACAGCTGATGTCCTAATAACAGTGATCACAGTTAAATAGCTGAAAAGTCTAACAAAGGAAGTTGGCAACAGACAAATCAACCCTTAAAGCAACAGAGAAATTAGTCCTTGAATATACAATCACCACTACAGCGAGGTGATTAGTCTCTGTCTGATAGTCCACTGTACATCCTCCCTAGGCCTGCCCGCCCACACACACACACACACACACACACACACACACACACACACACACACAGCGTGAAGCTGAAACCTTGGTATGTGTTGGCCCAAAAGTCTGATTTATGTATATTTTTGTGTCTGATTCCTGACACAACCTGCTCACTTGGGGATAAATTGTTTCATTTGTAAAGTGAAACAAAAACTGTAAAAAAGCACAGCTTCCCAATCTAGCAAATGGTATGTATTATTTCATTTACTGTGGTTGCATTTAGTGGGTAGACTCAGTTATTGACTGAGCTTTAAGATAGAAAGACAGACATTACTCTACATATCTGTTACCAGCTGCGTGCTCTGACTTGTCATAATAACACTGAGTTTTTAATGACCTCAACATCGACTAAACGCAACATAGCCATTACAAATCAGCCTTTATTGAACTGCAGGCTGAAAATCACTCGTCATTGCCTCTCCCTTGCATGTAGTTTGGCAATCAAATCAAAATGCACCCTAATTTGACACTTGCTATGAGAGTGACCTCAGTGTAATGTGAATAACTACCCTTTATTACGAGGAAGAATTGAGACTAATTCTACATAGCTTGTCACGTCTGACGTTGGACCTTAAGGTTTGGGGAGGGGGGGTTAGCGCCATATGTTCAGTGTATGACAGCTACATCACAGCAGTGTGACAGTGTGTACCCCTCTCATGGGATGGTGATGGGCTCTGTGTGTGTGTGTGTGTGGGCATGAGTGCGTGTGCGTGTATATGTGTATGTTTATTTGTGTGTGTGTGTGTGTGTGTGTGTGTGTGTGTGTGTAAGCATCACAGATGTTTCAGTCTGAGGTCTGGTGCAGATGGCTCTGGCCATACTTGCCAGTGATCTCTTTCCAGTGAGAACAGCATCCTCACACACTGTTACCTGGACTCTGTTTAGAAGATTGGCAGTGACATGCTGCACACACAAATCCACACAGAGAGATGGAAACACATAAACACATACCACCATCAGACACACACACACACACACACACACACACAAACTCATTCTTCTGATTTTTACTCTCCTTAAAAAAATATCTCTTTCAAACTCTGACCTAAAAGAAACCAAGAATTTCCTGACACTTAGAGTAAAAACTCTTACTGATGCTTTTCTGTTAAAATAAAAGGATTTCTCTTGTTTTTTTAAAGAGTAAATACATTATTTAAACTCATTTCTTTTAATATTTTCCACTTAATACAATCATATTTTAGACAGTAAAAATGTTAAATGTGACTTGTTCAAATTTAAACAACTTTAAAGTTCATTTGAAAGAAAGCATATTCCCAGTTGGTATTCTTTTATTAGAATAGATAAACACGCTAAATTAAACTTAGGATATTCATCATTACTCTATGCATTTTATTTTATTATACTTTTTATACACACATGCATACTCATCAAGAGTTACAGCAGACCACCAAGTCACTAAGCCAAATCTCAAGCAGAGTGTTTGGAGAGAGAGCATCTTTGTGGCATCACATTCACAGTATATAAACTAAGAAGAGCACAGGTCTCTCTCTCTCTCTCTCTCTCTCCCTCTCTCTCTCAGTCTGTCAGTGCCTCTCCCTCTCCTTGTTTCCCTCACTGTCTCACTGGGGAGAGGTGTCCTCTGGGGGATAGAAAGGCCTCAGGGGATTTGTCTTAGTGCAGAGTGCCACCTTGTTGTCAAGACTGCAATGACACATTTCTTTCAAAGCCACTCCTGACAGATGCTCATAGGGCAGGAATGTCATTTCACAATGCATTGTGAACATCAGTGTGGTGTATACATGGATGGCGCCTGCGATATCTGAAAGGGGGAGGAGGGCAATTGTCACAAGGGTGTAGTAGTTCACATACACTGATCGACCACAACATTAATAACAGTTACCTGTTTTAATACTCTGATCGATCGGTGTATGACCATCACTGCTTCATGATATCTTCTGCTAGTGGCTTGATCTCCATGACTGACAAATGTGGCTTCAACAGATAAACTTTAACTTTAACTTTACTGTATTCTAATTAGGAGTCAGATATTGTAGTTTTCTTTTCAAATAATTCATATTAATAATTTGGCAGCATGCCTTATCCGGACGCTCCTTTTGCTGACCAGTTTATATAGAGCATATAAAAAGATACAGTATATTTCGCAAAGAACACGCCATAAAAATGGTGTCAAGAACTATTGTCGGAGTGCGCGGATAGCTGAGTAATTTGGTCACAGCACTTTGGCGTATAAGCCATGCAGCGAGTCGAATCCCGGCTGCAATCATTTCTGCATGTCATTCCCTAACTCTCCTCCTAACTTCACTTACTATCAATAAAGACCAAATAATAATAAAAATAATAATATGGCCAAAAAATATCTTTGAAAAAAAAAAAAACTATTGTCAACTGGATTGCAATAAGAAGAAAAATCATCACAGTGTCAAGGTAAGTTTTTTTTTCTAAAGCTTTCTATTCATTTCAATAAAGCTACACAGAAATATTTACAGAAATAGTAAAACACAGGCATGGACATGACATTAGCCTACACATCACTGCATTAAAGCAGGCGTATTGAAATTGAGAACATGTGTACAGGTGCCATTATAAAACCTACTTCCTATCATAGAGAGAATGCAGTGTATATGCTGGGTCTGTGATATATTTGCTAATGTGAGGGAAACCAAGATACAGACAGCAGGGTCCTTGTCACAGCATTTTACAGCATGATGAAGTTAATTAAATGAAGAAACACAGGCTGGAAAGACGGAGAAATGGAGATGAAACCAGGAAGGACCGAGGGGTGATTGTTAACAGGACATCTGGCACAAGCTTGTTTCTCTCTGGGAGAAGGCAGACGGGAGGGAGACGAAGCAGCCATAAGTACTTGACCTTCCACTTGTCTGACTGGCAAACTCTCTCTCACACACACACACACACTCACAAAATCAAACTCTAACAAACACGCACAAACATACAACTGCATACATATGCAATAGTGTGCTCGTTTTTGTGCGAACAAGTTCCCACAGAGCAGGGAGGGAAGCAGTGTGAAGGTGAACAACATGGCCGGCAGGGTGCTGACACGTCAGAGATGGAGACCAGAGGATGAGATCACTGTCCCGCCTATAGGCTGTAATGATGTCGGGAGTGTCTCTTGCACACAGGCATGCACGCGCACACATACACACACGTAAAGAAAAACATGTGCATAGTATTGAAAACATAAACACGCCAGCATACACACATTCTGTACACACTTTTATATGCACACTGGCACGCACACACACATACAGCCTCACAGTGTCTCTGGGAGTATGCAGTCAGTGCCTGTGCCTGCTGCATATGTGGCCCCATGCATAAACAATGTGCCCTGAGAGACAGTGGAGTGATACTATGGCCCTTAGCACAACTCCCATGAGCCTCTCTGCCCCCCCTATAACCACTACCACTCTCTCTCTCCCTCACACACAAACACACACACACACACACAGGCAAATGAACAGCCAGAATATACACAAATGAAAAAAGAAGAGGAGAAAGGGAAGTATGCATAAAAATGTGACACACAAACACACACAAACACACACACACACACACACACACACACATATGATTACTGCCAAGCACACACAGAGATATGCGGGGGCTCAGTGCGTGTGCATCACACACACACACACACATGTACACACACAGACAAACAATTTTCAGTAACATAAGAGAAGCAGATGTGTGAGCTCCCATTGTGAGGTTCCATGTAGATAATAGAGGATACCTGCTGTACCTGCTGTATGTGAACATACACGGTATACTGATGCATTTGTACCGTTAGCGCAGGGTTATCACAATTACTGAGTCTAAACTGAGCTGCACACACCAGCACAGCAAAAGTGTTTCAGAGATGTCACTTCAGAATAATGGTCTTCCACAGATTCATATGAATACATTTCCATTGTACTACATCCCATTTAAAGACTGTTACAACAACATTAATTCAACTTCTGTCCTCTTTATTTTCACCACTTTTGCTGTAATAAACATCTAGTGACATGTGTCATGTCTTTAACAAAAAGAATCTTTTTGGTGCACTAGAGGACATGAATTTTAAATTTTCAGCAGCAGAACCAGCAGTTTGTTTGTAATAAAGATAAGAGGAAACGAGTGGTTAGCATTAGCTAACCACTCATTGGGTGGGTGGTTAGTTGAAGGAAGAGAAAAAGTGTCACCAACAGCAACTTATTTTTTAGTAAGTTCACTGGCAAGTGATCTTCTAGAAATGCAAACTAAAAACACTAGGGAGAAAAACTAACATATGAGCAAAGTTTTTGAGAAAAAAAAAAAAAAAAAAACTAGGACCTTGTGGGTTAAAAATAAACACACGAGTTGAGCAGACACACTCACACATAAAAAGGGAGACGTGAAAACAACAAAACTCTGTCACATATGGACACAAGTGTGCACTGTGAAATCATAATTTTTGCTTTAAGTAACTCTGAGTGAGGGCAACCAAGGTGAGGATTAAATATATGGAAGTAAATGAGGGCAGGAAATTTAAGAGAGGGGGAGGAAGGGAAGAGGAAGTGAGAGAGAGAGCACTGGAGAGACAGACTAAGTTAGTGAAACAAAGAGGTATGCCCTCAGTATTATGAATGAGATAATTGAGATATGCAGTTCTTGACAAAATGTGCTATTTCACTGGAGCCGGGAAAGACACAGAAGTTAGAGAGAGGTAGAATAGAGGGATGGGGAGAGAGAGCGAGAAGGAAGTCTAGAGGGAGGTGACAGTGGTGTATGTGGCTGTGCTGTCTGTCTGACCTGATTGCAAATAAGCGAAGGAGCTCTGCTGCGGCCCACAAGCACTTCCTCATGCACACAACTCTTCTCTCTCACAAACACACACAACCTTTCCCTTTAATAAGACTGCTTAATGGTGGCTGTACACACACGCCACAGCAGTAAAATGTGCACACACACATGCGTGTGTGTGTGTGTGTGTGTGTGTGTGATTCGTGTAACTGGTGAGGAAGGGGACATGGAGGAGGAGAGGGTTGCTAGTGAGACAGCAAGGAAAAGGGGTGTGGGGTGGGGGTGGGGGGAAAGAAGGAGGGGAGGAGGGAGGGGCAACGGTGGGTCTCCGAGACGCATTTGCAATTTAAAACACGGTTTGGTATAATGAAAATGTAAAGCAGTGGTTTTATTTTATTCAGTGTGGCAGGTTCAGATTCCCAGAGAAGCTCCACTCGAGCAATCAGTCCATTAATAATTGAATTTTGTTCAGGAGCTGTGCGTGTTTGTGTATGTGAGTATATGAGTGTGAGCATACGCGCGTGTGTACACATGTGCGTATTATGAGTGTGTAGAAGTGCACGCGACCAACCTCTCTTCTCTTTCCAGCTGCTGACCGTAATATGAAGCAGCCAATTAAAGATCTTTATTTAATTGCTGGGCGACTCGTCCTCGCTGCACACCGTCATGCGCTGCCAGCGACTGGCACTGGGGCACTGGGGCAGGGCCAGAAACACACACACACACTTACACCCATGCATATGCACACATGGACACACAATCTCACAGGCACATAAATGCACACTAATGCAAGAATTTCCTTGATGATAATTCTCAGAGGAGAACGCCTCGCTGTAGATAGACTATTTTACATCCTAAAGAAGAAAACAATATTACTTTGCTTTGATACCAGCAACCAAAATTACAACGTGTGTGAACCACAACACATTTTCATCCCCAAAACTGCATGTTAGATATAAAACTATGAAGAGTGATGCAGAAAAATGCCACTTCTCTCTTCTTTTAGCCCTGGCTTGTCCTTCATCCCACTCTCCTCACTGACTGCTCTTTCTCTCTCGGTCCAAACTTCTCTCGATTCCTCCTCTCTGCCCTAAATCGGGTCCCTCTCCTCACCCTCCCTCCTTCATCTCTCTCTCCATCGCTATATCTTTCTCTCTCTCTCTCTCTCTCCCTCTCGCTGGCTGTCAGAGAGTATCAGATCAGTAGTTAGATCCATGGCCGAGGCCAAGCCGGCCTCTCCGCTCCCAGCACTCAACCACAACACATCATTACAGCTGACAGCAGGACTTCACAATGCACCGTATACTCACACAAGCATGCATGTGTGCATACACACACACACACAGAAATAGTTTATGTGTGCTTTTATTTGCATTATCACTCGTACAAATCTACACACACAGACACACACACACTCAGTGCTACAAACCATGATGTCTCTATACCCTTAATAGGAAGTATGCTGCAAAGAGCCTACAACTTTTTTTTTTTTTTTGCATGATGCATATTCACTAACACAGCTTTTTTTTATTGTGCAAATAGTTTTTTACAGATGGCTTGGTTGGATTTCATAAAACAGAGATTTAAAATGGGTGGAGATGGGAGAGGAGGGGAGGTGGAGGATACCACTTCCAAAACCAACAGCAGCAATATGCCAGTGCTGGCGGGAAGAGTTAGCCTCTGTATAATACTTCCAAAGAGAGGCATAGTCCCTCTTACAAGCCGTAAGGGCCAACTGGTATGTGTGTATCTGTATGCGTGGGTGGATATGTTTTTAAGCCAGGCTGGGGTCTTTAAAGCTAAAGTGGGCTTTACACACACACACACACACACACACACACACACACACACACACAAACATACATATACACACAAAAATCCAGACACACACATACATATACGTGCGCACACACACACACACACACACACTTGAGAATACACCTGAGAATACACACAATCACAGTGTAGAACAACAAATCACTTCGCCCACTTTGATCGGCTACCCGAAAAACAAGGCAGGAGGTGGGTGTGGGGGGGTGGGGTAGTAAAAGGTTTGGGCTGAGGGGGGTGGGTTAGTAAGTGTCTGATGTGGGATGGAGGGGTGTGGGGGGTGATTTGGTATATGGTGCGCAAAAATAAAAAAATAAATAAACAAAAAAAGGTGCCCACTTCCCTCCCCTCTGGTAACATGACAGGAGAGTAGAGGGAAAAACAAAACACACTAATCTTCTGGCTTCGCAGGAAGCCACAAAGCATCATTTACACAGCGGAGTTAACAGGAGAGCACCAGGCTTCCTGATTTGCAGCGAGCAGCCTTGTTCTAGATAGAGATATTCAGACTGTCAGTATAAACTGCTTCTGTTTTCGTTTTGCATTTATTTCAATGCCAGACTCAGGGCATAAATTTTTCATCACCTGCTAAGCTATGAATAAAAGATTAAAAAAGGAACTGAGAGGGGAGTGGAGGGGAGGGAGAGAGGGACATAGGGAGAGAAAGAGAATATGAGGGAGGGAGAAGGAGAGGAAGAAGAGGAAGAAGAATAAAATGAAGGAGAAGAGGAAGAAAAAGAAAAAGTAGAAGAAGAAGAAAGAGAAGAAGAGGTACAAAAAAGTCTAACAGATGTGGCGCATGCAGTGCAACGTGCAAGCACTGTGTGCACAGTGAGAAGGTCTCACTCCCCCCTTTCTCTTTGCCCCCACCTGCCCAACTCCCCATCACTCCCCCCTTTCCCTCCCCACCCTCCCTCTGCATCACCATCCCAATATACCTCTAGGAAGAGAGCGGTGGCTGCGGTGCAGGGTAAAGATGCTATAATGAGCGGGAGGCAGAGGAGCATCTCACCTTGGCTTTTTATAGGATTACCTGAGAGGTGAACTCTCTGCTCTGTGAGAGGATTCATCAGTACATCCTCTCGCTCCCTTTCCCTCAATCTCTCTCCCTCACTCTCTCCCTCTCTCTCTCTGCCCTCAGCGGTCTTTGACAGGCAGGGCGAGAGTGAGATGTCGAAGAGCTGCCGGAAAATTCTCTGCAATACAGAGCAGACAGGTTCAGGTGGGGGTTAAAGAAGGGAAAGAAAGAGGGGGATTGGAGGAAGGACGAGGAAATGCACAAGTAGGAAAAGAATGCATCTCACTCTCTAACTCTGTAATTCTCTCTCTTTCCCTTTTGTGTGGCTTTATGAAGCTGCACATCCTGGCTCATATGGACTAGCACTGTTAAATCCATATATACCTCACACCATTACCTCCTCTCCAACCAGCACAGTCCTACCATGACAGTATGCCACCTGTTTTATGAGGAGTGGTGGTGTCCTTTGCATTGTAAATGAGAATCCTCAGTTTTAGTCATAGATAATAGACATGGCATTTTCAACATGTACTACAGGGTGCACACCAACACATATTTACACCAATGTACCAACACTTCTGTCTGTCTGTCTGTCTGTCTGTCAATCAGTCACACTAACTTTTACATAGTGTACATGTGTCCTTCTACCATAATTGTTGGATCTCTTTTTACACGACACTTACTGGTTTGTAGACAGTTGTGTGTCTGACATGGATGTCTCTCATCCTCTTAAATGTCTATGAAGCTTCTGCATTTTCATGCATTTTTCAAGTTGACATTTGATTTCATCATTAGATCAAATGACATGTTTAACTATTGATGAGCCTGCCTCAACTTCATGTAATCGGTCCGAAAGTGCAAAACGTCCAAAAAGTGTTTTCATGTTGCAAAAGAACTGAATCATAGTTCAGTTTGATCAGGATCAAGATAACCTCTTTTTGGGTTAGGGACTGACTCTGTCAATATTGGTGTGAAACCAACTAACCACCAGGAGAGTGGGTGAGTATGGGTGACAGGAATCACATGATATCATAAAACAAAACACACACATAAGTACACACATGCATCGTCACATCAATTGACCCAGTCATACAAGGTGCAGTCTGTGGAGACAGGTGCATGGAAGCAGTGCTATATCAGGGTTTGTTGTGTGTGTGTGTGTGTATGCGTGTGTGTGTGTGTGAATAGGTGTGATCCACGCTCAAGATACCTGATCAAAATAACCACTTATACAGATGAGCAGTCACAGCACACCCACTCAGCTCAGCAGCCCCACAGTTGTACATACATACATATATACATAAGCACACAGATGCAGACATATGACCTTGTCTCAACATGTAAAAAATTAATGCTATACTCTCCTGAAATATATACATTACACTGACACAGAGAAGAACTCCTACCAGCTACCTGCGCTCGTAAACACACATGATCATACAGGTACATTCTGTTGTGACCTCACGCATTAACGCACACATTCGCATGCACAAATATATTTTATATAAACACACACACACATATGTGTGTGTGTGTGTGTGTGTGTGTGTGTGTACATAAACCCAGAAGGTTATAGTGTACGTATGTGTGGGGTGAAATCCATCTCTGGTTAGAGCAGAGGTAATATATCCCACCAGGACTTGTGTTCCTCGTAGCAATTTAAAATAATTATTGTGAGCCCCAACGTTAGACGTCAGCCCCAGCGTTCTGCATCTAAATAAGGTTTTTGTGTGTGTGCGTGTTTGTGTGTATGGTTTGTGTTTTCCAGCATTTTAATTTTACCTCCTAGAAAACAGGGGACCACAAACTGTCCCACAACATCGCTCAAATCTCTGCTGCAGTAATACTATAAGTGATAAATTATAATTGTCAAAATGTAAACCACAAATTTCAAAATGATAGAATTACACAGGAACTTTCACAGGAAGTTTCTAAAAAGAGAACTTTGTCCATTTGCCTGTTAATATGTCATAATCATAACAATAGGTTCATCAGTGGGTATTCAACCACAATGCACAATGTCCTCATCATTTAGAGTTTTTTGGACAGCAAGTACACATGAGAGGATATGATTATATACTGGTTAAAAAGCATAATCTTTATATGTAGAAGAACAGATTTAAAGAGGACAGTGTGATAGCTGAACTAAAACTGCGAGAACATTAACATTTAACATTGTCATCAGTTTACCATTTACCTCCAACTCTTTCAGTCTCTTCAAGCTCCCATGTCACTCTCCTTGTTTCCCCCCATCTTCTTGCCACCCTATTTCTCTGTCCTTCTTCATCTCCTCTATCTGAATCTGAGGATTTCTTATCCTCCTTCACTACCATCTCAGGCCAAACACTGTGAGCCCTTCTTCCAACACCATCTCCTCTCTGTCAGGAATAAGGGTGAGGGCCATGCCAGGAGGAGCTGGCACCAACCTGTCACCCTACCAATCCTGCTTCCTCCTTCTGCCAGCCTGCTTAATCAAATTACCCCCCTCACCCATGCACACGCAAGCCCAATCAACTTTCCTCTATGCTCTCTCTCCCTCCTCCTGTCTTCTTCTCCTTGCCTAAACCTTGTTCCATTTGCTCTTTTTACCTGCCAGCTCCACAAAGACTGTGTAAAGGAATATATATACCTGCATCTATTTGGCAAGAAATCTGTGCACATGCATTTATTTTTGTATGTGTGTGTATGGGTGACTTTTGCGTGATGTGTTGAACAGTGCAACACATTGCACTGTAACAATGGCTGTTGCTGCTGTTTCATCTTAATTAAATTTCCCTCCTCTTTTCTGCTTCCTTCCTGTGTGCCCACTTGCCCACGCTCCAAATGTCAACAGGATCTGGGCACATGGAGTGGCATCTGGTGCCACATCACCCAACGCACATGGATACAAAAAACCTCACAGCACGCCGAGTTAACCTGGAGCGCCGCCAAGCCAGCAGCTACTCGCTAGCTAAGTGCCACAGTGCCAGTCAAGTGCCCGTTCGGCTGAGCGCCCACCCGCATCACTGCATCACTCACACACACATACGCACGCTGGCACTTTCAAACCCCCAATGGCACAAGGCGATGACAGGGAGACAGAAGGGCCTTGCCTTGCTGAGCCGCTCCCTGCCCCAGCACATACTGTACAGCTCCCTACCTAACCCCAGAGCCATACTGTATCTCCATACCCTCACTTGCAGCCTGTTAGTGCGAACTGCGCTAAAACACTGTTATATTGTTAGAGTGTAGCACGCACACAACACACACATATATATATGATATAATAGTGAGCACATTCACATAAACTACAAATCCCACTACAGCACTATTATCAAAATATACACAAAGCCATGGATCCTCCCCACACACTTTCTCACAAAGTTACACATGCCCGCATAGAGGCTTTTTTTGATATGTCTGAAATGTCTCAGATGGTACCATTAGAGGCTGGGGTCTGGCCTCATAACCACAGTGTTCCTCTCAGCTATTACTAGCTTCCCAAGGTTTACAGCAGATTGGGCATTTTCGCTGGAAACCACTCGTGAGTACGCACACACTAACACTCCTGCTGGCCAAACTTTCTATCTAGTGCCGTTTGATAGCTATGCTGCTTAAATCCAAGGACAGCAAATAGATCATGTATGTGTGAAAGGAAAAGAAGAGAAGAGAAAAAGAAAGGAGTAGAGACAGACAGAGGGAATGAAAATGTGACTGATAATAGTGACCTTGATTTCAGCTGTTTTGCATTGAGGTAAAGTTGGAGTTAAATGGATGCATGAGTTTTAGCCATGGGGACAAGTAAAGAGATGATAGGTGATATAATATCAGCCACAACCAGAAGAAAAACAACCATTCAAAGAATATTCAGTGGTCAACAACATTTAAATTCTTGTAAAAACACCTTTTACCTTCACCTACCAGACTTTCTCTGTTTGCCTTCATTCAGATTAGAGTTGATTGTCAATTAAGGTCCATCTCCAAATACAGATGACAGTGTGAAGCAAGCCCAAACATCAGGCTTTTCAAATAGGATGGTTCAGGAACACTGAGCAGCCAACAGTGCCAGCCAGCTAGCCAGCCAGCCAACTCCATATACATCCATTCCTGTGAAAGAGCTCAAGGACACTACAAACACCAGCCATGCTGCCTGAGCCTAACATATGTTCAATTCCAATCCATGTCACTCTTCATTTACCCATTCCTTCTTTTTGGTCTAGGTGGCTTTGATTCTCTCTTGTTTACTGTTTGGCTACTTTTCTCTACGACATCTAAACACTGACCAGACTACAGCATCTTTGACTGTGGTCAAAATTTAGAAAAGTAGCATTAGGATCTCATTTTTAAATTTAGGCTGCACTAAGTAAGCTTAGTTTTGAAGCAGTGGATAAAGCAGAGACAGAACTGGAGCCTGTTAGCTGAAAGAAATGGATTCAAAAGAACATCTATTGGCTTGTGTGTGGAGGAGATGCCCCACGGTATTTGTCTGGCATTCATCTTTTTATTGATAGTGATTATTTGATGTAAGAACACACACAACCTCATTCCGTTTGTGCCTATTAGGATGTAAACATCCATAAGGCAACAACACTATTTTTCATCTACATTTGATGTGATGCATTGTGTGTTCATTACAACAGTACCTGCGTGTATTCAAGTGCACATACAGTATAGTTATGATGGTTAGCAGGTGGTAGTGGTGGCAGGATGTCTGTGAGCATGAATGACATTGAGCTTTTATGTGGGTGTGCATCAGTATACATGTGCAGGTGTGTATGTTCATAAACCTTCTGTAAGAAAAAAAACTTATTCAGTGTGTGGCCTCCATTTCACCACTTCACTGGGTGAATCTGTCTGGATCAGTGTAGCCACTCATACACCAAAGAGAAATAAAGCAACCGTTGCTGTGCCAGCTTAGTGTAGAGTGTAGGCAGGACAAACTGAGGGGTAAAATAGAGTTCATTAAGAGATTCCAAGGCACCTGAAGTTCATTTGTCTCCCTAAAGCATCAAAACAGGATAATAAGGACAGGGTAGGAGGGAAAAGGCAACAGCGAGTCATATCTTTGTTTTTGCTTTCTTTAACTATTCCTTTCCTTTAATACTAAAGTCCTTTCATCCTTATCTGCTCCTTGTCTCCAAATTTCAATATGAAAAACTTCTTAATGCATTTCAATGTCAAGGTTTATGCAGGGCAAACATTTCTCCTTGCACAATGCAGTAGAGATAAGAAAAAAATGAAATTACTCCAAAGAAAGTATTTTAATTCACACCACAGGTCACTGCCTTTTTATTGTCCATTAAGCGCATGGCGCTATTTTGAAATATGACCGATATCATTTCCCACTGCATTGTCCTATTACTTGTTGTCTGTACAAGTTACACACATGCTTGGACTTGAAAATTTGCCACTGTCTGCCATCAAGCCATTGCATAATTAATGGGGTTTAATTGTCATTTAGTTTCTGTTTCTGGCTTCCCTCACTCATTGTATTTTTGTACCTGTGTGTGCACCCCTGCCCCTGCCTTGCATATGGCCAGTGCTAAGGCTAATAAATATGCTCTTATAATCCTGCTGCTGGTGTCATCCAAGTGTCACTCCATGACATAAGGCAGGGTGACAGTGGGGCGCCCCTCGCAGTGTGTGTGTATGTGCTTAATTTGACTTTGCATGGATGAATGCATGGTTGTGAGTTTATCTCGAGCGCATGTGAGCGTGTGTGTTTATTCGGGTTTGTGTGTATCCTGAACTGTGTTGTGTGCACGTCTGAGAGACTGATTAAGACACGCTCTTCTCTTGTGTGGCGGGACACCTGGTCTTAGTGGGAAAATGGGCTTTGGGCCACCAGGGCAAGAGGGTAGGCAGAGGGAGGCAAGGTGAGCTACAGGGAAACACTGTCATCCACTTCCGCACCGAAAGGACTTTTAATTTAGCCATGGTCAGATTAGACTAAGGCACATGGCATAGGTGGAGAGACACATTGTTGCCAAGCTATTAGGTAACCCCAATTGGGCAAGGTGACAACACACAAATAGATATACTGTATCAACACGCATATACACACATGCAGGTCTCTTACAAAACCACAGGACAAGAAAAGCAGCCCTGTGTGTATTTATAACATAGTGTTCTTGACCTGTGCTGATCCAAGTGATGTCATTAACGTAGCTGATACAGCATATGCTGTTGCATAACACCTACTATTTCAACTAATTTCTTTCAATTAAAAATAAATAAAACCTTTCCAGACGCCTGAGCCAAGATAAATTTAGAGGACAGTAACTCAAGCTCCACTTTGTTCATTGGAACACCATAACGCACCATATTCCTGTTCTGGCATGAAATGTTTTTTGTTTTTTTTTTTATCATTACTACTCAAACTCCTCATATTGACGTTTTTGAATGAAAGTATTGCTGCCATCTTTCTGATCCAAAATCCAAAAAATTAATAAAGAAGGACTGAGGGCAATCCCTCTCTGTTTACCAGTTATAATTTGACAAAGCTTACCAATGTAAAACCTTAACCTAACAGTTGCAGCAATTGGAGTGTTGCAACAACCTGTTATCAAATATAGATATAGATATATAGTTAGTGTATATGTTAGTGTATGTGTATGTGTATATGAAGCTGCAGACTTGGAGTCTATATAGCCAACGGACGACTGTAACACATGGCAATGACTGTGCACAGTTACATAGAGATCAGGCCAGGACACAACGGAACACATGAGGTGTGTATACACACACACACACACACAACAGTAAATATAAAAAGCCCAAGGCAGCTTGCAATAATGAAGTAACAAAGCTAAGCAGGAATGGCAGCTTTCTTGGTGTCTGCTTAGACTTAAAGTAATTGCTGCATGTCTGTCATTGCCGACGAAGGCGAAGAAAATGTCTTCCTCAGCTGCTCCCCTGCCTGTTTTGTTCGCTGCACTTGTGTAAAGTGGGAGAAAATAAGTGTCATTCATTGAATGCAGCTATTCTTCCCATGACAGCTTCATATCTGTGAGTTGGGGGGAGGCCATCCCAAAATCCTCCTTTCTACTGGTAACGCCTTTGACAGGGTGTTAAAAAAAAGGCCCCACCTCTTTGTCCAAGAATGGGTGAGCACACATACACACACATAGACACACAGACAGTCATATGTAGACATGCACACACACCTACGTCCCACTCTAATAAGTTTTTACACACCCACTCAACAAAGCACAAGGACTAACATTCACACACACACACACACAGACAAATGCACAGAGAGAGCAGTGAAGGGTGTCTGTGCTGAGTGAATGGATGCCCTTTTTAACCCTGCTCAGCAAGTATCCCAGTGTTAATACAGCTGATTAGATGGCTGAGAGACAGAGAGACAGAGAGAGAGAGAGAGAGAGAGAGAGAGAGAGAGAGAGAGAGAGAGAGAGAGGGGGGAACAGAGAGAGAGGAGGGGGAGTGGGATAGACAGGAGCAGAGATGTTGCTGAAGTGATGAGAACAGAGTAGGAGGACTTTCTTATATTCTTACAACTATACCTGTCTGTCTGTCAGTCTGTCTGACCTGTCTCGCACTTGCTCTTGAGCTCCTTCGTCCTCACTTTCACTTTTATATGCAGCAGGCAAATGGGTCAGTTGCCATGGCAACAACAGAGAGGCCACAGATCTTCACCCCACCAACCCCACATATGTACTCAATGAACTTAACATTGCAAGATGGTGATAGGTGATGATCATGATAACACACATGTACGTGCGCACAAACACACACACACACACACACACACACATTCAGTCATTCCTCTTAATGACTGTATTACTTGTTTCAGTAAGAACCCCAGATCAACATGTCTATGTCAAAGTGCCAAAGTCCTGTGGGAGGAGTTGCTATTACAGATGAAAAAAATCCACATAAGTAAGACGTCAGATTGGATGGATGAGTCAACACATCAGCCTTTACTTAAAACAACCAAATTCCGACTGATAGTCGGTGTGATTAGTTTTTGCAACAGAACCTGCATCATTCGTACCAAGATCCTTATTTTAACTCAAACATGGCCTTTTCTCTAACCAGGTTATTTTGGGGTCATATAATCCCTCATCAACAACACTGTCACAGCATGAAACTAAAATTGACTGAATTATGATTTGTCATTGCCATCAGAAGTATCAGATAGGAAAACACTAACATGTATTTTGTTGTTCAATTTGGAGGAGTAATTTAAACGTGTTGGTTTAAAAAAAAGAAAAGAGAGAGAGAGAGACGCTATGCTACATAATGTCTTCATACAGTTCCGAAGTAGAAAGTCATCTAAGTGTCCATAAAGGTGAGCAGGTGCAGAATGCATTACTTTTTCAAAAGTGGTTGATTTGCCTTTAGAATTGTACAATAGCAAATTTAGACCCTATCCTCTAGAATTGAATTATTTTTACAAGAAAATGAAAACTACAAATGTCTTACATAATCTGGGTCACTTAGGTTGACAGTGTATAGGTTTAGAGGTTTGATGAAGTTCAGTTATGGTGTAACAAGTTTATATGATTGGAAGACTTTGTTTTATTTGGTTTAGTTTTTTTTTTTTTTTTTTTTTTTGCATACAAGTTGTACCTACAACAGAGTACACCCATGGCAGGTTCCCTGTATACATTCAATGTTTGGATGCTGTTCATTGCGTAACCCTAAAGATTGTGACCTCATGACCTCCCTGAGAGCATATAGCCCACCTTACCACTATGCTTTCCTGTACTGATGGTGCACTCCCTTGAATATTTCAATAATCAATTAAATATTAATATGCTGTACTGAAATGATGAGAAAAGGAAGTAAGAGATGGGGATGGAGTGAACTATGGAGTGATCGACTGCCAGATGAGCCATGGCAGGGAAACAAAACAACAGCAGTGGAAGGGAGAGTTTGAGAGTTTCTCCACTGGCCCATAAAATGTAGTAATCTTTTAAACTGTGGAGTGAGAGGAATTCATAAGGAAATATAAAAACCATTAATACAAACTAAATAACAATCCATACAGGTTATTATGTTAGAAATTTGACCACATCATGTTCCCCGCCATGTCATCAGCAACGCACGCCAGCCAAAATCAAAACTGGGGACGAGCCTTGACTGGTCTTTGGTATTATCTGATATTATTGGATATTGTACAAAGCACAGTGGCAAAAAGAGAGAGAAAGAGAGAGAGAGATTGGAAGAGAGAGAGACCCCTGCGGCTCACACCCTGACGTTTATGTTACGCTCTATTAAATTAGCATGAGTCCAATATTAAAATAATAACATTTACCTCTACAATAAATGCTTTGGGTCCCAAAATCAATACCTCTATCCTATAATGCCAAAGTATCATTACAAATAATAAGAGCAAAGTTGTTGCATTATATTGAGCATTTAAAAAAACTCAGAAGGGCATGCACATATAGATTAAATAATTTCATTTGAAATGTCACAGATTCCCATAAGAGTTAATGGAGTTACATTGTTAATATGATTTTTTCTGGGTTTTTTTCTCTTTTTGTTTTTTGTTATTTTTATTTTGATGACAAAGAAAGCAATCAGGGACACAACGATAATGATAATGTAATGAAAAAGGAAAAAGGTAAAACACTCCTTCACCACAAGATTGTGCTCCCTGTGTTTATACAAATTACCATTAATGAAATGTGTCTTTTACTATTTAAGTTTGAGGACTGAAAAAAAAGAAATCCAAGGCTACCTTGCTAAGTAAAGGTTTACCTTGTGCTTAATTGCTCAATTGAAGTGTTCACTCAGAAAGAAAAACAATACTCCACGCATCAAATCATAGAAAAAAAAAATCTGCGATTGAGGCACATGGATGAATTAGTGGATCTAACTAAAAAGGACTTGTAATGTTGGAGTGGAGTTATTATTGTATTATTTTTGAGTTTGTAGAGCTGAGTCTAAAGGTGAGAACAGAATGATAGGGAACTATACAGCGGAATTGTGAAGGCCCCTGTCACACTGTCTATGGCCTTATTGGATGAGCCACTCTCAAGGTACTCAGTCTCCATTCAGAGCATGAATCAATGGCTCCTGATTAGATTTCGGGGGGTTACTATTCTGTTTTTGTTTGTTGTGACATCTTTCCTCGCTTTGTGAGGTCTCTGTGCTCCTGTCTGACAAAGGCACCACCTCCTCTGATGGAGGAAGAGAGAAATGGGGAGACAGGAACTGGGGGAGGGGATCATTGAGAAGGACCGTCAAGGCTGTGTCTCGTTGTTCCTTGTTGCGCTGTATTCTGCCATAGAAGACAGACATTAATGTAAGAATTTGTGTTTTCATGTATCAATCTTCACTTGTTTGTGACCATGTGATGACATAAAGCAACAGCGGTCACGGAGCACTCATTGAGCATTTGTTAAATATTCATCAGCAGAGAGTATTTGTGTTTGGTCAAAATGAAAAAACTGACAATTCTTTCTCTGTATGTTTCTGCTGCTGTTAGTCATCATTTTATTTTATTCCTGCATCTTCATTATATTCAGGGGAGGAACTGGAAAATGAAAAAGGACAGTGATAAAAAAATGAAGACAGCTCCCAAGTTTCCAAGTATTTATCATACAAGAATATGCAGGTCAAAGTGACATCCTGTCTTACCTTCAACTGGCTACTTCAAACAGAATCAAAGTACAAACTGGTTACTAAAGTGAGTGAAAGCAGCCCACCACATATGTCACTATTTCCTTGCACGAGTCACATGTAAAACTACTCCCCTGTTCAGTGAATATTATACTGTAAAATCCTCAGTAAAGGAAATTTATAGTGAGAAATCTTTACCAGAAGCTGCTTGAGAAAATATATCCCACCGCACTCCAGCCAAGCCAAGGCCGAGCCTCTCAGCCATCACAAGTAAACTGCCTGTGTGATAAGGGGCTGAAAGAATCCGATAAGCTCTAAATCTAAACAGGGCCAAAGCATCTGCCTTAATAATAAATGCGCCATGCTAAAAGGTTACTTGAACTGCCGAATTCAAATTTAATTGAGGCTGTGTGTTGAATAATTAATCTTTTTCCCAGGGAACACAAGGCGTACTGGACAAGCCAACGGCTAGAGCCCAGAGAGACAGCGAGAGAGAGACAGACAGAGAGAGAGAGAGAGAAGGCAAGGGATAGAAACAGAAGCAAAGATGGAGAGAACACAGCGAGGAGTGCTGCGCCAGCCCACGCCACCATCCCATGAACCCTGCCAGAGCGCGACCCACCATACAACACAGTCAGGGCATGATGTCATCCGCCACATCATCACCCTGGTAACCAGCCTACGTGTGCGTGTTTGTGTGCAGAGGGTAAATAAAGAAATCAACCTTTCAACAACTGAGCACAAATAGGAGAATGTGAAAAAGGGCAAAGCTGAGAAAAGAGGAAGGAATCAAAGCTTTGGCAGAGAAAAAAAAGTGCTATAAGATGATGGTTGGGATTTTTGTTGTTATTATTGTTGCTGTTGGGGTACACAGCCAATATAAAGAGGAGCGTTTAACGTCTGTCTTTAATGTTTGTATCAGATTGCTCTCCTCTCATTCTCCTCCTCCTCCTCCTCTCCTTCCTCTGTAGGTATTTCAGTTGGAGGCATCTCCTTAGATCTGTGCCTTTTAATGCTGACTGCCGCAAATCTTTTGAGGCTGACTACAAAAGCAAGCTGGCAGTAAACTTTTCCCCCTGAAGGAGAAAGAGAGGAGTGCTGTTTGGGATAGCTGCACTCTGGGGAATCTCCTCCCCACTAGGGCTGATCTGAGGGTGCCACTGGTCCTCCTCTGGCCTGACTGGCCCACCATCACACACATACACACGCACACACGCGCGCACACGCACACACACACACACACACACACACACACACACACACACACATACCTGCAACAGCAAAAGGGTTTGTGCATGTTTGGTTTGGAGTTTGTTTGGTCCACATAGATTAATATGTAAGGGTGCTTTTATGTGTCGTTGTTCAATGTTTATGATGTGCCTTGCTGCATGCAGTACAGCAAATTGCATATGTAAACACAGCATTCTACATAATCATAGTGGTTTTATTGCAACAGTGCTGTCAGGCAGCAGCAGCAGCAGTTCTCATCTTAGAGGCTTTTCTCTCTCTCTCTCTCTCTCTCTCTCTCTCTCTCTCCCATCAGCCCTCTCTGGGTATAAGGCAGCTCCCCTCCATTGTTGATCTGACTCTGGGCTCTACATTGCTGAGGTGGCGGATTGTGGCGGAGAGATGCCTCTGTCAGGAACGTGCTTATCCTCTCACTCTAGCCACCTTCTTATACATAAAATATCAAACATCAGAGGGACAATATGCTGACCTGCTGTGACCTCCACACATGCGTATGCACACAAAAGGGACACACTCACCCACATGCACGCAGACGCACACAAACACCCCGGAAAACAGACACACACACACTCGTGCACAGATGAATGCTGGCATACAGTGACACTCACACACAATTGCTCAGAGAGCTCAAGTCGGCTCACATCCCCCACTCGTACGTGCCTTGACTTTTTTCCATCACCACCGCATCCCTCAGATGATGTATTTGCGACATCTGGCGGTGCTCGCTATATTCATGGGTACTGAGATACAGCGCGTGTAGGAGGGAGAGAGCGAGAGCTAAAAGAGCCACGGTTGCCTGAGACGGCGGAACAACTGACGGAGAGTGAGAAAAAAAAAAAGAGAGCGGGGTAGAATAAGGGAAAGGACCCCTACTCGGGGGGATGTAGACGGACGGATTCATTGGCAAATATAGCATGAGTTGTGCGCCATAAAGCCGCAAGCACCTTGAATTCCACAGCAAAAGGCTTGGGTACCCCCTAGTGGGCGCCCAGCAGCAATCTGGCCCATTTGGTGTTGTGGGGATGTGGGGGTGCTGCGGTGGGCTGCCATGAATCCATAGGGGTCAGAGGTCAGCCTTCTTGAGTTGCAGTGACATCATGACAATGGGACACTTCTAGAGCCTCAGAAACACAAGCTGATCCATTCTGCTGAGGCTAAGGCACCAGGCCCCTCTTTTCCCACACATTCACACCCTCTGCCAGACAGGGAGAGAGGGACCAAGAGAGCGAGCAGAGGGGTGATTGTGCAGGCCTCACCCCCAGAACCCCCAACCTCCAACCCCCCCATCTCTCTTTCTTTCTCTCCCTCTCTTTCTTTCAGGGGCTAGATTAAAAGAGATGGCTTAATTCTGTCTAATTATCTACCCTTACCCTCTGCCTGCTTCCTCCCCCTCTTTTTTCCCCTCTCTCTCCCTCTCCCTATATCTCAGTGTGTGGATACTAATTAGCTGATGTGAATTGTATCTACTATACAAATAGACCATGCAATTATGAGAAAAAAATCCATCTTTTAAAATATTACACGTGTAGTATAAGTATGATCTTGAAATGTTTCTTTTCCTCTTTAAGGTGACATAAAAATAATCCAACAATGTAACTGTCTTTGCTGTGGACCAATCATCTCTATGATACCATGACTGATGATATTCATCACACATTATCAAATTGCTCAGATAATTGCAAGATGTAAAGGGAAAGCCTGGTGTAAAGACCCTAAACACTGAACAGCAGAGTCGACTGAACCTACAGCATTAGTGCAATCTCAATATTAGAAAAAAAGGTTTGAATCATCACTCTAAGTGTATTAGCTGAACAATAAACAATACATTTTTATTCACATGTTCATTGACTTTATGTAATAATACAACAATCTCTGTACACGCATATGTTTGTATTTAAGCGTGCACATGTGCATGCACGTTACATAAGCAGAAATTACATTAATGAGATCATACACTAGTGTTGAAAGTGCTAATTAGTTGCCAGGCTGAGGGTGAGGAAAGTAGGCGAGGATCCTAGTGACTTCAACCATTGTTTCCTAATCCCCTCCACACATTCATAATTCATTCCATCATGGACGCCGATGATACAGCGGCACTCGTTTTGTCTCTTTTTCTTCCTCTCTGGTTGGGGAGATGATGGTTTTCTTTTTTTTTTCTCTTCTCCCCTTTCCTTCTTGCTGTGAGGTTTCACTGCGATCATAATAAAATGTGCAAGCGAGGGATGTTCGCCTCGGGACCCAGCTGTCGGGCCACTTTGACAGCTTCATTTGTGGTGTCGCTCTTTGATCCTTTCTGTCACTGATATCCAATGCCACTGAACATACATTTGCCCCCCAACCCAAATAAATAAATAAGTATTGAACTGTGCAGTACAGAGCCAAGTGAGGAGAGGGTTTCAAGCTACTTGGCTGTTCGTTACATCTGCTGTGAACTATCGCCTCCACCCCTTTTGCTCTCCCTCCACTGCAGCGATGCATCGACACCCCCAGGGCTGATGCCTTTGTAAATGCTCTCTGACACACACCCATCTACCCACACCCACCCACGCACACACACACACACAAACAAACACACAAAATCTTGTACAGAAATAACAGCAGAATCACTCTCGACACTAACTCCCTTTGCATATAGTGTATATTCCCAAAGTGCACCATTACTGCGCGGAAGTGAGTAAGAAAACAGAGGTGTTGTTAAGATATGAAGAGTGAGGCGCAACAATAAACAAGAGGAAGACAAATACAGATACACCTGGTATAATGTACGGGTTAGGTTGTGAAACAGACAAAAACAGATAGCGGGAGGGAGAGCCGGAGGGGGGACTGATTGTGATCCGTGCTGTCAGGTCTGAGATACTGAGATGACAGAGATATCAGCTGTTGAATGCTGTTATATTACTGTAAGTAAAATGATACATTTCTATCTATCTATCTATCTATCTATCTATCTATCTATCTATCTATCTATCTATCTATCTATCTATCTATCTATCTATCCCCTTGGCTCAGTATTGTTTCCACTCTGATGTAAAAGACACAAAACATAATTACATACTTGTTGCCATCATTTGAACTCTGCTTGTCTACTGCAGTAATATATTTTTACCCTCTAAACATACCACAATCCCAATCTTTTTAATTTGCAATGATGCTGTTTTTTTCTGCTCACTGTTGTTACCACAATGGCTTCAATTTTTTATTATAAAAATATTGTTCTGAAACATTCAACTCTGTATTCCTGAAATTCTACACCAAACCACAACGTGAAAAGAACTTTCAACCAAGCCATAGACCAACAAATCATGTATCAATCCCAAAATGCATATATTCATAAAATGTGAAAGTTTTCATATTTATGGTTGCAATTTTTTTGGGCAAGTATTTCAATATGTTTAGTCCCCCAGTGCTCAGATTATAGCACATACATACACATACATCAGATAGAGAACCTCCTTGAAATGCCTTTACTGTTGGCAAGCACTAAGATTACTGCAGGCAGTTTGACCTCTCCAACAGGCATGTGGGCATCAAAACTACAGACCCACAAAGAGGAGGTGGATAGGCCTTCTAAGACAGAACAAGAAAAGAGAGAAGAGAGACGGTAGTGTGGCGTAACTTTCTCTTTTTTTGGAGTTTGGAGTTTATGTGTGTGTGTGTGTGTGTGTGTGTGTGTGTGTGTGTGTGTGTGTGTGTGTGTGTGTGTGTGTGTGTGTGTGTGTGTGTGTGTGTGACAGCAAGATCGAGACAAGAAATAGAAAAGACAAAAAAATGGAAGGGACTAACCTTGAGAGAAAGTGAAGATGAGAGGGAGGAGGGAGTTGAGCTACCTTTAAACTTCCACCCCTTTGTCAGATGAGTGTAAGTAGTGGATAGAGAGCTGGTGGAAGGCTGTATGCTGTATGGAGAGCACAGGGAGAGGCTCACCTTGAGAGGGAGAACTGGAAGAAGGGTAAAACCTTCAACATCCAGAGTCCTTTATGAGACTGTGTAATAAGTAGAGAATAGATAGATACCAGTAAGGTGCATATGAAGGATAGTGAAAACAGAAAGGCCGCAGATGGAGGCTAACCTTGAGAACAGTGAGGGGCAAAGGGAAGGTCTACCACACAGTGATAAGAAGGGCTCTTTAAAGGGTTGGAGGAGGAACACTCAGACAGGAGAGCTAGGCAGGCTGACTGATTGCAGGGTACAGCCCAAGGGTCACACTCAGACTCAGTGAGGGCAGCGATACTGGACACACATGCAAACACACACACACATAAGTCAGATGAGATCCACCCATTCACATAAAAACACCAGCCTGTCTATTCACATAAAGACACACACACACACACACACACACACACACACACACACTAAACCCCCCTGACCAGCTCTTCATCATTACAAGTCAAACTCAAGATGAAGAGAAGACAGATTACAAAACAGATGGAGTGATAGGAGGCCAGATAGAAAGAGACAGGACAGGGAGCCTCGACAGTAATCTAAATGTCCTTTCCTATGATTGTCATTGGCATTCTTATAGACTGGCATGTAGCAGTACAATATGTCAAATAATACCACTCACCATTCAGTCTGCTGTAAAGGGTAGGCCTGTTTCCGTAATGTCATAGGGGGAAAAAAACATCTGAAAATGATGCTTCCAGCAAGCCTAAGTCCTGCATCTAAAGAATCCATCAAACTCACTAAATGTCTCCAGTGGCAAATTTAATCAAACAGACTGTTCTTAACAGTCATGACAAAGCAAAGATACAGAAGAAAACAAAGATGTTTTTTCAAGGAAATGAGGGAGATAAAGAATTGATTTTTGCAAAGGGAATTCACCTTAGAAGAAAAATTCCAATGCTCTGCCTTTATGCTTCAGTTTTTTTCTTCCCCTCCTTCCCTTTTTCTTTGTCTTCTGTCAAAAACAACTTGGGCTAACATTGCAAGCTGTCACATCAAGGCCATCCCCTGCATCTTACAAAAGGGGAGAATTCTGCAGTTGGATGGAGCTGCAAAACTCTCAGACATCCAACCATCGTTTACACACATGAGGTGTAAAGACTGAGGGAAAAAAAAAGGCTTTTTCTATTTAAACCAGAGTTTGTGCCCTGAGGACAAACCCATTATGCCACGGTGAAGGAAGTTTTCCATGCAATAACTGAACAAATAGATATGTATGAAATGCTCGGGGTACTAGGAGATCTAAATTCCAATGTTTTTAAACTATTCAAAAAGAATGTAAGAATTTAAGAGTCTTTTCCCCCTAATTATGACAGTGTCACACAATCATTTTCTGTCAGATACAATATAGAAAAATGCTTTGCTTATTAACAATCTCTGAACATAGCTACAAGGTAGCTGCAACATGATCATAACACAGAGCTATAACAGAGTCTTTCATCATGTCTGAGTGGACACACAAACACGCACACACATGCACACACACACACATGCACATGCTTTCAACATCAGCAAATGCTTTCAACCATCAACATCATAGAAGCCAGATAAGTGCGCGCCCTCTTTTGCAACAACCACTGGGGAGGTGAGAGGCCTTGTAGTCAACATGCTGAAAGACTACTCAGTGATCAAAGACTCAGAAAAACATGACCCATGATGGTTTCTCTGAGAAGATAGGAGAGACGGGAGCTAGATCAGGTAAAAAGAGAAAAGAGCTGAAAGAAACATATAGTAAAAAGCCGCATAGGTGGGGGAACTTAGAGTGAGAGGCGATGGGAAAAGAGAGTGCAAGCACACACTTACCATTTGCCACAGATAGACAACCTTTCTGGTCACTACATTTACAGTGTATACTTATCTTGTCTGCTTAATCCATAATTAGGGTTGGGCATCTAGAACTCTGAATTGGAAGTGGAGTTCATGATTACGAGGGATTTGCTAAGAATGTGCCTTTTGAATCCTGAAAGTGAAGTTTTGATCGACTGTTTCCACCTTCATCACTGGCTCCCCGTGTGTTGATTCAATTTAATTTAATCTGACTGGAGCTACTGTTGCTCTGAAATATGTCTGGCTGGGCTTAGTAGAAGATAGCAGTGACGCAGCAAAATGTAAACATTGGGTAGAAATGATATCATGCAAAGAGAGGAAGTCGGTTCGACTTGCCAAACGCATTTACTGCAGCGTGGTGGAAGGATGTTTTTATTGCTCCAGTCTCAGGCATAATGTCCTATTAGCTAATGCTGGTGCATCAAACCGTAAAACAGCTACCGCTCGTCTTGAGCCTGACAAAAATAAAGAATATTACTTTCCTGTTTTTTATGTTCTTGCTAAAAAGAAACACAAAATACCTTGTCACTTATGTCAAATGAGTGTTAATGACCGTCTGTGTCACTAGAAAATACTTAGGTTTTTACTTTAATACTTTTTGCTGACTCAAATAATACTGTATACTTGAGAATTGAGAAGTCAGTAAGATCTGAACAAGAAACCATGACTGTAAGAAGGACTGTATGGAGGCTACGTAGCGAAGGCATGTGAAGTCAGGAGAAAGTATCCTCTTTTATGTAAGGATAAAAGAGGATAGTGATGAGAGGAGGAGAGAAGAGGAGAGGAGACGAGAGGAGAGGGTTGATTCTAGCTGGAGTGTTCGTTCCAGCTGTCTATAGATTTGTCAAGACAAGTGTCAAGACAAGTGCACCTCTGTGCTTACCTGTAATGGCACAGGGGCAGAAGGGCGGTACAGGCTATTTCAATTCAGTGGAAGTGTGTCTGAGTAGGTCTAAGTGTTAGTGTGTGTGTATGTGTGTGCGCGCATGATTCCATGTGCGTATTTGTGTGAGACAAGAGAAGGAAAGAGAGAGAGAATGATGAAGAAAAGCAAAGGAAAAGTGGAAACAAGTGTCGAGAGAGCCCCTGCACAAAAGGCAGAGGTGCAGAGTACAAAGATGACCGCATTAGAATATGAATCCGGGGCCTTGGGCACTCTTGGCTCTTAAAAGAGCCCCTAAAGTCAAGTGTCAACTATTATGTGCCATCAGTGGTGACACAGGGTCACAGAGCAGGACGGATGAGGTCAGAAACGGTGCTCACCCTCTCTCTCAAAATGCACCATTAAACAGTCCCATAGTGTGCAGAAAGAACTAGCTGTCATTTGGGTGGAAAATAGGCTTTCCACTGACAAGAACATCTATCCAGATTTTTACATTGGAGTTTCCTGTACAGGATGAAAAACATTCTATGATATTCAATTAGGTGAGCACGGTCAATATTTGCATAGACGTTTCAGCTAATGATATGATATTTTACATAATATTTGACATTAAAAACACAAACATTCACATTAAAAGTGCATTAAAGACGCAAACATTCACAGATGTAGCTCATTTCCTCTGATTAACTGTCAAACAGGTACAAATAAAACACGCAGGCAACATGCTGAATGTATAAAATGCTTCAGTTGTTTGCTGCTAAACCAGCTCTATAATTACCTTGAGGATGTTTTAATTGTTGCATGTTCTACTCTTAATATTAGTCAACGCTTTAGCAGCTCTCCAAGTGAGATTGACTGGATAAATCACTTGGAATTATGGGAAAACAGGAGGCCTGCCAATCAGTGTTGTGTGAGTGAGTTTGTGTGTGTTCAGCCTGTGTGTGTGTGTGTGTGTGTGTGTGTGTGTGTGGGGGGACACAGCAGTGCATGAGCACATGTGCATGTTTGTTAGGATGTGTGCGAATCAATGTGTTTGTGTGAAAGTATATAGGGCTGACAGCTGGGCTTGTTCAAAAGGCTTACAGAGCATTCTGCCTGTTTGGGAAGCAAAAAGCACACAGTCTATCTGAACAGGCATCTAAAACCTGTGTCAACAGCATAGTACAACTGATGTAAACAGCCACTGAGTCAACATGCTATCATTCACATACCAATGGATAAGCAGCTCCAATATATAGTTGTATTTAATGCAATACGCTGCAGTATCTGCAGATAAAATGACACAAAAAGACTACTGTATTGGTCACAGGTCAAAAAGAAGTTGATAAACATAGACTCCTCTTTAGCAGCCGAGTTGAGTAGGAAATGTGAGCGAGATAATGTTTGTGTGTGTCTACCTGTTCATAGTGGTTGTATGTGCTTGCAGGTAGCGTATTTACTTCTGGCGTTTGAGCATGTCCATGCATATCGTATCTCAGCGTGTGTAAATGCATTTAATTCTGCACTGTGTGTGTGTAAGGACATGTGTGTCAGTTCATCAGCATGTCGGCGTCACAGCCCTTCACTAAGTCCCAGATTAACAGTGACAGGCAGAGATCTCTCTAATTATCTCTTCCTGGACCACATGCAAATGGCAGAGTAAAGCGGAGCATAGCGATTGGCTGGAACAGCTTGGGCGCCGCCGACGGGCTAATGAGCCTGGCGACAGGATACAACCTCATGATGTACCACCAAAACAAACCCACACCATAAAACAGCCTTACGCAGGACACACACACAAGTTTTAGGCATTTAGCTGTTGCCCTTTTCCAGACTGACTTGCACTGAGTAAGTGTAGAGAGGTTCAGTGTCTTGCAAAATATGTAATACGATATCTGGCTGGTGCCAGAAATAAAATTAATCTCTTACACTTTTCGGCAACTGGGTGGTCTCTCTAACTTCTAGGCTACATTGATGGCCCAGCTAACACATACAGGAAGTAACACATTAACATTTACAACTATTTATGCATGTATTTAACTGCCATTACTCATGAACATCAACAGAAATGTCATTACAAGTCTTACAATTCGAACAGAACTTTACAGTACAATCCTTCAAAGTAGTCCTCCAACAATATACACTGCAAACTAAAAGCATAACCCAGTGTCACCTCCAGAGGGTCTGAATAAAGATGGCACATGGAACGGAATGGTAAGAAAAAATAGAAGAATACAATGATGGACTGGAACAGACGGTCACAGTCTGGCTCTTGACAATGGACTGCTGCAGTCAGCTAAAAAGTCAACTCAGTAAATCAGCAGGAAACATGGCAACCACGTCAAACAGTCCACCATGTTTTGAACTGAGTCCCAGTCCATCTAAACCGGTTGACAAAACTGGTTCCAGAGGCAAAATATGGAATTATTTTGCTGGTAGACCTCATAAAAACAAATACCCAGTGGACATACTAGAACGTCTAAGAAAAAGTTGCTGCAAAATTCCCAAAGTCAGGTGTAGCGATGGAGTACATGACAGTAAAGTGTGACAACTTGGCAAAGCATCTCAGAGTTTGTTTTAGTGTTTTCCTTGTGTAACTGTCATTACATTAGACAGTTAAATAAAATTGCTATTATTACTTCTGTGTTATCACAGTGCACAGTAATTTCAGTAAGCTCTACAAGAGATGATAGACAGAGCTCTTACTTCATTTAACATTTTATGAGGTTAGACAAAGCACAGCAGGGTTATAGTTTTCATTTCTAATTTTACATAAAAAAAAAAGGGGTGGTTGCTGGAAAAAGCATTAAACGGGCCATACAGTTGCTAAATCATGGCTCAATTCATATTTATAAAAACCTGGTTTTAATAGCTGCTCATAAGGTTTGTGTTACAAAAAGTGATCTTGCAAGATGTAGTTCAGCTGTGTGGCTTCAACTGCACTGGTGTCATCCTCAAATTCTGGCAACATATCAAGAGAAATTTCTTCCCTCCAACAGCATTACCCATACTTAAGACAAAAGCATAGATTTCTGTTGCTGCATGGATCAATGTCTTTATATTTGTACCATCAAATACCCCAGTGTGTTTGAAGAGCCTTGGGAGTTGCCATTTTTAATCAGGAGCGGGTGGCTTTGTCTTGTCCCTGTTCCATCCAGTATTTCCATCCATCCTTGGAGGGCTTTACAGTAGATTAAATGGTATTTTGATTTAGCTCTGGTGTTACAGAGTCTCTCCAACTATTTATCAATCCAAGGTTGGAAGCTGGAACAATCACAGAAGTTGCTATTTGTGTTATGAAATTATCTGTAATCACAGTTTCTGTACAGAAAATCTAAAGAGTTCAGGTGCAAAAAGTTCACAATATACAAGGGATAACCAGATAATCCTTCTGAGAAGCTTGCCTTGTGGCAGGAGCATTATACACTAACAATTCTGTCAGTGAATAGTGATATTATTGTAACTATTGTTAAAAATTGTAACCAATTTGAGCCCCTTGGGAGTGAGGATTGCAGCAGTGAAAGGGTTAGAATATGATATGTGATACAATAACCAGAAAGAGAGCAGAAAACTCATTTTCACATGACTGCATTTTCATGAAGAGGCATACATATTTTACCCCTGAATGTACCTCTGAATTCTCTGTACTGCGGAAATTACAGGTGAAATTGTTCTTACTGCGTCAGCATATTTACTAAGAGCTGGACACAATGAACAGTATGTACTCACCTGCCTATAATTTCCATTATTCAGATACATTCCTTGCCGTTGCATAAGTAAAATTATTGCCCCTCCATCAACTTTCATATAATGAATGAATTCATTTATCCAGTTATAAGAGAATTTAGAAAGCTGAGATTGGAGAAAAAGATATTGTTAAATTGTGCTGGACCACAAAGAAGAGTCTACTGTAACCACCAGGAACAGAGCAATGTGCAGTAATGACTAATGTCTCGTGTCTCTAGAATGGTTTGACCATGACCACTCTCTGAGAAGATGGATTTGCCTCAACCCTCCAGATCGTTTTTAGAGGGACAAGACAAATATTTCAGATGTATCACACTGAGGCATCATGCTGGAGGTGAGTAGAGGTAAAGGGAGACTGAGAGATAAATACAACAGAGGGGGAAGAGAGAGAGACAGAGAGAGAGAGAGGGGGGAGGAAAAGTGCGGCCTGCCTGCCTGGCTGACAGTTGACTCTGTTGGATGTGACTTTCACAGTCTGCTGGCGGTTTGTGTGGAAGCCATCACATCTGTGACTGGCCGTTTGATTAATGAGCCTCTCAGCTTGTCTGTGCAGTTTGAGGAGGGGCCATGGCCTTATCCCAGGCATCACTGATTTATTCGCCTTTGGAGCAAACCTCCAAAATATCACACACACTGAAATATAAGAGTGAACATGTACACACATGCAGGCAGACACATGTACACCCTCCATGATATGCATACGGCACACAAGTTGGTGCAGTGCAGATGCACACAGACGGGCATGGAAACAGTCTTGCATGCACAAGCCCGTCCCTTTCCTCTACCACCTGCTTACGGCTAATGAAAACCTCAATGTGTCAGTGCTGTCCAGGGGTAGCGAAGACAAAACACACCATGTATAACCAAGCCGACAAAAGATGTATTCTGTCTCCACCAACACAAACTCGCATCCCTAGCTGTCAGTCAGTGGAGGGGACACACACAAGGGGATCAACTAGAGAAGAAAGAAGCCCTTCCTCAATGACACATCACACTCCTGATTTTCAAAAGTGACAAGTCTTTTGAATTTTGGGCCTCACAAGACAGAGACCCTGATGATGGCTTGAGAATGTATCTTCTAGTTTCTTTGGCAGCGGCAGCCATGAAATGTCACTCTGGCTAACCTTGAAGCTCTTTTCTCCCATGTTGTTTAATGCTTCCAAGACTAGGCAACCAGCTGCTCAAAATGGTATGGTAACATCGCCCTTTAAGTCGGATAAATGATTCCAGAAATACTTCCAGGTACATAAATGTGCATTAGTATGTGCATACCCTCACACAGGCATGCACATGTGCGTACACACACACACACACACACACACACAAAGCCCCACCAACTACAAGCACATACTCCCTCATTCCCTGAAGCGTAAAGTAAGACCATTAATCCAGACACACTGAGATCCAGCTTCTCCCCAGGTTGATCAGCGTCCGTGGAGGAAGACGAACATTCTGACATATTTGTTTTTATTTTATTCCCTGAGAAAAAGGCCCGCCATATGGCAGCGCCCAGGAACAGATGGCGATTGCCCACTTCCTGAAAGCACAAGTGTCTATCGCCGCAATTTAAGAAGCCGCTCAAGCAAGAGAATGCCACAGACTGGCACTTTTCCACAAAGTGCTATTGTTATGGACCTGAGGGGTAACACCAACAATGAGACAATGCAGAGAAAATGCTTTAGTGTTGAGTATTTACAGCGTAGCTTATCATATTACGCTACCAAATCTATGGGTCAATGCTGCTAGCACTCTCTTATTGTCAAAGTGTGAAATAAAATCTTGAGAACATGTGCTTACTCAGAATATTGCTATATAAATAGCACAAGCTATAACATCTCTATCTTAAAATATTCAGCTGGCCCATGCATAAAGTAATCGTTTTGTCCACCACTAGTTTCAGGACACAGCACCTGGGGCAATGGACCAGTGTTGTAGATGTAAGCATGAATGTCCTTGAGTGAGATTAGGTCCTTATGATGGAGTGGAAGAGCCGCCCTGTGACACATGAAGCTTCATCTCTCATACTAGGCTACCCCTTATCAACCAGGTCAGAGGACCTTCTCTGACATACAGACGCAAAAGAAACAGTCTCAAAAAGTCACCTTGGCACATGGCAGTTAAAATGTGACTTTAGTCTGTGGCAATACTCCACTCCATACTCCTTTCTTCTTTTTCAAAATTATGTTTTATTTTTCTCCCGGATGGAGAAGAAAAATGACACAAAAGACTACAGTTCATAAAGTCCTTGTGACACAGTAAGAGTTAAAGAAGAAAGAGATGGCCCGGCATGGCTGCCATTAATTTCAACCTACAAAGGAGTTGTGTTGCTTTTGACTGTTTGTTACAAAAGTGCTGTGAGAGTTACAAGTGTTCACTAAAGGAAAGGGGATTTCAAAGGGTTAGTGAGTACAGCAGCCATTCATTTTCTAGTTTAAGTATCAGTTGAATCACTTAGTACTTTGTATCCACACCTCTAGGTTAGAAACAAAGACACATGTCTACTACTGCATCATGAATTAACACAAACCCTTGGTGTTCAATTTGTTCAAGGTTAAAAGTCAAATAGATATTCAATCTGTAAATGTAACTGACTTTGGCATTTCCAAATATAACGTCACTTAAAAGGTGAAAGTAACATCAGGATAATTAATATAAATCTGAAACATACTGTAGTCCTATTGAAGTCTGCTCATGAACTTTGATTCTTATAATCTTGAATAATGTGTTATGTGGAATGTCTGCCATATATCTCATTCATAGGTCAAATGTACATCAGTATCTATCAAATGCGCCAGAATTTCAGTGAATCAGTTCTTTACATTTATAAAAGTGGACAAAGATGCCAAAACATATTCTTTATAGAAACTGTGAACATGGGGAAAACAAGACCGGGAGTCTCAGTCTGGCTTCTAGCCATCAGCAAACAGTCAACCAGTTAGTCTCACAGTCAGTCCATCACCCATCCATCAATCCATTTTCAAGACCTGTCATTCATCAAAGCAGGCGAACAGCCAACAGGTTAGTCAGTTACTGTGCCTTTCCGTCAAAATATAATTTAGCCTGTCATTAATCCAGCTAAACTTCAACTGATCACCGCTCCATACATCACTGTATTTAATCAGGCCGATCTGCCATTTAGACAACAAACAAGCAGACAAAAAAAGTTAGCCCACCCACGAGTTGTCCATCTATCCATTCGAACAGCCAGCCTGCCAGGAAGCCAGGTCAGCCATTCAACCCTGGGGGGTCCTGGGGTGGTATTAATCAGTCTGGTTTCTGCTGAAAAGCTCAATCCGCAGATGATGGATGAGCCATCGTGCTGAGGGAACTGAAGTGACATGTGACAAAGAAGGACACACACACCTGTATAAATCCATTCTCCCTCCTGTCTGGCCCCGATGTTACATCGTCAAGGTAGCAGGGTGAAAATTTGTGTGCGTGTATGCGTGTGGGTATTTATGTGTGTGAAGGTGCAAGTGTCTCAGCATGTGTCCTGCTCTGCTAATGAAGTCATCTGAACAGTGATTTAACAGCCCCGGTGTAAAAGCCTACCGCCCTTAACTCATAGCCTTGCTCCATTAGAATGTGATATAAACCCTGGGCACAATAACTGTCCTGCCACTGTAACAATATATAGGAGGCCAATGGGCCACACTGCTAACTCACATAGTCTGGAGAACGAAAAAAAAAATACTGGCTGTGTATAGAGAAGGGAAGTCATTCAAGGAGACTAAAACTTACAAGATAGAAAATATAGATCACTTCAAGGTTGCCATGATAAGTCTTTTTTGTACAGTATGAGGCTGTGTCATTATTATTAATATTGTCAAGTGTGTAAGATTATATCCTTTGGTTTGTCCGGCCACTGTAGGTAGCAAAGGAATAATTGTTGTGACGACTTGGCGAAAACAGCCAACGGCACTTCAGTTTGCAGTTACGCAAAAAGCATTACCCTTATCAGCACTAACAAATGGATCAGTGGATCCAACATCAGTGAGCTTATCCCGTCAATGGTCTTCTATAGCTTGAGAGATATTTTTGAGTCAGAGATGGATCTGAGAAAAACTTTGACAGCTTACATGTCGCCAGCCGTGAAACTAACTTCCTGCTCTGTGTGAGCGTCTCAGGCAGAACCAAAGCCATTCTCCAAATCCTCCATGAAATCTGCTCCTCTGGCCCAACAAAGAGAGGCTAATGAGGCACATGACAGAATCGCAGACACTTTGATACTGTGAGATTAGGGTGAATTATATAACCTTTACCCCCTCCCACTCTCATCCTTCCTCTTGCTTTTTGTCAGTATTGACTGCTCTCTTCCTCTCACTCTCTCTCTCTCTTTCCATGTCACTCACAGTCTCAAAATGCAAGTCCAATCTCTCTCTTTTCTCTGTCTCTGTCTCTGTCTCTCTCTCTCTCTCTCTCTCTCTCTCTCTCTCTCTCTCTCTCTCTCTCTCTCTCTCTCTCTCTCTCTCTCCTGACTTCGCATCCACTTCATTCAGCTTCTATTCATGAATACCCCAACACTAATTTGGCTCAGTCAAGCAATGACAGTATCTGTTTTAACATGCAACAAAGCAGCATATAAGGCGAGGAAGAATGGAGTGTGTGCCAGTGTGTGTGTGTGTGTGTGTGTGTGGGAAGAGGCAGTGGAGGCATGAAGGCGACAAAGCTCGTCACAGCACAGAGCTGCGTACTTCACCCTTATTAGACCTGTGTCCTTGGCAGATGCAGAGCTTGCCCTTTGTTAGAAAGGTGTGTGTGTGTATGTGTGTGTGTGTATGTGTGTGTTACAATGGCGGTGATTTAGAATGGATTGGGCGTAGGCGTGGAGACAAGGTGCAGTAGCCCCATGGCTCCCTGATAGCTGGCAGCGTGACAGCTGTGAATGGAGAACAGGGAACAGCCTGAAGTATTGCCATCTAATATGTGTCACATACCTGCATAAATATTTATGCCCGTTGCAGAGCAGAACAAGAGAGGAGGGGTGGGGGAGCGAAGGGGAGGATGGGACAGGAGAGGTGGACTTGGGTGAAAAACTCTTCAATCAGGTGATACCAAGATCTGATCCAGCTGTTCTTTTTTTCCATTTCTAACTACTTCTATATATGCCACGAAGCCTCTGAAGGCCCTCCCAAAAATGTAAAAATACCTCAATTTCCAAAATCTGCTAGCATTTTGTCCACACAGACAGTCAGTCACACATGTGCATGTGCATTCACAAAGACAGGACGTCATGATTCAACGTACATAGCACATTACAGTACTCCAATATCAATTTTCCAAAGAGTTCTTTCCACAGCTCAGCCTCCATTCTGGAAGCCACAAGAGCCCTTGGCCTTTGAACAAAGTAGAAGCTTGAACCTCTGATGAAGAGCAGCAAGGCTATATGATCCCCAGTGACTAAAGCTTATGCCAAAGTTAAGTGAAAAGGGAATTCGGAGGTGGAAAAAAAAAAAAAACTTGCCTCAGGAGTCCCAAGTGAACATCTCATTTTGTGCAGGTAAAGACACTACTGATGCAGCACATGACTTTGTGGAGTGTGGCTTTTCTATTTCCCTGAAAGATTCCTCAATAACAAAAACATCTATGAGGATCAAAACATAAAACACAAAAAGACACTTGAAGTTGCACACACACGTACACACTGCTGTCAGGGAACATGTGTATACAGTACGTAACAAGTGAAATTACTGTTTTACCTGTTGGCTAGCAGACTTTTGAAGGTGACCTGACTCATGCCCTGATAGGCTGGCAGCAGTCTTGGCCAGTCCCATGCCCAGTCCACCACGGCACTCTGTTGATATATGAGGATAGCACATTGTTAGTTATTAATCAGGGTTAATACCATCAGTGCATTACCGCTCCAGCTGGGACCCACTAACAAAGGAGGAGGGGGGTCCCCAGCGCAGGCCACCGACACTAGACGATCAATCATGTCCGCACAAGAAGGTTTTTATTCCAATAAGACAGCAATTAATTTATAAATCCATTTGGGGGGATGTAGCCATCATTTATAGAAAGATAAATCAATTTTGGGAGGCAGTCGTTACTCTTCTGACTGCTCTGCTTTTTTTCTATCCATCTTCAATGGCACCCCACCAAACCCACCCCTACACCCCCACATCCCACTCCTCCTTTTCTCTCTCTCTTTCTCTCTCTTTCTTAAACACAAACACGTGCACAAACACACTAGCACCATATTGGGAAAGCAAATAAAAATCAGATTGCTTTGATTGCCGAAATGTCACTCTTAACTCCAGGCTGAGTTTTATTGACAAAAGTAGGAGAACTCCACTCGTTTCCTCCATCCATCCACCCCCCCCTCTGCTCCTTCCTCATAGGTGATTGATGGATGTAACTTTTTTCCTCCTCCCTCCATTTTATTTGACAAACAACACAGGCACCTGAAGCGGAGAAGGCATTTTAATCATTCTCTTAATAGGGTGTTTCTATGCAAAGCTATGCAGCTTCCTGTGATAAGCCGAAAACAGGCAAAGTCTTAGGATTAAAATGTGTCTGTTCTTGAGAAACAATAGCAGCAACACTGCTACATTACAAGGGATCACAAATGTATAAATACATCTAATCCATTTCTAAATAGTAGAAAGACGTACACAAGCCTGTCTTGAGGAAATACCAGCTTTTGTTGATTGTTTTGTGTAATATCAATGGTATATCCCCTGATAGTGGGATAAAAATGAAGAGAAAAGCTGACAACTCTCACACTGAAGTAATACTACCTGTAGCTAGATGTATCGCCTTTAGGGAAAGAAAAGAAAATCTAACAATTAACTGAACGTCATGGTGGCACTCGTGGGGATTAGTTTGGGGTAAGAGGGTATACGGTTCAAAGCCGCAAAGAAGTGCACTTTAAGGCTCTGCACTCTCTTTTAACATTGCTCACTTTTTATTAAAAAGAAAGCTTCTGTTATCTTTTCACCTTTACGGTGTTCTTTTCTCTCTGCCAATCTGACTACTGCTTGGAAAATGTAGCGACCTATAGAGAATACGGAAGCTGAGCCAAAGAAATACCTGACAACTTCAGAGACTACCACAGTATCCAAGTTCACTAGAGACTCAAACAGCTCCTAACCTTCAACTTTAAGCTACTGGCCTTGAGAGAAAGTTAAAATGACACCGACACGAAGGAGCCCCTATAATCACCAGAATATCAGACGGCTCATATTGCGGTAATAAATAACAAGTCGAAATTGTGATGAAAACCTTAAAATGATTGGCAAACCTGATCCAGCTTCTTCTTGCCAATGTGGTCAAATTGGTGGAGGGGGTTGAAACAGTCTGCTTCCACAGGACTGTCAGAGCTGACGTCAAAGTTCACCAAGAGACGACTATCATTTGGCGAGTCTGTGCCTCCACTCAGTTTAGACATCAACAACTCCTGTATAAAAGATGGTAGGAACACAGGACAGACAGAGAGGAGGTAGGCTGAAAAAAGACACATTATGACAATCTGACAGGGAAAAATTCAGTAAAGAAAAAGGCTGACAAACTAGGACCAACAGAAGGGCCAAAAAGTTATCTCCAACTGAAAGTTATCTAAAACTAAACTTTCTCTTACTAGGAAAGCAATAGAGTAAATATTAGGACACTCAGTATGTAGGTGACATTTGGAATATTTTTTCCGAAAGCATTTATTTTTACTTTCAAGAATAATAATGAACTTTTGAAAGTTTGTTTTTTTTCTGCTGATATCATGTCCAGACAGGGTTTCTGCTGCATTTTGTCCAGATGAGCATATAAATAGGTAAAGTGGTCCCTGGCTGATTAGCCTCACAAAAGTAGAAATTAAGATATAAAGTAATGAAAACACTGAACAGACGTAATATGTGCAGACATAGCAAAAGCTTTTTTTAGAACTCCAGAACACTTTCTACTTTTGTTTTTCTAACCTTTACAGTACTTACTTACTGCAGGTGTCTTACAGGATGAACAGTATAAAGTAGTGTTTGTGTGTGTTTAGTATGTCTCAATGTTTGTTTGTGTGTACATGGGCATCCTGGTGTGAATTCACTATATTCCCATCCGTCAGTTTGACATGGCCTCCGAACCACCTCTCCTACCACTTCACCACTAGCCCGTTCTGTCCCTGACCTGCATGTTCTTGCGTCGACCTTGGGTGGGGAAAAATACAGAAGCTGCCAGGAGGGTAACTCAGAGTCTGCTTGGGAATCCCATTCACATTCTCTCAAACTACTACTTAAAGGTACAATGTTTAAGGATTCTGTCAACAGCAGCATAATGTATATGGTGTTTATATTTATATTACTCCATGCAACCCTAGGAACAGTGACTATTTTGACAAGTCTATTCTGGACCTATATATATATATATTGTGTGTGTATATATATATATATATATATATATATATATACACAAACACACACACACACACACACAAACAAAATAAATTGTTGTACGTGCTTTTGATTATTGTTACCATTATCTTTATTCTTTTTATTACAGCGTCCAGTTTTAACTTTTTGTGTTTGTTTGTTTTTTATAAAAGAAAAACGCATTAGTCCCTTGCAGGAACAAATAAGCATGAAGCTGCGTGTCACAGGCAGGGTGGCAAAGCTTTATCCTATATTTAGCATTTTATCCCACTGAAAATGTGTAGTGATAGTGTTAAAATGGTAGTGTGTCTTGTGAAACCGTACGCAGAGTAGCATATGTTAGTGTCGGTGTTATTTTTATGTTGCGATATACAGCGGAATGTAGGTGGAGAATGTTTGAGTTAGTACTTTATTCATTTCCTAAAAGTCCTCTCTCACTTTGAAGTACGTTACTTTAAATACCATACTTTAAGTACTATTTATTCAAATAGCGAGTTTTAGACAAGTGCTATTTTTCATTGTATTAAACTTTTTTTCTCTGAAGTGAATTCAACTAGAATAACTTCCACTTGAGTTAAAAAGAATCACTGTTCTTGCTCTCTCTCATCTCCTCCAAAGAGCTCTATGCTATCTCTGGGAACACTGTGTGGCTCTGTCTCTCCTCCATGTGGTGAACACATAACAGAGGAAAATCAGTGTAGGTTTGCACCCTTGAGGTCACCTGAACAGCAGAAGATCAGAACAAGCAGAATGCACACAAGCAGCAGCAGCTCTCTTCCCCTTACTCCCCCTCCTGAACAGCCTGCGGCCTCAGGCCAGCAGCCACCTAATTGCTGGGGAGAGGGAGCGCTTCCCTACCTCATTGCCTTGGATGATGTGATAGATCTGCCTCAGGTAGTCGCTGCCACCTGCTTTGTGGCAGACCTCCAGCAGCATCAGGCCTATTTTCTGCTCAGTCAGTTCAGCCGCAGCGACTCCGCTTTCCCTTTCTCGCTCAAATACACTGAAAGAGAAACAGAGATGGGGAAAAAGGAGGAGATGAGAGAGGAAACACAGAATTTGAAAAAAAAACACAGTGAGGAAAGAAGAGATGAGAGGAAACAGGAAGAGGGAGGATGACAACTTATATCTGAATACCACCTCTGGCAGAGGAAGCATTTTCAAGTTTAGAGCCAAAATTTGGGATAGAATTTGGAATTCACCATATGTGAGAAAATTGAGTGAATCACGACTGCTGAGTTTAAATTTAATTACATTTTAGTTTTTAGAAAAATCATTCACTCCAGAGGGCAAATGAACTTAAAATGCAATTCTTAGCAAAGAAAGAACATTTCTCTGTACTCCAATATCTCTCTGAAAACCATGCAGTTTGGGTCAAGGCTAAATAAGAAATATAAATTATTCAGGGTTAGATAACAAAATAATTTTCACTCTATTCATTACCATTCATGAGATACATAGGGGATTTTGACCGAAGGATGCTGCTGTACTAAAAATGATTGGTGTATGTGTTCTTAAGAGTGTATATGTGTGTGTAATTGTGTGTCAAGGTCCTGCTGCATGTACAAGTCCCCAACCCTGCCAGACGCCAGCGTTATTTTCCTGCCCTTCCTGTATGGATGGGTATCACACTACCGTCCATCAAACCTTCTCCTTCACATACACTTCCTGTCATTGTTCTCTCTATCTTTCTCTCTCTCTCCTCCCCTTTGTAATTATAAGGTGGCAGAAATGGTGTCGCCTGTCAGCCAGCCATTGGCTGCTTGACATTGAGAGTGGCAAAGGAAGAGAAGTCCCGTCTCGTCCATATACATCCACTCATTCCTTTGCTTGGCGGCCAGGCGGTGGTGTTGTCGGCAATGGCGGCTGTGCATCCGTGTCAGCACCTGCACTGTATCCTTTCCTGTCCATCACTGTGCAGGTGAAGCAGATGATTGGATTCAGTCAGCGGGGTGATTAATGAGGGCCCCTCCGGATTTGGGACAGCCTATCAATCATGTCATTAGGGCCAATGTGCCCTGAAAGAGGCAGACCTCCGCCAAGGAATAACTGCATTCATCTTCATCTGTGTATGCATCCCGTCAGCCCAGCCAGGGTCACCATGATGGAGAACAATAATCTTCTCCTCTACAAATTACTTTGCAAAGACAAGGTGGGTGGTGTAAGGAGGGAGGGAGGAGGGGGCTACAGTTGGGAAAGGAAGGGAGGAAAGTGGGAAGCGGGAACAGAGATGGGAGGGTTCGCAGGGGGCAAATGCTCTTTGTAGAGGGGTTTACTGTGTTTGTGTGTATGTTTACACTACTATTGTTGTGAGGACCACTTTGAGTTTTAGATGTTTGGGAGTGAGAACGTTTCATTTTGGTTGGTCCTCGCTGCTTCATAGGTCTGATTAAAGATTAAAGGTTAGAATTAGGTTAGGTTAGGGTCAGGTTGAGAGTGGGGGTTAAGCATTTGTTTGTGATAGATAGAGATTAGGGCAAGGAGCTAGGGAATGCATTATATCAATGATTGTCCTCACAAAGATAGAAGTGAGGTATGTTTGTGTGTGTGCATGGGTGTGTTTGTGTGTGAGATGCCAGTGAGTGAAGTGCCAGTTGTTTTTGGAGTTATTACATCCAACCCACTCCCTCTCTCCCTCTCTCTCTTCCTGACACTGTATTCTGATTGTTTACAAGCCAGGCGTCACTTCCCTGTGAAGGTTAGTTTAATGAATAGTAATGATCCCACTGAATGCCTCCGACAGGTGATACATAATCACTCTTCTTTCGCTTTTCCACTCAACCTCCCCACCCCTTCGCTCCCCCCGTCTCTCCTCCCTCCATCTCATCCCCTCTTCTTGTCACTGAAACAGACAGCGTTTCCTAGAACTGGCCATAATCCACTCAGTGTTTTCATTTATTTTATTCGTGTTTTTTTTTTTGTCCTTTTTATTTTTGTTTTTAATTGTACATGTCGTGTTACGACGTTGAATCACCTTTTTTATGAGGATTGATGCATCCAGAGATTGTTATGATGAAGTGAGTGACCAGAGATGCAATTTGTGGGAAGGAGGAACAAAACACAGAGCCAAAGGTCACAGATCAGCCGAAAGTGAAAGCTGTTTTCCCGTCACTCCAGGCCTGCAGTCCACTCAGTCAGACGGCATGTCCATCATTTACCACAACAAACACATCTAAGATTCATCAATCTCACTCATAGAGCTTTTCAAAGAAAAATGATCTACATGATGCGATTCATCAGAATTTGATTGCTCAATTAAAAAAAAAGCATATCTAACTTGCATTCTTTTTCATTGTTTTATTCAGTATCTATATTGAATGTCACCATCATTCAGTTTGACCAGTCTGGACCTCCTCCGTCATCAGACTATCAACCTTCACCTTAGCGTAGATAAATCACAGAAATGATGTATTGGGAAATTAATTTTATAAATGCTGTTTGTACGATTGAAATAATCTGAATAAAATCACTCATAATTTTTTCCCTAAAATGCACATGAATAATCAATACCAAATGAAAGTAATGATGAGTAACATATGCATCATTCCTGAAAGTATCAAAACATTAATATAGTGTACATTAATACCATTCTGACCTTGACCTCTTGTTAAATCCCTGCAGTTGACCTCTCACCTGTCTGTGTAGAGCTTGCGAGCCTTCTGCAGCTGCATGTTTATCCATTTAGGTCTTTTTTCCTCCAGAGCCTGCAGCACTTTGTGCACTGTGGGTTTGGGAACGCCCTGCCAGAAACACAGCAGACCGCCCAGGGTAAATCAGTAAAATAAACTCATGACAGAAATCAAATCAACCAACAATATCAAGATTTTTTGCATTTATAATGTATGAAAATCTAAACACTCAAACCTTTTCTTTTTAACAAACATTCATACAAACCTAACCTTAACCCTAATGCTATTATATGTATTGTACATAGATTTTATTGTTATTATTAAAATACTACATAACCCTTAGCCCTTACTTTTTGTTGAACTCCCATGGCAGCCTGTAGGCACTCAGCCAGTAAAGACAGGCAATCCTTTGCCCTACGGTCCAGGGCCAAACCACTGATCTGTTCCAGTGTGCCCGGGTCCTCCAGGCTCTGAATCAGACAGCCTAGGAAGGCCCACAGCAACAGGCCTACTAAGCGCAGCTGCCGGGCATGCTGGGAGAGGTGTTTCTCTGCCACTTGGAAAAGAAAGCGAATGGGGAGAGGCACAGACGCTACAGCCATGGGCAGGTTGGTGAAAATGAAGGACATGGCTTGAATGGCTTGGGATATGACAGCTGGAAGAAGAAAGAAGTGATGGGTGTTAGTTTTCGATAACAACCTTTAATTACTCTCTGGACTTGAACATGCCAGACCCAGTCCATGCTTACTCTTGGTGGTAGTCTCCTTCCCTCGTCCTTCCACTGGTGTGTAGTTCCACTCCTTGGGTATTTTAGCCAGGACACTCTCTGGTACTGTTTTCTTGAACAAGGCTCCACTCAGCTCCTCTGTGGTCTGCCAACCCATCACCATGGAGACCAGGTGTACTAAGATGCTGTTGGTAGACTTGGTGACTATGTCCTGTATACAGCTGATCACTACAGGTACTCTCTGTGTTGTGTCTGACAAAAAAAGATAAATGAATAGAGCAGGTGGAGAAAGATGGCTGAAAGCATAGACAATTTTTAAGTCTTAAAATGAAAAAATAAAAGCATAAAGTTGAGCTGTACAAGAGGAAGTGCCAAGTTAATGTTAGGCTGTAACCACTTTGGCTGACACATTACAGACGTTCTGCTGTTAGACATTTCAACCCAGCAATACAACAAGTAGTCATTCCTGTACAGCACAATATATTGAAATGTTTCCACTTACAAACACAAACGCAAACAACTGGCAAAGAGTGTTTTTTTTTTTTTTTTTAAATCTACAAATGTAATATCCAGTCAAATTCAGCTGTTTTCAATCAAAACCAGGTGGCCTGACAGTGAAAGTCTTACTACTTTTTCCAGGTGCACTGTGTCTTTCATCGCTCTGCCCTTTCATATCCCGCTCATACTGATAGCAGAGCCGCTACAGCATCAAGTTGTATGGCGCCCATAAACTTCCTACACTGCCGGCTGTAAAACCAAAGGCTACAACGGAGAGATATAGTACTGTGGCGGCACTGGAAGTGCACTGAAATCTCCAGGGACGCTTAACAAATGTGTGACCTCAGACCCATAGAAAAAGAGGAGAGCGGAACAGAAAATGATATAGCTTTTCGAAGAAGCACTCTGTGGCAGGTGAGACCTAGACCTATTTTTCAAAGTCACTTGGTTTTCAGACTTTATACCGCCCGCTACCATATTGACTGGTGTATTGATTTGAAACAACCTGCTACAGCGTGATGAAACATCAGGGTAAGTGCAGAAATAGTGAAACTCTCAATGTAATCTATGAAAGTTAACTCAGTGAACAGTTTAAATAGAAATGGGGGCACTGGGGGTATCCTGTAACCAAAATTATAATACTAAGATTTGGCACAGTCCAATAATTAAACTAATTACCCTGTGAGGATAAATGATGATTGCATGACATTGAGAATTTCTCTCTAGCTCACTCCGTTTCTTTTTCGTTCTTTCCCTCTGTCGACCCCTCCCTTTCTCGGTCTCCATCCAAATACTCTTCTCCAATCACCCTAATTTATGCTACAATAATTACCACTCACCCAGGATATAAAAATCACCACCAAAAAGAGCTCCATACTCCACAGGAGTTCTGATTAAGCTCTGTATCAAAGCTTGTACCACAGAGAGGCGGAAAGAAAGAGTTGAGGAGTAATTGCAGTGTGTGTAACAGCACATTAAAGTCATGCTTAAGCTCACGTGCACACAATGTCAACACTGGCCGTAAAACAACACTCCTGCGTTTAGAAATATAATACACATGGAGAAAAAATGTGGTCAAATCTCTAAACGAGATGGTAATTTCTTGTTACCCAAGCATGAAACAGCTGGGTCTCAGTATCTTTGGAGGTGATAAACAGATAGCTTTCCAATAAGATGAGAACAGCACTGACGTAACACTGTTTACTTTGAGTTTACTTTGTTGCAAAGAATACGTAAATAATACAGTACCCTGCTGTATACACTGAATAAAACTAAGCTAATGAACATTGAAACCACAAAAAATGTCAATACAGTTGCTGCAACTCAAACATTCTTGTCCCAACAAGGAAACATTTTACATTAGTGTAAAACTGCATTATTAATCACACTATTTTAATTTTTCAATTGCGTTACCTCCCATATTGTGGGGTAGCACAGTAGTGTGGGATACAATAGTTCTACAACCTATAGTAAAAGAGTATGACCCACTACATCAATGTGATGCCAGACTGTGATATTGACACTTAAACTAAAACATGACACATCAAATAGTTGCAATTTTACCTGCCAGCGTGTAGAGATGTTCCCATATGTGTGCCCTCTCCAAGTATGGTTGAAGGGCCTGAGTCAAGGCCTTGGGAACAGTATTCAAGCAACTGAAAAGGTTGAACAGTGCAACTATGAAGTCATCTCCTGCTTGGCAGCTTTCTGTAGACATCTCTGATGCAGTCTCAAGGCAAAAATCTGAAAAAATAGAGTCAGTCTGGTGAGACTTTTTGCACACAAAACAAATATGAAATGTGATATTCTAGAACACTTGACACTCACAAAAACAACAGGATGCACAAAAAGATGAAAAGGCGTACCCATACGCACTCACATATACATTCAGTTAGGGGTGTGAAGGTGAGTGTAAAATCTGAGTGTTTTTTGAATTATGATTCAGAAAATATCAACCTTATGGAGGCTGGTAGGGAAAGATGTAAAACTCTATCCTGTGAAACAGCAACTTGATTTCTTCTCACAAAAACACATTGGAAAATGTCAAGGCTGCCCAACCTGACACATGTTAACAGAAAGGGTGAACAAAAGGCATTGTGGAATAGAAGGGGAAGAAAAACCCACATCTGTGTTAGATGGAGAAAAAACAGACCAGAAAAAAACAGAAAAAGAAACAGATTTCAAAGCCCCTGGCTGTGGGATCCACAGCACATGGAGACAGGAAGTGAAAAGGAAGAGGTTTTGACAGGGTGTCCTTGTGGGGGTTGCTGTCTGAGCACAGGGCTGAGGATGGAGGTGTGTGTGTGCGTGTGTAACCCATATGGATGTCTATATATGTGTTTTGCGTGCTTACAAGTGTGTATGTGTTAAGTTGACAGGGGTTGCTGTGGAAAGGCCCATTGCTCCAGAGGTGGCAGACATCCAGCGGTCTGTCAGTCTACTGTGTGGGAGATGACAGCTATCTGAATAAGACAGTATATGCGATGCAGCAGTCAATGAGGGGGTGCTGTGATGGAAAAAATCCTGGCTTCCTTTTGACTAATACTGGACTATTTTAAATGACAAGGCTAAATTAGCTGCTGCATTACAGGGCCAGTTATATCAACTGGCTTAATAACAGGGACATGGAGAGCATTACCACAACTCAGATCCAGATGAGAACCGATTTCCTTTTGTGGTTCTGCGTCTAAGTTCTTTCACTATCACACATCTTCACCACATCATCACACACACACACACACACACACACACACACACACACACACACACACACACACACACACACACAAAAAAGTGGTCACTACCCTAACCTACAATCACTCTATTAGGCAGTACTGTATGAGTTATCCCAGCATCTTGTTCTCTGCCTGTCTGGTAATTGGTCCTTAAGGAGATGGTGTTCACTGCCGTGGCTGCAATGGTCCAAGGAAACAGGGGTGACTAACATTAATTTCCACTTGGGGTGCTGGAGAGCATGGCAGGTTAACTAGGTGTCTTTTAATAATGATACCATTATGGAGCAGCAGATGACTTCAGAAAAACAGATGACAGTGCGCTGGCACATCTCTGTAGAGTTTCCACTACTGCTACAAGCACAAAATAATTCCAGTGTGTTTGTTGTTTGTATGTTAATTTCTCAGTTGCTTTTTCTATTTTTCCTCACTCTCTGTTCCTCCCTCTCTGTCCAAGCTTATCCAACCTTGATACACAGCCAACACATACACCTGTTTATCTTCCGGACAACCAGTCAACCAGTCATAAGGGCCCTCTCTGCAAATCTCTGTAATTGGAAGCAGACACAGTGATCGTAATAAAAAATCCATGTGTATGTGTGTGAGCATGTGTGTGCACCAGAAGTGGTGTAAGTTCTGTTTAGGGGTTTGGCAAAAGTGAAAACTGTTACTGTTATTCAGAAAGTGACTGTTATTAAATGTGGAGGTGCTATTCCTCACCATTTAGTCACTTAGTTTGTTCGGTAGCTTTCTAGAGAGCTATATATAGAGAGCTATATACATCATCATCACAGGTATGTGTGTGTATTATCTCTCCGTTATCTTTGAAGCCACAGTTACATTTTTTACAAATTTCACATTTTTTATACCATAGCAAGAAATGATACTTGTGTATACACGTATGGGTAGTTGCAGTAGATTATGTGAGTGGAAGCATTCAGTCAAGCTGTTCCTTCTGTCTGTCTGCTTCCTGGTTAATTAGCCCGTCACCATGATAACACACAAGAGTCAGCGCTTCCAGCGTTGATTTACGGCAGCGAGCGGGGAGAAGCACTGCAGAGCCTCTGAACCAGACTCAGACCAAGCGACTGAACGAGACAGTGAGAGTTGTTATTAATGAGGTCGCTATAATGTGAATTAATGTGCGAGTGCACAACAGTCTTTAAAGGTTAGATTGTTGCTGGTGCGGAGGGGAGAAGAAGGAAGGGAAAATCTTTAAAGGTCAGCCTGTGTGCTCTGCCTGGGCCTGTTGAGTGTTTATTACTGCGCTCTATTGATTTAGTGATGATGATGACCAAGGTGAAAATGATGATGATGGCAAAGATGCTGATGATAACTTCATAAAATGGAAAGAGCTCATCTAAGGTCTATATAACTCGCTTAGGATCTTAGAGCACCATAATTAAGACACTGGTAAACATCTTTCCACAGCTTGGTCCCTACAGCATCAATTCTGCAGGTCCACAATTACAAAAAAATTAAATAAAGTAACTTCAGTTTTCTGAAAAAAAAAAAGTGGAGTCAGTAATGTACACTGCACACACATAATGTGTATTTAATTAACACAAACCAATCCATACTACAAAAGAAACAGACTTACAAGAGTTTTCCAACAATGTTCTGGGCAGGTGACAGTCTCCGTACAGCAGCATTTGCAGTAGCAACTTGGGATTGTGTCCTGGGTCAAAGGTCAGCAGCCTCAGCTGACACGCAAAGGCTGCCTGGCCCATAAGGCCGTCTCTGAGAGTGGAAGAAAGGAAAACAAAGTTGACAGTTCTGCAGTGTCAGGTGAGTGTACAGATAGCGGTCCATTTAGCAAGAGACAACAAAGGAGGGGAAAGGCTGCAAAAATGAAAGACAAAGACAGAAGTCAGAATTGTCTTGAATGACAGTCTGGGAGGAAATGGTGTTTATGCCACAATGGTAACTTCCCTCAGTGTCACTCACTCTTGATACAAGCTTAGTCTGCAAATGCCTTCACTCTCACTTACTTATAGTGTGCACCGGGAAGGAATTAGCTCTAATCTTGGCCAGCTAAAAGCAAATTAACATTTGGTAGACAGCCAAATACATGAATATACAGCAGTACCCCCCTCCTACATCTTTTGTATAACCAAGAGGCTGCAGCCAGCTGTGGGTAATGAGCCGTATCCTTGGTGTGTGTGCGTGTAAGTGTGTGTGCGTGCGTGTGTGCACCCTTCAGTGCCTGTGCTTGTGTTTTTGTATGTGTGCGAGTGTGAGAGCACGCTGACATGTGTGTGCCTGCATGTTACTTTATACATCTCAATAAAATCTAATGGAAGGATTGGACAGAGTATGTCTGAGGAGCAAGGAGGAGGGAGGCTGTACAGGGGGTGTCTGTCCAGAAATTAACCATTCTATTTGAGCCAGAAAGCAAGAGCAGGGTGCACCCTGCTGCTTGACTGAGGAAAACTATGCCTCGATCTGACAGCGCAATTTATGATGTCACTGGGACTGCAAATCCAGAAGAAATCCTCTTTTAACTGCTCTGATAAATCTACCCGGCTACAGCGTAGGGTCAGCTTACGGAACCAAGACACACACGCACACACACACACACACAATGTGCAAAGGCAATGCAGAGCATGAATGTGTGCAAATGCAGAAACACCCATAAGGCCAGAAAACATAACTTCAGATGCTTTCTTTATAGCCTGTAATGCTGGATGATTTATTTATGTGCTTTGTGATTTCATTATTGTTTTATTTAATAACCATAACAATGGGTTTTATTTTAATGGGCTGGGAAAAGATTTGGCCACAAAGGCAGGGTCCAGTACGAGGACCTGTGGATCTGGCCCTGGGCCACTGGCAGGCCCCCTGGCTCCCTCGCATGCAGGCAGGAGGTGGGAGCTGGGGAATAAAGAGGTCATAAAAATAAACTAATTTCAGCTCTCCAATACTTAGGAGCAGGAGACTGGGGGTTAGTTTGATTTGTGCTCCATCAGCACGCAATGACATCACCTCTGGCTGTGGGGGAGATGAGAAAGGAGGAGGGTGGAGTTAAGGGTGAGGGGAGAGAGTGATTGACTGCACTGTGGAGGTCACAACAGTAACTGGACACACATGTGCACACATGTTTGCCTGCATGTGCACATTAAGCCATACTCAAGCACATACACACCACTGCACATTCTCTTGACACCTCATGTGTAAAGGCCTAAGCAACCATCAACATAAACAAAGTCAGTCTTAGCAGCAATGGTAGTTTATTAATTTTTTTCTTTCTCAGCTTGCATCTGTGTTATATTACCACAGCAACTCTAGCTTGAAGCCCCAAGCAACAAGTAAGTCTGGTTATATTTCTGCACATATAGTGCGTGGCCATAACTCCATGCACACATATGGTTTTCAACATATAGTGGGTGGAGTGTGTGTGGCGGCTTACCAGCATACCAGAGCATGTGTGCGTGCCTGCTTGTACATGAACATAGATACTGTAAGTGTACCTGCTATATGATGGGTGATAGATAGCATGATGGGTGGACTACACATACCGTATGGCCTGCTCCTTGAAGAGGTCAGGGTTGATAGCATTTAGCCAGTGTGCAACAGAGCTGTCAGGCTGGTGTGGCATGGATTCCTCGGCAGCATTAATCATAAATGTCCTGGAGGAATTAAGATTGCATGAGGCTGTTTTGAGTAATACAACTTCAACATATAAAAAAAAAAAACTTTGACATTACCATATATTATATAATAATATTAATAATATATAAGAATCATGTTTTAGCAGAATATAAGTTAAATAACAAAAACAAAATGGATATACATACCTGAAAAGTAAAGGCAGAGGTGCCGTAGCAATGACTAAGACTGTCAGGAGTTGCTCACACAGACTGTGGATTTGGTATGGCCAGTCTGAGCCGCCCATTATTATTGTGATTGCTGAAGAAGGGTTGGAGTGTACCAAGGCCTCAAGACTTTCACATAGACTCCACATTAGCTGCTCCACATACAGCAACATCACTGTAATGTCACATCTTTAAGCAAACAAAAAAGGTGAATCAACAATCAAGAATCCTTATTGTCATTGTGCCAAACACAACAAAATTTTGTTTAGCAGCTCTTGGCTTTAAGGCATACAAGAAAGAATGTTTAAAGTGCAGTGCTGTGTGATTGTCTGTCTGCAGGGGTGGGTCAGTCTATGAGTGGAAGGATGGATGACTGAGGAGATGGGGTGATGGACTTCTGGGGAAGAAGCTGCGTCTCAGTCTGTTGGTGTGGGTTTTTGTGAATGTATAGATGAAAACATAAGAGATCAGAGATCATGTAAGGGAATGTGTGAGAACACATAAAGAGAGAGGAGAGAGCAACAGTGCTGTTAAGGTAGTGAAAGTGAACATGCCTGTTTTCAAAGGCTGGCATCCACCGTTACATCATGACATAACAGCCTCATTGCACAGGCAGTCAGATAACAGAGCCTCCTGGTGATTTTACTGTTGGAAAGTGTACTGCTGGCTTTGGATTTCACTATAAAAGTCAGTGGTTTTACATTTAAACACCCATAAATCTGTTTCCTCAATTGGTTAGGGAGAGCTGCTCATCATCTCTCATCTCCTCATCCTTGCTACCCTGTGGCCTAAATTGTTGTTAGACACACACAGGGATGGACTGATTCAGGAGAGTTGAGGTAGGCTAAGAGTACCCATGTGAGTTTTATACACATAGGAAACTTGGACAGGCTTTGAAAAGCCATCTGCTTAGGCTAGCCTTACACTTTACAACTATCCCTTCAGAAACACACATATCTCCACGCAACATAAACCAGGCTTTGTGTTGACATCATGCTGTGCTACACATGGACAGTATACTGCACTTTATCTTTGTCACGCTTTCATCCACCTATTGTATGTCACAGTTTAACCTGTTCATTTTCATCATTCAACTCTTTGGAGGAAAAAAGATGGAGAGGAGGATCACCTAGACCTGTACAGACAATGTGTTTGTGACATGTTAACTCTATGTCCACCATCAGGCCCACAGGAGCTGAGTGAAACTAGGCCAACAGTGATTATAAGACATTCATTGTCATGATACAGTGTACACCAGAATCTACATTTATATCGGCTATATAAAAGTATATGCGAGACAGGTAACGAGAAAATTATGCAGTTCAGAATATAAAAGCTCACAAAAGAGGCTTTTCACAGAGGTACACACAGAAGATCTATAGTCATTGACAATCTCCGGGAAAAACCACAAATTACTGATGAAAAATTAATCAATTTTAACAGGGAACAAATATCACACCTGGGGTTCGTAGCTCATTACCAGTCGCAAACAGAACGGCTGTTTTTTTTTCACTGTGTGTGTGTGTGTGTGTGTGTGTGTGTGTGTGTGTAAGTGATCATGGCAAAATATAGTCATAGAGACACCTACTGTATCAAGAACTATCACAGAGGTGATGTTAAGTACTTTTTCAGATGGTTATATGTCTGTCTGTAGACAGATTTTGTCAGTGTGATAGCGTGACAACCGTGCAAGACACACTTAAAAAAATTGGGTGTGGTTGAGCCCAAGAGTGCTCATGTAATAATGTAGTAATAACTTTTGGCTATTAATGGGTCAGAATATCAACCTGTTACCAGGCAGGTGTGCTCCCATTGCAGGACAGTGTCTAGTTATTAGCCCTTGAAGCAGCAACAGAAAGGAAATCACCACAATGTCCATTTTGTGGCTGATGTGAAGCTTCCAGTTATATTACATAAATAAAATCCACCTCAGCAGATGAATTTTGCCTACTTGTCATGGAGTTGTAGCTGTTCCAATATTCTTTTTTTTTCCAAGTACTTTAAGCACTTCTTGTCCTTGTTGGCTTAAAAGCTGAGGTTGAGATTTTCTTCTCAACTGCTGTTTCCAAAGTCAAGAATAAACTTTGAACCTCAGCTGTTAAGTCAGCATGAACAGGAAGTCTTTAATGCTAGTAGACCTTGCGGTGAGACTGTTTTCTCAATTATCATCTCATTATACGTCTGCTCTACAGCATGGATCACATTTTCTATTCATTTTTTAAGGAATTTTATATTGGGAAATAGATACTGGTATATAAAATGATTTTGTAAAGTTTTTTAGTAATTTTATTAGGAGAAAATAACCACACAAGAATATCTGTGTTGGCTGTTTTGAATTCTTATACTGTGTTTAAGTGTTTCCACAGTGAATAGGATCCATGTTGCAGCATAATGCTTCATTATTATTTGAGCAGTCTACTTTGTGTCATAGAAAGTTTATCTCAAATGAAAATCACTGAGGTCAGAATGGTACCTGATTTGCAGGTGTCTCTTGTATGAAGGACGTGCCCTGGCATATCTTCGCACCAGCAGCTGTAAAGTCTCTGATAGCACCTGGCCAAGCACCTCTTTGGCCAACACTGCAGGAAGGACCTCCCACAGGTCGCTACGGAGCCCACACAGGAAGTAGAACCACATCTGCACCGAAAAGGAACAGCGCTCGCCCTGTGGAAGAAGGTGGTGGAATGGGAGGGAGGGGGTAACAGATGAAGATATATTGTGATATGGACATTGACAGTGAAGAAGAAAAAAAAGCAAAGAAGAAGAAGATAAAAACAGAGGGAGAGAAATAGAGAGTGAGAGAGAAAACATGAAGGAGAAGAAAGAAAGAGACAGAGACAGAGGCAGGTCTGTCAACACCAGGATGTCTCAGTGGTCACGCCACCTGCACTCTGCACCTGGGTTTCTTCCCCCACTGGGATTTTAGACTGCTTTAAAGTCCTGAACTGGAGAACACATCACAACAGGCACACATTTGCACACACACAGACACACTCACACATACAGAGAGTGAAAGGGAGATGGGGAGAAATCGAGAACTTTTCTGAATAAAGAGAGCAAAGACAAGTAAGACAGACAGAGAGAGGAGGAGGACAGATGGATAGGGGATTATTATCCTGGCATCCTGCAGCTTTGTCAGAAAAGATATAGAAAGATTCATTTATTAAACCTCCCTCTTCTACCTCTACTCGCCCGAAATCCCCAAGTTTAACCTCCAACAATAAATTGTTCCAGTAGATCGTGAGTGTGTGTGTGAGGCAAAAATACCGACACGTCCAAAACTCCTCAACTTCCTCCTCTCTTCAACTCATCATACCCTTCAGTCCCTTCTCAACATTTTCCCCACTTCACCTCATCTATCTCAAATTTTAGTTTTCTCCTTCCTCTGCCTCCCTCTCTTCCCCGGAGCCAGTCATTTAGGGATTGTTGGTTGATGGGGAGCGTGACCAAGTTCTGTGTCCAGGATTAGGCCGTCATCTTCTGCCTGTGGACTCAGTGGAGCGAACAGAGAAGCAGACGTTGAATCAAACCCAAGACCAGAACTACATGTGTGGCTGGGATGTCTCAACCATTCATTCAAGTCAAACTTTATTCAACCAGCCAGGTCGACTATGAACAAGTTTCTATTAGGGATGACGACCTGGCAAGAGTGAAGACTGAATCTGGGCCAGCGAACTGAGTGAGTGGGATTAACTTGGAAACTCATTACTGTTTTTTTTTTTTTTGTTATAAGCAATTTTGCATTCACTTCAGGCACTGTACACAAAATGCTGACAAGGAAGATGGCCAAGGTTATGTTCTAAAATTCTTTTGATTGCCTGTACCTCATACACTGTTATTACAGCATATTAAATATTTGTCTGCCAACAACAATTCACATCAATATCAATGTAAAACAACAAAAAGAGAAGAAAAATGCAAGCTGCAGAAAGGTCTCTCTGGAGCTCCACCGAGCAGTGAAAGAGCCAAGACACAGGTCTGTGAAACCAGGGGAGATAGAAACCTGATACATACAACTACACATATACAGACATCAAAAATATACTTACATACATACATACACACAACAAATGAAACGCACGTCATGAGATGCTGCTGCACACCTACAAAAGCATTCATCTGTACAGATGCACACTGGTATGCTTGAACAAAAGCACACACCTGCGCACAGCAGGTCTGTCTGACACCGGTGACCCGGAGAAGGAGGGAGGAACAAAGGGAAAAAAAAAGGCAAAAGCGGGGTAAAGTAAGAAAGAGAGGGGAGGTTTAGATTGGTTTAAAGGCATAAAGGTAGGGGAGTTCCAGGGGCCCTATGCTGTTTCCAGACAGCCCCAATGTAGGCTGCAGACTTCAGACAGCTGAATCCCTGGAGCCCCTGGGGCAGCATGGAAGCCACAGATGTTCTCAGGGAGCTCAGAGTAGAAGGCTCAGCAAGAAGACGGAGAGTGGGAGGTAAAGGTGTATTGTGGGAATGAAAAGAAGAAGGAAGAAAGCTCCAGAGTATAATTCCTAGAGTTCCTCAAACTCTACAGAACAAGCCCGCTAAGACACATGGCTTCAGAATTTTCACGTATCAAAAACAAATACCAAATAATACTAGGGTTCTTTTATGTCTTACTGGATTTTTGACTTGGGGATACATAAATAACACAAAAGTAAATAAAAACAACCAGTACATTAAAGGATATAAGTGTTGATAGTAATGCTAATAATGATAACTATATTTCAAGGTGTGATGGGTAAAATAAAGAAATCAATTAAATTACCTCATAGAATGGTTTGGGATCAGCCCAATGGTGACTCTCTGCATCCTGAAGAATACAGGTAGCACAGACGTTGATGCAGTAACTCATCAGCTGGTCTTTCAAGGCATTAGCTGTATCTTGGTACCTCTGTATAGGCAGTAAGGCCAGCGGTCTGTGCAAAGAGGAAACAAACTTTTAAATGTATTGATATAAAATTTGAATTAAGAAAAAAAAAATATAAAGTTGAGTTGAGCTGGGGTCCAATAAGATATAATTCTGTAATCCCAGTTCATACCTGACTACTGTATATTCAGGAAGCTATCAAACAAACATGAGCTGAAATGATTAGATGAAAGAACAGATGATTTATTCTGAAAGTTCAGTGTGACATTTCATATCCTTTAAATCTGCCTGCCTTGATACTTTCCAGAGAGAGGCTAGAGTTTAACAGGGGTGCAAAAGGCTTAAAACCAGGGGGACTGAATGGTGCAGAGAGAGGAAAGTGCTTTATGACCGGAGGGGGCATAGTGCAAGTGCAGGTGGAGGGGTGCACAGGGCCAGAGGTGGGACAACAGGAGCACCGAGGGCACCAGGGATGCCTTTGGACGGGATCTACACAGAGCAGAGGTTAAGGGGGTATTACGGGGCATAAAAACTCACCAGATGTAGACATAATATGGGTGTCATTACCACCTGTCAATCATTTCTACTCGTCCCCTCCTCTGTACAATTTCCTTGAAATTTTAAAACCTTTCAAAATGTTACCTTAGTTTTCGGCCTATGTTACACAGCTCACATATTTTAGAAGCAGCTGCGAGTGGGGTCAGGTTGTGTACAAAACTCAACAGAGCGTATGTGATGGTTGGTATAGTCACATTTATAATCTGAACCATAACAGGATTTGATGGCAACTGAAGTTTGATGTATGTCTGATCATTGTGACAGTGCAATCTAATACCCTCTACAGTCTCCATCTGTGGGTTTTATATACATGACTTTGGTTATAGTATGTACTATAGTATGTACTGATCATAGAACAAAGATACATGCTGTGCCTTTCTTATTTGTAAAAGCTATATTTAGTTTTTAGAACAAAGATGGCTGTTCTAGATAAAAAAAAAAAAAAAAAAAAAAATCAATTATGATATTGTTTCTCTGGTAAGGCAGCCATAAGTGCTATAACTTGAAACAAGTCAGCTCAGGTACCTTTAGTTATTAATAGAGATCATACTTTTGAATCAACTGCCATTAATAATTTTTCATATAGTGCATTTTAGACAGTTAGCCAGAGAGACACACACATACACACATCGTCCTTACACTTTAGCTGCAGTAATATTGGAATGTTTCAGCCTGCCGTGGTAATGTTCAAGTCGCTGGTGCACGTAAATGCAAGTGGCCAGCAGGGCAGGCAAGTTCTTCAGGGGTGCAGAGGATGGTACCTCCAGAGCCCTCTCCTCTAAACGGTCTAACATGGCCAGTGCTGCCCTGCTGCAGGCCTCCACGAAGCTTGATCGCACCTCCAGGAGAGAGCTGTCCCTGCAGGCGGCTGCTAAGGGTAACAAGGCATCCAGCTCAGCCATGACTGTTCCACAGAACTGAGGGGTGAGATAAGGCAAAGACAAGATGATTTTAATAACAGAGAGAAAATCTGTCAGTTAGAGAAACAACGAAAAAAAGAAAAAAATATCAGAAAGAGACCTCATTAGGTGTAAATAATGGAACATTTGCAAGGAGACATCAGAATGACAAGGATTCAAGATTGAGCTGAGTATTACACATGCATTTTTCCCTAACACTGTGAAAGCCATTACAGCTGAAAAGCAGCACAATTGTAGAATACAGATGTCTAAAGACATGCCCTCCACATACAATTTGCTGCTGAACATGCATAATTGGTATCAGGTCAAATAAAACCTTTACTTCAGAGCCATCAGTGCTCGTCTAATCTCATAACAGCATGCATCATGTTAACCACATTCAAAATGTTACAGTACACAGGAAGAGGTCGGGCGTCAGGCGTGCCAAGAGGAAAGAAAAAGAAAAGGTCAGGCAAAGGTTGGAGAGAGGGAGATGGAGGGAGCAGAGAGCTGCTTCAGCAATGTAAAACACCTACAGCTTATTCTATAAACTGCTGTAGCATCAACCAAGAATTATCTCTTTCATCCACATTTGTCCTGAAGAAAGACCTATAGGGATAGACCTGCCTACACCTCTCTATGGAGAGGCTTTAACATAGTTGTGTGTGTGTGTGTGTGTGTGTGTGTGTGTGTGTGTGTGTGTGTGTGTGTGTGCGCGCGCTTGCTGAGACACACAAGCAGCCTAGGCATGTACTGCTATTACCTGAAATTTTTATTTAATAAAAAGACAGCACTTTCCTAATCAGTACAACTGACACAATGTCATATTAATAGGTAATATTTCTTCTACTTGTGTGTTTACGGGAGTTCCAGGGGCCCTACTTGTTGTGTTTAGGTGCCTGTGGGTCTGCAAAATATACACATGGCATGTTTATACTTTAATCTAATGGCTTAACATGTATTCTGCAGACAGAGCACTTTTACTGCCGTGAACAGGATGTAAACCAAGACACATGCACACCTTGACACCACTAACTCATGTGCTTCCTATTGACATCACATTGAGAACAAACCAGTGAAAGATGATCAGGCAAGTGCTAAGGAGTCACACGTGTGTGAGTTCAAATCCAAATTTATACACCTATAGATTTGAGTTATGAGTCAGGCAGATTCTTTAAGAGCCTTAAAACAAAGTGTATTTCCCATATTCCCTGAAGCTACCAGAGCAAGTCACACAGAGAGGGGGAAAAAAATCACCATAACTCAGAAAACCCCGTTTAATCAATCAGTCAATCACCACATGTATTACTTGTGTCTAGAGTCACACACTCTATTACTTGACTTACTGTAGGGCTGACTGGGACGTTCGACATTCTGTCAGATCAGGGCTCCAGCATGTGTACACAATTGACAAACTCACAATCTCTTTACACAATTTTCTCTAGAAAAGCTTCCAGTGTGGTTAAAAGGCCCGGGAACAATGGCCGTTTGGACAATTAAGTCAATATCTGACTGCATGTAGTCATTAGGAGTCTAGCTTTGAGAGAGAGAGAAAGCAGAGGCAGACACAACAGTCAGCATTACCACAGTGATGGAGAGACCCTGGAGAAGCATCTCATACTCATACAGTTTTGGCACAAACACACACACACTGAGCAGACAGTCATCCTCACATGCGCACTCAGACAAAAACAACCACACTCGTGTGTCAATGTTGAAGTCAGACTGAAACCTTAACTAGCTAAGATCAAAGCCTGCGATCCCTCTAGGACTATTGCAGCAAGGTGAAAGATATTGTATGAAGTTTTTTAAGTGTTAGGGAGACCTGTTTGTGTGTGTGTAGAATTTGGAGTAGATAGACAAGTGGAGAAGTGAACATGCAGGTGAGAGGTTCAGTCGAGTCTGAATACAGAAAAAGCACTTCTGTTGCTTTAATAGAGAACTAGCATCAAGGTTAGAGGGGCCCACCCAAACAAGAAGAGTTCAATCCCCGGTTCTGACAGGAGGGTGAGTTAAAGCTGCTGAACGCAGGGTGTTTGGTATTCGGTGCACATCTGACTGCCAATATAAAAAAAGTACACTATCTAAAGTATGCTGATGGATCAACAGAATCAACACAGCCTGCATATGTATAGTAATACAGACAGTGGAGTGGGTTCACATGACAAAAGTGAGGCTTGAGGTATGAGCATATGAATATAAATGTGTGAAATATTGATCCATCATAATGTCTTTGAACTGGCCATATTTCACACTTACATCTTGTATAGTAATTTGCACTCTGCTCAAACACAAGAGCTAGTGTCAAAAAATGACAGGGAAGAGGGAAAATTATATAAATATATATAATATCTCGCGTTTTCGTCTTGGATGTCTGTCTGGCTCAGCGTTATTGAATGCAAATGCATGCATGTATAACCTTTGGGCTGAAAGGCCCTCATCTTTAAAGCACTGACCTACATGTAAATACATTGTACAGGCTCTGAGCACAGACAAATTCTAACGCTCGTTAGCAATGAAAGCCACAACTACTGTCAATGTAAAGGGCTGAAGGAGAGGAGATGAAGGGGGGAGTAGGACGAGCAGAGAAGAGAGGTGAAGCAGTAATGATAACAGTGTGTACAGTGCGCACTGTAGAGGAGAGTGGTGGGTAGCAGAGAGGTTGAGAGGAAGGAGGAAAGGGAGTTATAAAAAAGTTTGAGTGAGCGTCATGAGAAGTTATGTGGTTGTTCAGCTGTAGTATAATTGAAGAGAATTAAGAGAAGATTAAGAGAAGAGAAGGACTAAAGAGAGATAAAGAGAAGGAAACAACATAGTGTCATTTTAAAAAGGAATCCCAAATACTGGAGATCCTTCATAGAGTTCGATGCTAAGCCTGGTTTCACATCAGACACTGGTCTTCCTCCTGTGAAAAGTCCATCTACTGTGTCTCCCTCACCTCTTCCTGCCATTTCCCAGGCCCTCTCCTCTCATGCCGTCTCTCACACTATCCTGTCTTTATCCTGCTCATCAGCCTAGCCTCTTTATACATCTTCATAATCTGTATACCTCATACCTTTCTCTCCACACTATCTAACCCTCATAATATCACCCTTACTGATTCTTGGTTTCCTCTCATCTCGCTTTTGTCCCCAGAGTCCTCCCCTCAAGTAATAATGATCACTCTTCCCAAGGCCCTTTCTGATCAAGAGTGTCAACTGTGTCAGGCTCAAATCATTTGGGCTTTCTATTATAGAGGGTGCTTTCCTTTGGGGCAACAAAACCCATTAATCTCCCTGGGTCTGAATGATGCGTGTACACCTGCATTGTTCAGCCAGGTGGATAAAGGAGGATGAATAGGACAGGGACACCACTGTGTATGGAAAACATGCTCTTGTGCAGAGTATATTCAGGATAGACCAATAGAGGGTTTCTGAAATTGGTGCAATTTTTCTTTGAAATTTCATTTGGATCCTCTAACTTGAAGAGAGAGACAAAGAAAAAAAAAAGTTGAGTCCTTGTACTGTATTAGCAGCATTGGAATATTTTTTCATCAATATTTTTTAAATTCAATTATTTATAAAGATCTGATTATTTTTTTATTAATCATATATTTTATAAAAAGTAATTTTATATTCTGTTATGCTTATTTAGGTCCAAATAAACAATGTCCTCCAACAGGGCATTGCAGGGCAATGGAATCAGAGATTTGTTATTTGAGGCATTTAATGTATCTACACAGGAAACAAATGAAATTTTACTTATAAAACTGTTGTAAGATAATTTGGAGATAACATCTGTCCTGTGAACAATGAAGAAAAGAAATTGAAAAGTAATAGAACTAACCATGTAAATGGATTAGTCAAAGTAACACCTTATTCCAATTACTGTTCAAAATCAGGTTATTTATGTGCAAGAGAGCATGTTTTCTGTATAAACTGCACAACTATGAAACTATAAAAATCCACTTTTAAATTACTGCAAATCAGGAAGATATATATGGAAGTGAAGGAAGTAAAATTATTAAGTAAAATTTTTGTGTTTCAGTCCTTTTGACTGTGTGTACTTTAATCTTTGAAACCAACTACTTTTAATGCTAAATTACAACTTAAGCTTTTAGATTCTCTCTAATAAGAGATATCTGGTAAGAGACTGTCATCAAGTTCTTTTAGTCTACTCATGTTTATCTATTTCAATTAGTAAAATTACATTCAATACTTCGATTTTAAAATCTACATTTGTTGTGATTACAGTGATTACTTATGATTGATTACTAATTACTCTCTACTAATCCAGCACATTCTATAGTGTTTTTATTTTAGCTATGAGACCACCACATCATAACATTAGGATACCAGTTGGTGCTTTTGTGAAGAAGCTTTTCCTTTTTGTTTAACTGAATTATTTGCAAAATGACCCAGTTTCCAGGCTACTCACTATAAAGTCCTCTGACAGAAACTAACTCATGCACTAGCACTTGTCTCAGGTGCATTTGTAACTGTATTTGGAACTGACCATGAAGGCACTGGCTTATTTCATTGTCATTAACAGAGCTATAGTATTCTCAACGAAGAATCATAAATAAAACAAGGAAGACACTGCTAGAAGCACTGAATAACTACACCCAATAACATCAGTGCTTAAGGCAAGGTTTTGATCGATTCCATGCAATATATAGTGAATTTATTTTTTATATCTGAGGGTACCTTGGCGATCATTTTCGGCGTCTCTCTTTCTGGGTGTGTGTAGAAGGAGTCTTCTCTGAGATGTGTGGTGCTGGAATCAGCATCACTCTGTCCAGTTGTACAACACAGGGTCACAGAGGTTTGTCCTGAAGAATATAAGGCTTCTTCCTGCTGCAGACTCTTGGCACAAACATCTTCCAGTGTCACTTTAACACAGTGCTCCATGTGAGGGACCAGCCCCCTAAATGCTGACCTCCAGTTAAACTCCAGGACCTGTGTCTGCAAAGCAGGAGATGAGCCAACAGTCAATTAACATCTCAGGTGCTGAAGGGAACATTTCACCTGTTTTACTTTGGTGCCACAAATTGTCTCATCTCCTTGTAATTACAGGAAAAAGATAATAAAACTGAATGACACTGAACAGCTGTAGAGAAACAAAATTTTTTCACAGGGTCATACAAAAGGAGCACATGCAAGAGACTCACCTCCAGCGTGTGAAGAAGCGTGTCTGCTGTAGATTTCTTGCTGTCTGCTGTGATGTCTGAATTCTCTCTACTCTTTTTCAAGATGCCTAAATGATCCAGTATTATTACTTTAAAATGCAAACATCATGTAACACATCTTAAAAGACAGTACAGGCAGTAGCTAAGTCTGGTCAAGCTTTTAAATTGAAATTGAAATTTCACAAGGGACTGAAAATCATACAGAAGCTCTCCTAATTTGAAAATGAAAGACTATATGGTGTGTATCTGTAGAAACTTTCACATCTATGCATTATTCAACATAACTATTTCCATATCACTCATAATCTATACTGTATGATGTTATGTGTTAAAAGACTGACTGAATGCCAAATGCAGTGACATGAAAGCAGCCATATGTAACTCAGAGCCAGATATGGGTCACATTGCTGCCATCCCTGCCATTCCCACCAGCCAAAATGAGACACAGTGACTGGAGTATAACAGTTCACGTCTTAGAGAAGGAACAAACAGGCTGTAAATGCTGACGGCGATGGCTGTACGGGTCTAAAGTTGGGGCTTGGATTTGATTTGAACCCAGATAGCATCAACTATATATATGGGGTAATTCCGCAAGGGAAGATTGTGTGGATGTGTGTGTGGGGAGTCTTGGGGGGTTTGTGATGTGAAGACAAGCTTACAGGATGTTGGGTCGGATTGCAATTAAAAAGCGTGAACATCAAGGCCGCAGTTTCCTAATCAGAAGGCGAAGAGTGAGACCCCAGGCGAGGCAATTTAGCCGAACAAGCCGACATGGAATGGAAGAAGGAGGAAGCAGCAAGCGCATCACTTTTTGACCTTTAAGCCCATCTGATGAATTTCTGGTAATTAAGCCGTTTGATTGCCTGGAATTAATGATTTGGATAACTGCCCTTTAAAGGCTGTTTACCTCTCTGTAAATTGAGCCTTTCTGCAAGTCTTGTTTTTGTAAATGTAACCTTTATGGAAATTACTCCATGCACCAAAAGCTTTCATTTAACATCTCTGCAGCGGCAGTTCAAAGGGGAGAGAGGAAAAGGATACTAAAGGCTTATATAACACCCATGATAATTTCCGATTCAAATAGCACATTTCTTCACAACACAACTCAGACATCTCACTACAACAAGCTTCTCTCTCATTCTCTGTCCGTGTGTGTGTGTGTGTGTGTGGATGTAACTTGACTGTTTATGCCTGGAGGAGAGGCACACATGCAGGGCTGTAGCCAGTTGTAGCCAGAAACTCTGAGGTCATGAGTCCCCCCCCACCCTTACTGTAACCTAACACATTCGTAGATTAAAGTCCATTAACCATATTTTAATTATTCATTATGTTTGCTAAATTTCTGCAAAGTCTAACTCTTACTTGACGTGTAAAATATTGAAAAAGAGAAAAAAAAAGTGAACTCTAAGGATACTGAATGAGCATTCAAAAGTATCTGATATTTATAATTTGTAGAAGAGAAGCAGCACTTCAGGTCAGGTTACTAAGATATTACATATCTAATATGTATACACATGTATATTTTGCAGGGAATGGAGTCATACCTTTTACATAGGGAGTGTCTCCTGTACAGTTAATGAAGGTCATGTTAGTGACCAGCTCCTTCGCATTGCTCTCAAAGGCAAGCAGAGTGGAGGCCAGCTGGGTTAATGCCCTCAACTGGTGGGATGTCAGACTGAAGTTCCTATTTTTCATGGGAAGCTCCATTGGTGCTGTGAAAGAAAGAGAAAGAGAGAGAGAAAAGCTGAATGTAAAAAGAGAGAAGAGATCAAATAAACAGGGCACATGTTTGTGAATATGCAACTGACCGAGATAGAAGAACTGAGAGTTCACTAAAGCAACAAACATTTTCATAAAAATAGGTTAACCCAACCTCACAGCCCACATGCACTCATCAGAAAACAGCCACTTCCTGAAGTCTTGCCTTGCATGACACTTCTTATAAATATCGACCCATTCATGTTTTCCCAATACACCACATAAACAAAGAAGAGACGGTGAAAAAATATGCAAAACTTTGCTCCCTGAGAAGTCACACATGCACATCCCTCTCTCCCGGCACAAAACTTTTCTCCCCCTAACCCACCGATGACCCCCTCGGCAAATATGGATTTCCCATTTTGGAGGCTGCCAAAGCCATCACCCGGGGGATGTTCCGCATTAAGCTGGAGAATGGGCGGCTGGGAGATGCGTTGCCATACTTCCAGACACATGCACAAATACTTTTGTGTGTCCGCTTAAATGAGCTCCTCCACTGCAAAAGCATTTGGGAATGGATGAGCTCAGTATTAGCCTTGACTCTGAAAGCACAGAGATGATTGAGCGTTGAGAAGGAAAGAAAGAAAGAGGGAGGGGTTGGGGGGTCTTTTCCAATAATTGTAACATTATTGCCTCTGGATCCTAATGTAATTTTGCCATATTGTTAAACAAAATCTGACAATATGACAACACGCTGTCCCTCAGGATGTCTGGTTTAATCATGCATGAGGCTTGACTCTGTGTGTGTGCGTGTGTGTGTAGGTGCTTGTGTGTATTTACATAGTGTTTATCAGTAAGAGTTGATGAGTTTTTGTGTGTTCGTGTTTGTCGAGTGAGCACACACGAGTTTATGTGCATGTAATGCAAGTTATTATGAATAACTTGATTTGCTGAAGACACTTTCACACACATTTGCACATGTCAGTCTTGCAGGATAATTGCCACACTGCAACCAGTCTCTATGGTCACCATGGAATATAGCCTGACCTCAAGTTTGTTTGTGTTTGCAAGTCTAAGTGTATACATGTATTTATGTGCAAGTGTATGTCTGTGTGTGCAAGCATGTATGAATTCACATGTGAAAACTGTGTAATTATTTGGTGTGTATTAAATGTGTATGTGCGTGCATTTGTGTGTGTGTGTGTGTTTGTGTGTGTAACTTGGCTGCATGGGACCGCAGCTCACAGTCTACAGTTCCTCTGTAATGGGGTCCAGTGGGAGTCTGTGCTTAAGAGACTAGCTCATGCTGTATGTTTACATGTGTGACCTGGCTGACACACACATGCCAGCGCGCTTTCTCCAGCTTTGCACATTCACGTACGCACCACCAATCATGTCTATTTTTGAAGTCGCTGAGAAATCAGCAGAGCTTTCTGTGCTTGAACACAGGGGTAAACTAAAGCTGTCAACAACTCATGAGTAAACAATCTGAACTGGATGAAAAAAGGGACATATTTGGGAGAGAGCAGGACTCTAAAAAGCTATTATTATAACCCCGTGTCCTCTCTGGGGCTTTCATCTGAGCATAGCAACCATTAAACACCACTTCATCTGGAGCGTCAGCTTTTCCAGAGCATCATCTCTGTCAGTCTTCTTTCACACCATTCATCCTATTCATTCCTTCAACCTGTGACCCCAGACTGGTTCACTTGCTCACTAAGTCACACTCTAAGTAGTCGTACATGACCTTGATGTGAAGAAATGCCTCAGCCTCTTATCGAGCTCTGCCACCCTGGCTCTATAGGTATTTATTGCAGTCTCCCTAGCCAAATAGCCTTATAGCCATAGCAGTCTAGTACACAGCCATCTAAACCTCATTATACCTTTGTCACAACAGTGAGGCCAAATGGAGGCTCTCATAGCCAGTTGATGGAGAGGGTGTGCTTAAAAGCACCCAGGTGTGTCATATAGCATAGAGCATAGCACGTCTCATAGGAGGAAGGGCACTAGCAGGCAGAAGAGTTCAACCAAAGGTCAGTGTACTAAGAATCAATAAGAAAGAGCTGGTGCCAAAAGCTTGGCAAAGGTGAAATGATCACATAAGAGCTGTTCTGTATGATTTTATAGTGTTATGATGCCCTCATAAACAAAAAGAAAATCAATGGATAGCCATATTATTGTGGCAACCATAAAGTAGTGTGAATCTTATCAGAAGCAATCAAAGCAAACAAGCATGTGTCACTGAACAAAAACAGAGAAACAGAAAACAGTGTGTGTGCAGTGAAGTGAGGGGGTTTGTGTTATGCATATGGAGAAATATTGTAAAAAAAAAAAATGTCTGGAAATATCAAACTCTGCAGGTCTACAGTGGCCAGTGTTAGTTTGTAGCTTTAAACAATGACAACAATGTAACACAAAAGGAAAAAAAAAAACAAACAGAGCAGGTATTTTTGGCGAGCCATCAGTCTTCTCCTTGTCTGTCTGTCTCTCCTGTGGGTTCCACCATCAGCTCCACAGCACACTCGCTGTCTGTACACACACACACACACACAAACACACACGCACACACACATGCACATACTGCTCTTGACTGGCAGGGAACAGAGAGAGAGGGGAGAGAGGAGGAGATCTAGGGGAAGGGAAAGGGGTGGTGGTTAGGGATGAAAACATGAGGAAGAGAGGGAGGGAAAGAGAGGGAGGGGCGGGATAAGGGAATTCCCTTAGCAGTTGTTATTGATTCCGGTGTTTACGGGCGAATAGTTTAGTGCCGTTTACAAAACAGAACAGATGCAGCCAGTGAGCAAAAAGGTAAACAATTGCTGTGTGGCGGGCTGCCAAATCCCCAGTCTGATGTATTAAACTCACGGTGAAGAGCATTTCCCCTTTGGCTGCACTTATTGCCACTTCATTTCCTCTTTGCTCACATACACACTCTCCTTCTTGCCACCTCTCTCTCTCTCTCTCTCTCTGTCTCTCTCTTTCTGTGTTGTTCCCTCGTTTGTCAGAAGAAGAAGAAGAAAAAAAAGAAGGGTGTAGAGCCCTTTTTGCCGTCTGGCTATTTTCTGTCCTTCTCTGACCCAGGAGGCCCAGTTCTTCCTAACAGAGCCATTAGTAGGGGGAATTGCATGTGTCTGACATGGCCGAAAACCAATTATTAGACACTTTCTACCAAATGATGCCCAAGTCTTTGGGGAATGGGCAATCATGCAATAATTTAGCCACTGATTTAATTTCTCTCCAGCATAGCATCTCTCCCCCTCTCATCCTCTGTCCCTCATTTTCCTCTCTTTCGCTCATTCTGTCTCTCTCTGTAGTGTAAATCAGACCATCAGAGGGGAAGTGCGCTTCCCTTTCACAACACTACCAGACTGGCCTCCAGTATCTTATCATGTGATCACAATATGTGAAGATGAGTTTTCTGTATTTATGCATATGTGTGTGTGTGTGTGTGTGTGTGTGTGTGTGTGTGCAGTCCAACATCCTCTAGGTGATGTAGGCATTTGGTTTCATTAGATGCACTGAGGACAGGAAGGAAGAATTTCAGAAAGCGAGTTCTTTTAGCTTGTTTCTTACATATTGGAAATAGAAGATGCTTTACATATTGCATAAAATTCATAACACAGAACGCGACAAGAAAAAAGTTTTCGGCAAAAGTGCACAGTAATTTGTTTATACCTCAGTTATATTAACATCCTGGAAGCTGCATTTGGACAAGTTGTAGTTGCCTTAGAGCTTTTAAGATTAGAACTAAAAAGAGACTAGTACAATAATTTAACAAGCTGGAAATAAAAGCAAGGATCAGATTTTTATTTCATGCAGCTATGTCTGGAGCTGCAAAAGTTTTAATACAACTCTCAAATATGCACAGTGACTCTTCAACAACAGTGAATTTTCCCTCCAGAAATGTATAGATATTGAATAGGAAGGGGTTAAATATTGACCCTTGTGGGACTCCACAGTGGCTTGGTTGGAAAATAAATTGCTAAAAACCCAGTTCTTCCTGTCCTACCAGTAGCAGCTAATCCAATTTAAAACAGTTCCTGAACTCAAACAGTTCACACAGTGAAACTGTGAGAGAAGTACTGCTACAGGGAGAGCAGCAGCAGCAGCACACTCACATTCAATTCAGCCTTCTAGCAAGTTTTCCCTGCAGTGGCAACTATGTGCTTTTCTTAGTATGTTATCTGGAATCCTGACTGACACAGATGTTAACCACTATGGCACTTAAATATCTAAATGGGCTCCATCCCAGTCTTATATGTGTGTGTGTACATGTGCATCACTTCATTCCTATCATGTGGCTTTGCTCCAGGGGTGTAATGCCATGACTCTTGAGCACTTCTGTGTTTCTCTTTGTGGCTGTATTTCCATGCCTCCTTGTGTGTTCATCTCATAAGGTGTCAAGCAGGGTCGTGTGGGTGCCTCGAGGTACTTCTGTGCATGTATGCGTGCGTATGTGGGTAGAAGGGGCTATGAGCCACTGCGGACCGCCTGCCAGGCCCTGTGACAGCTGGGGTCCTCTTCGTCAGTTGCGGCCCACTGCTCTCTCAGACAGCCTTATTATGGGAGGCCTCCTGCTGTGATTCCCCAATAAACACTCTGACACATACACGCACATGTACACACACACACACCAACCACCTAAGCCACAGTCTCTTGTGGCCCTTTCCCTCGGTGCTGTCCAACCAGTCCACAGCAGGGGCCACCTGCCCTTCACAGAAGGGGAAAGTAGCAATATTTGATATCTCAATTAAGTTGCCCTACCAACAAGGAGGTGTAGCTGTTATGGTGGTGTTTTTGTGGTGACAAAGAATCAGGGCAAACCTTTTTTTCTGCTTTATGTGTGGTTTTCTAGCCTCCTCTGTGTCTGCCTTTGTTTCTGTCTCTCTTTGTGGCAAATATTGCAGTGACAGTGAGCTAGGGGTTAAGATTTCTTTGGCTTCCTCTGCGTACTTGAACCAAGCAGCCTGGATGAAGAACACGGAGGAATGTATTGTCTTGATGGGAGCATTTCATTAAAATCCACTTGTTTAGTGCCCTTGTTTGCATTATTGTTTTCAAGCCCTGGGCGAATCACACTTACTCTTCATCACAGAGTGCTGGCTGCTCTCAATAAGCCAGCCATTTTTGTCTGTGCTTTCTCAATAGAAGGTGCCAACGAAAATGTTCATATCCTTGAGCTTTTCAAGAGTGATACACAAAAGCTATTGTGACCACTCGGAGGAAATGGGGAAAAAAAATAAATGGCACGCATAATACACATTCTCAAGGGCCATGAAACATATTCTTTTCTCTGATTTCATTGGAGCCATGATTCAGAGAAAATGAACACTGACACTCACACACATGAACAAAACCAGAGAGTAAAGACCCAGCTCCTCTTATTAAGATTAGTAAACAACCACTTGCACTGTGTGGTAACTTTCTTAAACAAGGCCCAGCTCAGTGTCTGCAAGGACAGGAAGAGAGTGGCATAAAAAAAAGAATCATCCGTAAACTGGAAGCATCACGCCACGTGTACACAGAGACACACACATACACACACACACACACACACACACACACACACCTCCTACCTTGCACATAATTACATGGCAGCATGCGGGTGCACGTCCCTGGCTGACAGTGTGTATAAACTCAGGCAGAGATATGATCTAGTGAGGAGCTGCTCTTATTAAATATTAACAAACGTCATTCCCAAGTAGCCTCAATCCCCACAAGCACCTCCAATACCAGTCAGAGCCTCAGCCTAGCTATCTCGCGTCACTACAGAACCTCTCTCCCCGCTGAATAGGCTGCTGTGCTTTCTCTAAGAAAGAGTTCAAAGAGCCAGAAAGGGTGAGGGGGGTGCTCGTGGAGGGGAAGGGAGGGGTGAATGTGCTTGCTATACATGTTCTAACTCAATCCTTTTTTTTATCTATAGGGAGCTGCCGACGTTGTCATATGGGGAAATTAGGGGAAGTGGAATTCAAATCAGTGCTATCAGAATGAGGTTGCGAAGTGTTTGAACCGAATTTCACAACCTCAGCTTCACCCCTGTGGTCGATTGTTAGGGAATAAATTGTATGTGCGTATGCAGAGAAGTTGGAATGGAAGCTTTTGATGTCCTACAAAAACATGGCTCTCCTACGCATGCATATGCAAATCGCTGATGCCATATGGAAATTTAACGAGGCATTTTTAAAAAGGGAGGTATTAAATGACTCTTGATCACACAATTTTCCAAGTAAGCCTCGCAATTAGCGCACATACTCGCACGGACGACTCGAAGACAAATGGGCAGATATGTGCGCACGACACATGCTCGAAGGTGATTGAAAACACACGCATACACATGGAAACCCACCTGCACAGCTATTCACACACATGCACTGGGTAAAAACACTGAATCTGAACCATCCAATTTTATCTAAGCGTTAGCTCATTTCTGGCCACTATCTATATTAACAGAAACAACAGATAGTTACATTGTTGAGAGTTTAAGTATGTAATTGCCTCAACGGAGTTATATCTAATGCAGCTGGGTAATTTAGTGAAGAAAGGTATCAAATCTTTATCTAATCTTTATCCCTGCATTATTCTAAAGAGGTAAAGGCACTGAAATAAATTAAATACAGCATTTGCTTTATTTTTTGGCAAAATCCAAACCACACACATACAGTGACATGCAGACTTGGCCCATCCACCCCCCTGCAGACTCAGTGAGGTGTGTCAGTAAGGTTTAAAGCATGTATTGTTCCTGACCAGCCAACCTGTCTAGCACACTCCCCAGTCTCACTGCTCACCCCATTACGCTCAGAAAACTACAGGAAGATTGGAAAAAGACAAGAAAAGAAAAAAAGACAGAGGAAGTGGATGCAGGACAGATGGAGTAAAGGAAAAGAGGGGAAGAAAGAAGAGGAAGACCCTTCACATCTGTCTAGGTACAATGTCAGAGCCTACCTTTGAGTCGGTGGGGTTAAAAGAGGAGGCAGATCTCGCTGTGAACGCTGTTAAATGGTTCAGTGGTTTGACAGTGGCTGATGCTACAGACAGTGCTGCTCCCCTGGGAGCTTGCATAGTCTCCCTGGCATGGCTCTTATCAAAATATACCTACAGCTTTCCTCCTCTGTGGAAACAAACAATAGCGCAGCAGGGAAGGAGAGATCTAAGGAGTCATTGGATGCTTATGAAAACAGAATCACTTTTTTCCCACTGTCATAATTGTCTTGACAATAATGGGCATGGCATATGGTATCAACATTAGAGGGTGAAAGCAAATTATGCATTAATGTTCAAGCTCTTGGCAGTTTAGAAGCAAAGGGCATTTGAATATGTGGCTTCTTGAACTTTTTTTTTTTTTGGGAGGGACGTAAAACATGAACAACGCAAAAATGTAATCCCAGTTGTAGCCTTCAAAGCTGTGTTGCAGCTGATATTCAAACACACACACACACACACACACGTAAAACCAGAACAAGCAAAACTGCTCCATTTTACCATCATTACACAGCACGGGTCCCCCGCTCCCTTTGGAGCCGTGTTCTGCCTCCGGTGCTACATTTGACGGTTTGTTGAGCGGCACGTAGGTGTGTAGCCTCCGCCGCGTTACGTGATCAAACAGCCCAACTGACGCATGGCCAATTATCCTGGCTGCCTCCTCTCATCTCACGTTTAAGGAGAGGGAAAGTAAAAACCAGAGAGGGAGATGGAAAGAGAGGGAGAGATGGAGAGAGATGGAGGGAGGGAGAGAAAGAGAGAGAGAGGGGGAGAGAAAAAGAAGCAAAGCTGGTGGTGTGTTTATCGAAGAATGGCAGATGTAAAAGCACTCTTCTCCCCGTTCCACAGGGAAGCTGACATGTGCACCATTTTTGAAAAAGTAAACAATGGCACAGACTTTACATTTTTTTACTGTGAATCTTTACCCTGAGCAAGCTGTAAATAGGCCAATGTGAAACAAACAAAGAGAATATGGGAGGAATTAAATATCAAAAGTGACATGGTATGTGAAGGTCTGTGCTCGGCTTTAGTCTCAGTCTATCACATCACTGCCTCCTCCTTCACTTTCTGCATTAGTGGCAAAAACTATATTTGTTATCTCTCAAATATCAACCCCACTGTGCAACAAGGTCAAGGGAATGTTGAACCTTGCTCCAACTCCTGTGCCAACTCTTTCTTAACCCCCCACGGTTCTTCCTGCGCAGCTATATCACTTCTCAAAAGTAAGTGGAAGGTTAACATTAATCAGTTTCTGTTTTCCTCTTTAAGGTCGTGAGGTTGTGTGAAGTTGCAGCTGCTGCTCTGCTCTCATTAGGTTTTGTTTTAATAAATTTTAGTTTGATTTTTTGTAATAAAATTAATGTAAAAAAGGAGAGCAGAGCTACAGTTGTCAACAATAAAACCACTGGCCAAGATGGTACAGTACATACTAATGAGCGTTAACTGTGGCTTAAAAATACTGTTGACAAACTTTGGGTTGGACCTTTCTTGGGATCAGAGTCATCACATCATAGGTAAAGTATGCAGTAAACAGTGTTTAGAAGTTTCAAAAGAATCCTTGGCTCTGGAAATGCTGCTCTTCTCTTTTTGTTGGTAAAGAGTAAAGGCAGACGGAAAAGAGGGCAGTAAAGAGAAAGCAATTACAATGGGGACAGCAGTTACTGACAATCACTTATAGAGGCCTTGGCTCTGGCTCAGATCACTGCACACTACAGTTGGAAAGTAACAGAAAAGTAAAAATGGAGAGGGGAGGGAGAGAAAATTGTTAGCCTTTATTGGGTAAAGAGGGTAGAAATGGCAGGAAAAAACAGCAATAAAGCACATCTACATAAACTGTAAGAACCGCTAACAATAAGATGAGAGAAAGGAAAATAGAATTAGTGGAAAGAGTAAATAACTGACACATTTTAAAACATATTTAAAGAGCCACTTACCCACAGTTGCACGAGACCTTGCTGAATATTTTTTGATCTTGCTGCTGAGCGTGGTGTTGTCCCTCAGGGCCATCTCACATTCCTTCTCCACCAGGGAGGCCAGTTCTTGGGTCACAGTGTTGAAGTAAGCTGTATTAAGAAAACCCAGGATGGTCTGGGGTTCTGCTAGTCTCGAAAGGACTTGGAGCTCCTCTGTGAGGGTTTGGGTCATAGCTGGGATCACAGAATGAAAACCAACAGCCAGTCTGTCAAAGCCGGTCTCACCACCTGGGCTGGAGTTCAGGGTTGTGTGCAGCATGGCTTGCACTGATTGACTTCTTAGGCCCTGGATAAATAAAACCCAAATAATAAATCACTGAAAAATCAATGGATTTACTACTTCATCATCACGATGCTGCAAACTGACAGTGTTAACTTGTATTTTAGAAAAACATTTTCCAACATTAAATTACAATTTAAAAATATTAACACCAGCAATTAAGAAAAAAATCTAAATATGTTATTAATTACTGCATTTTCTCTCTCACTGCACCTGGTAATATGTGAGCACCTCAGACTCTGGATAAAGAAAGAACAGCTGCTGGAGACAGTGGATCCGTTCAGTGACGGACAGAATCGAAATTTGTCTTAGTCCCAGAAATTCTGGGCTGCGGGAAGACAGTCGGTCCAGCAGGTGGCGGCGCAGCAGGAGACGCATGTCATCCCATGCTTCCTGGATCTTAAGGAAATAATAAGTGCAAAAATTATGATAACAATCAACACCCAACAAGGAGGTATCTAAATAGTTGTTTTCTATGGTTGCTCAGTATGTCTTAATTAAAATGCATCCAACTGCTTAAAATACAGGATTAAATTAAATACAACCTATAATTTTGAGTATGATCAAAATTAGTGCATTACCTCTAATGAAGTATCATCTCTGACTGAATGCACCAAGTGGGTGGAGGAGGAAGTCATCTGAGGATGAAGAGAGGAAGACGAGGAGGAAGGAGTACAAGGAAAGCAGACTCCACACTGAGCAGACAGATTCACGAGTAGATGAAGTGTTACTTCCTCTTTTCCGTCTTCTTCACTTCTTAGGTACTGTTGCTGAACGAAACAGGGGTACGAAATGTTTACTTCACTTGGTCAAATAATGCATCCATCGGTCAGTTTCATCTCCAATATGATGTGTTACCAAAGCTTTATAGAAGTCCAGGAGCTCTTGATGTCTAACAGGCCTGACGTTGTTGTGCAATTTGAGGCTGTACCATTGCAGACACTCTGAAGGGCTCGGTGGACGCTCCCCTGTCCGGGACTCTCCCATTTTGGACTGGATCTCCTTTAGCTGCTGTTCAATACTGAGTGAAAAGGCAACATGATGTGCAAGTCTTGTATTACTTGCTTGCACAACAAAACAAAGTACTTGACTGTCAATAATGTGCTGCAGCGAAGGAGACTGTTGAGAGATTAAGTGCACCGAGGTCATTTGAACATATCCAGATGAAGACACAGAAACAATACAAAGTACCGAAAACAAGTCACGTTGCAGTCACACAGACACATATACAACACACTGAAAATACACATAGACCTACACAGCACATCAAATTTAGCTTTCCCCTCACACTCATTCAGTGTGTGTACCGTGAGAAGACAGATACCGAAGCATCAACGGTAATGAACACAGACATCGATATATCAGTGTGTGAGTGTGTGCTAAGCATCTGGTGTGAAGTGGTGTTACAGGCGTCGGCAGGCATCTGAGACATGCTTCTTGCCATCTTACGTCTTACTCTTTCACTTGTCACACACTCTCACACACACACGCACGCACACATACACACAACACAACACAAACACAGCTCTTTTGATTTTAACAGACTGCATCAGCTATTCTGTTTCCCCTTTAATATGACAGATTAGAAATGACATCTTTGGGCTCAACATGTTTAGTCATTTCCATGCAAATCAATGCATATATATTTGCCCATGTAAGACAGTGTGTGCGTGCATTTGCATGTATATGTGTGTGTGCCAACATACCTGCATAATTAAACATGTTATGGTGCTTTGAATGCTGCTATTGTGTTCATATTCATATGTGACTGTGTGTTCATAGGTGCGCATGTGCACAAAACTGCACATATGAATATGTGTGAGTGTGTGTGTGTGTGTGTGTGTGTGTGTGTGTGTGTGCATACAGAAGTAGGCGTGAAATGATAAATGATACATATCAGTTGATCAAAGGTCAACTAAGAAAAAATGATGGCTTAACAAACAAAATAAGTAATTTAATACACCACTTTGGTACATTTTTCATATGCTACATGATGCTCAAATAATCAATAGATAATGAAAATATTAATAATTTGTTGCAATTACATCTCAGTTACCCAAGCAAGGTTGTGTATATGTGTTAGTGAATATGATAGAAAGCCAAAGTGCCTCCCCCCATCAGATAGCTCATCCCCCCACTGCAGGTCTATAAACTGCCTCCTGCCTGCTCCTGGGCCATGAACGCATCCAGATGTCTTACAATGGCAACACATTAAATAACCGCTCAATCTGACACACTTTAGTTTCAGCGGGGAAAAAACGCAAAGGTATAAAATGTTATAGACTGTTACAAACTGGTATCCCATAGATTGAACACTGCCTATCTGCTATCGTCTGCTCTCTTTAACTATCTTCCTTCCTCTATTTTTTTCTTCATCTGTAGTCAGACCAAATGATGCGTCTCACTTTATTCTCTTGACAGCAACTTGCTGACTGACGGAAGCCCTGATTATAAAGTGGGTGTGTTTTTGTGTTAGTGAGTAATTTGATGTAAATCAGTACTTTTACCACAGGTGCAGAACTATCACCCCCTTCATTAAAATAGGCCTGTGTTTCTGTATTTATGTACAAGTTTTTTTTTGATTTTTTTATAAATATCATACAGGAAAGACATTGCATCATATCTGTGACAGACAGCGTGAGAGCAGCAGCTCCTGACTATGTCTACTTCAGTAAGGGCTGAGCAAAACCAGTGCAGTTAAGGATTGCTGTGTAAAATTAAAAGACACCACTTTGAAGACAACAAACAACTGCTCAAATGCTGGTTTGTTTGCGTGACCTCTGACTTTGCTTTCCCTTAGAATATAACAATGACTTACTGTGAAAATGTAGCTTTTGTTCATTAAAAAAAACATCATTCAGGAGGAGAGAAGTAGCAAAACCAAACAAACAAACGACATTAGACAGAAATAAAAATGCTTCTAAACTTAATATTTAGCATAGATTCCTATTATATGCCACTTCTTGCAATGAAAGCAAGCTGTAGAGAGTAAATGGCAGCATAGAGTACTGTATGTGTGTTTATAGTACGTCATAAACACGGATGTTCGTTCTGGGCTCCACCCCAGGACTTCACATAGACAGCAGGTTTCAAATGGTCTTCCATCTGTAGCTCACTATTCACCGCCTCTCTGAACTTCATTAAAAAATAGGTAGACTAAACTATCAAACTGAGGTCAGATTAAACTGCATCTTCATAGGACATCAACTACGTTAGCCCTGGACTCTTACTCACTAATTACTACAATCTCTAGAACAAAACAAAAACTGCCTTTTGACTTGCAGCCCATGCGAGGAGAGATGCAGAATGGCTTTAAGGCTTCACACTCTTTCTATTCCCTGTCATTGCACTCTTGCCTTCACTCAACAAACCAATGTACTATAATAGCAACAGCTCCAGCACTTGCTTCAGATACACCCCCACATCCTCCTACTTTCATTCTTTCTCCTGAAAACTCTTACTTTCCTAATTTCCTTTTCCTTACTCTCGCCTTTCAATTACCCCTCCTTAGGGCCTTGTGTTGTAAGTTATAATGTCAATGTGGATGGTCTGTGTCAAGAAGTCCATCCAGCTTTCTACAATGTTGTGACCTTTTGCCCACCAGTGTGAAAGCTACCTGCAGCCTAATCAACTTGGCAGGATTAGCTCCGAACCTGATGACTTCCTCTGCCAGCAGCTCAGACGCCGAGGAAAGAGACAGAAAGAGAATGAGAGAAGAGGAGGGTAAAAATGGGTAGAAAACAGAGGAGTCACAGAAAATAAAACCATTCGACTTTCTGAGCAGGGATGACAATGGACCAACCTGTAATGGCAAAAATGGTGGAGCAGAAGTCAACAAAAGAGCTGGAGATTGAGAAAAAGGGAGAGGAAACTGGGAGGAAAGGATTCTTTAGGGCCTCATGACAAATATGTCAATCATCTTATCCTAACTGAAATACACACATACACACACTTGCACTTTCACTGCTGAAGTGAAATCTAATTGTTTTTCAGACTAGTCTAGCTAGACAGTCGACACCGTACCCGTGCTCCCCCCAACCCGCACCACTGCTGAGAGAGAAAGGGAGCAACCGGAGGTCTTTTATTAGATATGATGGCACATTTCACAGCTCCCTGACTTACAGAAACCCAATCCCGCGATTAGTCAGCGCTTTGACGTTATCTTAAGTTCCTTGTCAGAATTAATTTAGTGTGGGTGGGCTGCTGTGGGGCTGTCTGTCTGTTGCGCTCTGCTCCCCTCCGCTCGCCTACAGGAGGTGGGGGGGTTGGAGGCAACGGGGGCAGGAAGATCCCTTTCAAATAAGCCCCAGCTCCAGTCAGTGCCAAACCAGCCGCCTGAGAACTAAATATCTCCTCCATCAAAGGGCCCCATTCTGTGAGGGGAAAGGGAGTGAATGGGTTTGAATGAACAGGCTGAAAACAGATCCCATTCTGGCCCAGCCTGTCGCCCACTTAGTGCCCTCGGCCCTGAGCCCCCCAGCCACCCGGTCCAGCCAATGATACCGGAGAACCGATACAGCTGATATACTAACTTAACACACGTGTCACGCACAGCTAAACACAAAATCAGCTACATACTGCAAGGACTACAGATCAGTATTTCTGTTCATTGAAAGGGAACCTCGCACGAGATTCTTCTGTGGCCGACTTTTGACTCCACCTGCTTGCACACATATGCAAAATCCTGACTATCACAAGCACTTAGACACACAGAGAATCAAATTTAAACATATTGATATTCTACCCTGATCAAGATTGGCAAGCGACTAGCGAGAGCCATTTGCCTTGCCAGTGTGAAACTAGAGTCCTGTCTGCAGTCTACAGGCCTGTACTGACACTTCATTAGAGGTCTTTTCCTGGTGGCCCACAACTCCCCACTCCCCATCCAACCCTGCCCCGCGCCACTGTCCCATCTGATGAAAACTAATGGATTACAGCATTTCAATTTGGGGGAGCCAGCTCTGTTGTCAGCCTATCTTAATCTCCTTCAATTAGGGAGTAGCTCTTAGGAAAATCTCTGACATCTGAGAACTGGGAGCAGGCCAGTCACTTTGACCCATAAACTGGCTGAAGTCCTTCACGGGTGTGGGCAGCTCTGTCTCCCTCATCTCTCGGTTTCCCTTTCCTCTCCTCCACTTCCGTAATTTGTCCCAGACACTGATAAGTCAATTAGGCAGCAGGTGAGCGAACAGTGGATGTGTGTTAGGGAGTGTATATGTCTGCAGCCCACCCTGGTTGAAGTAAAAGAGAGGCCTTGTGAGATTTTGTTCATCTGGATGTGGGCTGGCAGAAAAGGGGTTGTCCTAAAGTAGTCTGCGAGGAAGTTAGCTGCAGCCTGACAGAGATACTGACCAGTGGTCCCCCACAGCGAGAGGAGGATTGCCTTATTTTTAGCCCCATTCTCCATTATCTGGATGCTTTGTTCTCATAATGGTTATCCCTCTCCCATCTGCAGGAACACAAAATAACCCTTTAATGCTTAGAAAGCAGAAAAATGGCCCGGCCTTCGGTAATAAGCCTTGAATTACCTACCCAAGGGTTTTCGTTTCAAGATGTGGAATCTTCAATTATTATGTTCCCATTTAGAAGGAGGAAGGAAAGAAAGAGAGAGAAGGGGAGGGAGACATAGAGAGAGTGAAGAAGGGATGAGTCCCAGACACTAATGGTGCCAGAGTGAGGCTTTGTTCACTTGCTACATTTAGCCTGTCCTTCATCATCTGCCCTCAGCCTCACAACGCCACAAACGATAAAAGACCTGAAATATAGATTTCTCTTTGTCACTCCCTCCCTGTGTCTCTCTCTTTATCAATCTATTTGTGCTCTCCAACTATCCCTGTCTGCCATCACTGACAGACGTCTGTGTTTCACTCTTCAGTGACACTGCACAAGACGTTGAAAAAAAAAAACACACATTTACAACGCTACGCTGCACTTTCCTCCATACCACATGATAGCAAGATTGTTTGAGTAATTAATGGAAGTGACCCTCGAAGAATGATTCATCTTTCAAGGTCATGTTATCGAATACCTGACCCTAAATGTTGAGAATACTGTAAGATAATTCTTTAAGTTTTGCGAATCTCAGTCAATTTCAATCCTACTCAAGCATAGAACTGAAAGAGAAAAATGTTAAATGAATTAAATCCACTCAACTACATTTACAGTTACACACACAAAAAAAAAAAAAAAAATGATGGTGAAGGTTGAATCAGACAAGTTAACTACACTCCAGTAAAAAAGTTTGTCTAACTCCACAACTACAGGCAGCTAGTCAGATTTCTCCCTGTAGATTATCATATGTTTGCACCAAGATCTGTGTATTGACATTCTTGATGAGCATTCGGAGATATTTACTTTATTTTCTGGGCATAGTGCACATTACAAGAACATTGTCATTTCTCACAGCAACATATCACTCCCTCAGTCTTGCACTCTGGTGCTACGAATACCAGTAAATACCTGCTTGACTTTTGTACACAGATGCAGGGAAATTTTTGCCAACAACCTATTAAGCAAGTTTTTTCTTAATCCTCTTATTTTGTTATTAAAGAAATCAGAAATAACTAAAACTAATGATATTTCTCGGTTGAGAACAAATTCCAGTCGTTCTAAAAGAAAAGCATTTATTTCGTTTTAATATTTTGATGTTTCAGTAGCAGGTATTTTCAAAGATTTTTATTTAAGCTCATTACAGCTGATATATCAGGAAAGTGTGTTTAAATTCACCGTCCACTCTTTAAATGTGTCTGCAGAGATTTTATAATTGATTTTATACATTTTTATAATAAACACACAGATTGCTAAATTGGACATTTTTCATTCAGGAATTTGACATGAGTGAACACTGTGGAGTGATAAAAGAAAGAAAAATAGAGAAAGAAAGAGGAAGTAAATCAATCCAACTAAAAGATGGATTGAAGTCTCAGCTTTTAATCATGATTTCATATTTCTACCACTTTTCTACCACATATCACTACCACTTGCTACAACTGTCGGCAATATTACTTGTTCTTTTTTAAAGTCTGTCAGTCATACAGGTAGCTCCTCTCTTTAAAACAATTCCTGTCTCTCTCTCTCTCTCTGTGTGTGTGTGTATAAACCTGCCTCAGTAGTAATCATCATTAAAAAATAAAACTGACGCTTGTTTTTCCATCATCACATTAAGACATTAATGTGACATTTTAGCCTTAATCTTTGCATAGTTCATAAAACAACTTCCACATATTTCCAAGGAGTAATCCAACAAAGTAAACATGAAGCTTTAAATTAGGTTTTTGATAAGTTACTGTTAAATCTATTTTGTTGTGTTTTGTGTCACTGATGTATTTTCATTCTAAATTGCACATTATATTGCACTCCTGCTTCTTGTCATTCACCTGATATCAATGAAAAAAAAATCTGAGAGAAAATGATCTTGCAAAAAACATACAACAAACGTCACACTTGCATGAATGTCTTCATACTTAGAGTTTATTTGTCAGCTGGCATAGTATCTAATTCAAGTCTGACTTTGACATGATAAAAGATTAAATTCTAAAACTGATGAAAAGCAAGTAAAAGTCACGGGGGGGATGTGAAATTCAAGGGAAAAGGGTAAAACCAAATGGAAGAACTGCTCTAATTTAAGATCAGAAAGATCAAGGTGGAATGTGAAGTCAGTGCTTTTATGTTATGTCAATGCTTTGACTGACCTGCTGGCATTGAGATTCAGTTTCTCCTCTACATCTTTTAGAAACTGTTCAAAATCCAGCTCACTGGAAACCCCTGGAACCAGCAGGTCCACAAAGGAATGGTCATCTGGAAAATCTCCTGGCCACTCCATACTGTTCTGAAAGAGAAAGGAACTAGACTCAGAAAGAAAGATATCGAGGCGTCATAGCATTAAAAACATAATACATGGCATGTACCACTTTAATGCAAACAACAGCACAGGTGTCAGTGTTAAATCAGTCGTGTAGACTGATACCAATCTTCTGTCTGATCTGTGTGTGTCCATCATAGTCTCATAGTCGTCTGTCAAAAAGCTAACCACAGACATTTACACACATAGGCCCTAGACACACACACCCACACTCCAGTTGTCTATAATAATTTGAAATTTACTCAAACAGGAGTCTTATTAAGAGGCACAAATCAATTACACTTGAAAGATATAGAACAAAAGGAAGGTTATCATCAACAGAAACGGTTTCTTCCAGTTCCCCTCCTCTTTCCTCAGAAAATCATTTACTGTAGAGGGAGACCCCTGATCAAAATTCATTGCCTCAGCGTCTAACCATTTCCACCTACTGACACTATAGTGAGTTAACACAGGGGGGAAAAAATAGACCAAATAAATAAACAATGAGGTGAGATACTCCTCAGTCAAAGCTTTAAATAAACAACTCATCTCCCTACGTCTCTCAGAAGTGAGGGCCACCCCCCTACCCTGTGGTGCTTAACGCTCATGCTAACAGCCAATCCCACGCTGGTGCCGTGTTGCTGGGTCTCATATCAACATTGTCATCAACACGAGTCAAGTGGAAGGTAATGGAGAGTGTCGGTGTCAATTTGGCTTTCTCACACACTCCGCCTCTCGCTCCTTCCTCGTCATCTGCTCTGATTTTAATAATCCCTGTCAAACTCCAAACAGCTCCCCGCACTCTGCTCTGCTTTTTCGCTGCAGCATACAGTCTATGCCACTCTCCCTGACAGGGCGGACAGGAAGCTCAACATTCATTTAGCCTGCACAAAGGGAGGCCTGTCCAGCTGGACAAATATTATTTTCCTCTGCTGACAGCCTCACCAGTTAAGCTTGTCCTTTATTATTTTTCCCTCTCTTCTTCTCTCTTACTGTTTCCCCTCATCATCATGCTCCCTCTGCGCCACCATCTGAGAGGGGGTCTACACATCGCCATTGCTGGGAGGGAAGATGATTTTCAATCCATGGATTAGAAACTCAGCATTGTAATTATATGAGCTGAGCCTCTGTGTGTGTGTGTGTGTGTGTGTAGGTGATTTTGAATCATTCTTAAAACTCCATATTCTTCTTTATGTGTATGAAAGACAGACAGATGGACAGGAAGTCTGAGTTTATGCTCTGTATGTCTGCTGGGTGCCTCCCTCCTGGTCTGGCAACATATCATGTGTGAGTTTTTACACGTAAAGTGCGTCTGTGTCAGGATTCTCCAGGCAGCACACGGGGCCTCATTAGTACTATACTTTAAATCATCCAGTCTCCATTGTCTTGTCATTAGCTCTTTACAAAGCAGATGTTGGAGGAGCCCCTGTGTGTTTCACAGTGTTGCAACAGGGACAACTGGGCCAGGCACTGCCTGCCTGAGACATCGACTCCACAGCTATTAGAACACAGGAAGAAACACAGTCTCACACACACATACACACATCACTGTCCTATCTCTCTTGCTGCTGCCTGTCTACGCCAGCTACGCTAACACACAGGCCCATTTACAGTAATGAGTTTGCTCTGAAATATTTAGCAGCACGTCCCCCAGGCCGCCGCTTTAAAGCCACTTAGAGCATGTCAAGTTAAAGTCAACATTATTTTAAAGGAGGTACCTAACAGTCTGCTGTAAAGGAAACACAATAAATTAAATAGGTGCATACTTTAAAATCACAATACTGCAGAGAACTATCACATGCATACCCAGGGGGGAACATGGCTTCACTGTTTCTATGCAACCATGTGGCCCTGTTACACTGTACTGGTCTTGACAGATTTTCTTCTTCACAGTAAGCCCTGTGTTCTTACTGATGGGCTTTACTCTCATCAGATACAGTGATATTTCTACTAAATGTAGGTGACACTAATGTTGTTTAAATGTATAGGTCACTTTTTTCCCTTTACTACAGGGAAATATGTAGACATAATATAAACTTGAAATATGTTCTGTAAGATTGTTTGAAAATTGCAGTACAACAACTAACAAATGCTTATGTGATTAGCTTACACTGAGGAGATGAATAATACATGACTTAATCCTGATATTACTTGTCGTTGCTGTTTTGCGGAATAATCATCATCATTCAGCGGCATTAAAGCACCCTGAGCAATGAGTCAGTTACAGCCACTGAAAAACAAGACAATATTGTCACAGTGAAGTAAATCACTTTGTGAAGCTATTACATCTCAACTGTCACTATTTAAAGTAAACTTAAATACCCCTATCCTAAATATAAATTTATTGTAGGACAACTGACATATACAACAGCTACATAAATATACCGTTGCATAACTGCACTCGACAACAGCTCAAAAGATGTGTGGTGTATAAAGTAAACAAATCACACAGCATTGTAAACGGTAAAGCTGTGTAGTGCTGTATGCTTTTATAGGGAAGTTAGTAACATTATTTTTAATTATTGACAAATCTCTAATATGTGAGCAACCTTTTAGGCTATAAACTGGTAAATAATTTACAAAACCCTTGAGTGACATTGTCTAGCTAACTTGTTGTTTTGTCCAGATAACAGTGATATTCGTTGAATGAAAGAACAAAGCTCCATCATCTCATCACATCTGAGAAACTGGAGCTTAGACTTTCTACTTAATTTATTGTTGGATGGATTGGAGTTGGATGATTGATCTATCTATTATTGACATTGTTGTTTACTATGCTAATTAATGATGGATTACTTATGTCTGCACTCGTGTTAAAGTAGATATTAGTCTCATTTGATATTAATTTAGAATTGTTTTAACATTTACATTATATGGTATAAAATATATGCCCATACAACTGATGTAAACAACACAACACTGAGAGTCCAGCTGGTGAATTTTACTTTATTTTTCATGGTGGTATTTTTCCATGTGACCTGACTCAGTGAGCTACAGCAGCATCCTCTAGATCAGATTTTTTGATTAACAGATCAATCAAACTTTAACTGCACAGCATCCTGAACACCCTTATTTCTGAGACCTCAGATGAAAATGTCATTTTTTTCCAATCAAAAAGATAGAAACACAATGTCATCCACTGACAACAATATAAAACACAGAAAGGTGGCAAATCGTGACATTTGAGAAGTTTGAACCAACAAATTGACAATTTGATTTTTTGTTTAGCCTTTTGACTTAAAAGATTCAACACAACTGATTTATATAATTGCTGATTATTTATTGAAGAGAATGTTCTCACGAGGATTTATAATATTACTCTTTGATCATATTTTATACTTCTTTGTACTTTTTCTGGCTTTTTTCTGGTAAACATGTCTAGGCTTGAGCAATACATCTGTGTGTGTGTGTGTGTGTGTGTGTGTGTGTAGTATGAGAGAGAGAGAGAGAGAGAGAGAGAGAGAGAGACTTGTTCTCCTGCTTGTTGAGGTGTTTGACTTGTATGTACAAGAACTGTATTTGCTCATCTGTCTATCTGTCTGTCTGAATATGCTGGCGCCCATGTCAGATGCACATCTTCTCTCATGTAGAGGTTCCTCTCAGTGACAAGTAGGTGTTATTTATTGATCTTACCTTTTCACAAGCTCCTTTACATTCGCACATTCGCCTCGTGATTAAAAGTTAATCCATTACAGGTTGGGAGAAATAAAACCAGCGTCACGTTATTATTAACGTCTTTAATAGACAACTAACTGCAGCCGCAACAAAATGAGTAAACTAAGACAACTCAGCAACAACTCTGCCACCACATAATACAATTAAATGCATCTGATGTAGAGTTTATCTATCGCTGCCGTGGACGACAACCAAACACTAACCGAACAAACGAACGTTGCGTTTCATGAACAGCGATTCGGTCAGAATCAAGTTAATCTAATCGATCTATCAGATATTCCTTTTAATCAATCAGTGCAGCGTGATGAACAGTTATTTTTGGTTGTTTCCGGGGACAGAAAGCGTCCGTGACAACAACCCGGAAGTAGTTCAATGAAAACTTCCGCTCAACGGAACAGACCAACTGACATATATAACGGGGGGGGATGACTCTGTAGTGTAACTAAATACTATGTAAATTAAACCAATAGCATGTTATATTTAGTATTATATATTATTTTAAAGAATAATTACATGTTTTTAATTTTAAAAAGTGGCGCGTTAAAATTTCGTTATTTTCTACAAAGCATATCAATATATGAAAACTCCCTCTCCCCAAAACGCTCAGCTGTGCTATGAAGTTGTCAACACATGTCATTTGGGCGGGGAACAAGCGTTAGGATATAATACATACCTGCGAATATCGAAACTAACGAGTAAGTCACCATGTGCATCTGCTCACGAAGTTGAACAGCTGTTTTTTGGAAGAAGCAGCCAAACCACTGGTTTGAAACACTGTTGCCGTTACTGGATGTCACTGTCAGTGTGAGAGTTTTGGCGCGCCTGATCCTAACTGGCTGGAAGCAGAGTCATTATCGATGGTGTGAAAAAGGTACATGATCAACAGTCAGTAATGTTTTAAGATGAGTGGAAATTACCGATGAAAGAACGGGGCGTAGGCGTTATGTCACGAACTCCTGCTAAGCCTGTAAAGATCTATTAAAAACCATTAAAGATGTTATGAAAAGAAAGTTTTAGGTCATCTAAGTTGGTCTGTTTACATGCAGGTAGTGAGTCTGAAACTGTGAGATGAAGTTAGGTTAAGTATATATAAGTTAGACATCCTTCCTGTACTTTCACTTCACTGTTTTTTTTGACAATAGTGTAAGGCAAGTTGTCAAACAAGAATTGCAACATTATTTCCTCCAACTAACAAAGTGAGTTTACTTAACTTGTAATCGACATATAGTATACAACAGTTTGTCCCTTCTTTGGTTTTCTCTGCAGGATGGATAGTTGCACACACGTTTTCCAGATCTCTGGAATCAAGAGTCAGGAGAAGAAGAGAGTTTTGGTCCAGGGAATCCAGCAGCTGGGTGGGAAATACATTGGTGGCTCAGTGAGTAGAGATCAATTTGAAGGATTCTTGTGAGAAAATAACATCAATTAAGACCTAAGCTGTATGGTATTTTTGATTAATTTCCTTTTTTGGAGCCCATAATAGTTATTCACTGTGTGAGTTGTCCTTTACACATTAACCAGGTATATCACAGTGATATGAGTGGTTGGTAAAAAAAAAAAAAATTAAAATAGAAACCTAAAGCCAAATAAATTATTTGAAGAGCCAATGTTAGAATGATTCCTAGATGAATGATGAAACTGAAATGTAGTTTAACAGAGTTTCAGTCCACCATATTTACTGTGTGGCCTTACTACTTGTCTCTTGTTTATAACATGGCCGTACGTTCTATGTTATTATGTTACATGTTTATAAATGTAGGCAATGTTGTCTTCCAGGTCTATCAGCATGCCAGCACCCATCTCATAATTCCTCAGGTTTTGTCCAGTGAAAAGTTTTTGGCAGCCTGTGCTGCAGGTTAGTCGGGATGATTACGATAACTGTAATAATGACTGTTCAAAAATAATGAGTGTTATCATATTAACATTTCATAATTCATTTCACAACATTTCACAATGCATTTCCAGTTATATCAAGACAGCATTAAAATTTCACGCAACACCACTGTTATACCTTACACTTTGTTCTTTTATAATTATATCTTGCTTCTCTCCCACAGGAAAATGGGTTGTGACTCCAGACTATGTGCTGGACAGTGTTAAGAATGGTCGCTGGCTTGCAGAGGGGCCTTACGAGGTGGCCATTTCCACAATTTCAACATCAGTTTTCTACCCTGTCAGGCAATGGAGGGAGAGGGTGGCCAGTGGCAAACTGACGGGGGCCTTCCAAGGGTGGAGGGTTCTCCTCATTGTTCAGGAGCCCATCCGCAGAGCCATGTTCAAACGGTGAGGTGATGCGCATGTGTTTTTAATATATGCATTCAAAAATAATATCGCCACTGCTGCAATATCATTAAGTTACAACTACGTGACCCTCCAGAGGGCTTTTAATTTGAAATGAAGGACACAGAACATGGAGTCAATGAAGAAGAGACAAAAAGGTAGATTAGACTACTTAACATTAACATACTATGACCAAATTGCCCTCAGCCACTACAATACACATCCATCACCAAGATGGATGTTGAAATCCTGTTGGGCTGCTCCCTGACACTACATACAAAAATACTTACAGAACACAGCAGTCTATCTGTGCTGAAAAGTACAATACTTGTGAAATGTGTCATACTTTTACTTTATATCAGTATATGTTGAAAGGTGTGTGATAACATATATATATATATATATATATATATATATATATATATATATATATATATATATATATATATATATATATATATATATATATATATATCTTCCACAGGCTGCTTAAAGCAGGCAGAGCCAAAGTTTACCACTTCCCTCCTCCCTCCCATGCCTCCATCACTCATGTCATGGCTAAACCACTTATGGAGAACACAAAATCCTACAGCGCTCCGTGTTATCCTGTGAGCCACATTGTGCAACACCTTTTTGGGGTGAGTCACTCTCATTTATGTAAAACAGTGTCTTAATTGATTATGCTTCATTCATTAGGCTTCACCATGTTATTTTTTGCTCTTTTTTTGCCTTAATTTTACTATTATTTGTGCAGTCTTAAATTTAGTTTTGTTACACAAAACCTTTTTTGTAAATATAGTGTTGAAGCATTTGCTTGTAAATGTTGTTGAAAAGTCTTCCACTGCCCCCTTTTTTTCTTTGCCAGAGCAATTGTGCTGACATGAATATGAGTGTAACAGATAACCATCCATCTGAGAAAAAGAAGGCCAACTTTGTTGATGCTGACTTTTCTAATCTGGAGACAGAGCTCAGGGACTACGTCATCAGACAGGAGGTGTGTGTATGCCAATCAAATCAGACTCTGAGGTGGTCTACATTCTGTTCACTTGAATGGCCTATTTTGGCTGCTTTGGATGTGTTTGACATTATTAATAGGGTCTTTTCCTATAGGGCCGGCCGAGACTATGCTTCCTTGAATTTCTGGGTTACCATGACCCTTATCATCCACACTCACAGGTAGACATGCATACACACCCACCTATTCCCCCATCCTTGATCACTACTATACATCTCTAAAATAACTATGTCTTTCATCAAGAAGATCAGGTCATTCAATTTCTTTTATGTCATCCATTTCAATGGAAAGTGACATTTAGAGCAAGGGCGCATCATACTTAGGTCACCGATTTAACCACCACTGTCAGCTGATCTGAGAGTTTTGATTGGCAGTCCTATTAACAATATTCTCCACTGTCCTGTCCATACCTTACCCAAGTGGATCTCCATCAGATTGCTATTATAAGTGCTCATGTATTTCCATTCTATACTTTCTGAGTCCATATGCTATTTGCCAATAAGTGACAGTGAGAAATGACCCCTGTAACTTTTGATGCCCATTGACTTCCTATTTCCATTACCCTTCTTGCCCTCACTTTTTTCGTCCTCTTTTCGGCACCCGTCTCTTTGAGTGCCATGTTTTTTTTCCTCCTTTCCATATAGCTCTTACATTTCATCATTGTTCTTTTATTCCTTCAGGCAACAGAAACAGACTTCGGCAATGTCGGTAGTATGATAGAGTGTGGTCTCTTCACTGAAGCCCTGGACTCAATCAGAAGTGCTGTGTTCCCAGGTCTGCTGCCACCAATGCCATACCTGATCTCCATCTTAGAATACGCACAGCAGGTAGGACCAGAATTACCAGACTGTGGGAATTTCCATCCGCAGTTGCATAAGCCCCAGGGCCTGATTGAAAATCTAACTGCACCATATCATCTATGAATTTGCATAGCTACCTTTTTGTGTTTTGTTTTTGAAACCATATTATTAGACTGATCAACAAATGTTATTTCTGGAATTCATGATTATTTTAATCTAACTGATTCAAACATTACTGTAATGCACTGTACTGTAGTTTTACTGTAATCTGACATTTCATTCTGCATATAATGTAAATATCAAAACCAACCAAACCTCAGATGTTTTTTGTTTATACTGCTACAGGGTAATGCCACGTCCGCCTTCCTAAGAAATTTCCAGCAGGTTATGAACAATCTGCTCATTACCAACCCTCCCTGGCTTTCACCCAAAACGTTGAAAAAATATTACACCTGCATTTTGCAATGTCCAAGATGTAAGGCAGGGCTGTGGCCTTTTCTAGAGACAGCCATCAGGTAATCCTCATGTCACATGAGATTCCTTAAAATAAATTTAAATTTGTCTTGCAAATAATTTTAAATTTTTAATGTTTCAGTAAAAATAAATACTTAAACCCCGTATTCCTTTGAAAGTCATATTTTCATATATTTGTGTATTCCTTCAGTTACTGCCTATCCAGTGAGGTCACTTGTCACCCACTCCCTGGACCTGCCCTGCCAGCACTGATACATTTCCATAGTGACCTCGTGGCATTTTTCCTCAGGCTCTTCCAGGGGGAGCTCCACTCTGTCACCACCGGGTACCAACTTACACATACACAGAGGGACATAGGGCGGTCCTTGTTTGTTTCTTTTCTTTTTTTTCTTTTTTCTTTTTTTTTTTTTTTAATAGTAGTCTTTTTCTCCATTCTATTCACCATCAGAACCTCTAATCTTTATTGCATGAGTATGTTTCTGGAGGAATTTTTTTTCCCACACATATGAATACATATTTCTTAGCAAATCATATTAGAAGTAGATGGTTTGTCCTTCCTTCATTCACTGCTGCCTTTCTCTGGCTTAGGGATTTTTTGCTGCCTCAGGGAACAGGTGTTTCTCAGGCATCAGCGTCAGGATCGTTGCTATATGGAACCTTCTGGACTGTGTGGGAGCGCTCCACTCTGCTCTCTCGGGCTGTGAAACGACTAATCCAGCTCCTGGTACAGGCTGCCCTTGAGGTAAATACTGTAGAACTTTTACATTAGTATTCTCAGTGGATAGTGTGTTCACTAGACAATAGACAACTAACAAAAGTAGGATTATTTTGATCTGTATTAGCCAGTTGGGTGAGTTTTTTATTTCATTTTATTTTATTTGACGTGATCAACAAACTTCAGCAACAACAATCTTCTGTTTTCTTAGAGCTTACTAACTCCCTAGTGTGATTGTGAACCCGAATATGGTATTGTTTATTTTCACTGAAGGAGTACACTGAGAGGAATGAGAAGCAGAAGCTGCATTTGGCGGACACCCTGCTGGACTTCCTGTCTGTGCTGGTGGAGTTCTGGTGTCAGCAACACTTCAAACTCAACCAGAACTTGGTGGAAAGGGGCCTGAAAGACCTAGCAGAGCACTTTGCTGTTATCAGTCAAGGTATGGACTAAAACCTCAAACGACTTCAGAATAAGAAGAATGTAAAACCTGTTTTCACTTCCTCTTGAAGTTGTGCTGTGGTCACTGTGGTCGCTGTAGCGTGTCATATGTGTTTGTGTATGTAGCTGTGGTCAGATTTAATTTTGTGTACTGTGTTAGGGCATGTAGTAACACAATAAGACTAATACAAAAGAAGTAAAAGTTACTTTTCAGATGCTATTTTCTTGAAGATAATTGTGAAAAAGGAATGTGGCCAAAGCATAAATATATAATACAAGTCATATAATCACTCAGTTTAGCTGGAAAATTATTGTAATTTTTAATTTGTCATTTTCCTGAGCTTTACATTTCAATGTTAATGCGTTTTCCCTCTGTTCTGCCCTGTAGATTTGCCTCCAGAGACTTTAACTGAGATGGTTGTCAGGATTTCCTCGACCAGACTGAAGTTAGTGGTTGTCGATGCCATATTCAGGAATCTTTGTTGCAGAAATGGATTCACTTTGGGAGATGAACCCCTTTCTCTGAAGAAAATGGTGTGTGTTCGTCTCTACTATAGGCTACTGTTTTCAGACTAAAAACCAGCAAATTGGGGACAGCTCCAAATTTGAAAAAAAAAAAAACATTTTAGGCCAGTGTTTAAGTTTAGGATTAGGGTTAATAATGATTATAGTCGGTTTTAGGATAAGTCTACAGGAAATGAATGAAAGTCTGTATAATGACAACATGTTTCTATCTGTGTTTGTCATTCTTTCTTTGATTTCCTGTGACTTCCTGTGTAACCACAGCTTTCAACATTATGGTGGTCATAAATATTATTCTTTCTTGTGATTCCATTACAGTTGCATGTTGTTTAAATTAATAAGATTTGAGATTAAAGAGTTTGGTTGGCTACTATTTTTAGTTCAAATTCAATACATTTTTAATTTAAAAATCCTGATAAAATCCCAGTGAGTAAAATTCTTCAATTCAAATGATAATAAACAACAATTAGTTAAGTAATTTAATATATAAACTACATTGCTGATTTAAAATGTTTATGATAAATACACTTGTTTTAATAATTTAGTTTTTTTTTTTTGTCCACTGTGCTTCTGTGTTATGGTATAAAGGCATAAAACACAGATGTTCTGCATTAGTAAACCTGGCAGTGTGAAAACTGGAATGGATTATATTACAGTTGGCTGCTACAGAGACAAGGACTGCTGATGTGGTCAGCCCATTATATTATGTTGCAGTAGAACATCTGGCTTTCTCACTCACTGTTGGTGTCTTAGTGCCTCCTCAGTCCCCTAAAGACACAAACATTCACTTGAAGTGTAAAGGCAGTGTCTAACCTTGTATGTCTGTCTGCGTGACTCCTGACAGGTGCTGTCCTACCTGCCTGTTCTGGGAGGCTTAGCTCAGTGTCCCAGTGGTGAACGCTTTAGGACGGGACCCACCTCCCACAGCTGCACCAGCCTGAAGACTGGCTGCAGGTCAGTTGCATACAGCTGTCTGTCTGTAACACTGTTAGTCTCCCAGGTATGTTTTCACAAGAGCCTGAGGCAGAACATGTGAGGACATACATGCAGAGTTGGGGGCTGTGCAAAGGCCAGTGACTTAAAACTTTAAACACATTTTAAACCACCTTGAATGTAATTTACTAGATGCCTTATAAACATCCAAACGTCATGTGAATTTACTATTTTTTTTGGCTGGAAAAAAACCTCCAGTCTATGCATTTGTCCAGATGCCTAACTTTTTTTTTTTTTTTGTGTGTCTTTCAAAAACAATGTGAACAGGGAACAGTGTGCCCCAAGCACAATTTAAAAGTTGATCAGCTGAACAAAAAACATGATGTGTAACACTATATATGTTACAGGTCACATTTCATTTTAGTTCTAAAAGAAAGTGTGCCACTTTCTGCCAGCATGTCAATTTAGTTGTATCAGCCATTACCGTCTTTGTTGGCTTTCATGTCTAAAATAACAGAGCTATTCAAACAGCAGTCTACACTGTCTCCGTTGTCAGGTTTCCACCCACAGATTTAAGGCCAGACAGCACACGGCAAAACGGGTGAAAATGTAAAGATTTGATTTGAGAAATGTGAGTGAAAAGGAACAAAGGAACACCTGGAGAGAAGGAGGAGTGTGTGGGGTGAGGAGCAGAGATGCATGAATGGAGGGACTGAGGGGAAAGCTGGAGAGAGGCAAATGGAGGTCAGATGGAGTGTGAGGAGTTGGCATGTGATGGGTCATGCTCGGGTCTGATCGTATCAGTGTGCACTGGCTGACAGAAGGGGTCCGAGGGAAGGTTAGACCCCTTCTCACACACACACACACAGTGCTGAGGCTGATTTGGACAGGAAGCCGACAGATAGATAGACTAAGATATCCCATCAGGCCTTTGTGTCTTCCCTCACGACCACCAACCCAGAGCCTTCACGCCCCTTCTCCACCTCTCTTGATCTTCCCTCTCGCATACTAAATCCCTCTTTGAATGCAATTACACACACACACACCATACCCCATGTCAGACATCTGCTCTTCCACCAGCAGGTAGTTGGCCTGGAGAAGGGCAGAAGTCACCAGGGAGCAAGTTCATATGAAGGCTACTGGTTCATGCACTGACCGGATCACTTCTTTCCTCTATCACCGCTCACTGTCTACTTTCTGCTTTCCCCACACTTTTAAGGATTTAGTTTATTTTGACAGTTAAAAAAAAAGAAAGGAACAAAACGAGGAATGCTATCTGTGTGGGTGAGATAAAGAAATGCCAAAGGGCACGTGAAGTCATTTGCCCCCAAAAGAAAGAATGAAATCATAAACAATTTTTCACAGTTCAATATGTGATGTTCTGCATATTTTCAGTGATGCTGACACTCAATCAATTAACTTGTCTAATATTTAAGGAATAGGGGAAGTGCATTAAATGGTTTGTTTTAGTTGCCTTTTCAAACTGTCAGTAGTGATAGATAAGACCAAATCCTGCCAAGATGTTGGGTATTGGACTTATGAAAAGAGGGTCATAAAGGTTGAGAGGAGTCACATGACCCCTTTATCTTTCATTCCTGGCTGTTAGAACACATTAGGTTGTTTTACTGTGAGTTGAGGCTGCTGTAGTTTGAGAGATAGAGAGTGTGCATCTTCTGCACCAACAGACAGCCTGGCATTAGGGCACACGTCCAAGCCATAGCTGACGGGATGGCTGATTGACCGACTGTTTAGATGGGCATTTGAATTTCCAACCGGCTGCATGGCAGTGACTGCCGTAAGCGGAAGGGAAGATATAATTAAACTAAGGTTTTTTTCCCCCTGCTGGCTTAATCAAGCTCTGTTCATTGCTGTTATCTTTTCGAACCATTTGACTATGTCATTACTTTGGCTCCATCTCTCCTGACCAAACCTGTCTATAGTCAGACTTAGCTGTATTTAACTAAGGCCTGTAAATACGTCAACCCTACTACTAAACCCTGCTAATTATTCTACAACAAAGGAGGCAGGTGAAAAGAACAGGGGCAGACAGAGGTCTTTTATTACCATGGCCTTTTAGTAGAATTAAAGCATGTAGAAAATGAAATGTATAGGCCATACTACCGTTGCATTGGACATGCACTTCCTCATTACTTCCATTATTGCTCACAAGTTTCTTGAAAGTCGGCCTCCAAGGGCACATTCTGCCCCAGGCCCGGTAATGATCGCTGGGCCACTGACAGCATGCTGGCCTCCTAAAGTAGGCCATAAGGGAAGGAGAGACTGGGGCGTATACAAGCAAAGTACTGTCAACTTCCACTGCTGCCAGACTATATGGACAGAGGACAGTCGGGTGAAGTGGTTTGAGATGAGAAGTGGCGTGCCCTCATCCTAGACACCCTTACGGACTCTCTCTCTCTCTCACACACACACAAACACACACTCACTCACACATACACACACAGCTCGTCTCATCTCTTCTCAGCCTTGTCCCTGCTAATAACAAGCAACGCGTGACAGGACGTGTGTTTCCTCCTCACTGCTGGGAGCTCCTTCCTGGCTTCTGAACAAGCCAATTACCAGGGAACAAGCCTCTTTCCTGTAATACGGATGGCACTGCGCTTCAATATGACGCACGCGCACGTGCACAGACATATACACACAAGACACCTGTCAGGCTTCATGCAGGCGCATCTACCATACCCACTCACAGGACTAGTGACAGCCCACAGCTATTAGCACGCCACTACTTTGAAGAGGCTTCACTTTCTTTTACTAGTTATTCCTCCTAATGTGCTTGCTCACATCGAATCCTCCGTCTCTGTGTTTGAGGCGTTAAGTGGGAGAAAAAGTGCTTTGGAGACGGGAATGGTGGATTGGGTGTGTGTGTGTGTGTGTGTGTGTGTGTGTGTGTAACGTGTGTGTGGCCAACACAGTAGGGGTTTGACAGATATTGTCAGATTTCATATAAGATGATACAGCACCACAAGGGATTCATTTGCTAATGGCACTCACAGTGCAGCTATGATTGTTCCACTTTCTATACGTCTATTTTCAGATGGTTAGTCACTGAAATATTGGAAATGCAGATTTGTTTATGTGAATCATGGGAAAATTCTTACTGAATTAATTTGACTACATACATGCATATCTTCTCCTGGCCCTTTTGACCGTGTCCCTTTGTTTCCATGTAGAACTGAGATTGAAACAAGCATGGAGAAAGAGGCCATCCCCAGAGGTTTGAACAGAGTCAACGCAGCAGGTATGGCCCATACACAAAGACACACACACACACACACACACACATCTATCTATCTATCTATATATATATATATATATATATATATATATATATATATATATATATATATACATATACATATACATATATATATATATACATATACATATACACACACACACACACACTGCAGCTTGATGATATAGCTTCACATTTGCAAGGAGCGGACTTTTAATGGACTGATGCACTGCACTAGGTCATCAGTAAAGAGGGACATGATAGCTTTGTCATCACTTTCAGTTTAATGAAGAGCATATAATGTATGGAGAGAGTGATTGATTTGCATCAGACCACGCTTCCATCTAGTCAGCTGTAAGGGCAACTTTGCTGCATAAGTAGGCGTGTCGTGTACATTCGGGGCAAAGTTTGCACAGTATTACTACCTCTGTATCACGCCTCCTCCTCCACTTTTTCTTTTCGCATTTAAATTCAACACTGTGCATTTTGTTTTGTTTCTCCTTGTTCCTCATGTCTTATTTACCTTTAAAAACAAGAAAAAAAAGCAATAGATAAATAAATAAATGGCCTGGACAGAAATAATGGGTTTCTCACACAAAACAATAATGCGTATTAGTACGCACAGTACGCTTCAGATCTCCATTTTAGGGGTATTAAATGCAGCAATTAGGGTAGCATTGCAGATATACAGCGGCTGCACTGGTAGAACTTCCTGCAATTAGAGGCATGGCACTCTGTGTGAACTCTCGAAGGTGTCAGAGCTCATATCTCCCCCCTCCACCTGATCAGAAAGGCCCAGTGCTGGTGTGAAGGAGGGGTGGAGGGTAAAGGAGAGGTAGTGGGGGGGAGGGCTGAGGCAGGAGACTCAAGGCTGTTGGCATGTGTTGTTTTTCCACTACGTGATCTCTATACCGATGCGGTCGGCATTAATTTTTGATGAACCATCGGCACAGCATCCTCCCCTCTCGCCCTCTCATCCCATTCTTTCACTCTTTCTCTCTCCCTTCCTCTCTTTCTCTCACAGGCTTTTTCACCCACATATGTAAGCTCACTTTCTTATATGCTGCACTTCTTTGCTTTGGAGCATCTGTCTCGCCTCCTGGAACCTCGGTATCTTTGTCACAGTAGCTGAGAAGGGTTGAGGGATTTGAGGTGAACTTCTCTCTTTCAGTCCCGTATTTGCCTGTGGAAGCTCAGCAGAGATTTCAGTTTAAATCATTCTGAATATAGCGTATGTGGATTGTCAAACAAGAAGCACTGTGTGTTTTCCACTGCTTAAAATCTGTTTGCTTCTAGCTTTGTGTTATTCCTAAGACAAACCTTTTAAATCCATCACTCATACAGGGTAATTCAAAAAGTCGGCTGATTGTTCTCAGAAAACTGTGCAAAGTAAGCAAACTTTATTTAGCAAAGAGAGGTAACTATTAGAAAGTGAATTCAGTAGCTTCAGTAGACTAAAGAACAATTTGTTTTCTATTAAGCTATATACGACACAGTCAGAAGTCAAGTCAAGACAAAACTGCTCCTAAACAATGTATTTAACCAGAATTTTTATATGAAACAGAGTTAGTGTTGATAAAAAAGTATCTCTCCATAAGGTCCATTAATAGCTGTTCTGTAACTTTAAGTTGTCAGTCGGTTGTAGTCGAATTGCAGATTTAACATTTTAAGGTCCTCCAAGCTGTGTTATTAAAACACAGTTGAGACAGAAAGCTCATATTTGACCTGGTAAACAACTGTAAAACAACTGGTAAATATAGCTGTACAGAATTATGATTGACTGATATCTACCTCATTTATTCATAAGCATTGCTGGGATGGGACAACTTATATCTTTTTTTTATTCATATCAGCACCTTGAGTTTGGTGACTTTATGTACTTTCCAGTACAGCTCCTCCCAACTTCAGGCCGAGTGGATATCTATCCAGCCAAGGCGAACTGGCGTTGAACCGCATATCAACTCCTGTTGTGGTCCTCAGCACAATCTGGGGTTGGTTGGGGAGAGACAAAAACATAAAATACCTCAGAAGTCAGTGCAGAGGAGAAAACAATGTCTCTGCGGTGTTCATTTAATTTAACTCTAGTTTATGATCTGTTTTTATAACCAGTGAGTTAGAATATTTCTTTGTAGTAAATCTGATCAAACACAACAATTCCTAGAACGCTCCTATTTGTGACATGTGACAAGGCAAAGGTTTTGGTGGACATGACTTTATTTACATACGCTTATTTGGCAGCTTTGTCCCAAGAAATGTACATTTGCTTACTTCTGTACAAAAGACACTGTGTTTGAATCTCATTACATCCTATTGGCAAAGAGAAGCTTATAAAAGGTCCGTTCTGCTGCTCCATGTTGTGTTTTTTGAGTGATTAAATGGATTTAGCTTTCATTAAAATCGGTATAACTTTTAAATGATGGTCACTCACGTTAAGGCCAGTGAGTTCTTTCAAAGCACAGTAAAAGGTGCAGTAATCTTGATTTGGGGGAATTAAGGTGCTGCCGTTGCTCATGGAGACAGTGACAGCCGTTGTCTTAAATACATCCAATAACTGGTGCAGAATACCTTTCCAACACATTCCTGACAAATAGCATTGTTACAGGCTTCCAGCAGCTTTTTGGTCCAAGGATCAGCAGGCCAAGCGACACTTTACAGGAGTGTAGCAAGCAGACTGAGGGATATAAAGAACAACACATATATTTAACTTTTCTATTAAAGTGTGAAACAGGGGATTTATAGAAAAGGACAGGCGGATTTATCCTTTCCGTGCTTGTAAACGCTGAGCATGCAATTACCCCTATAATAGAGGCGTTGTGTCCAAATTGGAGCCATTAAAGTGATTTAACAGTGCGTGGATTGGTCCTGGCATTTGCGAGGATGTGTACACATGGGGTGTAGTGGAATGGGTGTTTAATCACAGCATTTTAGAGCCCAGTAATAGCAAAGCAGCCCATGTAGAACACTGACGTGCCACACAGTACAGCTTACTCATTAGGGACTGTAGTTTGGTCTGCACTCCACCCTCTGTTTGGGTGTTTTTGATTTTTAGATTGGAAATGTTGGTTTGCTTCATTGATTGGCCTCATTATTGTTACTGATGCCGATGCTGTTCAACCACCAGAGTGACCTGCTTTCTCATGTTATGGCTGCAAACAAATGAGCAGTGTTCTGTGTTAGTTAAATATGATTTTTTTTTTTACAGTGAAACACATATTTCTATCATGAAAACCATATTGACAGAATATTATTTGAGGAGTGATTTCAGTCATTTATTTTTCAGCAGTTAAGCTGTAGGACAAATAACCTCAGGTTATGAGGTGAGACATTACGACTTCACACACTATAGTTTCTAATACTAATTTATGGAACTGCCTATTGAAATTATGCACATACTTGCTTGTGCTTGAGATAACTTGTCTGGGTCTTGTTTTTACTGCCCGACTTGAGCAAAAGCATCTTTGCACTGCAGAGCAAAGTATTCTGATTAACAAAAAAATCATGTACAATAAAAGTTAGACATATGTAAATTGCGTAGTGAACTATTAATGATACGATAATTTAGTTTAAGTAGCTCTGAATCCACCAGCTAGTCTTAAGACTACTTGAAAATAAAATAAACTAAGAGACACGGAAAGAAATCACCCATTAAAACCATCACATACTTTTCCTCTCCCTAGCAAGGGAATCGTTGTTAGCTGGTGGCAAACAGCTGCTTGTACTGTGAAAAGGGCAACTAAACACAAATGTGCTGCTCTCTTCATCTTGTAAAATACACTAAAAATCCCACTTAATGGTAAAGTTCCGTCTGTCTGCGGCATCCGGGGTCACAGCTGCAACTCCGTTAGGGCACGTGACACAACGACCTCAGGTGAAAGGTCGTCATGTGACGAAAATTGACTGACGACAGCGAGGTAATTTTATTTATAGCTACATTATTAGTAGTTGTGAGGTGTTGTACTTATAAGGGTCACAGGGACGTCTGTTTGCTGTTTGTGCCACTTCACTGCTTCTGAGTGTTTTAGAAATTGTGCAGAAAGTAAGTAACTGTTCATATCTAATGTCATTCAATTTTTTATTTAACATTGACTCATCAGGAATGTTTTTTAAGCAGCTATACTATAACTATATGATGCATAGAAATACTCCAAATACTTGATGTTGAAGTTACAGGACTACACCAACAATTACCCACCTGCTCCAGCGTAAAGATTTGGTTTGCGGAGATTTGTGCAGCGTCAACATTTTTTACTGAAATGTGCTGAGAAAAATTATACTATATTTTATATTTTTAAATGATACCTGAACCAGATATAATCAGCAATGAAAAAATATGTTTCTTTCAAAACTTTTACTTTGTTAAATTTGGTTAGATTTTTAGGCATAAATGATCCTTCTTTTGATGAACAGTCCTTCCATCTCCATCATGTTTTTTTTTTTTTTTTTTTTTTTCCATCCACTCTTCAACCCCCTTACTACCAGCGGATGGCATTTAATGCATCTTCTGCATCCTCAAAGACATCTCCTGGAAGAAAGGAATTCTTCAGAATGAATAGGATCCAGCTTTTTTCAAAATTTCCCAAACATGCTTTGAAATGCAGGAAACCTTTTCACTCTCTCCTCCACTGCTTCTTCTTTCTCGCCCCCCTGTTTCTCTCCCTCCCTCCTCTCCTCCTCCACCTTTTTTTGCCCCAGTCTGTGCTCTGTGTGCGCTGGAGTGGAGCCCCTGTACAGGCGTGGCATCCTGGGGAGAGCTAGTAAAGCATTTATTACAGGCTTTGCAGTCCTGTATTATACTGGCAAGCACAGAGCCACTCATGCTTGGCCTTTAACTTCCCTCTGAAGTTCAGCCATACATGAAAAGAGGGGGCTCTGGCCCGCTAATATATTCCTGATTTAATATTGTATCAGGAAAAAGTGAGGGACAGAGTAAAGATGAGAAAAAAGGGAAGCAGGGGGGGATGAAATTGTGTTTAAAAATGTAAATGGAATCCTTGGGAGGTTTTTTTCCATGCTTGTTCATTGCTAGTTTGCTGATTAAATATCACGTGGTGACACTGGCAATGCCCAGCGGAGCTTTTGAACGCTGGATCTGTGAAGAATCCTTTTCGAGGCTTTGTGCGTGGGCTGTCTACCATAACTTCCTCTCGAGTAACAATATAGGGACGAGCGGACAGGAAGCAAGGCTACTTTCTCACCACCACATTCATTCACTCGCTGACTGCCCCGATATTAACTTTGTGGGCTCGGGGTGTAAGTGGAAAATCTCAGTGTCTATAAAAGAGGTAAAGAGCGAGGCGAATTCATCCAACTCCCCGTCTTTTAATTCTTTCCCTCCCATGTCTTTTTCCTTTGAAAGATCTCCCCCCTTTTTCTCATCACTCTTCTTAAATCGCATCCTCATTGGCGGGTTTTACTTTTTTAGGTCAGGCTCTTTTTTTGGTGTTTGGGGACATTTCTGTGTTATTTTATTGGCGTGTTCGCCATATGGAGGGGGACAATGGGCAGGACATTGGGCACACCCTAATTTTGGATTTCTCTCTTCTCTTCCGCCTCTTTTCTCTTTTGGGTGTGTTTGTCCATTGTGTGTCCTGGTCGAAGGAGAGACCCTCCTCCACAGAGCTTGCAAGAAGAACCAAGTGGAGACGGTGCTACAGATCCTGGCGCTTCCTGGCACGGACGTCAACGTTAAAGGTAAGACTTTTCCACTTTCCCTTTCTCTGCATCCTCTACCTCACCGTCACCTCACTTCACTCCCACTGTTTGCTCTAGGGTTTTGAGGAGCGATTGAACGTTGGAGGAGGAAAAAAAAGTGAGGAGAAGAAATAGGAGTGCGTGTGCGTCATCATTGAGGTTAACCTTTAGCTAAAATGTAAAGGGTGTGTCCAGGAAGAGCGGGATGGGTTTAAAGGCTCAGATTTATGGATTTACGGTCTCTTTGCTAAGTGTATTGAATGCCTTTTGATATTTCAGAGTGATTTTCTTTTGTCCCTTTAGGTCAAATATAATGACTTGCCCTCCTTTTATGGAAATGTTATGCTGTTTCAAACGTTTCCCTGATTTTGTAATCGCCCATTAATATCAACCTAAATTAACTTGCATCTTAGCAGGGGGCTTACGCCAGAGCTGATGTTTAAATGCGATCAGGCTGAACTATGGGTAAAACGGTGAAATTACCGCTGTCACCTTGTAGTCGTGTCCTGAAACGAGGCCCTTTTTAATTGGGGCAGAATATTTTTGGTTGAAGCCCTTTCATGTCAGATAAAACAGATCGACATTGTGATGTTCTCCATCCTCCAAACTGAACTTTGACTGTTTTCATTTTATAAAAAAACTGTAAAACTTAAAAAAACAGGAACGAAACTATTTACATAAACAGTAAGTTTTATGTAAACAGTAGTTGGTAACATATGAATAACACCCAAACAACAGTGTAAAACTCTTCTAACTCAATTTTAAAGGTCATTATGCCTACAGTCTTTTGCACGTTGGCATATTAATGTCCTTTTTCTAATAGCAGTGGAAAAGACAGATAAAAGACATTGATCTTTTTCTTTCAAAGATCTTAATACAATATTATATGTAAAAAGTTGCAAAATATGGTGTTGTGTGTAGGGCCTGTGACACTCACAGTCTGTAGCAAGGTTTCACTTCACTTTCTCAAAAGTTTTGTCACAAGTTCCACAAGACCGAGTTATTGAGTCAAATCATCCTGACACTCACAGAGTCCGATTCATCATACCATATGTTGGGAAATTTAAATTCAGAAAAGTTTGTTTTTTTTTTTGTTTTTTTACTAAACATTGCACTCATTGCATTCAGTTTTTGAATATAAGTGACTTTAAAACATCTTTAACCACACAATAGTAACATTGTCTCCAGATAATACACAATTCCTATTATGTAATTTGTGTGTGTCCTTGTTTTTTTGACCATGCAGACCACGCAGGCTGGACACCACTGCATGAAGCATGTAATCATGGCAGCACCGGGTGTGTTGAGGCGTTGCTGCGTCACCACCCCTCCCCCATACTTGATATTCAGGTGGGTGGAGTCACTCCACTTCTTGATGCCCTCCTCAACGGACACATGGACATCGCCAAAATGCTACTGGAGTATGCAGGTGGGTAAAGATCACCCTCACACCCTGAAACTCAGTGTTTTAGAGTTTGTACGATGACGTAATCTTAAGACACAAAGTCAAATTCGATCCACCTAAATAATAGTCAACTATTGCTCTTTTACAAAATAATACCAGTCTTGAAAGTGTTGGTTTAGTGATTTACCATATCACATAAAATTCTGAGAGGATGTGATCTGCACGTTGGATGTACATCTTTTTTTTTTTTTTTTTTTTTTTTGGGGCGGAGACTATCTAACCAACAGAGTTCAATCCTCTTTATTTTACTACTTTTACATATGCAAAAAATACCCAATATTCAAATGATTTGGGGGTTTTTGGGTGGTCTGCTCACATACACTGGAATATGGGAAACGGCTATAATAAAGATGAAACTGAACGCCTTTGTATATCCAGGTGCTTATTTAATGGTTACACTAATATTTTTACAGTGACTACCAGTCAAAACAGAACACGATTTTTAAAAATGTTTTACTGTTCAGTGTTAGTGTTTTGCAACAGCTGAAACATTGAAACTGATATTGGCCGCGGTGCACCATTTTGGCAGTACCATTACTCAGGCAGCTTCAATTAAAAATTGCCACTCTATCTGTGTGTTACATGTTTATATTTCCTAATTGGATGGGATATACTCAAGTGTTTTTTATATGTCTTCATGTAATCCATCTTCCTTGGAAAGATTCATTAAACCAAATGGTCTCTGTCACATTGATGGAATCATATAATGTTAAAATAAAACACCTTTAACTTGTCTGGCCAGTGGGCTGCCAAGAGAGTTAATCTGTAGAATTAGCCATTTAGCTAATGATTTACAGCAGCGGTGCGCTGCATGTCACTGCTGCCGTAGCCAAGACAAGCTTTCAATTTAATGTAGCCAACAAATATAGCGGAGCTTACTGACAGATTGAATGTTGCTTTCGACCTTATTAGCAGGGCCAGTTTTATCTTAACCAGCCTCCTCGTAGAACGAGGAACCTGTTGATGCTGGGGCTTTTAAAGGGGCACTCCCTTTGAATTTACACATTAGGTACATCAGGTTTATGAGATAGCCTGAGATAGCAGCTGTTGATAGCAATGTTTTCTGTGGCTCTAGAAGAAAAATAAATAAATAAATAAATAAATAAATAAAAAACTCTGATGATGTCATTATATTATTATTATATTTTAGCTTGGAGTATATTTTTAGCAAAATGTCTGTAAATTTCAAACTGGGATTTTTAGATTTTCCCACCATGGCGGATCTACACAAATTATAACTGCCAATTAAAGCCAGTATAGGAAATACAGAATCTAGTCAAGTCTAGTCTAGTCTGGACTAACTCTTTAATGTTTACACACTTTGCTTTGAAGATATATACGTCTTATGATGTCCAGACAAAATTCTGAAGTTTTTGGGATAATAAAGATGACAAATACATACATTTGTATGCTTATTCACATGCTGTACCTATAGAAATATGGGCTGCACACATGTGCTGCGCCCAAGACAAACAGTGTTGCCACTAAGCTCCAGAGTCTGTAGCAGTTGTCTGGTTTTTCTTCTGTATTAGTTCTAGATCATCTATAACATCTCTCCCTCTGCCCCTACTGCTCGTCTTCATAATCCTCATTCCAGAGCTGCAGTGTCTGTCCAAACAGATTACAACATCACCTCATAAGATGTCTGTTAATGTCTTTTTGACAAGATTAGAGGAGTCAGGATCCACCACTTGCGAAATTCACATGCACGTTTTTTTTGTTTTTTAGGGGGGTGAGGGGTAGATGTGTCACAACGCAACTAGTTTTGTGTCTGCATGTTTTCATGCCACATACAGTCTGAGCTGAGCAGGGTTGAAGTGAGCGTGACGGGTGTCTGAGCACAAGAGAACGTGGCGTAGCCCGGTGTATGGCAGCAGGTGGCGGAGGAAATGTGTGTGTTTGTGTGTGTATGTGTGTGTTTTTTGGGGGAAGGTGGGAAAGGGTGCCATTTGCCAGCTTTGAACAAGTCTCCGATGTAACATACCTCTGCCTCTGCTCACTTCTCAGTTTGACTAATTATAGTTAATTTGATTCGACTTTCCCATTAACACATGTACATATTCTGTCCTCAAAAAATAAATTAGACTGGGATTGTTTAGTCCCGGAGAGGAAACAAGAGAGTGCTCCCTTTTTCTTTTTTTCCTCCCTTCTTCAGTAGCAGGAGGGAGAACAAATTAAAAGAGGTCAGAGGAAGACACAGCTATCTGTAACAGTAAAATTAGAAGAGAAAGAGAGAGTGTGTATGTGTGTGTGTGTGTTTGTGTCTGTGCAGTAGACGTCTGGCCTGCTGTCTAGGCCAGGTCTCTTCACAGGAACTGAGCAGAACAACAGGAATGAGAATACTCTCAATTTGAAACACCTGCAGGCTTGTACATTATACTTATTTTTTCCTCTCGCTCTCTTCCTGACTGTTTGCTGTTTCCTCACACCTTGATGGCGGGTTGTCTAAAGGCTACAGCGGGGAGTTTGTGAGGAGGTGGTCCTCCTGACTCCAGGCTACACTCTCTCTTGGTCTCTTTTCCGTGATCTCCATCTAGTTGCCATGGACACCATCGATAAGCATAGAATTTTTTTTTTCCCCAAGTAGGGGCCGTTATACGTGGAAAGTTTTTGCTTTGGGGGCTACATCATGTGTAGTTATCATAACTATCTGTATGTTGGTGCTCATTCCAGTTTTTCTTCTAAACTCAGGTAGGACTTTTGTGCTTGTGGCTGCATTTCTAACACCCATACATCAGACTACTTTTTAAATTTTGGCCAGGGAGACTTGCTGCACCGTCCCATGATAAGAAAACAGGCTAGTGGGCCAGATGCATTTTCATTTCTCTCTTTTTTATTTATTATATTCCTGTGTTTTATTCTTCCAAGTGCCTGCTACATCTCCTGAAACTATATTTTTCATTGAGGCATTCACCCTGTTGTCCTAGTTGTTTCCAACAGACAGGCTGAACCTAGCTGCCAAGGCCAGAGAGGGCAACGCTGACACTGGCACACCAACAAAGCCTTCATTTGGGAGTGATCTCACCCCCTTTGTAAGCCTGTCTGCTTGGAGGGCTGTACTCTGTATGTGTGTGTGTGTGTGTGTGTGCAGTTTTAGGGGTGAATTGTATGGGGTGGGGGGTGGATGGATCCCACCCCCACAACCCCCTCTACCTCAGTCCCTCCAGGCTTATGGAGCTGGCAAGGAAAGGATGCCATGGCTGAGGGCAAGGCTGACTTCGTTCTCCTCCCCTCCTCCTCCCATTGCCAAAGGCCACCCCACATGACCCTCTGTATGTGTTGTTTCCTTACACAGTATGGAAGTGTCCTTGGCTATATATTTTGGTATATGTGTATGCATGTACAAATATTTTCCTGAACCTCAGATGCTGTAATGAGCATGCGCTGGCTTGCAGTTAAGTATGTGATGCTCCCTGTGCCCCTTCCTCAGCTGGTGGGAGTGTTTAAATTTTGCAGGGTGGCCAGGGCAGTCGGTATCCCTGATTGGAATGGAAAATGACCCGGAGCTTTTAGCTGTGCAGTTCAGACCTGGCACACACACACACACACACACACACACACACAGAGGAGGCGTGTCAGCGAGCAAAGGGGGTGGAGAAATAAAGAAAAGAGCGTTTAAGCTGTCACCACTCTGCCCTGTGACCGTAATCACTGATGGCGTCCTCTCAATACAGCCCACCGTGTTAGTAAGCACAGCTAGTCCACCTCAACTTGTAAACACACAGGTTCATTTAGATGCTTGAAGAAGAAAGGGTATAGGAGCAGACAGAATTGTTCAGGTATGTGTAAAAGTGTTTTTCTGTTGTTGTTTTTCCTCAATCTTTCATCTAATTGTTTGGCTTGAGTCAAGTTCAAGAAGGCAGGAGAGGTTGCTACATGACTGCTTCTTCAATATCCGTTTGGATTTTTTGTGCATCTCTTGTACTTGCACACACATACACACACACACACACACACACACACTCACATAAAACACGCTCACGCTTACTGCACAGCATCCGAGGGTCCCTGCAGATCTTAATGTGAACGAGTGTTTGTGGAGCAGAAAGATGTCATTTGCTCAGTGGCACAGGAAACACACAGTCCCCTCGGACCGATGTAGTCTGTCATGGTTTGTCTCTGTCTGTTTGTCTATCTCTGTCATAGATCCACACTCTCACACAGAGGTTGTTCTTTACACACACACTGGGGCCTCCTCACTGTCAACACGGTAAAGAAAGTTCATTCTGCCAGCACTTATTTCCCTGTGGGTCCTGAACTGGCAAATGCGAGGAGCTGAGCAGTCATAGTATTAGAGGTGAGGTTGCATTTGGAGCTCTTGGCTTCATTCAGGTGTGTTGATGTTTCAACTTCAGGTTTCTTCAGGCTGTATTTCAAGGACTTCCCTTGCTGGGAACTTTTTCAACTAGTTCCTTCTTCTTTCTCCCCTCTTCCTGCCTGTCTTTCGCTATCCTCCACCCCCCCAACCCAACCTTTCTTTCTGTGTTTTTCGGGTGGTTGGCAGGATTAAGTGTAGAGGTCTATCCAACAGTCTCCCTGGTTTTTCCTCACACAGCTCCAAGAGGAGGGTGAGATCCCTTTTCTGTTTGTGCATGTTTTTTTTATAGATGAGTGCTAGAGAGAATCAAAGAAATTATGACGAATTTGCGATTTGTCATCAAAGGTTTTTTGAAGGCTTCTTATGCCTAGCTCCAGCATTGGAATGTTCTAACACACATCTTGCTCTTTTTTTTCTTTTTTAAACAGGTAGAGCATTTAGTGAAAACGAAGGCCACCGGGAGCTAGGTTATGTGAAAAGGAAGGGGCAGAGGCCAAGGAACATTAACTATTTTTATTTATTTTTCTGTCCTCTTTTCACCCACAAGGTTCAGTTTAGAGTTTCATATCTTATATTTATTTCTAAGGACTACATGATAACTGAGAGCGGTGAATTTATAAGTGTTGAAAACACGCTCTTTCCCTCTACAAACAAAGCCCGGGTTTCAAGGTTTAGTTCATTTCTTTTGTTCGCTTTCAGGCTGACTGAAAAGAAAAACAGCGTGGTTAAAGGCCAGGGATGATTTTGTTTTGTTGGCCATGATGATCGTTCTCTGTGTCTGCACTCCAGCCCTGAACTTGAATCATCATATATTCCATGAGTACAAAATGATAGTACACTTTTATTTTTTCCCCACTTAAATTAAAACTTTCAAAAACAACTCAGAAACGATTTCAATAGTACATTGAAGGAAATATTGTATGCCTATAGAAATAACAAGCAAGAGGGATTTTTTTTCTATTTTGAAAGTCATTAACAACGATATTAACAAGAAGTCAACAATGGGTGTTGAAGATCAGCAGTGTGTCATGTTTGAACTATGGCAGTGTGGGTCATATAGTAAAAAAGAAGACATTCAGCAAGGGATGAGTGTGTTTGCTTAAAGCCTGCTTTTAATGACAAGCTAAACCCTGCAGCGTATGTCTAGTGTTGTACTTTTAATTGTTATAGTCATAAAGGCCACCTCCAGCTCACCTCTAAATGAAGAAAACAAAGAGTCAGGAGGAGCGCAGCGATGAGGCACACAGCGTACGCAGTTACTCACTCTTTTAACAAAAAGACGGTGAAGTGAGTCGGAAGTTCTCAAGTCTTTGACGGCACAATGTCAAATGTAAAGGACTCACGTAATTGAACGAGCTGTTTCTGTTTAAAAAGTGCTGTCAAATGTTAGTGTTGAAACTCAAGGCTTGTATATGATTGTATCAACTGACAGTTTTCCTAATAATCCTATTTACACAAATAACCAGAAAAAATTTTATAGTCTTTTTTCTTTTTGATCTTGGTCCCATTGGATTTGACCAAAATGATCTCACTATTATTATGATATCATATTGCAATTTAAAAGGGTTGACGCCCTCAGTGAGTTATATGAGTAGAGGGGGTCAGTGAGAGAAGCAAAAGAGAAGCCTTGAGAACCTTGAGATTTTTCACTGTGTCCAATGTGTTGTGTGTTTTGTGGATTATCAGGACTCACCTGGATTTTTTTTTTTTTCAATTAACAAGAACAGTCAGTGGACTCTACTGTTCCCATTGCATCATCTCCAATTTGTACATTCCCAGAAGCCTTAGCTGCACTGATAAATGTGATGAACAATACACCTGCTTAACGTTAGCAAGTCATCATTGTTATTATGAACACATTAGCATTTCATTCCAAGTACCACTGTGCCTTAGAACAGCCTCACAGAGCTGCTAGCATGTCTGTAGACTTTTAGATTTGTCACTTAACTAACCCCTCACTCTGTGAGTATCATCTGCACATCACACATCTTTTACACACGTAACCCACGCATTTGAATCATAGGATAGCACTAATACATACAATAAAAGTCTTTGTGGTGTCAATAAAACCCAATAAGTTGAATTTCTATTAAATTATTATGCTCAGGAGAGCTTTGTAGACTCTGTAGTCTAAAATCAGTCTATATTACATGTCGTAATACCGCTCCAGTCTTCTGTTTTCATCGTATTGATTTCCCTTTGGTTTACTGTATTTTATTATAATAATAGTTTGAGTAACTAAATAAGTCTGTGTGCATGTTATTGACATCGTGGCAGCTTGTATTTATTTGAACATGAAGATTCAGTATTGCACATAGAGCAGCTGATGCCAGTGATTAGCCTTTTCTGATTCAAGAGACCAGTTGAGAGTTCATTTAGGGCTCCACTCTGATCATTTAAGATGCTAATCACCCACCGCTGATCAGCATCCAGTAATCAGTGTATCTGATGCCCCTTTACTAGAGGTGTTGGAGTGGCAGGGGATTACACAAAGCTAGCAGTTGGTGTCCATGACTTTTACATCCTACCTTATCACCCACCTCCTCCAAAAGGCTATGATCCAGCTGTAATCTGTGCCTGACCAGGCTTTGGCTGCATAGAGTCCAGGAACATGTTAATCAGACACAAGCTGTTGCAGTGACAGTCACCTGTGAGAAGGCAGAGGCTGTGATATTAGTATAATTTGAAATGAGTTCTAAAGGAAAATCAAGCAGAGGCTATAAACACTGGTGTAATGTACACAGTCATACTCATCCATGTTTTTGAAACTCTCAATATTAAGGCAGAAAACAGGGAGTATAATATCACCGTGTGTTCAGAGCCTGTTGCTAAAGCAGAGAGATATTTTAGCATATTCACACGTCTGGCTGATTTTTCTTTTTCCTGCATCTGATGCCTCTCCGCTGGCTGCTTTGGTGCTTCACATGGTTGGCCTTGTTGTTTTTGCTGTGGTTTCTAGTCGCTAGCTAGCAGCTCCCTGTGGATATGTGATGCCGTGCCCCTGGCTGCAGTTCACACACTCACCCTGCCTCTCTTTTCAGTCGGCGAGGGAGAAAAGAGAAGAAGAGAGAGAGAGAGAGAGAGAGAGGGAGAGGATGTTTACCATGCTGTGGAGCTGCCTGCTTCCCAGCTTGTCTGCCTCAGCCCCAGCCTCAGACCAGAGACAGAGAGAGGGGGTAGAGAGACATAGGGGGAGGGAGCACTGCATCTTTCTGCCCCCCACCCTTCCTCTTTTTGCGCCAATTTTCCCTTCCTCCACTCTCGCTTTTATATTTCTTGTCTTCGCCTGCCCTCTAAAGGCCAAAGGGCTTTGCGCTCCGTATGTATATGTATGTGTGTGTGTATTAGAAAGTGTGTGTGTGTGTGTGTGCACGTACGTAGAGCAGACTGCATCTGGCTGGTGCATCAGGCAGAGGCTTTTGCTCGGCATGTGGATTCTCTCTCTCTGCTGTTGCTTCGGAGCTGAGGTCTTAGCAGGGCATTTTCACCTTCATGTGTACACACACACACACACATACATAAAGGATGGTGTAATTACCCTGTGCTCTCATGTAATCCCCCAGGTGTTGTATTTATCTCCACTGCAGCATATCTGACACCCAGCGCCAATACCTGGATTCACTTCAGTCGCTGTCCCTGCACCAGAACCATCCCCAGCCGCTCATAACAGTGTCTATGTGTGTATTACACTATAAACAGCTCATGATGCTGTTACATTTCCAAGTCTGTATTTCTTATGTTAGAAATTTAACATAGGCTATGACTGTTGACGTCTGTGTTAAGTGCCATAGAGCTACATGATGGAACATTATCGTCCAGCTGATGAAACATACAAGCACAGCACGGACATGCAGGAGGAGAAATTTTAAATTCTCTGGGGGAAAAAAAAAGCAAAAGATGCAAGTTGAGCAGGTGCAAACTGTAGGTGCCTCACACCGACATACACAGTTAGCTTTCAGGCAGACACAGCTACAATCAAACACGCAGCTATACAGTCAGTTGTACTGGCTTTTCACTCAAGCTGAGCCCAGGGCCGTGCTGCAGGGGCCCTCTCCTCCCCACACCGGTGTCATCCGTCTGGTTGGAGCTTGTCTGTCAGGTGAGTTTGACACAATGACGGCAGGGAACGCTGGAAAACTGTGCTTCTCCATCTCGCTTCTCTCCCCCTTACGCTGGCGACTCACATCCGGTGTATGTGTGAGCAAACAGAACTGTTGTTGAGAAAAGTGACAGGTGGATTAGACTTTGAGCACTGGTGCACATCACTGTTACTTTATTTTGAGTGGAGTTTGTGTTTTCAAATAGTTTTATAACAATATGTACTTTACACAAGAGCAGAGAAAACTTTTTCTGTGGGTCACTGTAACAGGGTGTCTCGTTTGATGCTACAGCTGTAATTGGAAATCTGACTCGTGTGTAAGTGCTGCTTTGTCTCTTGTCTACTTTATGTTTAAATTATCCCTGCTTCTGTTATAGTCATTTACATACCTTTGCTTCTGCAACAAGCCATTTTTCCCGTGAGAGCAGAACATACTGTGGGAGTTTCATTGCACTTAACTAATGCATGAATTGATGCAGTGTAAAGCAGTTTATGAATTCGGTTCTTACACGTTCATTCCATGTATCTATTCCTTGCACATGTTTGATTTTTAATTACGTTAAGTGTTTTCTATATTCTATGGCCGTTACTGTGTCCTGGTATTTTGCCAGCTGTATAGAAATGCTGCTGCTTTCATTTTTGATAAAAGGAAAGGATGTAATCTGCAGTGGAAGATGAAGTAAACCTTGTCCCCCCCTTCTTCTTCCTTTTCTTCACTTAACACTTTGCAGAATTCTTGGGTTTGTGATCCAAACCCCCCCTGCAAAGCTCAGTCCAAGGCTGGTCCTCACAAAGGACAGCACAGAACACGATGTATTTAGAAAAAAGAAAAACAGCTTCAGTCTTCAAAAGCTATTCCTTTTTTTTTTACATTTTTTTTAGTGCTCATCTGGACACAACAAAGATGGATCCATTTTTTAGTGGACATGGTGTTCAAAGTGTCCATGTGTCTGTATAGGGTATTATAGTAGTGTTTTTTCATAAAGTCCACACTGTAGTGGACCTGAACCTTTGCACAATGTGTCACACCATGGTCGGCTTCACACATTACAGCCACTCCTACACTACATAAGCGTAATGGTGAGGACAGCTTGTTATAGAAACCTGGTGATTATGACCTGATGTGAACAACCTCACACACACACACACACACACACACCTTGTCCCTCCGTCTCTCTCCCCTCTGCCTTTCTCTCGTGGCCACTTTGATCAAATCTGTGCTCTTACGTCCTTGACTGCTGCCCCCGACGCCTGACCCCTGCATTTGAAATTTCCCCGCTTATGTAAAAGTTTATGTAGATTAATGCCACAATTTATGCAGATTGAGTTTTTGCCACTCTGGCTTGAAGCACTAAAAGGCAGATGAGCGCTGACCTTCCCCGCTAACAGCTACGTGAGCTCTCACCGATTATCTCATAACTGCTACACACAGTGTTAGTTATGTGGTAGACAGGGAGAGAGAGAGCAATTTCAGAATTCATAACAGTCCAGTTTTTTTTTTTTTTTTTTTTTTTTTTTTTTTTGCATAATGTCATTTAAAACAAGGCCACTTTTTTGTCAAAATGGTATTTGTGAGGCTTAGTAGTTTGGTTATGCCACAATGCAACACACGCACACACAATGTACTTCCTTTAAAACATCATGCTTCCTGTGGCCCTACAGTGTCTGTCAAACAGAAACAACTGCCAGCAGTGGTATCAAGCAGCCTTTCAGCCGTCTGTGTGTCACGCTGAGCCTCCACAGAGCCGTAAACTCGCTCACAAGTGGCAGCAGCATTGGCGAGGTTGAACAGTCAAGTGCCATCAAGACCAGATTGCCATAGAAATGGGTCTATCTGAAAGCAAACAAAGGGCTCACACTAGACTCGACCTGCTCCGTGTAGGCTAAGTGCACACGGGCCTGTGTGACACTGGAAAATAGCTTTCAGTCTGAACAGACAAAGCACAAGAGTAGAGAGAGAAGACGGTAAATGTCACCATTATAACTTTGCTGTCTTCTTAAGAGGGGAGGAAAAAAAAACACCTTACATTTCAGCAGTGACTGTCGTATTCCGTTTGAATGAAGTGAAGTGGGGCCAAAAGTGCAAATACAAGGTTACTGGAGATGTTTTGAATGCACTATTTTCATTTTAATTGTATGGTTTATTTTAAAACTATGTGCCTCTTTGAAATAAACCGCTGATCTTTCCTGAAACTAGACACTGTTTGTAGCACCGTCACAAATGATTTAGATTAATGAAGCGAAAGTTCGTCATTACAACTAATTCTCACATTCTCTCTGTCAAGTGCAAACTTTTAATGGAGCAATTTTCTGATGTCACAGTCAACGTCCATTGTGAGTTTGTCACTTCCCTGTGTTACTGATGATAGCGACGAGCTCTATTGCAGCGTTACATCAGAACGCCAAAGGAAAGGAGAGCTTTCATCGGGTCACTAACCCTCTGCGCCTTTTACACAAGCACAAAGTGACCCGCCAGTCACACAGTTAAGACAAGGTATCAGCTTAAGTTAGTGCTGAAGTGAGCTAAAAGCTCTGGCTGGCACCGTGGCCCGGTGGGAAAACAGCTGTTCACTTACACTCCCCACTTCGCCCTATGTGTGTACTGTATTGCTTATGTGTTTCCGTGTGTGTGTGTCTGTTTGCTATTTATATCTGTCGCTGTGTCCCACCATTGACCCGTACTGCCTCTTGTACTTCTTGTAACGATGCAGCAGCCTACAGTAGCTTGGCAGCATGTGATTGTTATGTGTATCATGATGTTGTCACGGATGCATCAACTGGATATATAACTCATTAACCTCCAGGTCTGGGGTCAGTCTGCTACTTTAAATTCTAATACTAACTATATTTCAGCTTCTGACTACAGGTGAGTATTACATAAGTCAGTTTTCAAGTTAATCAAGGCTGATTTTGTTACAAGAACTTGTCATGTGGGTAATCAAAGAGTCAACTTCTGTGACTTGATCATGTACACCTCTGTCCCCTTCTAGGCTCAGTTCTCCTCCAGCAGACTGACAGAGAAGGTCGGACTGCGCTGGATCTGGTCTCTGCAGCAAGTAAGAGGGAGGAGCTCCTCCGCAGTGCACAGGTTGGTGACTCCACCCTGAGGAAGAACGCCACCATAGCCCTGAACCTTCCTCTTCTGGAGGTCGGATCGTTTCTGCTGGGGCATCTAATTTTCTCCTACCAGCAGGAGAGGGGCCTGCCTGGCCACATACAACATAGCGATAAGGTACACAACCTGTGCTATAAATTGGTCAGAGCCCTGAAGACACACTCCTTCCAAAAAGTGACTCAGGGTTGGGCAGACCAGCAGGTAGTGAGGCTGGTGGAAGACACAGAGACACTGTTGGAGCTTGGCAGAGGGAAGTATCTGGCTCAGGTGTCTCAGGCTGTGAAAGAATGCAAAGGTGAGAACACACAATTCCTCATGGTGATAGTAGAAAATCTCAAGTCTCGGGGAGAAGCGCTGTTAGCCGATCTGTGACAGATTCCACTGACAGTACACTGAAAAATTAAATGCACAACCTTTGATTTAAATCTTACCAAAAGGGCATCTGAGCCAATTATACACATATGGTAGTTACATGGTCATACAATTCTCTGAGGCTTTAATATATCGAACATGGCAGGTTCTGGCCCTCAGTGAATGAATGCCTCCAAAATAATGTGACCTTTTCCTTTACCCTGTTAGGGTAATTGTGTAAGCATGTGATTTTGAAGTTGGAGTGATGTTCATTTCATTTCTGTATATATATGCGTTTTAATGTAAATATTGCATGGTTTTTTGCAAATATTTCTGAAGGAAGGAAAAATGTATTTATGTTGAATGTTATAAGTTACATACTTTTCTGGAAACACATTTTTGTGTAAATTGATACTACCTCAGTTTCATTTCCTACTGTTGTTTCTCTGATGTATAACGATAAAAGTTTTTCACATTTATAATTATTTATAGCAAAATAAATTTGTTGTTACACTACAATTCTTTGCTATTGGGTCTTGTTTTTTATAACCAGTAAAAAAAAGCTGCAGTTTTAGGTTTGAAAAGTGTCCTGACAGATGGAGTGGCTTCATGTGGGGGGGCTTAGTTGAAAAGTAAAACCAGTTCTCACATACAGTCATCCTGGTTTGAGGTAGTTGAGTCACTGGTGTGAACTCGGGGGTCTCAGCCACACAGACAGCAGTGAGAAATGAGCCACTTCCTGAAACTGAACATGAATGAAGAGAGGGGATTAGATTTTGCGTGTTGGGGTGGGTCGAGTGGGCGATGGAGCAACAGAGGTGCAGAGAGGGGGGGAACTGAACCTGAACTGTGAGTGTAGCTTGTGTCTGAGGCTGAGATGAATAGTTCTACACCTACACATTTCCCTTTGCTTCTAACAGTGTTGGCTTAAAGAAAAGGAAAAAAAAAAAAAAAAGGAGTTTGTCAAATAGAACTCACATTTGCAATAATACACATACTCTGAAGATGATAAAAAATATTTAATCTCATGTTTGTTTTTTTTTTCCTCATTTTTTTTCAAAATAAGCAACATACATCAGATGCATTTAAATCCTCAAACCAGAAATATACATTATATTTTCTCTCATCCCCCTCCTGACCTGACCCACGTCTCAGCTAATACAGTATTTCCTGTCCTGAAATGTCATTGGTCAGAATTGGGTACATGAAGATGATGTCACAGGCAGGCAACATTGCAGGCGGAAAAAGACAGATCTTAAAAAATGAGGCAGGCATATACCTACTATACAATATTATCACCAGACTGTCAATAGGCATACTGTATAAAATACGACCATAAATTAATAAGTAGTTAGCTATGTACAATGTTGTTTAAAAAATAAAGTCTCATTTCAACCTGGTGCAAATAAAAGTGCTTTTTTCCTTTACAACTATCTATCTGATACATTCCCTTTATGTGATTTATTTTCTCTTCAACATACAAAATAAAAAACACTTTGGTTTGCTTGCAAACAGAGCCAAAACCAAATAATAAATGACAAAAAAAGAGAGACAGGACGTGGATGCAATACCACACAATAGTTACCACAATTTGCTGTAAAATAACTACATACAGTAGTAGACACATACATATCAGGTATTCAAACAGTCCCTTCAGGCGTAATAAAAAGCCATTCTTCACGAACCGCAGAGTGTGTTTGTTGAGGAGGCTATAATCAGTCTGCAATGCTGCTCTTAGGGGACAGTCTGTTATTGTCTTTCAAGTGGATTTCTCAAAACAACAAAACAAAATCAATGGCCCTCTGGAGTGACAGATCCAAGCCTGTTGATATTTAAGCATGGAGATGGATGAGTTTAAGAGGGAAGGGAAGGAGCAGGAGAGGTGATGCCAAGCAGACAGACAAGCAGGGCAAGGGGATGACAAAATGGCAGAGTAGAGCTATAAGGAGAGTTTACAGTGATAAAGATAGACAGAGAGACAGACAAACAGACAGACAAAGGGGGTAAAAAGGAACAAAAAGATGTGTGTGTGTGTGTGTGTGTGTGTGTGTGTGTGTGTGTGTGTGAGGGAAGGGGGTGGGGGTAAGAGGTGTGGTAGGAGGGTGGGGAGGGGGGTATGAGTGTGTGCAGGGATCAGTAGGATGAGAGGAGACCTCCTCAAATGTAGCCTGAGCTGTGATCTTTCAACAGATGCTCAACGAGAAGCCCAGGAGACCGTCCCTTCAGACAGGGTCACAACCCCGCTCACTGACGAATGAGGGAACCGCAGAGAGAGCAAACGGAGAGAGGCATGATGGGAAGAAGGATCTGAAATAGCATAAAACACATACACACACACTCCTCCATCCCTGACATCTCAGGCCTAAGTCCCCTCAGAGCCTTGTCTTGTCACACAGTGACTTGCTGCTCATCTAGCTGACGGCACTCTACACCAGCACACCAAATAACAGCTGGCACTTCTGTTTCTGCACACACAGGCACACACACTCATATATACACACACACATTGAGTGAATTTACGCATCAGTCTACAGCTGGAGGGGAGATACAATTGTAACACATACCAACGCTGAGGAAAGCAACATGTCTTTGATTGCATAAACGTGTGTACGCAAACACTCTTGCACAGTTCACATATACACACCTCTGTCTCTAGAAAGACAGATCAAAGTTGAGCTGTGGGCACAGGAGGTGGGGCAGATGGAGAGGGCGGCCAGCCTGGGGCACAGCATCACAGAGAGCATGTTTGTGCGAGTGTGTGAGCGCCTGAGAGAATGTGCCTTCTCAAATGGGATGCTATGTTTTCATCTATGTGAAAGTAGGTGCAATGTCTGTACACAAGCAGTGTATTCACGTGAGACTTTGTGGAGGGTTTTTTTTTTTGCGGTGTGTGTGCGTATCTGCATGCATGATTCTGCATGTGCGAACGCTGCCGTGTGTGGCTGCCGAGGCAAACACATGGAGAGATGAGAGGAAAGGAGACCAGCCTTTCAAACAAGATTAGGGCTGCGGCTGCCTAAAGGCCTGCCTGCCTGGCGACACTCTGCATAGACTGGGTGACATCTATATCAACAACATGACAGCAGAAGGCCCAGTCTGCTGCACCTCCTGACAGACTGAGAACGTGATGCACTGGCTGTCTGTGTGTATGACTGACTGATGGAGGTTTTGACATGTTTTAAAGGGGTTAAACGAAGCTAAGTTATGCAGGCATTTAATAGTGATAAATGTTTATAGCAAAACACCAACTGTCTAATACTTTACAGTGTTGTTCTTTTTTCCCTCTGGGTACTGTTTGATGATTATGCAATCACAATTTATTTTAAGAAATAAAGACTCACAGTCAGAAAAAAAGATGACTTAGCCAATGTATGAGTCTCAGACAGATAACACTACAAACCCTCAGCTTGTTGGTCCACTTTTGTGTTTTTGTGTGTACAAGGACAAATCTGGAGGCTACCAATATAATTGCTTATCAACTTGGCTTGGCTGAGTTAAGCACAGGCAATCCAAATTACTGCCAGTGAACATAACATGATTACCACATCCACAAAGGGACAAAAACAAGATATTTCAGTACAAAAACAATTAGAAAATATAAACATACTAACAAAATCATTTAATAAACAACAAGGAGGGAAGTCCTTTTTAGACTGAAAATGTAGAATGTTAGTATAAGGCTTGTATTTGATAAACATGGATGCACTGAATATGTCTTTTTGTAAGATAGAGTATAAATGTTAAAACTCCTTCTACTTAATGTGTGACACCTGTGGCAAGCAAATGGACAATGGTCAACCAGGTTGTCAGGGTGATGGAGAGAAGAGACAAGGAGAGTGGCTCACTGCTAATAAAAAGGTCATTCCAGCATTCATTTCCACTTGCCTTTAAAATCAATCAAAAGCATAATGGTGACAGTAATTCAAGGATTTTCTGGTCTTGTTTCATACAAAAATTACACATCAGGAAACTGTACTATACATCGTGAGTAATTAAAGACAAGAAAAAAAGGTTAAGAGAGCGAAATAGGAAAGAAAGAAAGAAAGAAAAAAAGGAAGTACAGTTGAGTTGAGCTGGTCCGCAGACGTCGTCCTCTGCTCCTTGGTGTCCAGTAATAGACAGAGAGAAGAAAAGTGGAGAAGAGAGGCGTTGGTGGGCGGACACAGTCATCTACCCGGGGTTGTTTTTCTTCCTTTTATTTGGACTGGGATTGGGATCCAGTTTCAGCTCTCGGTACTGCACCTGTTAAAACACACACAAACACACACGGAAGCGCGCACACATTCAAACACACACACACACACACACACACACACACACACACACACAAACACACCACACCACCCGGTCAGGTGGAAAGAGCAAAGGATGCTTGAATAGCACAGAGACCCTCCAGAGGCTCTCTGAGTCCAGCTGTGTGGAACAGTGGCCTCAGGGAAGGGATTACACACTGATTACAACACACACACATGCACACGCTTGCACTTACACTCTCTCACACATGCACACAACACACGATACGTGTGCGCTGTTCAAAGCTACAAATACACTTATGCTTGCAAACTGACGCACACCAGTGTACACGTACACACGTACACACATACTTCCACAGATGTGGAACAGTGGCCTGAGGGAAGGGATCACACAAACAAACAGAACAGGGCAAGGGCTCATGGGAAAGCTTGGAGAGACAACAGAGTCATCTCAGTATGGCAAGATGGTGAGAAGGGAAAAGGGCAAAGCGATGGGAAGGAAACATGAGGTAGAAAAAACTGAAACATGACACTTTGAAACCAAGGTTTATGCTTAGCTGCTACTTATAGTTACAGTTACAGTATTGATACATTACTGGCCAAATGCTGCTGTACTGTGTAATTAGACCCAGAATCATTAACTCTCATGTGCAATAAAACCCAACAGGAAATGTACATGTAATTTACTGACCACAGAGTAACCTAGGCGGCCTAAGTATTATATCATAGTATAAGTTACGTGGCACGGTGCAGTCCTTTTTTAACTTCTCTTCCACTTATTTGTGTTCAGTGCTTTCAGCCCATTTCTTCAATTTCAAACAAAAGACACATGAAAACATTTTCCAGATGATTCACTGGCGCAGGCTGTTGATGACAAAGCCCGCAGCAGTGTTTCCCTACAGGTTGTTTCTCTACAATTTACGTGAGAGTAGCGTGACATGCGATGTGCATGCAGAGACCCCTGTAGGTTAAAGAGGGGAGAGTGTAACCCAAGTTATTATCTGTAGCTACAATATACAAAGGTCCCCTAAATGTCTCAAACGCAGGCTATTGGTAGATGCTTGCTAGGCAGTCAATCAGAGAGATGTCAATTTGAATTCAAGTTTGCTAATGTAAGATTTGGTGCATTAAGTGTAGTTGTATAAATGTCATTTTAAATATTTGATGGTACCTCCTACTGACCAAAGAGGTTCCCAAAAAGAGATTTTGCATTGTCCGTGGCACAAAAAACTTGAAAAAAAAAAAAAATCTCCTCCACATTCTTTTTTTCTAATTGGCACTAACCACCTGCTACCAAATGCGTCATATTTAATGAATATCTAGTGGTAGAGTGGTATCAATCTTCTCATCTCTCATAGCGAGGAAGCAAATGAGTGACTTCTCCAAAATGTCATAACTATTCCTTCAAACAGACATTTTAGTGGCATGTTGCAGTCTCTTCAGAATAGCTTCTGCATTATCACTGAGGGAATGTCACCCATTTCTCTCAAACGGAACTGATTCCCACTTGACGTGATGCTTCGCAAAGACGGTGGGCAGACTTTAGAGAGAAACTGCTCTTAAGTGATGGACACTCAAATGCAACAGCATCACAGTGGCTGAGCATCAACAACCAGAGGCTGTCACTCTGGCAGTTCCTCACTTTCAGATGTACGCACACATGTGCATGCACGCACAGATACAGTCGCTAACCTAGACAGATTCAAGACACTGACAAGCACTAGCCACTGAATCAGAATACTAATAGAAAAGAAAAAAACATAACAAGATTTAACAGTCACAGCACCAAAGAGCCACTATTGTCTGTGGGATCCCTCCTGTGCTGATGTACTGTAGGCTACTCTGCCTGTCTGACTGACTGACACCCTCTCTGATTCTCCAGGCAGACAACAAACTGACATCAATATAGTTTCTCTGTTCTGTCTCAAGGTGGGTCTCTCAGTGCTGGCTAAGAACCAGCCTTTATCATGCATCCTCTACCAATTCCTACTGCCGCTTCAATGACATGACACTTTGCAGTATCCTCTGCTTGCAATGCACAAATCTGAGATGCAAAGAGACATGTTTGTGTGTGTGTGTGTGTGTGTGTGTGTGTGTGTGTGTGTGTGTGTGTGTGTGTGTGTGTGTGTGTGTGTGCACGCGCGCGCACGCACTCACGACACATGCAAACACATGCAATGTGAAAGTACACACAAACACACATGCATCCTCCACATCACACAAAAGACAACATCATTCTTCTACTTTTATTATTATGCACACTGTGCATAAGCACATACAGGGTGGGTGTTTCTATTCTATGTCTCACAGTGGTGGTCACCAATGTCCCGTTAAGGTGCTTACAGGATGGTTAGGCCAGCATGTGTTGCTCTCTACGCCTCACTAGGCAGCCATACTGCACCGATTTCTCACTGTCCACAAGGCAAACTAACATCCCACTAAACAGCTGTACAAATACAATCCGTTTCTTGGATACAGTGAGAGAGGAGCAAGATCAGGAGATAGCCTGAAAGGAAGGCGATGAGGAAGCAATCCAGGTGGAGAAAACAAGGAAGGAAAAGGGTGATAGGAAGTGAAAGAAAGAGGGAACAGAAATATACAGAGAGATGAGGGGAGAAAGGGCAGAGAGCGGGACAAACCAACAAAGGAAACAGGAGAGAAAACAATGAGAGTGAAGAAGAGACTGGGTGAGACAGAGGAAGATCTGTGGACATTTGGGTGATGACAGATACTGTTCTCATGTGGGTGTGGATCCTTTTATAGCCTTGCCAACTAAAGCAGACAACGGAACAAAAACCCAGGGGACAGAGTGAGGTTTATATGGCCCCATCTGTGTGTGCGCATGTGAATTTGTGTGAGAGCACTGTGGTAGTTTCGTTTAGGGACCATGACAGTCCTGGCACAGTGCCCACATTGAATGCGATCAATGACAGTGGTGCATTCATGGATGAACATGTGAGTGAACGGTTGAATGATTTAATTCACTCAAGAGTAAACGAGTAACAGAACATCTGCATGTAGCATAGTAACATGGACATATATCTATTAATATCAAAATATAGTAAGGAAATCCACAAAAAGTTTGCCTTTATCGAAATGTTTCTCCTTATGAAACTCATTCTTGCTCATTGTTTACTGCACGCTTGAAATAAGCCATGTATCCAAAAGTAGGACAGGTATTGTATGGGATCACTGGCTGTTATTGGGCCCATTATACGGCCAAACGCCTTCAGCAGCAAAAAAGGAATACAGCAATTTAATGTGCATTGACATTCCTGTCCAAACAAAACTCTTTGTCAGTGCAGACACATAAAGAAAAGTTTGCATGTCAGTAGAAAATAGGGTTTTGTTTTTTTGTGAAGAGTAGCGAAGGGGATCAACAGAAAGAAAGGGTGCAGGAAAAAAAAACAAAACAAAACAAAAAAAAAAAAAAAACAATATCTCAATCAAACAGGAGTTTCTCTATGAAGAGCTGCCAGCCAGGAGAAATGGGGCTCATGCGTCACAGGTTTAGTTCCACCTTACAGGTGACAGGTCTGCCTGATGCTATACCCTTGGCTCCCCACTCACCTCACCTAATAACACACACACAATAGCACACACACACACACACATGCACAGAAGCACTAAACCAATGCAGACAAAAAGAGCTAGTTAGAGTCAAAAACAGAGGAAAAGGTAGAGTAGGCGAGGAGAAAGTGGGACGTTAGCGAAATAAAAGAAACTGGAATTGGGTGAAAGTAAAAAGTGAGGTAATGCGGCAAGCACACAAGCAATTTGGTACACGAGCGGGGAGCTTAAAGGGAACATCGACAGGAGCGGCATTGGGTAAAGACCCAGTGCTGCTCAAAGGCTGCTCCACCCTCGCTCTTCTCCTCTCCTATCCCAAATGTTGACAGTACAAGTGCAAAACAGGCTTTGAAGTGTGCTCTGCTGAAGGGGCGCCGTGTACCATGCTTCGTGCTTCGTTTAACGGTGTTACCCACAAAGCATCCCGGGACCTGCTCCTCTCTCCCTCTCTCTTATTTTTTCTCCCCCTCTCGCATTGAACCTTTGACAATATTTTGATGATGCCAGTGTGGGCAGACAGACAGGGCGAAACCAAGGTGGGTGACAGCGAGAAAGAAAAAAATCCCAAACAGGCAAGTAAATAAATGAAGTCAAAAAAGGCAAGGGAGCTACATTTTAATGATATTGTGCTATTCTGTTTTTCCGGTCGCTTCCATAGAGCACAAAACTCAGCAGGTTTCATCTCGTGTGACACGTAACGGAGCATAAGGGTTATTAAATGTTTCCAGGGAAACACTATTGTGTACAGTTCAGACATCTGCAGATCGGAAGATTCAGCACTCTTGTCTATTGTTGGGAAAAAAAAGGCATGTCAAGGTGACATAAGCCAGTGTGCAAAAAAAGGGAGAAAAAATTACAAAGTGAGGAAAGTTTTGCCTATTAGCTGCTGTGGCATGACATATACTGAATAGTAACTAATTGGCCACTTCCAGTGAAATGTTTAAATTTGTCACAAAAGTAGGGAAGGACAAAGCAAAGGAGAGAGAGACCTCTGGTAGATGTGAGTGATGGCATCTGGCAACGTTTCAACCTTTAACTATCCTGCCTTTGACCCCTGTATGTCCAGAGAGGTTTCATCCCCAACACTGTCTAAAAATATTAACCCAACTCCCCGCTGTTCATTAGGCGCTAAATTGGAATTCATGCTTATTTTTGTACTGGGGGTTTGATCCGGCTCCTTTACACCAATCATAAAGGGCCACTTGGCATGCTAATTGCCTTGGCCCTGCTTATACACTCTGTAGCTCACATGGCTAATGGTGTCGTAAAACATACTAGTACGCTGACACCTCCCAAACGTCAGGTAGGGAATACTTAGCACTAGAAAGGTGCTCAGCTTGGCCTCATTTAAGAGGACATGAAGGATTCCCTGATAATGACCATAAAGATAGCTTTGCACTGGTCAAAGATCCAAACCAGATACAAGGAGCCGTTACCCAGAGAGGGACGGCAACGTTTTTTTCTCACACACCTGCACTACACACCATGCCAGCCTTTAACATTGCTGCTCACAGAGGGACATAATGATTTAAGTAAACTGTTCAGATGGTAAAAAGGTAGCTCTGCTTGTTACAGCTTCCACGCACCACTGGGGATTTCGTTTTTAAAGGGTGTTTGACAGTGCAGTTAGGGGCCCGGTGTCAGTTATTTGAAAAGCTTGGTTTGCAGAAGCAAAGGTACTTTTGTTGCTACTAAATGCAAAGTTTCTTTTATGTACTTGAACAATATAAAGGGCAATGAAAGATGAGAAAACTCAGTCCAAAAGCTGCTCCACAGTTGCTGTGTTGCTCAACCGCTATATTCACTATGATGGACTGTGGCCCAGTGTGGTTGCCCTTTGTATATAAAGTCATTAGAACCTCATCAGTTCTGCCTGCACTGAAGCACCTACAAATGATGCGGAACAGTACCCTGAAACACCCCCTACCCAGCTCACATGCACTATTGCTGGGAGAGCATATGTGTGTATGTGTGTGTGTGTGTGTGTGTGTGTGTGTGTGCGCGTGTGTGATTATGTATGTGGTGTTAGGTCACACTGGGGCCCTGAAATAGCCCTTCATTAGTCATCCAAGGTGTCAGACATAGTAGGCCCCTGCACCAATGCCAGTAGGTGCCATGGACACGTGCCCGTGAGGGGACGCTCCATTTGGACCCCAGTACCTCTCTGCATCATCCGAGAGCCTCAAGGGCTTAATCCCCACAGACAGCTTTGACCCAGTAAGGCTAGGGCAGGCAATGAGGTGAACCCACCACCGGAGGCAGCTGCGGGACGCACCACAGAGCAGAACGTTCTGGTCTGTTTTTAGCCAACAACTGCACAACGGGCTTTCTTCGCAGAAAACTAACCTTTGGATTCAATGAGAAAGTGATCAGAAACAGGTCTCAGTTCTTTGTCAGCTGACTGAGCAGTGACTCACAGTGGCTCAAACTTTCATTAGTTTATTAATAAAAAATACAACTCCCCAGCCTTCAATAATCTAAACTAGTCATCTCTGACAATCAATCAACACTACTTGCACTTTCTGCCCTCATTCCTCCTCCTGTTTCTTCATTTCGATCTTCATCTTTCTTGCCAATATCTATTCTTACCCGCACTCCCCTGGTCTTTCACCCACATTACTCTGTAAGCCTCTGAAGTGTCAGCGAAACCTGGCAACAATTACCATTCCACCAGCTGCAGCAATAACTGTTACAGTAGCACTTACTTATACAGTAGGCACAACTCCAACAGCACAGGCACCAGGCTAGAGCAGCGTGTCTGCCCCCACCTTCCTTAGCCAGCAGGCCCTCATTAGGGGCCTTGTAAAGGCCTTGTACCTGCCGGGCTTGGGCCCCCTCACCACTCCGCTCCTCCAGGCTCCAGGTGTGTAAGGTGGCTGCACTTTACCAGAGGGGACAGCTTGGGCTCATTTAGGCCAGTGGCTACCTGGCTTGTGCCTACTGCTGCAGCAGGCCCCAGTAAACTATGAAACTGTAAAACGGCGCGGGGGCTGAAAGGGGGAGAACACGAGAGGCTGGCAGGGGTGTGTAGGGGAGCAAGGATTATGACCCTGTAAAGATGAAAGAAGTTGCAGGCAACAAGCGATCAAAGAGGAAGTGTGTCAGCACTGATGTGGCAGGGGATTGGTCTGATGTGGCCCCAGGTCGTTCAGCTTTAGCCTGCATGTGTGTGTAACTGTGCGTTCATGTGCGTGTGTATTGAACTGAGCACAGCGGGGCTTAACGGCCACAGCGGACACCATCGGTGCTGGATAACACAACGACTTTCACAAGCTGCCGCTTAATTGCAGTTTAAACTGCACTTTGTCCTGAACAGCACAGCACGTTGCATAGCACAATCACACAGACACACTTACACAGACACACACACATACACACACCTACACAAATATATTTTACCTAACGAAGCATCTGTAGTCTTCAGCCACAGAGTTAATCTGATCTCACGGTTAATGTAGAAGCAAAACCGCATGGGGCTGGTTAACTGTTGGTTTACACTCTGTTCCAATTACTAGCATAGCTGGGAAACAACAGCTAACTGTAATTGTGTGTGAGTGTATGTGTATGGAGTCAATCAACCTAGTTATATGCTGGGCACTAAACTCACTTAGCCTTGTTATCATATTACACAGCTCCAGCGATGGATGTGGAAATTGAATTAGACTAGGAAGCTATTAATAAGAAAACACAGAAACGACTTAGACAGAGGAACAATTAGATTAGTTGTCTGTGTGGCTAAAACAATGTGTTGTCAGTTCACCCTTTCACTTTAAAAGAAACAAAACAGACGGAAGACAGAAGATATGAATAAAAAAAATAAAAAATAAAAAAAAATGAGCCCTAACCTTCGCCTGTGTCTGAATCTGACAGATGTGTTGTCAAAAATATTGAAAAGACAAGACAAAGTTCACCCACCACTTGTACATCTGAGGGCACTCTGGACAGAAAGTCTAGCAGCTCATTGTTGTCAATGGTATAAGGATCTCGCAACTTCTTGGTAAATTTATTCACCCCTGTGCCGAGAAGAGAAGAGTTGGGGAAAGAGAGATGGACATCAACACATACTGTATTACAAACAAGTTACAACCTTTATGATTGTTCATAAAATCACATTTGCCCCAAACAGATTTACTTAGATGTTGCATTTACAGTTAATTATACTTACTATATTTACTTAGTTACAGTACATGCAGTACAGTACATACAGTATTTTTTAACAATAGCTCACCCCATGCCAACACAATGTATCGTAGAGGGATGAAGTAGATGATGATGGTGGCCACTCCGAGAGCCACGATGGCCAACCAGCTTAAGAAAGGCACAGTCCAGTTAAATGTGCTGCAAAGAAAAAAGGGGGGAAATTTAACTGTAAGAATTAGAAGACCTGGCAAATTCCAGTACAACTGAACAAGCTGATAGAGAATGTAAAGAAAAGTCAGGAAGGGCATTTTTACTAACAAGCTGATTTGGACACAGCTGCACCACAAATTCTACAAAGAAGAAAATAAGTTCACCCAAAGTCTTTGAGTTTAGTGTTGGACGGTGGAAATGGGTTTGGACTTAATATTATTCACACTATCTAATCAGAGAAACTCTCTCAACTACACCCAAACCCAGGTCACAAATGTTTCCATTTGATTTAAAATGTTTTTACCTGTAACTGAAGAAAGAACCTGCAGCCTGACTTGTTTCTCATTACAACCGATAAATCAAAACAAAGTCCCTCTCCTTCCCTTTGCTTTCCATGTATCAATGTGAATGTGAGGTCACCTGGGTATGCAGTGGTATATAGTAAATGAATGGTTTTGTGGTTGTGTGTGTTTACATGTGCTGTGATGCGTGTTTAATCAAGGATGTACATGATTCAGTTAAGAGGTCATGCAGGGTTAAATGAGATGTGATGGACATAAAGACCGCCTGTGTTTGTGTCTCAGGGTTGGGTGTCAGGCTGGCGGTGTTTCCTGAGAACTAAACTGAACTGAGTTATTCTCACTTAGGCTGGCAAGGGGAAGTGGGGCAACCTGGCATTGCGCAATAAACACTGGGACGTGCAGTGCAGAGCAGAGCAGAGCGGGCCGGGTGCCGAGGAGCGGGGCTTACGACTCACTTCTTTATCCTCTCGCCATAGGAGGCCACTTCATCCAGTGCATTCTGCACACTGATGCACACGTCCTGAATGGCATAAAGCTTGTTCATGAAGCCCTTTCTCTCCGAGTCCTGCAAGAGGACAGATAGAGATGAAGGCGAGGGAAAAAAGAAAGCAAGGGTGAGGGAGGAAGAGATGGGCTGAAGAAACGGGTGGAGAAAGAAGACAGAGGCTGGGCACAAGCATCTTTGCAAAAAACAATACATTTTAAATAGCGTCAAAGATTTGGAGTGGGGAGCCAAATCACCGGATATCCTACACGAACTGACGGAGTTCTTTTATTCCAGGCAGTAATAGAGATATAAAGTCGGCAGAACAAATCAAAATGTTTTCCTTCTTACAAAAGCTCACACAGGAAAAATTTGAATATGTGAATAGAGGCAGAATTAAACTGAAAGCCGAATGGATACATCAATCTCTGGGCGCTCTCTCTCTTTCTCTCTGCTGCTGCCAAGAGAGCTAGGAGGACCACGTAGAGCCCTCTTTTGTTTCGCTGGCTGGCACACTGTGATGATGTCACCAGCTGTGACATCATTATCATCCTCATTAACACCATCACCCACCATGAAGAGCTCTTCCTTTTCAACTTTTGATGGTTGAGAACTTGAGAATATTTTGAGGAGTTGTGGGGAGAAACCACAAACTAGGCAAGCAATCTAAAATGTACACCCCTCCCGACCCCTTATTACTGAAACAAAGTGAAGAATTGAAGAAGTCATGCAACAGTCAACGAGCTGCCTGCTGACTGACTGACAGGCAGGGACAGGATGAATTTGGACAGAATGAGGTGACAGAGAGTGATTGAGAGCCAGTGGCTGAGTGAGGACATCAACACGCAGACTGGTTGTGCCTGGATGTGATTGGTGGGCATGCTTGGGGGACAAATGGGGAGGGGGGGTATTACAAGAAGAGGAGTACTATCTACTACACTCTGGAGAAGGTTACATTGATTATTACACCCAGTGCTACAGTTCAGTTCACAATATGGCAACAGTAGGGGAATATGAAAAGATCATCAGGTTCCAGTGCGTAATCAGGCCAGCGAGCAAATAACGTTCTTTCTTTTGACAATAATTTTTCTTTTTTGGGGAGTGGTGTGTGTGTGTGTGTGTGTGTGTGTGTGTGTGTGTGTGTGTGTGTGTGTGTGTGTGTGTGTGTGTGTGGGGGGGGTATTTTCTGAATGGATGACTTGATGTGCACTTTTCCCCTAATGTTGAGACTATTTGTTTAACAGTTGTGACTGGAAAAAAAAAAACAATACACTGAAGTAAGGATGCCAAAAACTTTCATAGTTCAGATAAGAATCTGATCTGGATTTTATGCAGCTGGGAAAAAATAAGGATATTACTGCTGTTTGAAGAACTAAGTTAATCAACTCCAAACAGGGCAAAAGAGATGAAGCTTAAGTCAGAAAAGTTTAGAGAAACCAAAAGATTATGGCATAGCCCTACATGGCCACTGCATATTTCTCTCGTGTTGGAGACACAGCATGTATAGTAATGGCTATGTTACTGATGAAGATGGATGGATGTTGTTAGATTAGAGAAGTAAAGGTCTGACTAATCCTTATCATACTACCCAAAGAAGACAGTGAGGCAGTCAAAGACATGAAACCTTGAGGTCTCTAGAGGCTTTACCACATTTTGCTCCCTGCGGCCAGCCCCCCCACCTTACCGCAATCCCCCCTACTGCCCCCAAACGCACCCTCTTCTTTTTGCTCTCCATCCAGGATCAGATAATGTGAAAAATGAACCATAGAGCAGTCAGGGGGACCACATGGCCTCTCTAGCAAAACCACACAAGACAAATAGATATAATTAGACAGCGTCCCTGGGTTATTTTTCTTCGCAAATATTTTACAAGACTCCCTTTCTTTCTTCCTCCCTCTCTCCTCCTCTTTTCAGTTCTTTCCTTGGAGTCCATCTGTTTTTCATTGCTCGCTCAAACAAATCTCAGAAAGCAGGGTCTATTGTGCTGGGCTGGGTTAGGCCGAGCCGAGCCGGGCTGGGCCAGGTCAGGCAGTTTTATTTTCAGGCCCGGACTCAGGGGAGAGTGTTTGAGGGCCAGGGGAGTGGTGTGAGAGAGCGGGCGGGGGTGGAGAGGATAGGTCAGAGGTCAGCGGAGTATAAACCATTGCCACATGCCCCTCGGACTGCGGTCTGACTCCTATTTCCTGTCTTCAAACACGGCTCGGGGAGGCGGGAGGTAGCAATAACACAGAGGGCCACGGAGAACCTTGTTTTCCCAGCTTCCCCGCACACTGTGCACATATGGAGCCAGGCAACCTGTTCTTATAATGCAACCTAATATGCACACAAACACACACACATGCACACATACACACACACCCTACAGCTATTAGATAAGGTTGATCTGCACACCTGGTCTTGCTGTGTGACTTTACAAACGATATTATATCCTGACACAGATTAGACGATGAGGGCCCTTGACTTTTACAAGCAGTTTCTTTCATACTGAGCAAGTTTGTTTTAGACTGCAATGTCATCACTGATCGAGAGGGAATTGAAACAGAAAGATGAGGAGGGAGATGGCGCGTACACACATCACAGCCAAGGTTAAATGAAGCTTTCTATTGACTTTGTTTTTAAGAAAATATGGAAATATTCGCACCAGCAAGGCGAGCTTTCTAAGACACACATTTACACGTCCTCAAGAGTAGGCATATCAGTAGTATAAGTTAAATTACGGATGTCACAGTTTTGTCATGCTGTCTATGGTTTGGTGAAGAAAGTGCGTACATGTGTTAACCACAAGCTTGTGTGTGATTTGTGATGAGAAGTTTTCCAGTCCTGATCAGCTTCCAGGCCCACTCAGGGCGAGAAGCAGGGTCTTTACAGGAGACTGAAGGCCTGTATTTCCATCTGTCTCTTCCTGTGTCTGTCAGGGAAACTAAGTGGGTTTGTTTGGAGACCTGAAGGCAAGACTAATAAAATGAAATCTCTGAGGCCTCTCGCTTTAACTTGGCTGTGGTTGCAAGTCATGTTAATGTTCAAAGTATGCTACAAATCCCAACACCTCTGACAATAGTGTTCTGATTGATGTTGTTACATGGCTTGAATCATCCAGACAGATAGTGTAATAAGCCTGCCTAATGAGTTTATCATCATGCATTATAATAGACTGCAACTGCAACTGTACGGTTCATCTGCAATGTGTTACACCAACATGTCACAGTGACTACTGGTTTTGTCCGTGTGCTGCAAATCGTCTCAGGAGTCAGATGACAGAGCATTCATTCCTGACAATTTCATCTACTGTAAGACTTTACTAGTATACTATGTTTGTCTGTGTGTGAAGTACAGTACATATACTAATATTTGCAATGTCATTAATTGTTCTTGAGAAATAAAGCAAGTCGGATCCTGAGATTAATCAGAAAGATCTATGGCTCCAACAACTACAAAGATCTCCAACTACGTCTGACATAAACAAATTGCAAACCACAAACGATGCTGATTGATTGCATACACTGTACAGCAGGAGCAGTAACACTGAGTGAAGAAAAACATATGCAAGAATATCAAAACTAATATATTTTAGTATTCCCAGTTGTGAGGTGACAGAATATATAAGCAGAGAGAATATATACTGTTTTAATTAATTCTTTGAATGCCCATGACCACCAGTGCTGTTTTGCTAATGCAAAACATGTAATTTGTGTGTCTGGGGGAGCTACCCTAGCTAATATAAATAAGGGGAAATCTATCTTTTTTATTCACAGTCTGTCCTGTCTGATGGTTAATCTCTCTCTCTTTTTTTTTTTTTTTTTGTTGTTGTTGTTGAAAAATCTTGTTTTATTATTGGCTGTAAAGCAAAGGGTCAAGGGTTTGAGTATGGGTTCAGTGAAAAGTCACGCCACTGCGTATCAAATAGAAATAAAAACCTGCATTGGAACAAAGTTTGTCCTGTGAATGAAATGTTTCCACGAGCAGAAGAAATTCTCTGACATCAATTAACTTTCATCAGGTTGGCTGATTTTTACTGAGATGGTTTCCTTTTGTCGCCAGAATATCACGTTTTAATTGAACGTGTGACATTTAAGGACGATAAATGCATTTTGTTGTGGTTATGTCCAAAGTTTGCATCATTGTTTGGATGTGTGATATGAAATCTCAGCCAAGCACCCATCAGCTTAGCATTGAGCCAGCCTGTGTATAACTGTGTGGAGCAGGCCAAGATATGGGAGCGCTCTCATCCGGGAAGAAGAGTCAGGAAGGCTCGTTAAAATATTGTGATTTTGTGTTTGTTGAAGGTGAAACATCCCTCAGTGACACCAGAGAGATCCCAGACACACTCTCTATGACTTAGACACACATACAGGTATATACATACACAGGCTAACCACATTGCACTTTCTGGTAAACTTCGGTAACTTCTTGAAACACTTGATTAAATATTTAACAAAGGAACGATGCACAATACCTCTGTGCACTCAACTGCTCCAGTTCTCTTTCAGCGAAACAGCATCATAGCAGAGTGCATCTATATGTAAAAGTGCAAAGTGAGCAGTTGTAAACTTTGCAAAGACAGTTTGTTCTTTACTGACCCAAGGCCTAGAGCTAAACAAGAGTGAGGTCACTAAGGACTTAGCCTGTTACGATGGACTCAAATATCTGTCCTATATCTACTAGGTGGAAATAGAGAGTCATTTGAGACTGCTTTAACCTCCGATCACATTGTTCTCCCTGCTGGGTTACGCCATAAAAATGATAAACCTAACAGTTATAATGTAGGAGCATATATCCCATCACACCAGGAAATGAGTCTGAACCACAAGTGGCTACTGCTCATTGCCGCTGTGCTAAAATTGCACCTGTTTTTCTTTGTTTTCCTTTTTGCCTCCCTCACTCTGGCAGCACAGTAAAAATTGAAATGTCATATAAAACATGACAGGATGCTAATATGTGGCTCCCAGAGGGCATCTGAAAGCATTCTTGTTGATTTTGTAACTGCAGAGAGAGAGTCAGTATTCCTTCTATTTCCACCCCAGGAAAAAAAAAAAAAAAAAAAAAACACTGAAAAGTTGAGGATCGCTGTAGGGCTAGACAAATTCAATTTCCAAAACCTGTGCACAAATTATGAATGAGAGAATAATAAATAGTGCATATAATTAGCATCCACTGTATATTTAAAATTAGATCTGTTGCTATCTGTCTTTGAAAAATCTTATATGGAAAAAGAAAAAGAAAAAAAAAACATATTGGAATTTAGGAAATACAAAATAATTTACCATAGGAGAGGAGGCCTTCATGGGTTTGTTCACATCAGCTGACACAGTTCAAGCTAGTAGTATTTTGTGCTATGACAGATAATTCAGCAAGACCATGCACAGTTAGTTCATTGTAATGGACATGTTTTGATGGATTGAGGGATATTTTTGCAGCACGTCAGATGCAGGTGCATGGATCATTTCATTTTTCTTCTGTTGGCCATTTAAATAGACAGATTATGTGAGGCAATAATTGCCCTTAAAATGAAATCTAATCGGTTTCATTGGTGTCTATTCCAAGAATTTACTGCACTCTGGAGCGATGAGTCACAGATTTTTTTTTTTTCATTGGGAGTAGAGAGAGAGTTAAAAAGAAAAAAAAAACATAAAAAGAACGTGGCACCCCGTGGCCTAAAGTAACATCTCCCTCGGTCGGGATATGACAACAAAATGAGACAAAGGCCCTGCGACCGGTCTCAAATGCCACCATGCAACCTGGCACCTCGCCAGCAGCACATGAAAGAGGCAGATGTTTTTTTTTTTTTTTTTTTTTTTTTTTTTTGGAGGCTGCGGTTTTAATAAATATTTTATACCATACAACACTTAATCCAGGAGCCAGAGAATACATCTCTATTTCCCTCACTCTCTCTTTTTTTTTTTTATGAACACATAAATATCAGTTTAACTAGGGGGTTGAGATGCGCTGCACGTCCCCCTAGCCCTCATCAAGCGGTTCGCACACACAAAGGCCACGTCAAGATGTGAAGGGGCGTCCCGCTCCCACAGGCCCAAATGGATGAATGTGAGTAGAGTGTATGTGTGTGTATGTCTGTGCGTAAAGGATGTATACACAGATTTCTTTGAGAATATCTATGTGTTGAGGGTTGCTCCCACAAAGCCAAAGTCAAACTCCAGTTAAGACTGTCAGCTGAAGGTGGACCAGGCAGACAATGCTCTCTAGTACTAATTAGTCCCTTCACCCAGCTTGGTCCCATAGCGAGGATAAATATACACATATGTAAAAGAGAAGGATGGAGGGAAAGAGAACGAGAGAATAAAAGGAAAAGGTGGTGACTTATTTTCAGTTTGACCTCTGCTTCCTATCCTAAAGAGAGAGGTTTGTGGTGTTATGAGTGTGCGCTTGTGCACGTGTCTCTAATGTGTCTGGGTGGCAGGAGGTTGTTTGCCACTGATCATCTTTTCCCATCTCCCCCTGGGGCCTCTCATCACCTCCACCACACCAGCAACTCCATCAGACTCAAGGTCGGACACACGCACACACACACACACACACAGACATAAATGACTACCACCCCACAACTTCTGCGCTTGATCACTTCCCCTTCCTCACCTCCTGCTGAACGCCACCCGACCCCCACCCACCCTGCACCCCCACCCTGCCCAATTCTCCCCCACCTTGCCTCACCTCTGCTCCCCTGCTCCTGCGCTCTCCTTCCCCTGTCCTTCCCAGGATCCAGCCTGGCAGTATGTGATGAATGGGACAACATTACTCTTGTCCTCTGTTGGCCTGGTTTAGCAGCTCCAGCCCATCTACCCCCGTCTGTCTGTCTGTCTGTCTGTCTGTCTGTCTGTCAGTCTGTCTGTCTCAGTCACTCTGTGTCTGGACTGGCTTTAAACATGTGCAGCTGCACAGTTCAAACTCTGAATTAATTTCTTTTGGTCCTACTCCAAGATGTGGATACAAATGGGATTTTATTATCTGTAGACACGGTAGAGAATTTAGATAATTAAGTTGGAGAAAAAAATATTTTTAAGATACATATAGGCCTTTTCAACTCTTGAGTATATATCCCTAAGAATCTATTCTATTTCACTAATTGCAATTTTTAAAAACTTAATATTTTAAAATGTATAACAGTGAAGTCATATCTTGATGACATGTGATTCATCACCTAGTCCTGTAAAACGTGCTAACTTTGGCGTACCTTTAATTACATATTCATGTACAGAGAGACACAGGCAATAGAAGCAGTTGTAACAGCCACTGTTTTAAACTTTGTTTTGGGAAAAAAAAAAAAAAAAAAAAAGACGACAGAGCGAGGGTGCATCGCTATGAAGTGAAGGGATCACGTCTTCAAAAAAGTAAATAAAATATGCATCCTCTCTGTGCTCATTACAGATTTATGACTCTTGTTAAAAGAAAAGGTGGCGGCTGCCTTCTTACATGTCTGACTTTCAAATTCATACGACACTGCTGTCAAGTGTTGTGCTCCACATTCTGTCCAATGAGAGACCGAGAGGGCTGAGTGTGTGCCTTCTTCGACATCCGATTCGGCGAGAGTCTTGCAGAGAGTTACTTTGGGTGGATGAGAGCACACAAGAACTCCTCACCTACAGAGCAACGAGTGCTTGTCGTAATCCTTTGATGCATAGTTCATCAGTCAAAAAGTTCAATTGCTTCAGCCGCTCGTGTGTGTGTGTGTGTGTGTGTGTGTGTGATTCAGAACAATAACAGTTGGGGGAGTAGACATTGCTGCATTAGGCATAATGAGCATTGGGATTTGCTGCAGCAATATGAAATAGTTTTGCTGTTTCTGTAGCAACTTTTAAGAAAAAGCACTCACAAGCACATTCAAATCATCCCATCACCCACACTCATTAATACACACTCAGGGCTCTGAAACTCATTAGCAAATTAGTTTGTTAGGTGCTTATTATCGGTGACTTAAGGGTTATAAAGTGTGAAAACAATCATTATTTCTGTGAGGAATGTAATTAATGTTTTTTCTTTTTTTTTAAATTAAAAACAACAGAATCTAAAAGTCTGTTTTGACAGTTTTCCCTCATGGCTCCTGTCACTTCACAGATTAATAAGGATGAATACATTCAAGTCACTCCCCGTATCACCCTTTAGTACCCCAGAGCAGCACCTGCAAAACATAGCTGACACACCATCACACCTCAATCTACAGCTGTCACCTCACAGTGTTACAGGTCTACAGTGCCACAGGGAAGTCACAAAAAAAGACGGAAGCAGCCTTCCATGCTGGAGCCCCATTAGCTTCCCATCACCTTAGAGAGCAGGCAGCGTCTGAGGCCCAGAGGTGGGGCTGGGTTGCAGGGCGAGCGTGCAGTGCATGAGTGTAAACTGAGACGCGGACAGGGAACAGTTATTGTGCACAAACCCCAACAGGACGGCAGACAGAGGCCGCCGGACAGATGATGAGCTAAACAGGAAACCGGAAGACAGCGACACACATCATCAGGAGTCAGAGCCAGAGCCACACACATGCCAACTTACCACCATCGTTCGTATCCACTCAAAGTGCCAGGAAGCCAACATATCTTCGAGGATATGGTTTTTATCACAGCTGTCCTCCCAGGGGCCTGGTTTAGGGTCCTTGTGGATAGATTACAGTGAGATTTTCTCTTTACAACCCAGAGAAATTAAGGTGAAAGGGGTTAAAGGGAAAAAAATTAAGATGTTTTACAACTGTGGTCTTGTATTTTATGTAGTTTTGGCGAGTGTAGCATGGCTGCAGCATGTGTGTATAACGTTGTTCTCATCCAAATGTACTGAAGAGATTCTAAACACAGGCACAACGATGGAAAGATCTTTAGCCACAAGAGAATCATAATTGATGTTTTTCAGTACTCACCTTTGTTTTAGACAAATAACTGCATTTGATGGCTCAAAACTGCACCATTTAATAGGGTCAATCAGACTATTGCAAAACTATTTGTAGGGCAACCCATGTCTATAGTCTCTACAACAGTGGTGAGTGTACTATAAACTGTGCTAACCTGTCCCGTCCAAAACTACAAAAAAAGACCCAAGGTGAAAAAAAAACATGCAACAAAATTTCATTTAAATAACAAAGGCCAAAGTTAAAGTAGAAGTGTTGAGAGAATGGGAGTTGGAGAATAAAGGAGAAATGACAGAAAGCAAAAGACAAAGCAAGAGATTTGTATCTGGGGGGAATAGAGATAGTGAGAGATGATCCACCTGATGTATGTGTGTGACAAAGAGGAAAAACAAACACAATGCAGTGTATTTTGCATAGAGAGACAATACCCCTGCATGCCTCTTTCACCCTCCTTTTTATTTTCATTCCTCCCTCTATTAGCCAAACATGATTAAAATGCAGTTCCTACCAGCGTCTCTGCTGAACAACGGGAGAAAAAAAAGACAGTGAGACGGGAAGAAAAATGAAGCGGAAAAGTCAAAAGCATCTTTTACAGCGTGACGCTTTTCATCCTTCACAGGCGGCAAGAAGAAAAGAACAGAGACATTCAAACTTTTCTCTTCCACACTCTCCCTCTCTCTTCCATTCTCCTTAGCAGCTGAAAACACACACCCCCTGATACCTGAGGACAACCCCACTAACATTGCAAGCTCAATAATCTCTGTAGAGGAACATTTCAGGCACATTTTCTTTTCCAGAGCACTGATATAATTCCCAGTGCTCTCTTTAGTCCAATTACATTATGCCATGTCACTAAGTGATCAGTGCAGTGCCGTGACTGGGACTGGGAGAGGAGTGCCAGAGCTTCAAAGGTGCTGAGGAGCTCTGTTTGCTATATGGAAACAAGTCAGAAAACAGTTTTTGACCACATTCACACACATTCACAGTGAGACGCCTTACTAAACACATCATGTAGCAGAGAACCAAGGCTCTTTCTTGATGGTACACAGAAGAGGAGACAGAAGCTGAGACAGAGATGAGGAGAAAAAGATGCGCGACAGCACTATATGTTAAAACCAGCAGCTGAAAACGGCTGTGAGGCCTGTAGGATGAGATACTGATACCAGCCTTCCGCCTTGAGGTATATACTTGCCAGAGGACCATTGATAAACACAAATGTGTGCAGGACTGTGTGTGTGTGTATGTGTCTGCATGAGTCATACCTACAGGGAAAACAGCAGAGGGTGGAACGGCTGTCTCAGCACAATAGATGAGAAGGATAAAGAGATACTGAGGTGTGGGAAGATGACTGCATGGCAGCAGAGATGAAGAAACAGAGGACTGTGTATGCTGTGTATATCTTATATACACGGTGGAGTCATCATACGACCTCCAAACAATAAAAAAATACCTTAGACCTTTCATAAGTCTGATGAAACCAGATGTGCATTCCAACTCGCTTTAACTTTTTGAATCACTGGTAAGATGGGAATTAATACCTCAATTATTTATACAGACTATTCATTGTAAGTTTCGTATGCAGAGAGCTATAGCATTCATTTGAAACTGAATCATAATCCCATTTGACATAATTACAATATAACAAGCTGGCGCCTAAATAGGTAAAGAAAAGCACTAAAAAGTAGACAGTAGTGGGTTTGACCTCCAATCCGGATGAAAAAAAAATGAATTGCCGATTCATGTTGAATTCTTTGGAGGACTGGCTCTACATATAACCTTATATAAAGGACTAAATGTTGGCCTTTATAGATTAATTTGTTCAAGCTCCCGTCTAATATCAATTCTATATTTACCATCAACTGTGCACATGAGGGCTAGAAGGGGAATATGAGTGAGAAAAAGGAGGAGAAAGATTTTGTAGGTGATTTTCTGTCTGCGTGTGAGAGAGAGAGATATAGACAGATAGACACAGAGAGAGAAAGAGAGAGGGAGTGCACCAAGCAGTAAGCCCGTGAGCAGGACATGATTGCAGTGTGTATCTTATCTGTGTCAGGTCCTCCTGAGGCTAGTGGAGCCTAGCTGAGCGGAGCATGAGCGCTTCATTGACCAGTCAACCGTGTGAGGGTAATCTCCTCACTCCTTCAGTCGGTCTCTCTCTCTCTCTCTCTCGCCCTTTTTCCAGTAAGCTCTCCCCCTCCGCCCCGGGAGGCAGCTGAGCCACTCACACACAAAAGCGAGACGCTCACACAAGCACACAAACATATTTACCCGCACAAACACTCGCACCCATGCAGAGCCTAAGGTGATTGCCTCATGCCAGCTCTGGACAGCTGCCCCACAGGTGAGAGGAGACATCACAGGCTACACTGCTCACTGAAGCCCTTGCAGCCAGTAGCCTGGAAATATCAGACTGAGTTGCATGTTTCTACTATCTCACACAGCCCAAAGACTTCAGGGTGTATTGGGAGATACCAGAAAGAGACATAAAGACAGGAGGTGGGTACACATTTTAAAAAGAAGACAGACAGACAGACAGACCTGAAAACAGAATTAGTAGCAGAAAAAGAAAAATTCTGTTTGTTTCATTGTGGGGATGGTTATATTGAGCGAACCCATAAATACTTAAACATAAAAACTTGATTATGTTATTTGAGAGAACATGATATAGGCTTTTATTCTGGCACATGAGTAGAAAATCACAGGTGCAGCTAATACCACTGACAATTGATGGTTTCCACTTTAAATCAGTTAGAAGGCCGTGACACTGTGCTTCCTGCTCAGTGATGAGACTTGCTGCATGAAGCCATAATTGATATTATGTACACGTGTGCTTTATCCTATGTGAAAATGTCTGCCGCAATAAAGGTCTGTTAGATTTTTGTTCGATAAATTTTCCTAAACAAAGCAAATCATCTCCAATGTCAACAGCACTTCTGTGTTACTGGGAAAGTGATGGACATGGTACAAGAGCGGCTAAAGATCCAGTGGGAATCTTTCAATCTGTGGTTCAGTTCTATTTCTGGTTTTACAACTGTGAGGCTTGTGACCTTCAGCACAGCAATTGATAACAGACATCAGCGTTCATGATGATACCCGTTTGATTAATAGGGCGTATTTAGCTACAGTATATTGAACACATTTTCTGAACAATGTCAAAAATAGATTCCAACTCAGCCCGAGTTCAATATCTCATATTATGAAAACCTATTCTTAGATTGAAGTAAAGAGTAAGATAATGATAATGTGCTGGCAGCACACTTTTTCACCACTGTTAAATTACATTCAAACACAGTACAGTACATGCAAGATTCTCAGCAAAAAGTGTTCTGCCACATGGTGGATCTTTTGGACTTTTTTAATCTATAAAAACCTTATATACAATTTTAAAAAAACAGTGTGACATCCTTTCACATGGAATATACACACACATTTATAAAACTATATTTTTAAGTGTTTTTTTCCTTAACTCTCTTATATCTATGTATTGCATTAACAATGTGCTCTAAAGGGAAAAAAGGTGCACCTGCAACTTGCCATCCTGTTTAAAATTAGTTTTATTGAAAATAGAGGTTAAAAACTGGGGCGGTATACTACTAAAATATTTCATGCATGCATGTGTGTGTGAGTGTGAGTGTGTGTAGGCAATAGGAATCAAGCAACATTCCATGTTGAAGGTCAGCACACACACACACAAACACACAAAGTGGAGGAGTAGAGGAGAAGAAGAAGAAGAAGAAGATGAAAAACTAGTTCATGTCTAACATTCTTTCACCCTCCATGTGCCTGCCTGCTTGGCTTTAACAACTGAGCCGTCCCCATCAATTAGTCTAGATGCTGGACTTTCATTGAGATTAAGTGACTAATATCAGTGCTTGCTCACAAGAAAGACACTTTTCACGTCTGCCCAACAATCTGTTAAGTCAAAACACATGTGGTGATCCAAGGCAAAAAGCCTGCAAGGGGTCCTCTCTGCAATGAAAAACAGGTGCTCTACTTTTTGGCCATGTAATACCCCATTTAGCCTCTGGAGCAATGGTTATCCAGCTAATAGCTGCCTTGTGGAGCAATGGGAAGAGCCGTGCACATGGCTGAAGTAAACATCTGGGATGGATTGTACATACTTGCAACATATGCTTCAAGTTCAATTAAAATGAGGCCTTGGCACATTTATTAATCTTTTTTCCCTCTCCTCTCTCACTCTGTCTTGCGCTCTCTCTCTTCTTCCCTCCCTCCCCTATAGGCCTGCGCCATAAAAGAGGCCTCCTTTAACCCGTCCTTCATACTTACTCATACAATCTGAAGTTACCTCATATCCAATGTAAAAGACCTCATATCCAATGTAAAAAGACAAATTTGTTAAGCTTTGAAACTCCATTTGTTCTGCACTTAACCAAGTTGGGGGGAGAGCAAAGGGAAGAGAGAGAAACAGAATATGTGTCAGAATGAAAGGAGGAAAAAAAGGCAAGGGAAGGGACGACTGAGGGAAGGATAGAAGGGGAGTGGGAGGGGAGAGAGATGTAGGTGAAGAAAAAAGAAAAATGCCCCCTTTCAACTTCCCTACACCTCAAATGAAATGCTAACAGTTGAGGGGAGCAATAGATCAAAATGTATGAAGCCAGAGTTGGTAAATTGTAGCCTTTGTGGTGACTGTGCTATCCAGCATCCCCAGCCCTGTGTGAGCGCAGAGAGCAAGGCCTTCTTATGTGGAATAATCAGTTTGGCACCAAATCTGACTGAGGCCGCACAAGCTGCCGCTGCACCTCATTTCAATATGAAAGTCCAAAATGTATTTCATATAATCTGAAGCTTTTCAAATGCCTGTATTTTTATTTTTTTCCCCTGAGAGGAGGTAGGAAATGCAGTGATGGAGGGCAGACGTAAAGGAGTAAAAAAAAAACAGTTCAAGGTTGCCTGGAGCATATCTTCAGTCAGTGGCCCCCTGTCCATTTCAGCCTTGGAACTTCACAGCCATGAAACTTTGCTTATGCATCACTGTGGGAGAGGATGTAATGCTCACGTATCTTTGTGTGCTCATCGCCCAACTGGCTGACTGATTGCCTGACTGGCTGAATTACTGGTGGGATGACTATTTGACCATCTGCACTATAAAGATGTTTCTTTTAACTCTTTTGTTGCCTTCTTGCACTTTTGACCCTTGGGGTTGTAGAAACATTGCAGTTAAATAATTAAATTCTGCAAAAAAAAAAAAAAAAAAAAAAAAAATCCTGCCTGTTTCCTCAGGCAAACTCATTCTCAGATATCAAGTTGCTTGGTCAAAGGCCTTTACAATTACCAATGCAAGGAGCAATGGTAATTGTTTTGCCCAAAAAAGATCACACAAATTACCACTTCTTAGCCTACTAACCTTTGTACTGCTGTAGTGTGGCTGAGAGGAATCAAGTATCAGGTCAAGAAATTTAAGATTCCAGACTGTCTAACCAGGATACTTGTTTTTACATTTTAAGTAAAAATCTTGACTTATCTTAAATGATCAAATCATGATTTTGTTTGTGTGTTAACGCTGTGCAAGGTTGATCAGACAGGAGTGCCAAACAGAAAATTATTATTTTATTTTTTGCCTTACCAAAATCCAAAGAACACAGTAAGCGGGTAATTAGCTGTGCCATTTCAATTACCATTCCCAAGTGTAACATTGACAAGGTACTGTATCCTATCCACTGGCATTTGTTTCAGTAGTTGTTCCTCCAGTGTAAACGAGCGGAGGCAGTAAAGCAGCCACCTGTTGTTACCTGATAGTGTCTGGACAAGCCCAGATGCTGTTTTACTGGGATATAAAGGAGCAGTGAATGGATCTAAATAGCTAACTAAGCACTTTATGTGGGTGCATGTTCTCAGGAAGCCTAAGAACAATGTTAGTAACGTAAAGCCCAGTTAATGTTATACAAAGGGAAAAATAAGAATGGTGGCACAAAACTGTAGTAAAATGCCAGAGCAAGGCGGATCACGGAAGCAAAGTGAATCAAAGAAGAAAGGTGAGGAATGCGCTGTGTATACACCTACAAAGAAAACTTTTCAAAAGGTTAAAAGGTTGTACAATCTTTGTACATGTGTTTGCACCTCAGGCAGTGAGAGAAAACTGAGCAGGGGAGGAGATGGGAGGGGAAGATGGAGTCATTTCATTTGTCTGTTTGTGTTTCCGGTCTGTGAAGCAGTGTCAAACCCTCCTGAGGCAGCGTGCCTGCGCGTGTGTGAGCGCTCACATTTGTGTTCATGTTTGTGTGTGACTGCCTCCCTGACACAAGACATAATTACCTTGTCATCTTTGTCAAAATCCTCATCCTCGTCCTCCAGCAGGTCCTCCACTGCTTGCTGACAGTTGCAACAGAGGAAAGAGAGAAAAGAAAACGATAAATAAAAATGTTTATGCAACAGCTATACTGCAGAAACACGCTGGATAACACAAGGTTAATGTCATCATAACAACCGTAGATGCATATTAAAGCTGATTGGTTATGCTAATGTCAGGCAAGCATTTGTTAATGAGTATGGAAAACATGTAGATAGCTTAGCTATCAGGTTGGTGCGTGCTAATAATTCTAGAAATATTCTGTTGTTAAAATGTGTTGACACTTCTGGAAATGTAAGCAAATGCTCTAGCTTTGAAAATTCTGTGGGCTGAGGATTAAAGTCTATTCATCCACTCAAATTGCGCTGCACAGAAGCATTTAAATCTCACACCATTCGACAGAACAAGACAGCAGAATGCTTCTTCTGATTGTGCCCGGTCTCTTCTGACCTCTTTAACCTTTGCACTGGTCTCTAACCTCTACCTCCCAATTTCTATACCTTCTTCCATCTATCATTTCACATCCTCTCACAGAATGATGCTCCGTGTAGAGTCGAGAGAGGAAAGCCTGCAGCGCAAGAGAGCAAGTCACAAAGAACGGCAACTATGTGCTTCAGTGGTCCACAACCAATGAAACAGGAGCTGGTGTAGCTCTGAAGCCCCAAGATACCATGATACATACTGTACAACACAAAGAAAAAAAAATTACACTCTCATTCACAAAGGCACACAATGTCAGAGCAAGGCACATGTCAATAAATACACTGTACAATATAACCATGGCACATACAGGTTGTAGCCTTTCTTCCTTCATTAATAGCATTTTACAAACACATGGCTTAATATAAAATACATCCTAGCAAACACATATGGCATATTGGCATATTTGAAAATCAGCGACAGTATCCCTTTTTAGTTTTATTCTTATCTGATTATTGTTTACAAACACAGTACTTGATTCATTTTATGTCTCTGGATAATCAAATTTTAAATCAGGTTGCATCACACACGAGGAAAAACTTAACAGATTATCACCTAATCTCAAACATATCACACATTACAATTTAATAAAAAAAAAAATACCGGTGTATCACGCACACATGCTGCAACATTAGCCAATCTTCGTGAGTCTGGATAAGAAAAAGTTTGGGAAGAGGTGGTTAACATAAGTTGTTTTTTTCTTCAGTGAGAACTGCACTTTTAACATCTGTCAACAGTATGTTATCCTCAAGGGCAAGAATGTTTACCGTTGCTTGGCAACACTTTTAGCTGCTTTGGGACTGACGTTATCATAATCGTAATCACCCTGACTTTAACTCCTAAATATCAAACATGGCTGACAGTAACTGGGGCAGCCCCCATGAGTCCGTGAGCAGTTCAGGAGGTGGATCTGGAAATGTCTCACATTTCCAGATAATCTAGGCTGAATATCAACACTGACCACAATCCAGGACCAGATTTCTTCTCCAATTGTCAGGAGGAATGAACTGGGATTAAATCAGCCCACAACTCCTGTTGTCTGAGCTCAGTTTTACTGTCAATCTCAGATCAAAGATACAAGGTCGTATTGTTACTCCTAATTTACATAAACAAACACCCATATCATAAGCCTTACAGCTGTCAACTTCAGCATTCATTCGCTTTTATTGTTGTATTGCGTTACCAGCCCCAACCCCCAAACCCCTAAAAACCTTTGCCCAGCCTTGACTTCACCACAACCCCCTAACCACCTCTACAACGGCACAAACTAGTTTGGAGAAATCCAAAAATCATTACTTAACAAGACAATAGCTTTTGTGCTTTTTGTTTTTCATTGGAATAAGGGGGGAAACTATGTGGCGGCTGACATAAGCCTCTTATGTAAATGCAGCTTCCCACACAAACAAAGAGGAGTTCAGAACAGTAGAGTTGAGAGGGTAGAGTCAATAGTGCGTGTGTGTGTTTGTGCATGTGTTCTATCAATAGCTCAGAGTCACTAGGGCAAAGATGTGCATGTATGCATGGCACTGCTCGTTTTAACTGTCTGACTGCATAGCAACTGGTTATTCCCAGTTCACTTAGACTCCATCACTGTCTAGACAAATAAGCTTGACTGTTCACAGTTAACAATCTCTTTATTGATACAGAGCACATTCACTACTACAGTATACAAATACCAGCGATGGAATTCTTGTGCTCATCCGAGGCAAAAGATGTAGACGTGATACTGTAAAATGAAAGCCCTCTGGCATCTCTAAACAAATGGACTATAACTGTTTATAAAGTCATCATGGTTCCTCCCAAATCCTTTCACCCATGCCAAAATACAAACAATGGATTCCTCCACACAGAGGCTTTACTAGGGCATGCCTGGCACACGTTCCAAACTTTAAACAAAGGGAATGAGCATGAGCTAGCTGGAGAAGCATGACCTAGAGAGACAGAGAAAATGATAGAGTCGTTTGTCTCCCTCTGCTCTCCGCTCTGCTCTCTCCCTTCTATCGCCCCTGGTTACAGAGAGAAGTCATGTTTCCTGCAATGAGACACTGTGTAAAATTAATAAATAAAAAGACATGGAACATGTCATCTGGCCTGAAGATTGCCACGGCTAAATGCGCGCACTGAAGCTACTGTCTCACTAAGGGAGGATATAAATTACCTCAGTGCAGCTGATGAATTCCAAACATCTCTCTCTTTCCTTCTCTCCCTCTATCGCCTTCACTATTTGCTTCATTCTTTCTTTCCTTCTAAGACCTGTTTGGTGTATGATATCATTTGTCTGCTTATCCTCCCATTATCGTGTTGTTTGAATTACTATCATTACAGCGCAGCAGCATCAAAGCCTTGCTGTCGACAGGATCGTGTAGAGCTCACATTGCCTGCAGAGCTGCTCCAGTCAATTCAGTATCTACTGAGGTGGGGATTAACATATTCAGACCTATTCAAATAATACAGGGATAATGCAGGCTACTCTTACAGATTACACTGTGCCCCATAAATAAATACAAAGATGGTGATAGTATAAAAAACACACAAAGAATATAAGTGAGTACAATGACATTGAGAGTTCAAATGGCTGCAAAAGTATGAATGCATCTGTTTGCCCTTAGTAGCTTAAACCTAAAAAGCTGATTTGCAGGAATTAAGTTTCTGTTGCACTTGCTCAGATCCCAACACAGACTCAGCTACATTTTCATCTCTTACTATTCTTCCCATCAAAAACCGGGAGACAAATTGAAATTGAAATTAAGTGGGAAAATAATTGTGGATTATCTGTTTTTCCTCCAAAGAAAATGCATACTACTCTGCATCTGGATGATATGATGTGTGTGCATAAACTAATCTTTAATAACACTGCTGGCAAAACAATTGAGTAACAGAATGAAAGGACAGAGGTGGTGTAGTGGCCTCATTTCTGTGGCCTGAATTCTTCAGTGCCCTCTTGCGTGACTTTACTGTTTAGTGACTGATACCCAAGATCTAGAAAGCTCAAACTGTGATACATGTCAGTACAAATTTAGATTCAGCTAGATCTTTCTCTAATATTTACTGGTGCTCCGTGCCAGCTGAAGTAGAAGTCACTAAGTCTAAATCTCTCTGGATTGAGTTTGAAAGAAGTCTGAGACAAAGTATTCGGCTATTTGGCTCTCAGGTTTCCCTGTGTGAGTCAATGTTTGCTGTAGTGACAGACTGAAGTGTGATGAGAAAGTGCATAGGAGAAAAAAGTACAGTCTATTAGGTGGAAATTTCAGATAACCTACTGACTCCTCTCAAAAAAACTATCAATAATTTGTATATTGTCCTCCACAGGGAGCTTCTTACACATCATTAATGAAACAACAGCACCCCTAGTGCCTTTCCAAGAACAGACGGGACACTCTTAGGGTCACAAGGAATCATTACTGTGACCTTCAGCTTACAGGGCAGTCTCATGGCTTTATGGTGTTATGGTGAATTTGATATAACTATATTGTGTGACAGTGTAATTATATGAATACAGATATAAAAACCTGCTTCTCGGTGTGTGATTCAGCTGTTTAGTACACTTAGAAACTAAAACACACCTTTTCATTACAGCATCAGTAACCAACCTGTTAAATGTAGGACCTGTCATGTCTCATGATCTTGTGCTAACTATCTTTCCTCTCTTAAAGTAAGAATCAAAATTTACCACTGATCTCGCAAAGAAGAACCGTGAACCTTGATTAACAGCAAGTAAAATATATTAATATGATAATTTTAAAAAGCAGAAAATGACTAAAAGGTTTAGTTACCATGTTAAATAGCTCACTTTAAATCTGTAAACTGAATAAATATGTCAATGAAAGCTTCCATGAAAACTTAATAAAATAAATTAAAAACACAACTTTCATTTGAACTGATACATTAGTGTCATTTGCTTGTTTATTTAGGACTGCTACTGCTCTATGCTGCTAAAAAAAACAAAAAAAAAACTGTTGAGGTAATTTTCTAATGCAATAGTGCAGTTTTCACAAACATCTGCACATGTGTACAGTAATGTGTGTAACATCATAACTGATCTTAGAACGTCTTGTGTATTGTTTGCTATAGCTATCACCCACCAAAGATCCAACAGTATCCTCTGTGCACAGACAATCCAAAAAAAAAAAAAAAATGCTGCTCTTATCTCTGCTTGATGAGCAGCATTTGTCAATGGGACATGTTCACACATGTGAAAATGGCCAACGGTCGTATTTGGTATTCAACCTAGCATCCACAAGTAGATAGTAAATTAGAAGACAGTCTTATCAAAGTCTTATTGTTGTAATTGAGGTCTATTTTTAACTCTAACTGGTCAAGCACCGCTTGCCTTGCTTGTTCTGACATCACACTACTACTGTGGAGACATAATGAGGGTTAAAACAAACTTGACAAGCCAGGAACAAAAAAAAATGCACTTTGAGAGCATGGGTGCTACTTTCATGGAAGTAAAACAGAATAGGCCCTGTCTGAATCGATGAAACAAGCACACTCACACACACTCACACTCTCACGCACACATATACTCACTCACAATCCACAGAGGGAAAGTAAAAATCTACTACCTGAACTAGTAGCCACATTATTTTCACCCTTCCTCTGTGAAATGCCTCTATATTCACTCCTTTCTCTCCCTGGCCAGGCTGAGTTCCACTATCTCCCCTCCTAACCTTCCCAATGACAGCCGCAGGGGGAATTGACGCTGAGGCAGACATCCCAGTGAACATGAAGATATACTTTCTCCTCCTTTTTTCTCCCATTCCTCTATCCCTCCCTCCATCCTCCTGCTGCTCTTCCTCTTTGATACGTGAGGGGGTTTTAACCTCTCCAGCTGCTGAGGTTTGGCCGACTGGCTGGCTGGGGGATCTCAAGGCCCTATTTGGTATGCACTGTCCATGACTATATGTGAGCGTGTGTGTGTGCGTGTACATATTGCCTACACCACAGTTTCTGCAGACTGGGGGAGGGCCGTGTGTCTGATAAGGGCTGCTGGCTGAGCCTGGCTGACCCACACAGGCCCTTCACAAGCTGTCAGAGCCGTGGCCCTCAGAGGGGGGCCCTTCCATCTGTGCTGCCCCAGCCAGGGCTCACCCAGCAGGGGGCTAGATAGGGGTGAGGCCAGGGTGCTACCGGAGCTGGAGGCGGGGGTGAGAAGGGTGGCTCCATATTCATGAAAGCAACACCAAATCTGTGAGTATTGGAAAAGACTGAGCTACGGGATAGTGTTGTAAACATCGCTAACATAATTTTGTTCTCGTTGCTTATTTGCTGACAAATCAGCAAGTATGTTTAGTCAGTGATTCAGCAGCTATTCATAGAAAATCACCAACAGTTGTTGAGATAGTCAGTAAATACAGTAAATTTAGTAAATACAAATGTCCTTTTCAGACAGATAATTCTATGTTGTCTTGATGTTTTTTTCAGTTTTCAGTTGTAGGAAAAAAGGTCTAGTACATACTTGATGTGCAATCTACTGCACGCAAACTCACGCATATGAGTCGGCTTAAACTCTGGGTTTAAACTGAAAAACTTGCAAAACAGCTACAGCAGGTGTACTGTATAGACAAAACAACAACAACAAGCACCGAAGCAGACACCCTGTGCTGCTGACGTTGTTAGCAAAGAGCACAGACAGTTACAAAGGTTCAGTGTGATGAAAGGAGCCAGACAAATGGAGGGAAAGGAAGAGAAAGAGAGACAACATGATGAAAAAGGAGGCTGAGAGGATTCCACAGTGGCATTCCTGATGCTCCCGATGCTCCCGTCCCGCTTCAAACTATGCCCGTCGCCTGTCTTTCTGCCTGCCAGCCTGCCATCCTATCTGCCAGTTTAGCAGAGACAGCGAAAGGAGCAGAGAGGAGCAGAGAAGAGCAGAGATGAGCAGAGATGAGCAGAGATGAGCGTGGTGATGCCGGGGCGGCACGGGGGAAATCAGCGGGGCACAGGCGCTCCCAGTTAAAAGTGACATGACCTTTTGATTTTGTCACCTGTCACCAACTGCCATGTCTGACTCCACACTGAGGAGTGCCTGCCATCCACCGCTGCTTTCCTCTGCCTCTCTGTCGCTCCGTCTCTGAATGCCTCTCTTACTTTTTCTGTCTCTTGCTCCCACTCCATCTCCTTTTTCTCATTCTCCTTTTCTTTCCAGAGTTGCAGTTTTACAGGGGAAAAGTGGAGGTATGACTTTCTGGAGGAGTTGAGGTATAATAAGCAGCGTTTCCTCTTTTTCCTTCAAGGTTTCCTAATATTTATTCTTCTCTACCTGTGTTGTGTGTGTCTCTTAATGAGGGCAGATGTCACGGCTCAGTGTGTTTAGAGACAGAGAAAAAGGTTTTCTTTTTTTTTTTGTTTTTTTTTGTTTTTTTTAGATGTAAAATCAGGGAGAAAATAGAATAGATAAAATTGACAATAAAGTACAATGTTCAAATAAAATCAGACATTATTATTGTCTTGGAAATAAAGCAGATTCTTTTTTTTACATTAATGAACAATACACTGCTGTCATACTGCTAGCTTCACAGTTAGAAAAGTAAAGATTAAACTAGTACTAGAAGTACAACATTTAAAAAAAAAAATACAAAATGACAAGCTTTGTCAATTGTTTTATTTTTAGGGATGATTCTATTAACAAGATTAAACTATATTTGTTTTTAATGGCAATGCTTTAAAAGTAGTCCGCACTCTCTCGCTGTTGGAGGAACGTCTGTAAATGTGAAGTACCTTCAGGCCATTAAGGTCTTCTCTTCTGTAATGGGTTGGCAGATCCGGTGGGTGAATCTATGTAATGGTGTAAGTATGGGATAAAGAGGATGGTCCTCCAGTATGACGAGGCCTAATTGCCCATCATCCTTTGGTAGAAAGAGACATCACCATGTTTCGTATGTGCCCTCTACGACAGCCTGCACTGAAATTAACACCTTCGTAACATCTGGTAAGGGCCTTTCTGGGCCAACAGAACAGCAAGGAAAGATTTCTATTGGGATGTGTCCCTGCTCGTTAATCTCAACTCCCATCATATACACTCATGCAAGCAGACACACACGTGTATACTACACACTGCTGCAAAAAGATACACGCATGCCTTGCAGCCTTTTTCTCTCGCAACAGAGCTGCTTGTCCTCTGATTGACTGAGCGCAACCTACTGACAGTGACCTTTGCAACAGACATGGGATGGATCTAAGTCTCAAATTGTTCCAGGTTTCAAAATAAGAAAGAGATGGAGAGAAGATGAGATGGCGATATCATTAAAGCGCTCCTTTACATCCCAACAACAGGAAACTCCACACATATGCAGAACGACAGGTTGAGCCTTTCTTTCTTCCTGCCTTCCTTCCCTCACGTACATTATCAGCTTTGAAAGTCAAGGTAAAAGCAGTACCATCCTCTGTATATATTCAAAACATAAAAAGGTCCTCTTGTTTGTTTATTTCATAGAGCATGTTACAGCATGACACACAGGTCAGCTAACAGTGTTGAAGAGTCAGGGTTCACGGGTCAGAGTGCTACATGATAAGAGAGGAGGTCGCTGACCCTGCTGGTGCGTCTCTTCCTTTAATCGCTGTTCTGAGGACGCTCCGGCTACTTAGCAGGTACTGGTCAAGGTTGGGGCGAGGGTAAGAAGCTCTGATCCGGGGTCTGTTTGCAAAGCAGCATGTAACCACACAACAGTCAGTGACCCTGAGTGGTGAATTACAGCGCGAAGAGAACGCTGTGTTTGTTTATTTGCTATAGACAGGGCTAAGGACTGTGGTTGTGGTGTAAAATCGGAGAACGATCCCCATATTGAACCCATCACATGAAGCAAGGCCCTTCACTTCATTAGGAAGTCTGTACTCAAGTGTATACTTTTTTTGTTTTCTCTTTCTTCCCCCAGCCTACTCCTCTCTCTCTCACCCTTCAGAGTGAGTTCAGCAGAGATTCCTTTGGCATTACCCTCACCCCAGACTGCTGGAAAACCACAGTGCTCCGGATGCTGACCCTTGCTCGGCTCAGCACAATGCTTTAATTTGGTGTGTTGTTTAAAGTAATTAGAAAGCCTTTTTCCCTTGTTTTCTTTTCTATTCTCTTCTGTTCTCTGCCAAGTGTGAGAGGGAAACAGTGAGTCGTCTATGACTTCAGCTTGATAAAGACTCAGAAGAGGAATCCAGGGGACCGGGAGAGGAAGCAAAGAAGGCAGATACTGTATGCTCTCGCTGTACCCACTTCCCCCCTGCACTGCTGCAGATTGGGATACTCTGTCAGAAAACAAACAGGGACAGGACTCAGGGGATACTTGTGTCTGAATGTGTGTATTAGAGTGAGTGTGTGTGTGTGTGTGTGTGTACAGCATCTGCAAACACAAATGCTTGAAAATAATGACTGCTTACACCATCGCACATTAGTTTTACTATATGCATTCCTATTTGACATAGGGTAGTAATATCATGAGTGAGTGAGGCAGATCTGATAATGGAGGAAGGAGAGAGGGTTCATCATGTTCATCGATCCTGAGGCATTAAGACAGCAACTCCAAGAGAAACGAGACGATGATTGTCAGGGAGTCTTCTTTGTGTTTGCCCGTGCCGCTCTGTGCTGTTCAGCACAACTGTCACATCGGCAAGAAAAGGAGCATTAATGGTGCTAATCTTTGACAATTAATCCCACTTTCATCGGGTATACTGCTGCAAAGAATGCCCGCAAACACTCACGCTTGCTGGTGCGTACGTGCACGCAGATATCCAATATGAGTACACACACATGTTCTTCACAGAGACACGCATACTTTTATCTCTATGTGCACACACACACACACTGTATTTTTTCCACACACATGGAAGTACAGCACAAACAAGCACCTGGAGTGACTCATGCAAATGTATGTGTGTGTGTGTGTGTGTGTGTGTGTGTGTGTGTGTGCATGAGCTGTGTTTCTACACTTTGACTGTGCCTGAATTATAACCTTGGAATAAAAGAAAACATACGGGACTACATCAGACAGCGAAGCACCACCATCATACCACACACAATATTCAGTATTCATGCATCATGCACACACCTGCACATTCACTTATAGTACGTATACACTACTGCCGCCCCATTCTCTCACCCTGAACGTCTGCCTCAGACTATCTCTCCATAAGCCCAAACTAACTCCTGCACATACTTTCCGCAAGCCAATACCGGCATTGACACTCTAATCTACACATATCAAGACTGTCAAACTGCAAGAAGTGCACAACACACTTGGTTAAAGCCAGTGCTGACTGTGCCCATATTAGACAGTGAAGGTATTTAATTGAAAGAAGGTCAGATATGAAACTTTGAAGCAGCACTCCTATAACTAAAAAAAAAACTTTCCTGGCATTACTGATCTTTTCAGCTCAGTGTCCCAAGCAGATATGTCCTTTGAATTTAGACAGATACTCTCAAACCTCACTGAACATGATGATATTGAAGCAACCTTCAGAGGCCAAAAAAAAAGGGAAAAAATAGGGCTTTTTAGAGGAAAAAAATCCAAGCTATGAGAAATTAAAATAAAATAATCCAATAAATTAAGAGTTTTAAATCATCAATCATTTTATCGCACTCAATCTAAGTTAAAATCTGTCAAAAAAAATATACAGTATGCCCAGTAGTCCTGATTTAAATCTGGCATAGAAGTACATGTCAATCAAAGGTACGGTGTTGTGATGCTGAGACAGTATCAGATAATAAACACAGTGAAACCAAAGATCCTACAACATCACAGTAATAAGTGCCCATATCTCCTCTTGTCCCTGAGCATAGGACAACTTTGTCAAACTGAGCAGAAGAGTATTGTCATACTAAAAGGCACTTGCCATGCGAGTATCAACAGTATCAACATGTCTTAATGTTCCAACCAATTCCTGTGGTACTTGAGACACAATAGTCCCTTTCAAGAAGGAGAGAAAGGCAATTCTGCATGAAGTGGGAGTTACATGTGCTTACTTGTAGGTGAAGTGAGTGGCATATTATGAGAATATGTAACCTTTGTTGCCTCATTTTAATTAGGAAGTGCATGGGAAAAGAATATCATTAGGTCTGGATAAATACAAGCAGCAGGTAGAGGGACTGAATCATTAAGCTCCGTTTTGTCTTAAGGTATGTGCATTTCTTTTTTTCTTTTTCTTTTTTTTTTTTTTTTTTTTTTTTTTTGTCAAGCAATGTCGCCATCTACAGGCCGGGAAAATTCTCCTCTGTATTTTAAGTCTGTGTCATTCACAACTGACACAGACTTAAATTTCATGTTACTTTGCCTGTGAATCTATTAGCAATTCCAGACCACCAATATCTTGGGTTTATTGATTATATCCAGTTAAAATATGATAAATTCTACATGTGTTCCACAACCGTTCTGTACAATCACTACGTTACTGTCAGGTAACAGAAGGCTTGTATCCGTCTCATATGGCTTGTATTCTGCTGATTTTACTGTCAACTTTTTTTTTTTTTATAATATGGAGACAGAGGCTTATAAATAAAGAAGCTCAGTTTTGAAGACTTAACAAATAAATCAGTGTGGTAAAGTTATGTATAGCTCACATCTAATTCCATTTTTATGTGTAAAATTACAATGACACACAGCAATGAGATTTGTTTCATCATAATGACTGAATTTAATATCTCTTCCAAATCCAATCCTATCTACCTCTAAGAATCCTTATGACGAGATAAATATACACATATAGAAGATGAGAGGCTGTAGGGAAATCTGAGGTCTGTTAACTGGTTATTTCCAACGGAGTCTTGGAAAAAGACACTTATTAAAATTAATCACTTCATTGTTCACGCTCACGCCACAGTCCAGTTCTCTCTCTCGTTTTCGCTCTCTTCTCTCCGAATGTCCCTGGCCATGATTAAAACATGTCTGTTTCTCCATGACATTGCTTTGACATCATTTAATTGGTATAAGAGATAAAAATAAATGAATTAAATAAATATACTACCAGGTAAGTGGCGTAACATAGCTCAAGGTGACAGCCTATTATTTCTCCCTTTTCTTTGCCTGAAAGAAGGCAAAGTGAGAAATGTGAGATTGCACTGAGAATGCAGCACCTCAAGGGGCAGATGGAGTTATTTAAATTAAAAAAAAAAAAAAATTCAGGAGAGAGATTTTTTTGTGTTATTATTTTAAATTAAATTCCAATTTGCTCAAAGTTTACAACTGCAATTTAATTAAAAGGTACAGTATATTCTACATTAGTTTGTGTGGTGTTTATTGTCTTGTCATTTCATAAAAAAAAAAAAACATTTTTTTTTCTCTCACATTCATCATAGTCACGTCATATTTTGTTTCAATCACAAATGTATATCGTATGTGTTGTCCCTGGTACGGTGGAGGAAGGAAATGTATGCAAATATGATTAATGCTGAAAATAAAACAAGCGTATTACGTCTCCATAAAACAATGGTGCTTGAGTTTTAACCTGTCATTGTCTGTGGAAAGAGGCTTTTACAGTGAAATGAAAGAAAGGCGGAAGAATTTCGAGAAGCAATTGGGTTACTCACCACATCTTGCCTGGTATCTTTCCCCGACGCAATAAGGATGTAGTTCCAGGCCAAAGGCAGCAACAAAGCCAGCGGAATCATATAGAGTTCAAAGTTCCAAACGACGATTACAAAAAGCTGATGAGAGAGAAAAAGACAAATCTGTCAGCAAAAGAGAAGCCAGAACAAAAAAACAAGTGGGAACACTGTGGGTTAAGAATGTATACATTCAAGACCCCATATTGACCCTCATGCAGCAAAACGTACGCCGACCATATGTGCGACTGGAAACTCTACAGATTCAAACACATTCATATGCAGAATCATAACCACCATGGAACAAAGCGTAAAAATAAGGTTGCGTTTCAACAAAAGGTACAGGCCTGGTTTTCGGTGAGCCAAGGTTCAACACCCTGACCCTCAAGGCTTTCTTGGCCTTCAGCTAAAGGAGGAGGATGAGTACAAGCCGTCAAAATCTCTTCCCTCCATGCCAATCACTGCAGAGGTTGAGGTCATGTACCGTTTCAGACACAGAACACCAATGCTGACCCTTCCATACTCAAGCCCAAAACCCCAGCGTCTGACCTAATGCACCCCACACCCTGAGTCTCTAACCCTGTCACTCCAAACCCAAATACCCTCTCTCTTACCCCAAAAGACTCATATGCTCCATCTCTAACCTTCTCTGCACCCATCTGCCAAAATCATAACCTCTATACCTCCCCTCTCATCACCAAACAAGCAAAGCACCATCTGAAAATTAACCTTTCCTAAAACTCTGTATTCTAGTTTTGGCAGGGCTCTTTAGCCTCTGACAGCAGATTATTGTGGAGGTTGGGAGAAGATATCTGTGGGAAAGTAAAATTGCTAATGATGGAAGCTCATTTTATAGCAGCATTGTATCAATTGAAAGAAAGCAATGTGTCAGTTTTTATTAAAATAATTTTAAAAAAAGAAGGTAAAGGCGGTAGAGATGGGATATTTTTTATTAATAAAATCTGTCAGACAAAAACAGGACCAACGAACATTTAGAATATTCTATTCTTTTCTAATCATTTCATGTTTAAGCACACAGAGATTTTTCATGGTCTATAAAACCCTAGCAGCAATTATGAGAAATGCTGAAAATGCAAACCATGCCTAATTCTCAATCTTTTCTAGCAAAACATATTTATCAAATTCAAGTACAAGAAATCCATTATTTCAAATAAGAGCAAAGAAGATTTGAAATTAATTAATCTGTGAATGGAAATGCATCCCTGTTTAACAATCAGTTATGATAGGGAACTTTTAAGAGTGGTGAAATTGTGACTATTACTGTATAAAGCAACTTTATTGATGTGTGTACCAATTATGATATATCCACTATGGCTGAATAATATCAACAAGAGAGATATGACTTTTAATAATCAACAATCAACTTGTTTTATTTTATTGTGTGTGTGTGTGATGTAGAGAGGCATGGAGAGAGGAGAGGTTGAAAAAACAAACTTCATTATGGTTATAGTCCAAGGTTAATGTGAGTATGAAGTTCAACAGCCTCAAGACCGCGTATGCAGGTCTGCTCTTACTGTAGTGGAGCCACTCGGACACTTAAATGCACACACACACGACCGCACACAGGCTGTGCGATCGGTATTCCATATTCCTTTCTCTCTCTCTCACACACTCTCCCACTCGTGCGCGCAAACACACATACACACGTACACAACTAAACATTTCCTCAACTTTTCTCCTCTTCACATTGAAAAGTTTTCGGAAGGCTCATATCCAAACTTATCAACAGAACGATAACTTCATGTAAAATTAACAAACAGACACTGACTGCACAAAGCAAACAGAAACATAAATTAAACATTAGAAATGACCGCTCCATTTGCATAATGCTCCCAGCGAAATTTTGTCTTCAAATAAACCTAAATGGCCTTGGTGCAACAACCAAATCTCCCACAAGGATCGAAAAACTTTCTCCGTTTCAAGCTTCACTTTAGTTTTTTTTTCCCCACATACACAGACTCTTTCTCATACTTGCATTAGAAAGAATCTATTCAATTATTCATATTTGTATACTAATAAGCAACACAGACGTTTCTCTTCATTCATCCTAAAAAGCTGTTAGGACCATAAAAGCTCAGCAACAGACACTCGCACTCAGACAAAAAACAAAAACAAAACAAAACAAAAAAAAACACTGTTAACACACTTTTTTTCCCCACAGAATGTTGCCATTCTAAAATTATCCATCTTCCTATTAATTATTATAATTTACAAATCTGTATGATCTGTAAAGCTGATAAACAGTGAAATAATCTCTAACTAAACAATGTGCAATAGAGGTGCCGAAAACATGAGTTCAGTCAAACAAACAAAGGAGCTCGCTTGTTTTAAACCTATTCCGGTAGAAGCTATAAATAACTGCACACTTACAAAACATCTTCATACAGATACGCACGCTGCTCCTTTCAAATACTCTGCTATAAATATAACCTACAATGGGCATACATTATACTGTAAATACATTGACAGTCTGGATCTCTAATAGTCGCCCATAGTATCATTATCGCACAGCAGACAAATTAATTGCTCCTCACTATCCTGATGTTTACATGATACCTTAAAATTCTCTTTAATGTTTTTTTTTTTTTTTTTTAAATCTCACTTTCTTCACTATATGCCTGAGGTTGTTTAACCTGTCGTCTCCTTTCATTCCTTCTCCATTTGGTTATAGTAGCTGAGGGCGAAGTTTTGACTGGCAGCTAGAGGAACCGGACACCCAGGCTCAGCAGTGGCCAGCTCTGCCCCGTCTCCATACCCCCCGGCTGGGTAATAGGGGCCCTGCAGTGCCTGGACCTTTCCAACAGGACTGGGTGATCACAGCCACCCCCCATCGCTTGTTACACCAGATAGCAGGCTCTTCGCCTGGGGAAGAGGGAGTGGGAAGCAGCCTGCTGTGGATGTCAGTGACCAGAAAAAGGCAGAGGAAAGAAAAAAAAACAAAAAAGAATAAAAAAAAAAAAAACAGCAATGAAAACATGGTAGATCGAAGAAAGAAAACAGGGGGAGATGCTAAATGGAGCTCCAGATGTAGTCTATGGGAACAATCTGAAGATGAATCTGTGTGGTAAGAAAACACATAACGTGGTGGTCGGTGATGTTTCATAGTGAATGTCTGAACACGCACACGCAGGAAAGCTCATCGTTGCCCCCTCTTGCTTTTCTGTTTGATACTGCTGAACTGTTACCTGTGTGATAGTTTAATATAATATAATATAAAATTGTCACTGTGTTTGCCTTTTTTGTATGTAATCCTCTAGATGTAAATATTATGCAAATTCTAAAATTTAGTTTTAAACCACTGAGCAGCAGAGTAATGTTGCAAATGAATGTGCAACTTATATTTGTCTGAAAACAAGAGTGCTTCTAACCAGGACCTCACAGTAGCATCTTGTCATCACTTTATAAAAATTGTCTGTGATTATCTAAATATCACTTTTTTTTTAGTTTACAGTTAGTTTAGTTTACTTGTTTAATGTTGCACTTCTGATTTTGTCACAAGAATTACTCACTGTGAACAAATAAAAACAAGTCAGGAATAATAGAATAACAATTTACCTTGATTCATTTTTTTTTTTTTTTGACAAAAAAGATTTAGTGTATCACAACTTATTTAAAATATGATTTGTTTTTCAACAAGTCTTCAGTTAAATCCACTGTAATGTCGAAGAGAAAAAAAACTACATACTTGTCACAAGAGACAAATAAAATAATATTTTTCCACTGTCAAATCAGTTTAAGCATTTCAAATCCAGTTAAAAGCCACATCTGAACTGGGCAAACTTCACATCTAAACATATCTAAGATGAATTTCACATGAAACATACAATTAAAACAGACAATCACCAACATTAACAAAACAAAAACAGGCAGCATAATTTGTAATATTTTGGCTAAAATATCCATACACAAATTTAGTAAACTAAATTATTCTGACAAGTCCATGTGGTTAGATTTCATTTCATTATTATCTTTGACACTGAATCTTAATATTAGGAAATATCCTTAACACACAAAGGTATATTAAAAATGTTAACAAAATTGAGCAGTCAGAATGATTTATTCAAGCACTCAGTGCCGCACACTGAGAATTGTATCCTGCATTATTTGTTTCAAAACACATCCCGTGTCCTTACGGCTCTGAGCCGCAGCACTGTGGGAGGGTAATATTCAGTGCTTTGGCTTACATCAACCACACACCAGGCTAACTTTCCCTGCTCTGTCTCAGTGGAGTGAAACTGAAGTTTAGATTTCAGAGTTCCCCTTTATCTCTCTTACATCAATTTCCATGCTGGCAGTAAGTGTTGCCAGATAGCAACTAGAAGTCCTGTTAAGTTCGAGAGAACTACAGAGGGAGGGAGACCGTGTCCTGTTTGTGACCGGACCTCCTCGTTCCATCAGTGGTGCTAGACTGCCCCCTGCTGTAACTCCTGCAGAATATGGAGCTGCAGCACAACTGCTGCTCTTCAACTGATGAAAAAGCAGCCCGAATCACTAAAACCAATGGGTCATTTTGGAATAATGTGAAAAAATAAAATCCAGCATCTAGCATTTTTTTGGCCACAGGACTGCAATGACACTGGTAACTATGACAAGTAAGAATGTTGAATGTTTAAGTGCTCAACAAAAGGCCTCATGCATTTTCTGTTGAGTCTCTCTCCAGTAATTAAACTCTGACTTGGTATTCTCTGTTAGTCATGCCACTATATTTCAACTATCATTCATTTTGCAAATCAGGAGAGCAGTAAAATGTGAAAGTACATCTTTCAAAGCTGTCCCTTGCTGTGGGCAAAGACGAACACCAGACTTTAAAACTTTTAAAAGTTAGCCAGGTTCTTTGAAGAGGAGTCAAAGGAGCAATTTAAAGAGACCTGGAGTGGTGTGTACCAGTGACTGCTATGGGGTCTGTGCACTCTGTGTGACGCTGTGTGTGTGTGTGTGTGTGTGTGTGTGTGTGTGTGTGTGTGTGTGTGTGTGTGTGTGTGTGTGTGTGTGTGTGTGTGTGTGTGTGTCTTCCAACCAGTCATGTGCAAACACACGGACACAAACACACACACACATATACACATACATGCATATATATAAACGTGCACACACACAAACACACACACATACTCCAATAGTTGCTTCTGTACCTGTCTTTGCTTTTTTCCCTTTTTTATTTCAGCAGGGTGAATTTTTATCTAAATGCAAAGCAGGTGATAGGTGCTCCAGTTTCCTCTAGAAGTAGCTCCCTTGTCTGGGCTCTCTTCCTGATAAGAGTCCTACTTTGCCTGACATAAAAGAGCCTGGTATCATTTCCCCTGCCTCCCCAACAACCCCCAGCTCGCTGCCCTCGCCCTTCCCCAAGCTTCACAAAGCTGCCTCTATTTGCTCCCAATTCAGGGCCCAATTGCAGATAAAGTTACAGCAAATTTGTTTGGAGGAAGAGCTGCTGAGGCCTGCGGTCCCTGGGGCAATAACAGCCTTGTCTTGCAGGGGCCGTGGGGAGAGCTGGCAGCAGCAGGAGAACAGAACCCAACACCGCTCAGCCCCACAATGGCCTCAACTCTCCGGGAGGGAAGGCAAAAGGAGGGAGGAGGGGAGGGAGAGATAAAGAAGAACAGGGATGGATGGACGGATAGAAGGAGGAGACACTCAGCTTGCAGGTGTGGAGAGAGGAAGCAGACGCTTAACCTCGAGACACTGAGACAGAAACACTAAGACCCACCCATACATACACACACACACACACACACACACACACACACACACACACACACACACACACACACACACACCACCCATCATGCGGGGCAGGAGGTAACTCCAGTCCCGTCCATTGTGCCAACGCCTCAGGCAAAGCTGCCACGGTGGCTGATTCACTGTCGGGATGGGTGGGTGACAGCAGTGTGGGTGTGAGAGAGAGAGAGAGAGAGACTGAAAGAAAGGCTGCATGTGAGACTATGTGATATCTCTCTTTCTCTCACATTCACACAAAACACACAACATATACACACTAATCACAGCTGGCACTAATGGGCGATGTATACATGCGGCTGGCACTGCAGAACTGGGCAGAAGGAAAAGTAAAGGACCATGAAGAAAATCCTGAGCATTTTTTGTGGAGAAGAGTGTTGTGAAGTGACACAGTATGACAACTGCATTTTGATGTATTATTGCGTTCACACTATCCCACAATACCTCTAAGGTTCACTTAGCAGTTAAGAAGTGCACACATTTGTAAGTTTATAAGACTGAATTGGCCACAACTCCGCCTCCTCAGCTTCAGCCACGTTGGAAAGTTAAGTGTAACATCTGTCTAGAAAGACAGCCAGACAGAAACACAAGTGAACATGTGAACAGACACACGTGCCCATAATCGCATGCAGCCGTACACCTTCGTGAACGCACCACCTTGGCCAGATGGCCTCCCATAAAAACCCACTTAAAGAGATGAGCGAAGTGATTAAGAGACCTCTCAAAGTGAGGGAGAAATGAGAGGGATGAAGAAATAGAAGGGAAGGGAGGGAGTACCTGTGTAGAGGAGAGGCCCTAAATACTCTGATGCTTTTAGCTAAGTGCATACTCCTACGATAGCAGACTCCCAAAAGAGCGAGGGGGTGGGGGTGGGGGGGGCGCAATGACACCTAAATTTCAGACTTTGTATAAACTATAAAACGTTATGTCCTTGGCCTAGATACATCCTTTATCGTCATCTGAATACTGTGAATTAAAGTGAGTACAATGAGGATATGAGTAGTTGGCACTGTTACTCTTAGAAATTGATGTACTATAAGCAGTTTTTTTTTGTTCTAAAAAGGTGAATATATACAAGGCATGTGTGTGCAAGTGAGTTTGTGTGCTGACATGGAGGCTGAGCTATCCAAGGCTACATCTTTCCCTCTCCATTCTTCATGGAGATTGGCAATTCTGAAGTGACCTTGTTTTGTGTGAATTCCACAATATTTTTTTTTTTGTCCAACATGTTCATTTATTTCTAAAAAAGATAAGACATGAGGGCTTGGGACTAGTTCAGCCTCACATGAGAGAAAATGCAAAAAGTGCGTGCACACACGCACACACACAAGCACGCTCATGCACACACAGAGGGAAAATGTTAACTGATCAATACCATGTCTCCTCTGACCCATGTCTTGTGATGACACTGTGACCCGCTGTACAAACACACACACACACATGAAGCCTCTGTAGAGATGAAACTGGTGTCAGACAGCCAAATGCTGCTAATGTCTAATGTCTGCTGTGGAGACACTTAGTACTCCCATGGTAAAGGGCTGGGGCGGGGTGGATCCACCTGTCCTGTAACTACTTAAGTCAGGACACTAAACCAGACAGGATTAAATGCCTGCTCTGTCATATTTAACGTAGAAACCTTCGTGCAGCCACTCACTGCCCTGCAGGAGAATGTCTTTTACTGATAGCTCGGCTGTCCAATTACACTTCACCTTTTAATACCAGACACAGATGACAGGGGAGAGAGAGAGAGAGAGAGAGAGAAGAGAGAGAGAGAGAGAGAAAGAGGCCAAAAGGAGGCTGATGGGCAAGGCTGCCATTTCCACTGTCGGCAAGAACAGCTTGTCACACTTCAATAGATTGTATGTGAATCTTCTAAGTTGTCTGTGGGTCTCATTTAAAGTGGTGAACAACTTGCAGTGCCAACTTACAACTCATTTCCACCAATGAAACTTGTCTGGTGCAGTTTGTACCATGTTTGTGTATTTCAACTGGAAAAAGAAGTTAAATGATACTATCCTATCAAGATATATAAGTGTGTAAGTAATAGTGTGTAGTGGGGTTTTTTTGCAGTGTGGGAATGTACTTAACTGCTCTTGAGACAACAATCTCTCACATCTGAGTGTGTAATTACCAGTGAAGGATCCATACTTTGTTAGCAGAGATGTTCCTGCAGTCTGTGAACAAGTTACTGTCTGACAGTGTGTGTGTGTGTGTGTGTGTGTGTGTGTGTGTGATTATTATTGTTACTGTATTGACAAATCATTGTTAGTACTGTTTATTTGACTACAAAAAGCTAGTTGGCTTTCTCCAGCATTAAATCCCTTAACCAAATTAATAATAATACAGAAAAATAATGTTTTTTGTAGCAATAAATTACTGTTTCCAAAAAGATATAAATGAGTTCCGGTTTCCCCTCTTCATGTCCACTAAATGTGCTAATTTATAAGTGAATTGCAACAATTTCTGTTTGTGTTTATGTTAGTGCACCTCTACGCACCACAAAAGCACAGATGCTCCTCTGTGGAGAGTCCCATTCGAAGCAGCTGTTGATGTAGCAGCCTGTGTTGATAAGGAACATGATGCAGCGCCTAACTCGGTTGAAATTGCGCAACAGCAGCTGGAAAGGAGACAAAGACAAACAAGTGTACGTTTTAAGGCTTAAGGTTGAAAATGTGCAATAGTATGGAAAACAGCACAGTGGTATATCATTGATCTATCACTCTATTTTATATATACATACACATGGTATATAAACATGCAGATGGTGTGGATAAAAACAATCAATAATATGATATATTGTAAATGCGCAAGTGACTGCTGAAACGTGATGTGACAAATAGACAAATAAACACTGAAAACCTGCACCAAAACATAGCAGTCTTCTGACCTTTACACATTAGCTGCAAATATCTACTGTTCTTATTAAAAGACGAAGTAAAACAGGAGAAAAATGATCCCTCTACAAACTCAGAAAATCAGCACAGCTACTGTGGTCCCTTGCTGATACCAAAATTTATGAGGACATACTGTTAAAGAGACCACTTCTCTCTCTTTATGTTTAGTTAAGATGTGAATTCATCACAATTTAGTAAGTGAATATGTTACCACTCATCATAAGTACCTTAGTTAAAATGACATATTGTCCGTTAGTCCTATTATGTAGGATCAAAGCCTTTAGTGAGTCATTCTGCTGTCACTTTGTAAAGTTAACTGGAGCATTTACAAGTTGAACAACTTGAATGTGCGGTGGTGACCTCTCCTTTGCTTCAATATTGTGGCATTACAGCGCTGAGGAGATTATTGTGTTTCCATGATGTGGACCAACACACTGGACAAATGGCTGCTTTAAGTGTGACAAGCTGACTCACAATGTTTCTTTAAGTGTTCTCTCCAAGTGATAAAGTTAAGTACAATAATAACAATTTCCAACACAGTCCCTGGATTCTCCTCCCTCAGGGTTCTGCAGGCATTTGGCCAGAGATGAGAGAGAACTGGCTAACTGCTGTCCTCCCCCTGGGTTGCCAACCATTCAGGGAATAGCATAACAGCAGCACAGAACGCCAGCCACCCAATCAGGTCACCACCAGGAGAAAGTGCTCCCAAAGGACAAACTGTCTCTGCAGATCACCGTTTCAAAAAAAATTATAAAAAAAATTCTAGGGCACTATTTTACTCATTGGAAAATTGTGTGTGTGTTTAAATGTGTGTATACAGACGAGTGAATTGTCTGCATGTATGTGCATGTGTGTTTCTGGGTGGATTTGCGTGCGGTTAAGGGTGGCTTGGCTGCTTTGATGCCAGATGAGAGGAGGATTCCTCCTTCTCTATGTATAATTATGTGAAGCTTTTTTGTTGCCAAACTGAGGATGACTGCACAGTGTCCTGCTGGGGACGCAGAGACCCTGAGGACTAGAAGACTGTGAATCATCCATTTCGACGTTTCTCGGCACACGCACTTGATGCACATACTGTACCCTTCTTGGCTCATTATTGCCATAACTGCCTTGATAAGAATATTTCATTTTCATGAATTATTTCAAAGAGTGCCTTGAGTTATTCTTTAAAAACACTTAGAAATGTGGTGAAGCCATTTATTAAATCAAATGTCATAATTGCAATTAAATGCTTGTGTTTGGCGGGCAGCTTATATGTTTTTTTTTTTTTTTTCTCTTTTCTGTGTATGTGTGAGTGTGTCTGCACACCGAGCAGCAAGCAACAGCGGGGGAGCTGCTACCACACAAAAGGGCCCTCAAGGGGCAATCCCTCCAAAGCAGCCAGTGACATCATCATTGCGAGACGTTGACATGGGTCATCTCTGTGAGTCAGAGGTGAAATGGAGATGAAAAAAGGATTCCGCACTTGGGAGGAAGCATGGAGTGGGCCGAGACAGTGAGACAGAGAGCAAAAGAGAAGGCAGGAAACAGTGTGGAAAGATGGGAATAGATGGAGAGCTGACAAAAGGGTGGTATGGGAGCTTGTGTGTGTATTGTGCCGCGCCGGGCACGGCTGTGCTCGGCTGTGCATGGTGCAGCATTGACTGCTGAGCCCAAACGGTCACTCATATGACATGTCTGATGCGGGCCAGCCCCTACTATTCAGCTCTTTGTGGTGCCGCCACACTGAGTGGCGTGACAATGAAGTGCAAAGCAGCAGTGGCAAAGAGGGCCAACTATAAGGATGGCCAATCTACTTATGCACCCCACAGCTGACAGCTTGACATTTCTATTCACCACTCAGAGTGGATGCAAGGGGGGGAGAGATGAGAGGAGGGCGAAAGGAGGGAAGGGGAGAAAAAAAAGAAACGAAATGCTGTTTTTCCTTCAATCATCCTGTTATATCTTGCCCGCACAGTTGTTGTGCTTTGCAAGATGCCACTCTCCAGTCTTGTTGGTGTTGCTTCAGACAGTTAAGCAGAATAGTTGGTGCTGTGGTGGACACAGATAAAATAAGCTAGAGTAGGAGAAGATAAGTGTTGGCTGCTGATGTACCTGTTTGGACACTCGGGGCTCCTCTTCGATATACTTCTGCTCGATGGGAATCAACGTCCTGAGACCAGCTTTCACCTGGCGGATGGAGTGATCACACACAGTGTCATACACAGCGAATGGTGAGATTGAAATCGAACTCATTAAAAGGGTCCAGATATATAAAATAAAAGGGGTGAAGATAATGAATTAGCGAGGGACTACATTTGGATCGTTTTGAGGGATTTTTTTTTAAGGGAACACATGGCGCCTTGATATAACATGGCAGCATATGCGTAGAGCGTGCCCCATGTCAGAGGCTAGAGAGAGCAGGAGAGAAAGCTGTAAGATGGCCGCTATAGGACACACACAGTGATGGTGAATGAGGGAACAAAGGCTGCTGAGAGGGAGTCTTCGATAATTAAAGCCAAAAGGAGGACGAGGGACAAGGGACGAGGGATGAGATGGAAGCAAGGGAGAGAGGGGGGGCAAACAGAATAAAGACAACAGCAGCGTGGAGGGGGGTGCTAGAGAGAACAAGCGTGGATGGAGGGAGAGAGAGAGAAAGGATAACGGGGGGTGGAGGGCAAAATGAAAAAATAAAAAAATAAATCGGGGAGGAGAATCAAAAAAGCAAAAGAAAGACTTACAGCATTAAAAATCACGTCTATTTCGAGAAAGATGACCCCTTTTGTTGGCCCTGTCAGCTCCTTGCTTTTCAAGGCGTAGGCTTTGCGTTCTCCATTTTGAATCTGTGGGAGAGGGACATGACAGGCGTCTGTCTGGCAATACCCGGCTGAATCGGCTCCCGGGCCACCTTTGAACCCCAGCTGCTGGCGCTGACAGGGAACCCAAAACAACTGTGGCAACTCTGACAAGTACCTGTTCATTACCCACCACAGCTCGGCTCTGTCAAACAGAAATTAACTATCCTGGGGAATCATACTGTACAGCAGAGCATGGATATATTAGATACACAGTTCTTTCACAGGCCATCTATGTTTTTTCAAATATGAGACAGTTTTCTTTCTCTTTTCTCCAAATCGTATCGTTCTATCTCTCGATCAGTGTCATTTTCATATCATCTTTCATCCGCTAACTTTCTTTCTTCTCACCTATCAATCTCTTCTTTTTTTCCTTCAGCTTCTCTTCCATCTTTTCTCCTTCCTGTCATCTCTTTCTTTTTGTGAAATAATAACGGTCTCATCTGTGGAGTTGCAAAAATAACCTATGCTTTTTATATCTTCCACTGTGTGTTTTCACTCTTTCTGTTCCTCTATGTTCTCTCCATTATTCCCAAAGGGGAAGAAAAAGAAACACACAGAAATCTATCTTTGACTCACATTTAGTAAAGGAATAGCCACTTTTCCCAGGAAATCTGCACTCCTGTCTCGGTCCTCGTCGTAAACAGTGACCTCAAGTACCGAGTGGATGTCCTTCACGTTACTAGACCACACACAAAGACAACACCACTGACATATATATACTAAAATATGGGCTACAGTCTTAAACAGTTTGAAAACGATTACATCTTGAAAAAGATTCTTTAAATATTAAAGACACACAAAACAGTTTAAAGTCTGAAATGCTATTTGAGGCATAACAAATGGTTCATATTTGGAAAAAAAACTCTCTACTGCATTTTCATAAATGTTAAAAAAAAATCACCATTAACATTCTTTATGTGATAGTGAACTACATTACCGTGTGACCTAAGTAGAACTGAAATGTGAAGCTGAGATGTGTCATCTTTTGAAAACTAGGCTAGCAAGAAGATGACTGATGTTATGTATAGAAAGGAGGCTATGAGAAAGAGAATGTGCTCTCAAAGAATGACTAAATTAACCTGTCCCATCACTGGGAATTCACAAGTTTGTACTGTGTGAAAAAAAACTTAGAACTTAGAATGAATTATGTAGAATTAACACTTAAGTATGGCTACAGTATAACATTTTTTAAAGTCCACATTTATGAAATAAGTATTAAAGAAGAGATAGTGATAATGATAATAATAATTGTGATAAATGTAATTATAGATGATAAACTATGACAAATATTTTTTTTTTCAATGCTCAGGTCCAGGAATATTTTTTACAAAACTTAAACAGACTGTTGAATGCTGCGAATGTCCATGAATGTATTTGATTCTGTAAGACTGTTGCTCTGAGTGTTTAATTCAAAGTTATGTCAGTTTAAAAAAAAAAAATCAATGTTTTATTTTCTTCACTGCAATGAATACAAACTAAAGTGTGTGTTTTATAAAAGCCACTCACAAAGTGAAGACCTTGTTCCACTCTGGGTTGAGGTTTTTGTAGACAGTGTGAGTCTGCAGCCGATCGTTACTTAGCTCCACCACACAGAATGGGTCACTCTTACCTGCCGTGCAAAAAAAAAAAAAAAAAAAAAAAAAAACATGAATGACCTTCTCAGTGAAAAGAAAGACGTAAATACAATAGATACTAAAGTTCTGGCAGCTTGAGGTTTCAAGGAAGGTGTGAATCTTAAGTAATTCCAAAGGCTTTTGTCTATCTCCAATCCCTATTATTAAGACAGAATATAGCACCTCTCCTTTAAACACATGACAGCCCCAATACCCTCGACTTATCTCAACTGCAATAATATGATTCTTTCATTTTTAGCCCCAATGCCGTATATATTATACAACAGTATATCAGTGAAACAGCTGCAAGCCGCTTCTATCAACACCCTGGGAACATGGACAACTAGAAGATAAGCTCCAGGACAACGGCGCCCTGGGCAGTCACAGTCACAAGAAGGGGGTGGGAGAGAGAGAGAGAAAAGAGAAAAGAGAGAGGAGACTTTTGAGAATAGATGGTGGTAAGAACACAGAGGACGATGTGGATCTGAAGGCTGGGGAAGTTCGGAGTAGAAGATAAAGACAGCAGAGCAGGGGCGCGAGAGTCGTGGCTGGTCCCAAAAGCGAGCGGAGAGATAGAGAAAGAAATTGAGTTAGAGCGAGAACAACATGATAATTAAATGATGTTACAATGAAAAAGTGAAAAGATTTATACACTAGCAACAATAACCAGGGTCAATTATACCAAATATCTCCCACAGAATAAAAAATATAAAGAAATTGTGGGATCATATATATATATATATATAGTATATATATTAATTTGATGGGCTGTCATTGCCAAATGGTAGATCAGTTATTTGATATGAGAACCTTAAAGATGCTTAGATGTTATACATTATGGATATGATATATGGAACACTATAAATCATATTCATTAATGCTAATTCATTCCAAAAAAAAACTTTCAAGTCTGAATTTACCATGTTATGTAACTGTGCAGAGAGAATGAGAGAGACTGAGATGAGAAAATACAAAAAAAAAAAAAACATAATCACAAAGTTATTTTGTCCTCCTGAGAATCTCATAGGGTACTACATCCTATATATTTCCTATTTGTTATCTGTTTTATCTATCTGTTTGTTAACACACACATTTCAGACGGACTGAGACTAGCTCCCCATGCCACCAGCCCACCTCCCTTATACTGCTTCAAAATGAACTAAAAACAAAACTCTTAATTCAGCCTTTGATCATTATCATTTTTTTTTTTTTTCACTAAAACTGTTGGGAGTCATTGAGCTGTTTTGTTCAAGCTTATTGCTTGAAAAGTCTGGGTCAGGAAGTTAAAAAAAATGTCCTACAATGTATTCCCCTGGAAAATATTGAGAATATTGAAACATTAGAAAAGCAGCAATGTTGCATAATAAGACTCAATAAAGTTGGGATTGAGTTCAAAGCCCCCTGTCACATTTGTGTATGTGTCCGTCTAAATGTGCGTGTGTCAAGGGAAGCGTGTGTGTGTGTGCCATTGATTGGTGTGATTTTCTTCAAATGTTGTGACAAGGGCAGGACATTTAGTGGGTGTGCAAAGTAAATGTCACTGTGATCAATGCTGAGCCGTAGGTGTTGCCTTTCATATCTGTTTGTGGCGCTCTATTGATGTAGAGTGTTTGAAGTGGATATTGACAGCTACGACTCCTACGATGGAAAACAAGATACATTAAAATAAACAAAACACAATTGACTCAAGTGCCCATTCCTTCAACGTATCTCTGTGTACACACTTTGTTGGCCGTATAAATTGTCTGCATTGCACGCAAACTGTGTATCACATTAACATGCAAACTCATCCTTGGACCCATTGTAAGTAAACACAATAAGTGTTTTTTTTTAAATTGTTAATAAGCAACAAAAATAATATTTTGGCAGCAGTTTTCATTCAGTGTTTTTACAGTAGTGAAAATTTCAAATGCAACTTAATCATCCTGGCGCTTCCATGGCAAAAACAAATCAGGTCTGATTAAATTTAAATGCAATCAACCATATTAAGAGATGGAAATTACCTCTGCAGAACCCTGTCCCTCCCCCATTTTTCCCTCTAATATTCTGTTTTTAATGACATGGCAGGCTGTGTTGCTGCAGACAGCCAGTTGTCACTGGTGATGAACTTTCACCTTATTGGCCACCAGCACCAGAGGCAGCTGTCTTAACCAATTACACGCTCAGGTTTGAGCGCCACTCAACGATCATCCAGGTAATGTCCGAGCAAAGGGTCCCCCCCACCCCCCACCCCCCCTGGGTCCTTTTTTTTTTTGTAGTGTTGGATGAGGGTGTGCGGCGGGGAGCAGGCTCAAACTCATTTCAGGGTGCCCTAAGATAAGTGTGGAGGATGAATACAGTACAGAGACGAGGGAGCACGCTGTAATTGCCTTGCAGAAAGCTTATCGTTAGTCAGGGGTGAGGTTAGAGAGAGAGGGAAGCCACGCTCTCATGTTTCTGTATAATCACAATTAATTATTATTCAGACTTCAACTGTAAATCACTTGTTTTTTTTTGTTGCATTTCTTTTTCAGGCCTCTGTCACTTTTAATAAGCAATACGATATAATGAAGTATCCAGTAATACAGCATCTCCCTACGTGTCAAGTGAAAATCTATACTTTACTGGCAATTGACTGAAAAACCACAGTCTGTATACGCCATGGTGCTGTTACAGGAAGTGCACATGTGTGTGAGTGTGTCCATGTGTGTGTTCCTACTGAAATGTTCTAACAGTATAGCATCCACTCAGAGGGACAAGAGCTGGCAGACAAAAGGGATTGTTGGTTTTAGAGACTATTTTCAGTTATCCTACTCAGGCTGGAGAGGAGCTACTCCACAAAAACACTTCAATTAGAGAGAGGGATGGCCAGAGAGGAGGGAGAGAGAGGAGAGGAAGAACGGGAAGAGAAAAGACGGGAGAGGAGACAGGCAGCATGAATGGGAAAGAGACGGTGAACTCTTCTCTCTCTCACTGACCTCCACTCCCTTTCTCGCTCTCTCCCTGTGTCTGTTTGTCTGTCTGCCTGTTTCTCTCTCACCTTGCTCCTGACCCTCTCTTGGTGTGGGATGTTAAAATAGGGTGTTCATGTGGTGAGGGCTCTTATGTGGCTCTTACAGAGCTATTGTTTCTGCCAGTGACACACACACACACACACACACACACACACACACACACACACACACACATGCACACACACACAGACTAAAAACAGAAATAAACCATCTAGAAACAGCCGCTCTTTGCCTGTCTGTTTTCTGTATCTGTTCACCTACTGTAAAATATTTACTGGTGAACCAAAGAAAAATATTATTTTTGTGTGTAAGAACATATTCATTCAAAAATGATAGGTGCAATGTTATATGTGAAAACCCACACATGAAAGCAAAGAAAACTTTCCAGAGAGAGAGAGAAATAAAAACTAATGCTGAGTCTAAAAAACATTGCTGTGAGTCCTCAAATTTGAATGTATTTCTATGTGTTTTATATTATGTTGTGGTCGTTGCTATGTAAAACAGTAACCCATGTTGGCACCACAAGAAACACTGCACTTTCACTGTGAAGTGAACCTGAAGCAATAATTTCAAATCACCACAGGCTGTAAAGACACTGTTCCCTGTGACCATGTCAAGTCGGCAGAGACAAAGTGAAAAGCAAACAAACAGCCAGTAGACATTACAATTCCACAGTTTACTTTTGACTTGTTTTTTTTTTTTAAACAAGAAACTGTGAAGCTCAGACTGAATGATGAGCTCTACATCAAGGTCATGGAGCAAATTTCTGCTGCGAGTGAAATACAAGAGCCATTAGCCCTGCACTCCTTTTGCTCTGGTCGCTCCACGCAATAACCCAAATCAACCAGCTCCACTCTGTATTGGCTAATGGGACTGTGGCTGCTTCAAATGGAGAAAAACTCTAGACTCTCTCCATCTCTCTCTCTCTCTCTCAGTCACACACACACACACACACACATTTCCTGCACTCTCTACTAGATAATACAGAGTGAAAAACTAGGCCTGTCCACTGTAGACCTAATTAAAAGTAAGAATTAATGGAGAATGGAGGATTCAGAGAGAGTAAGCAGAGAAAGAGCAGGAGGAGGGAGAGAGATTTGTTGGTTCAAATGTGTACTTTTTCTCTATTATTCAAATGAGGCGCCTGCATCTTTTCTAAAAATGTGGAGACAAATTTAGTGTCCTGCACAAAGTAGACTTTAACTGTGGGGACCTCTGAGGATTCTCACAGAGGATTATCCCTTAAACCAAAATTACACCCTGACTTTATCTTTGGCTAGATTTATGGCAGGTTGCTGGTGGAGAAAAAAAATGTGCCACAGAAATTGTTCAATGTCTAGATCCAAAACTTAAGCAAAAGTTATTTAAAGCAAAAAAAATAAAAATACTCCAATACTCCTGTAATTGATACCTTTACCAACCAGATGTGCAAGTAGTGGTTATACACAGAAATTGCAAAACAGCAGCAAAAACAAAAGCTTATTTGTCTGTAAAATGAATGGGTTTATCAATGGCAACATATATGAAAACTACAGAGGTTACACAACTATATTATACTGGTGTTTGGTACGTAAGGTTGGTGTCTTACCTGTGACATCTGCTGCCATCAGTCCCTCAGCCCTGATGACCTTTACCTGTACCACACCGACGTCTTTCAGGTTGTGGAATGACCTCCACAGGTTCTGAAACGTCACAGGAACAGGGGTTAAAGGTCAAAGAGGACCACAAATTAGCATCGAAGAGAAAGATAGGTCAATAGCCTGACATTTCATTAAGAGAGGAAAGGGTAGAATATGTCCTTTAGCAGACCTTATTTGAAAATGTAGCGCTGGCATTTATAGTTGAATCTAACAGAGGATAAATGGCTGAATTTAATTTCACTGAAAAGCTAGTCTTGCCTGTTTGAAATGTTTCCTAACTTTGTACTTTTTAAATGAAATGGAACTTAACAGATTTTGGTGGAAAAAAAGATGAGCCGAGCAGAAATAACTTGTAAAGTGTTGCTACAAATAAAAAATAGTACACAGTTAAATGTAGAACAAAGTTGGGTCTTTATAGACAACAGACGTGTCCAACACCATATGTTGACACAAAAAAAAAAAACAAACACTGTATTTACTTTTAAAATACAATAAAAAGTAATTGTTCTTCTAATCTTCTACTCTCTATGTCTTAGTGGAAAGTAAACTCTCGATGCAGTTTTAACAAATTTAAAACTGCATTTTTGATGAGTATTATTGAATGAAATGTCTGGTCTTCTTTAAACCCAAAGCTGATTCACTTCCTGGTGCAAACTGTCAGTCTGAATAATTCATGTGAAAATCTTGGCTGGTATTTACTTCTTTTTTTTTTTTTTTTTTTTACAAATTTCCTTCTTAAAGAAGTGTTGTGTGTAAGAAAAAGAGGTGTTAAGAGAGAGAGAGTGTGTGAATAGCAGCGTCAGTATCAGAAGAAGAGGAAGGACGAAAGTGAAATATATGCAATATGAAATAAGAACATTCTTACAGAAAGAATCTGTGTACTTGCAATATGAGGGGAAAAATGTGCAAGAAATTACAGCACATAAGCACAATCTGCACATGATCTGATCTTCCTGATAATAATGTGTCTGGGTTTGTTTTACAGAGAAGGGAAGAGTATTCGGCTGATAATGTAATAATAGAGGTTTTGTAGAGAGTAGACACACCCAGTGAAGCATAACTGGCAGTGATATCATAGTTAGGAGGCTGACCTCCACACACACACACACACACACACACACACACACACACACTGACCTCCACACACACACACACACACACACACACACACACACACACACACACACACACACACACACACACACACACACACACACACACACACTATCCAGTCCACACAATATCCAAACAAAAGAGAGAGAAAAAACATCATATTAACATTTATGGTACATAAAACAGATCAACTGTAAAACAAGGACAGTCAGGTGCGCACACTCGCACATAAATACTGTACATATTCCCTCTTGATATATCTCACCCTCCTCCACACTTATTCAACATAAACACACATTTACATACACAGCAAGGAGTTGCCACGAGGCCTAATGATTGTCTAAAATGAGAAAGGGAAACACTGTTTGCACAAGGTTTTTAAGTAGGAACCTGTGGAGATGTGGGCCATGAGACATGGAGACACACTGACACATCCTTACACACACACACACACACACAAACACGGTCACACAATCGTAAACGCCTGCTTTTGTTCACACCAAAAAATACTCAGGTATAAACACATGCATAGAAAACCTACACTGAGGCCAAATTGAGTAGCATGTCGGCGTGTCTTAAAAGCAGAGTGGAAATGCACTTCACTTCAATTTATTTCTCTCTCTCTGGCAATAACCCCTTCCATCCCCACAGGAGTAATTATAATTTAAATTTCAGAGTCAGGGCCAGGCTACAGACTTAATTCATTATTACCGACTCTGTCAGACTCTGCCTGTTTCCAGCGATATCATTGTCCAAAAGCTCTCTAAAGGAGATGAGAGGGGAGAGTGTGTGAAAGAAAGAGAGGAGGGGAAAAAAAAGAGTGCGCGAAAAAAAGAGAGACATACAGAGAAAGGGAGAGAGGGAGAGAGGGGACAACTCTCATTTTTAAGGCACGATTTCTCTGAAGATACTGCTGCTTGTTGTGATTACTGAGGAGCAGCCAAAAAGAGAAACAGAGGGAGAACAAGAGTCAGAGAGAGGGCATGAAGGGGACAACAGAGGAAAAGATGAGGGCAAACTAACTAGCCGACTAGTTAGCGTTCAACAGCAGAACACGCCATGACAGTGATAACAAAGCTGTATTTCAGTACAGATCACACACTACTCAGCACATTGTGAGGCAAGCAATAAGTACTAACACACTGCACAAAAAGCTTCAAATATTTGATTTGATTCATAATCTTTTTTTATTTTCATATACATCATGATTATCCACTTTAGATGTTTTATTTGCTAGGTTTTACTCACTTGATCAGACAGTTCTTGATGTAAAATAAAATTTCACCACCTTGATACTTGGTACAGGTAAACCTCTGTGACTACTTGTGTTTTAACATTGATGGCATTTAAACAAACACTCCAAATGTAATTGATTGGACTGAGATTAAACAAAGAAAATGAGACAAAATTACACCTATATATATATGTGTGTGTGTGTGTGTGTATATGTATGTATGTATACACCCCCTGAGGGGACATTTAGGGTTCGCCTAAACCCATGATTGGTGGAGAGAAAATCCCCATCCTCCACAACCCCCATCAGAAAGATAGACAGTAATAGATGGACTGGACGGACAGACAGACAGGTAGAGAGAAAGAGAGATGAGGGCAGGCTGAGACCAACCCCCCACCCCCTCAAGTCTCTGCACACCCCCATCAACATGCAGGTGGGATGATGGGCATAAGAAGGGAATGAAAAAGAGGGATGAACAGAGAAGGGGAGAGAAAAAAAAAACAAAAGAAAACGGAAGGACAGGGTTGGCTTTCATAAGACAAACCCCCGCCCTGTCTGTGATTGACATGTTGTCACTGTGATGTCTTCTTCCCATCTCTGTCACACTGCACAGACAGTCCAACACACAAATGAATCAACAGCGGTATAGCCTTATGACTCACTGTCATCTTTGCATCATGTCACCTTTCATCAATGCTGCAAATAACAATTGTTCACACACACACACACACACACACACACACACACACACTTAGAGCCATTCAGTCATTCACCAAACTAAGACTGAAAATGCTCAAACACAAACCAAATACTAACAACTTCCTCTGCTTCCCACTCATGTTCATCAGCACAGGATCCCTGTCTGTCATGACTCTCTCAAAGTTTGCTCTCTGGCCATCCCACACTTCACCACCGCCCTTTATCACACTTCCTGTCCAGGTTGTGTCCCTTCACTTCACCTTAGAGCGGAGCATCGGTGTGGGTGGAAGAGGTAGTGCAGGTGTGTGTGTGTCTGTGTGTGTATGTGTGCGTGCGCAATACAGTACATAGGGGTGGGTGGTGAAGTGCCACCACTTCAGTGGAGGTCACCACGTCCTCCTTCTCTCATCCACTCATCTTGCGGCCACCTCAGGCCCATTAAGAGCCATTAGTGTGTGTGCTCCTTTGCCATCATAATGCATAAATCTCTTCTCCTTCTCTCTCTGTCCCTCTCTACTTCTGGGAAACAGTAATTAGGGATGAAAGAAAGGTTACAGTGAGCAATAATACATCTAAGGCAGTTGTCACTGAATGAGTCCATTGCAGAGTGTTGCATATAGGTCTGCCATCAGCTGCCTTCAAAGTAGTTTGCGGCGGAAACACATGTGTAATCATCCATACGCACACATGCAAGTGGTACAGAGGCACATACAGAGGCCTGATAGACACACACATACACACACACACTCAGTATGTGGACAGAAAAAGCCATCATAATGCAGAGCAGCTAGAATATATTAATGAGCTCTCAGGTGTCTGTCATCTGTTTTCTTCAATGGCCACAGATTGAGATGGAGAAAAAACACCTGCCACAGTGACCTCACTGTGACCATATGAAGTGTGCTGCATATATAGGTGTTTCCTCAATGTTCACTACCTGCAATTCACTGCTACACAATTCCTTAAAGCGCACATATGCACGTGTTCATGATGAGAGATGTGAGCCATGCCAGTGAAGGCTGGAACAAGCAGAGGATTTTAATTGTCTTCTCTTCCTTTACATCGTTTGTGAAGGTATCTGCTCTTTAAAGCTGTGATGATGACAGCATGGGACTTGTATTGCTCTGTCAAGCCCAATCCTTTTATTAGACAGCTGAGGCAGGTAGGAACTGTTTTTGCATTTGTGTGCATGTGTGTGTCTGTTTAAGTGTGTGCATGCACGCGCGTGTGTGTGTGTGTGATTAGCAGTAGTGGATGCTTTGTGCAAGCTTGTGCTGGACAGCTGATTTCAAGCTGATAATACTAGTCAGTAAAATTGTGCCCAAGCATACATACACACACCCCCACACACAGCAGATTAGTGGGCTCTGAGCAGCACTGTTAAGTGTTAGTGGTGGTACTTGGTCTTATCAGTGCTTTTTGATAAGGTACATCTTCATTGAATTCTCTAACTGAAAGACAGCCAGTATGGGAAAGGGAATATGTTAATAGGTAGAGACTATTCAAGTCAAACCAACCTTACTTTGCCCCTCTATCTGCAACCCCCCACCTTCTTCCACCCGCTATCTTTCCATCCCTTCATCTAACAGGAGGGCCACGGCGGCAACAGAAAAAGAGCCAAGGCTGACGAGAGAGCGGGACAGAGATGCTGAGTGTGGGAGAGAGAAGAGGGGAAAGAGGTAGGCGAAGGAAGGAAAATGTCTCGGCTTCAGCCGAGCAGAAAAACGGGGTCTGCACAAGTTGTGAGAGAGGTGAAATAGCTTTTTCTTTTCATTTTACACGCCTTCCCTTCCTGGTGCAACCCTCACCCTTTACCTCTCGCCCCCTATTACACACACATACACACATTCACACAAGCACAAGCATACACACACACATGCTCTCATGCCACCCGCCCTCATTTTGTGACTGTGAGGAGAGGCACAGCATGTGTATGTCTCGGTCCTAGAGCTCCCCCCTCTGATCATGGGTGGCTGCTGCAGCGCGGAGCAGAATGATCGACCTCCTGCAGCTAGCCAATAAGGCACCGACACGGTTATGTAGGTCGTGGCACCCGTGTTCGGCCTGTGGAGCATCGCCATTGTTACTTATGCACACACCGAAAACGCGCAAATCAAAACACATCTTACAGGCTTTGAAACCTGAACAAACAGATTTACTGTATGTGAACACACGTACTGTATACCCACACAAAAAAGGCCACAAATCTAAATGGCACCCTTGGGAAAATGTACTCCAACAACTGTTAGTTAGATGTAATGGGTGCAATGATGATATATATCATACATCTTTTTTGTCATTTAGTCACAAATATTGTACATAAATTAACAAATATTATATTTATATTTTCTTCTTCTGTCTGATACAATCCAAGCAAATGTGGCTGTGACACTGTGTGTGTGATAACACCACATACCATATGGTTGATTTGCAGAGAAATATCCCACATCAAGGCCATCGATGAATGAAAACCATTGAAAGTGTTTGTGAGGATGTGTGAGTGCCTTTGTAGCAAGACGCGAGGATGACAGGGTGTGAAGGGTTAACTAGGATAAGACAAAGACATCGGCTGAAACCATTGTGTTGAGTGGAGGGCCTCAGGAGCAGATGGGACCTTAGGGCTCTCTCTTTCTTTCTCTCTCTCTCTAATACTAAGCTCAAATCAGTGACAACTGGCTAACAAGCACAGACATTTCATACTGAAACAAATAAGCCCACATGCATTAATCATAAATTCACAACACATGCACATCACTGCAGGACACTGATGCAGATACCACACAATGTTTGCGGTGTGAATCATAGCGTCTGAAACAAAGCGGCGATGTGAGCCTGCATCCTTTCCAAGCAGTTAATCTAAGCAGCTCTGCTTGAAAGAGACATGTGATTTCTCATCTCCTTCCCTTGACCTCTAAACTCTTTCTTTCTTGTGCGTCTCCCACTGCTCTCTACTTCTAACGTCAATTCACAGATGCAGCTTGGCATTTGTTTGTTTGTTTGTTTGTTTTCAAATCTCAGCACATTAGTTTGTAAAAAAGAGAAAGAGAGAGAGAGACAGACGGTTCTTGATGATTCTTCATAAAATGCAAATAAATTGTGGCTTTATAACAATAAGAAGTCTGATGATAAATGTGTGAGGGAGTTGTTTGACACATCAATCTGACTCATGACACAAAAGAAACAATACTTTTCTTTGTCTCTGCGATATGGACATGGCAACACTTGTCACTGAGCAATCAGGGGAAGAAGCCACAGTTCCAGGTGCATGGTCAGTTGGTAATGCTGGTTGAAAGTTGTTTTAAACATGTATGAAAGAAAAAATGAAGTGAGTGGAAAATAATTCTAAGTACATAATGAGCACTTAAGAGATCATTGACCTATGGGCTGTTGTTTAGATGTATTTATATGCCAGTGACACCATTTAAATGCAACCAAAAGGTCCCTCTACACATTGTACATTTACCTTTTTTTAATATCATTTTTGGGCATTTTTGTCTTTAAGTACAGACAGTAAATGAGGGAAAGATATGCAGGAAAGTTCGACTTGGTCAAGATTCGAACCACCGAAAAGCTGCACGGTGTATATACATCAACATGGGGCACCATAACCATTCGCCCTAGATTTACCTCTGGAAAGCTTTCACACAACATAATCTTATCTTAAACTCGTGAATACAACAATCAAAATAACTCACATATCTCTGCATGATCTGGTGTCTCTCGTGCGGGTCGTCCAGCATGTTGATTGACAGGTCTGAGATGGAAACTGCAGCCGAAGCAGTGAGTGTGACCAGGAGCACCAGCACACCTTCACCTTCTTCCAACGGCAGGTCCAGCTTGTGTGTGTGTTCTTTACTGAGGAGCGACAGGTCGATGGTACACCTGAAACAAATAAACACACACACGCATAAACAAAAGAAATAGAGTTACAGAGTTAGAATATTGAAGATTTTGTGGAAAGCTGACCATGCTGAAACACAAACTGATAGCAAAAGAGGAGGGTAAATAAATATGCAGAGCACAGTAGAGATTTAAAAAAAACAAAAAAAACAATAAACTTAAAAAATGCTACAGCAGCTGTTTAGAGGGCTGAAGTTTGCTGTGAAATTGTCTGTAAAGTAATAATTATCACAGAATGTCTGTATTGTCAAATAAATCACACAGACAGAGATTTCTAATATCCTTTAAGACATAAAATGTTTACTCAATTTCTGATACAGCAACAGACTAAACATAACAAGTGTTATGTTTAGGATATAAGCAACTATGTATGGGGTGACTCAGCTAACAGAGAGACGCAATTAAAACCTTTGAGCAGGCACTTGAGAGTATGTGAATTGATTTTCACATGTTCTTGATATATCTCCACTTAATATCAAGGCAGGTTAATAGTAATTATTGGATTTGGGTCAACAAGTGCAAAGCAAATGCATCTTCAAGTGCCTCCATTCTAATAAAAACTAGAAAAAAAAATCCCCTTTTCCCACACGGAGTAGTTCACTGTTTACGACATATATTTTCATACAAATTATAGATATGACTATTCCAGACTAAATTTACTGAAATGTCTTTGTGAAACATTTTCCCATAAAGACCAGTTTAGACTAACATTTTGCAACCAGACGAGTTCAAAATACTTCCAATATGCTGCAATGGTCTGAAAATGGTCTGGTTACACTGTTGAAAATAGACAAGACACTGAATGGTTTCCTTCTTTTTTGCTTGCTATATACTTTGTAGTAATTGTGATAGTGGGATAACTTGAGCTGTCATTGCTACAAGTCTACAATGGTTTCCTTTTGTCACAAATCTTTGGTGTTAACTGGTCTTACAAAATAGATCCCAAAAAAGTCAATCCCTTGTAAAATGTGGGTCATTTTACAAGGGATACACTGGTTTTGCCTATACAGACTAACAAAGACTGATGATCCAGTTTACCTTCCCATAAAGTCATCCTTCTTGCCAGCATCTTTATCCCACACTGTGATGTCGACAAAGCCACCCTGCTCCTCATACAGGTGGAAATCAAACTGCTCTCTCCATTGCGGGTTCAGAGTTTTGGAAATTGTCTAAGAAAATGACAGAAAAAAAACATTGTTTTACCAATGTCTCAAATGTTCTTCAAGGAATTAGTATTACATATGTTTACATGTATGAAATAAAAAAATATCAATGTCTGCAGTGTTACAGGATAAATAAAAAAAGACAACAAACAAGTAAATATATTTGATTTGATTTGATTTGAAAAAGTTCATATCAGTTTCCTATCATATACTTAATATGGAAATGTTTTACCAAATGTTCCTATCTCACTACTTGATTTTTTTTAAGTACGTAAATCTTCTCACACAGGAGTGTGTTTACCTTGCTTTTATACTTCTGATGACCCATTCTGAATTTGACGTACGGGTCGCTGAGACCATTGGCATCCATGGGCTGCAGGCCACGACCTTCTATCAGGCTGATGCTGACTATACCTCGCCACAACTGGGCTTTTCTGTGCACATCTGACAGACGCATACTCTGATACTGCAGCACACACACACACACACACACACACACACACACACACACACACACACACACACACACACACACACACACACACACACACACACACACACACACACACACACACACACACACACACACACACACACACACACACACACACACACACACACACACACACACACACACACACACACACACACACACACACACACACACACACACACACACACACACACACACAAAGAAATATTTACACCAAAATGCATTTATACAGACACAAACACGTACACAAAGACAAAGAATGAGCACACATACACAAACAACATACACATTAATTAACCCCAAGATAGAATTATGGCTTGTGTATTCTTTGTCGACAGGAAAATCACAAATAAAAATCACATAAAGACAACATAGAGAGGAGCAGGCAAAACACACAAGATAACACTTGAACACACAATGAAAGTAATCAAATTTACCCTTGAAGTGTGGCCTCACTCAACCGGAACAGCCAGAACTTCATTATAGTTTACAAATCAGGGTATTTGGAGCAAAAGTCTAGAATACTTCACCGCTGTCGGTGGCATTTTATCCGCATTTGTTGAAAAATGAGGGACATGTATTGTGACCTTTTTCTATTCTATCTTGAGTGTTTGCCACCAATCTACTGTAGACAAAAAAAAATCATAGTCGGCACAATAATGTATATGTCAGTGCATCAGTTTTTTTTTTTTTTTTTTTATGTACAAATTCCAAATATAATAAATAATAAACAAAGAAGGCAAGTGATTTATAGGCTGTCTTATCAAAAACCGGTAGACCACTGAGTTGCTGTTGTACCTCTATAAATTTCTTATTCCATCTGGCTGTGCCATAAGTTGACAGCTCCGCAAATTCAGATTGATGATTATCCATATTTAAGTCTGTTTTTTTCCTCCAACGGTTCTCCCAGCACTTACAGCCCTATTTAACCTCTCTTTGAATCATGTCAGTATCCTTCACTAAAACAAAGAGCAGGGCATTTATTTGTCAAACAAATACACCCCTCTCTGCCTCTCTCTCTCTCTCTCTAACTGTCTTTCTCTCTCCTCCTTCCTCGTTAGGGAGAATTTATTAGCATAGCTTTTGTTTTGTGGGTGAATTTCATTAAACTCTGAACAAACCCTGCTTCGCAAGTGCAGGCCTTTGATCTGGAGACGGAGCCTCTTAATTTCCATTCTCCAGACATTAAACAATGCGAATGGCTCCCTGCAACAGTGCCAACCTCCCATACAGCTACTCCCACATCTTTTCATTTCTCCTGTTCACTTGCTCCTAACACACTGTATGCTAATGACGAGAGGTCGCTGTTATGTCCTACTCAAGCAAATCCTAATTGTTTCCTTGTTTTGTTGCTACATCTTGTGTTGCAGAAAGCCATGGGCTATTTGGGTTGGGAATCTGTATCCTCTCTGCCAGACCACAGTAGGAGAGATCACAGCACAGAGATGTTCTGTGTTTATGGGCTGAAATTCTTGTAAACGATACTAAGGTTCAGTTTAAGATCTAATAAAGACTTGGAGATGATTCAACCTTTACCAAGTCTTTGGAGAAAGAAAAATGTTTGAAGTGCCAAAATAAACTTTTTGCCTAATTGTAAAAGTTGGAAAAAACTTGGACAGAGGAATCCTCTCACTTGTAATTACTATCTTTACTTTTGAATAGTTTTCTTTTTCTACTGTGGGTTCGACACTCGCATATGCTTCATTAAAAGGAAGGGATTGTGTAAAAATAACCATGTACTGTATGTTGTTGAGCATGGAGGCAGGGAGGCACTCAGGAGGAGCGCCTTTTTTTTTTTTTTGTGGGGTAACAGAGTACCTAGTTAGTTAGCGTTTGAGCTAATTCCCGAGTCACAGGCGGGGTGGCCCAGTTTGGAGGCTTCAAAGGATGGGTTTGGGGAAGCGCGATACAGCAGGACGTCTGCCCAGCTCAAACGCTTCAAGTGTGTATCTGTGCCTCTTTGTGGATATTAAACTTTTTGCTGTTAGGTAAGGAATCATTGCACCTGCGTAAGCCCACAGGTGCAGTTTAGGAAATCAGCTGTAAGTAAAACTGAGATTCAACCCGTTTCCTTCTTAATTACCAGGAAAATACCCAGGTATCTCATAGGAAAGTGAAATATGGGCAAACAAGACGGCAAACCAACACAACAGTGGGCACAAATTTGTCCTTGATATGTATATTGCTCCATTTGGCTGAAAAAACATGGTAGGTGCCTCATGCATGAGCAAATAAGAAGCAGAGCCTTGACCAGCATGCTTTCAGTTCAACCTCACAGCCAACAAGAATCACAAAAAAAAAACAAAAAACAGAAAGTAGCAGTCTCTTATGTACGGAAAGATGAGAACTCAAAGTAATGTGAACATCCAAGATTTCCACTTGATGTGAAGGGGTCTAAGAGTGTCCTATAATCTGTCAAAAACCAACAAATGCTCTTTGTTTTTCACAGAGGATTTGCTATACAGGACTCCTTTAAAACCCCAAAACAAACCAATTGCTTTATTTTCTCACATGGTAGCTGCAATACACAATGCAGACCAAAGGTGGAAGAAGCATGACCTTATTTCTTTTGGAGCTCAAGCTGAGCAAAGCACTGGACAATTTAAAACAGCTGAAAAGCAGAAAGCGATTCCTTTAACTGTGAGACAAATACATAGTAGTCACACTGCAGAAGCTTTTATTAACGACTGACCTCAGTGTAAATGGCTACACTGTTAACCGGTGGTGGATTGTAACTAATAATCTTTGATTTTCTTTAGAAAAAACACTAAAACTAAGTGCGTCAAAACACCATACACAGAGTAAATTTATCCCTTTTAATGACGGCAATATTTCTACTGCGTCACTTCCACCCTGCTGTATATTTATATGACTTGTGACTTCACATATGTCAATACAGTTCACCTTTAGGCTTTGTCACACTTGATTACATCCCCTCGGGTGATGTAAGAAGCAGGTGGTATATTGCAGCTTGTGGAAAATAAGCTGGTGACGATGAGAACTGAAAAACTGAGAAAAAAGAAAAGAAAAACTGCCAATACCACTGTGGAGGGAGGAAAAGGAGGGAGGAAGAGAGAGTTGCCGAGGAGACTCCATCCATGTACCAGGACACCAGTGAAGAGTGCAGGATAAGTGAGGTGTGGTCGGTAGTGGGGTTACAGTACAAGTTGGAAGATTGTGGGTGGGTGGGTGGGTGGGGAGTTACATGCTGTTTTAGTTTACCTTACTAGATCTTTTCCAGTTCCTTCTCAAAAGCATGGTCTGTAAATGAGACAAAGCGGTTACAGAGCGCCCCCCACTGTCTCCCCCTTAAAGCTGCAGGGTCAGAGGTTAAAGGAAATGGGGGTGGGATCCATGTTAGCCCTGGTCTGGTGCGGGGGGGGGGTTATTAGATAAGGAGAGTGGGACAGTTGTCATTCATGCAAGTTAAAGTAAGCAGGAAGTGTATAAAAAGCGCTCTTTACTTGTCATACAGTGTTATGAAGTATTTGCATATGCCAACATGCACACCCACACACATTCATAAATATGAATTTATACAGTAGCTGCAGTTTGTGCCTCTTGCGCAGCATGTTCATTTTTTTTTTTTTTTTTTTACTTGACACTTTTAAAAAGTGCATTCCCATTCCTCAACCCTAACAAAGACGACAACTGAAGTAGCTGCTTGTTTGTTTGATTTGCATGTTTTTTTTGTGTGTTTTTTTTTTTTTTTTACTTCATTGTTCAGGTCCAATCATGGAGAATCACCTTGAAAGACAGCTGCACTTCAGTGAACACACTAAAGACTCTTGTTTAAAAAAAAAAAAGTAAACCCCTTTTCTGTTTTCTGTTTTTTGTAATTGCAAAGCGTCACAATGAGAATCATAGACATATCCTCAAAAACAAGGAGATTTTGTTGAATGTTATGTCTTAAACTAAAGTCGTCTTGGGTTTATTTTTGTCTTCTGTATGACGTAAATGTAATCACCAATGTAAGAGATTCAAATATAAAAAATATACTTTTTAGAACTATTCACATGTGCACAAAAAACACTCCCACACTTCCATCATGTCATGTCATCCCAACACTTGTAAACTTGAAAACGTACAGTATGTAAAACAGGTCAGCACATAGAGATATATATAGAGGATTATGCATAATAAATCAAAGCATTATCTTATTTACAGTTTAATAAAACATTCATTCAAAGATAGACTGTAGGTCCGTCTTTTCTCTTACCCTTCCATACCAGTAGATGGCAACAAAGGGACGTCATCCAGAATGTACTATTATAACCTTGTACTAATTTTCTTCACAGTTGGAGAAATCCAAAATGATGCTTAACCTAAATAGAGTTTATTTGTTCTGTCAAATGTGGACTCTGTGAACTACAGTACTAAATAAGCAGCAGAATTAAGACATCAGATCAAAAGGAATAAAATATTTCCCCCATGACTGCCTTGTTCCGGATAGCGCATGCAGGGGTCCAATTAACCAAACAAATAATTGAACAGAAATAAACGCAACTCTGAAACATCGCGCCTGTCCACAGAGGCACGAACCAACATAATTAAGAAAGAGAATCCAGTGCTCTTTGAACACCGAACTTTTCCACAGAACGTATTAATTACACTTGTGTTTATGCATATGTATTTGCTGAGTTGAAGAGTTTCCAGTGACTGAAACTGAAAGAAGCCAGAACATTTTAGTTCAACATAGTTTCTGATGTATAGACTGAATTGTAATAACACTGTTACAGAACTAAGATTATGATCCAATAACAATTATTACATTGAATGGGTGGTTTCATATGATGTTTAAGTTCTTCAGCATTGAGTATAATCAAAAAAGAATAACTTCTCAAAATGAAGAGCAAATCTAGTGTGTGCCCAAATAAACAGAGATGTACAAGTAATATGTCAGAAAGTTCATATAGTTTCCTTACAGTGTCCCTTATGTCTCCCTCCTTTGGTGACAGAGTGACAGCTAGTTCCAAGGTACCCAGGTTGTTATCAGGGTATTGTGGGTCCTTCAGGTCCAGCGTCACATCCAGTGTCCTACAGGGAAACATACAAAATCATGTTCATACAAAAAATCACATTGTAATTTTCTATACAAACAAAGTACCTTCATATCCATATAGTGCAGGGATATGTAGGGTATAGATATAAGCTTCCTCACTGACTCTTCTATTCCATAAAGTCTTGTTTACAATAGTAGCAAAACATCAGAGTGTTGAAACTATCTCACTTAAATGGAGTAAACTCATTCTATATGTTAAAATTTATACCTGTACTTTTCCCACTATGAAATGCAAAAATGTCTTCAGTGAAAAGTGTGTGTTGAGTAAACTGCCTGAGTGTTTCATGGTTTACTGGGACACACGAATAGGCCGGAGCTGTTGCAAATGTTATTCATAGCACCTGTGCTTTTCTTGAGACGACTAGCCCACACTCACGTGTGCACTGAAAACAGACTATTCATCACAGAGCTCCATCCATTTCCACCTGACTAGAGGTGGAATCTGTTAGGCTACTTAAAAATAGCTGTATGTGTGAAAAGGGCCAAATGGATGGCACCAATTCTGCTGAGCAGAAAATAAATGTTCAACTTTGGAACTGAATTCCTCTCTATATTTCTCCGCACAATTAAAATGTAGCTCTGTTTTTGCTTCATGAGGTTTGAGATGAGTTACCAAAGACTTTCACTAGAGGGAGACCTCAGACTGGGTTTGATGAAACTGACAGCATCAAAAAGGAGAAGATGTTTGCAGGGAGGCAAAAGAAGGTGTCAAGAGATTGGTATCCCTCACAGTTTACCTTTAACGTTTGTTGTCATTTCACATCAGCTTCTACAACAACGACTCTTTCTCAGAGAATGCAGCTACCATATATAGTATGATATATAGGGGGTGAGTGAGGAGACTGAGGATGTGTAAGGTGTTAGTGAAAAAGAGAGAAGACATTGACACCTCTGATGTTCCAGAGACTCCAGATAGAGGTATGCAGAGCCCATGAAATCATCCTGAAGTCCAAAGTCATAGTCAAAAACCTACAGAGAGACAATAAAGAGAACAGCAGCTGTCAACAGAGGGCACCACAACTCAACACCACACTACACATGTCCAAAAAAAAGTCTTGCATAGAAAGTTGATGTCCTCTGAGACTGAACAGTCACCAAAAATAAAACAGGAATTCTTAACACAGCAGGATGACATTTGAAGCTTGGTACTTATCTGTGTTACCTTGACATATAGTGGGTCCCTCAGGGTTTCCACATGGAGGCACGCTCTCTCATCCCATACCGGGTTGAGGTTCTTATGGATGGTCTTACTTCTGAACACCTCCTTGCCTGCAATCTTAAACTTCACATATGGGTCACTGGTCCCTGTGTGAAAAGAAAAGAAATACAAGAAAAAATACTGGTAAATAACAGTATTATAATCATTGGAAAGGTTTGAGTTTAAGTCAAAAAGTTAAAAGCATGTCAATTAACTTTGTTGATAAGCTGTGTTTGAGACATATTTTTTGAGCTGTTGAATGAATGCATGTTCTAATACAATAATCATATGTGTATGTGTGTGTTCGTTCATGTACCATACAATACTTCCATTTGACCACTAGGTAGTGCAATTGATTTGTATTTGTCTTGTGGAGTGTTACACAGTAAAAACAATTAATCCTGTTTTTAAATTCCCCAAATTTTTCATGCTTACAAACATTTCATATTCTAAAATGTACAAAAACGGATACTTGATGTTTTGTACATAAATGTAAACATGTGCACTAAAAAAGAAAGATGCATAAATGGGGCAACACATATAAACTAGAAGGTCTATGATTTATTATTGCCATGTGTCATTATTCATCCTGATGACCAAAAGGAGAAAAAAAGATGCTATGTAATCCTAAATCTACATTTTATTACCATGACAAACAGACATTGATCATCCTCTCCATTCTACTTCTGCTTTACTCTAAGATCCTATTCCCCAAACGTCCATAAACTTCAGAGAGAAGTCAATTGGTTTGATGGGTCAAGAAAAACAACGCTGAAGACAAGAGAGAAACAAACCATAAAAAGGAACAACAAAAGGTCAGTTAATGAAGTACGAAGGTTGTAAAGTAAAATAAATTAATCTAAATGTATTATTCAGGAATACAGACATTTCAGAATTTATCATAGATACATTTTTAAGTATATTTAATAGTAGGTGGAAAAGGAAATCGTCAGTCTAACATGAGTATTACACAACATTTTATGTTTATGTGATATTACTGAGACAGACTCACTTAGAAGCAAAATACACAGTATAGAACGGTCATCCAGCCTTTCAGTGTTAAGATTTTGCATCCTTTGTGACTTTTATGTTTATATTAATGTGAAAATGTAGCTAATATTTTCAAAATACTATTTAAAAACAAGGCACATGAAAACATATTTAATCTGTTAACACACTTTACTTGAACATCCTAAGAAAACAGATGCACAAATGTACAATGTTAAAAACATTTGATAGACAAGATGGTGTATGAAAAGTTACTTCCACTATACAGTATTATTTATGATAAAATAAACCTTGCAAATTTGCTATATGCTATATAAGTATAATACAAAAAAAAAAAAAAAAAAACATTAAATTTTCCTCCCTTTCAAAAACCACAGCTACAGCTTCACACTGTGTCTTTTTTTTCTGGCATCCTTCCATCAATGTGTGATATTCAAGGATCTCAGTGAATTTTTTTTTTAATCTCACTCTGTTAAAATCATTCCTCCTTCCACACATCTACTGTGAGGATGATGTGTAGCAACCTCCAGTGAAGCAAAATCCTGTTCTGATCTGTTTGTTTGTGTTGTACACGTGTCAAATCAGTGTCATGTTATCATCCACTGCGACCAAACCGATTAGCAAACAAATCACAGCAGAGTGAAGGTAGTGTCTTATCTAACATTTCTCACTATCACACACGGTGCATGTGCAATGTCTGAGGGTTTATCAACTCTGCTAGTATCTCTTTCAATTCAGGTAAGTTGACAAATTATAAAGTGCAACACCATATGGAGTGTCTTAACATGTAGTGAAGATCACAAGCTACCATAGTGCTGAAATAAATTGTTTACCTAGTTTGGTAATCTGCTCTGTTTTCTGTTTCTGCCATAAAACAGAAAACAGCCAACACAAGTCTGACGACGGATGCTGGTTGATAAAACACTGAACTCCCTCAGTGTCTCACCAGCTGATGAGAGCTTTGCTTTATCATTAACAGAAACAGAACAATCTCATCTCTACACCATGCAACTGATGCTTATTAGAGACAATAAACAGATGATGTGATAATGACAAGACTGATAGTCATCACCACTAATGCAATGTAGCATCCACATGCAATGTATTTAGACAATTAAACTTAAAAAAAAAAACATTAACTCTGCTTTGTTGCTGCTGCTGTTTGCTGTATCTAAAAACTGCTGACAAGATTCTCAGTTGCCAGCCAGCTTTGATGTGAGAGCAGCAAAATATGCGCTGGCATAACATGAGCCTGCTGGGAAAAGATGTCAATTTCTTCACATCTAAATAACCTCAGGCGCCATCACACACACACACACACACACACACACTGAGCAGAGCTACTACAAACACAAACACTCGCACATACACTTAGCGAACGCGCTGTCGGCCCTGACACATCACTGCAGGACAGCTGCAGCGAGGAGACACAGGATGACATTACTGTGTAGTCGAACAGTTAACACTTAAGTCAATGTAGAAATCTGTGAATACAGGAATGACATCAATGAAAAGCGATCAGTTATTTGCACATTTACATATATGTATTTAATGTTAATAGTCTCACTGTCGCAATGTATATTATGTCATTTGTGCAATTTTGTGGGTCACACTATTACCTAAATTTTATTTAATTCAATTTCCTTCTAAAGGAAGTGAAAAATAGTGAATCATTAACCTAAGGTGATACTCTTTGAACCACATTAAGCCTCAAGAGAAATGGTCCGCAACTGCACTGTGGAGGCAAAAGACACCAATCTCTAAAACAGCAGCAACCTTGTGTGTATCACTGCCCCACTGGGTCGATATTCCCCAGACACACATCGCTGGCTCAGAGCCATTGCATCCCACAGTGCCAACTTTATGGTGCCATAAACACACACAGACTGAAGAGTGTGAAATGGAAAAGGATGGTGCTATAAGTGGGTGGTGGCTGAATATGATGGAGCGTGGGTACAGTGCAGCACCGAAGGGGTGATCGCACTGCTTCTTATCAACCGCCATATATGATGTGGAAATTATGTTTTTGAAGAGACTTACTACAGTTGGGCAAAGTATATAAACAAAGAAGGTGAAAAGTATGCCCCATGTGCACGCTGCTGAGTGTATAGGTCAATAAACAGCAGGTATCATACAATCAATAAGCTTCAGAAGAATGAATAATGGTGGGACATGACTGCCTACTACCAGCTGAGGTTCAAGACAGTGGGTTTGATGGACTGGCTGACCCTGGATGCTTGTCCAGCTTGTGGGCAGGGGACTGTGAAATGGAAGTGTTGGGTAAGGGGAGAATGGGTATAATGAGTCAATGTGCCACACATTGACAAACTGGCAAGAGTAAATGAATGCCGCAGGTGCTGCAGCGCAGCCATGGGTATAACATGATTTTCTGTCTTTCTATTGTTGAGTGGCATTGGTGCTGATGATGCTTGTCGCCTAACATCACATTCACAGAAGAATCTTTGAAAAGTTTATAAGTAGATTTTAAAAGGATATAAAGCTTAGGTTTAAACCTTTTTTCTTTACCTCAAGCTTAAGAATAAATCTCTCTGTATCTCTCTGTAATCTTTTATCTGTGGCAACACACCTGTGTTGCACATAAACAATCAGCTGAAGAAAGGAGACAGCATAGTTTGAGAGATAAAAGTAGGTGACAACTAGGAGTAGCGTGGATAAACAAAGACAGGTCCAAGAAAAGCTTCTGATTTTCCTGATAAAATAAATGATTGTCCTGAATCCTGTGAAAATTTATCCATATTCCACAGTATTTGTGTACTTATAGTCACTGCCAGAAGAGGGAGACAGAAAATCCTGCAAATTTAACTATGACTTGAAAAGTGTTAAACAATTTCAGAATTTCTGAACATGCCTTGAGGATGTTCAGTAGTCAGCCTTCACAGATTTAATATAAAATAAGTCTAAAGACCAATAAAGGGCCTGGACAGTTGGCAACCATGTGACATAATAAAACATAACTAATTTCATTTATATTTCCAAGCGAACTTGCAACAAAAGAAACAATAAGGCTAAATGATAATGAGAGTTGACTCCTTCAGTTCAAAGTTTACCTGCTAAAGTGATGCCTCTAAAAAACAGCTATGTAGTTAAAAACTCACATAGGTTAGTTAGAGGGTATAGGTTACCATAGTAACTGACACAGACACACTAAAGCCTGTATCTCGAACAGGGGGCTTTTGTCTGAGCTCTATTCTTTGGTTTGCAAATCCAAGGATTTTCCTGAATTTTTGGTATAAAAACACAAAACTAACTTCTTAATCCTCTTTTCTGGCGTAACCTCCCTGGGTCCACAGCCTGGTGGGTGGGTGACTGAAAGAGCAAGTGAATTAGGAGAAACTGCCAAAACCACGAGACACTGAGTGGTTTATATAAAGGTGTTAATCGCTTCGTCTTCTATGATGCCACTGAAGCCAACCATTAAAGATGGTAACAGTAGCTAAGAGTAAATGTGTTTATAAGAGGACCCACTGGTGCACTCAGCAGGTAAATGTGCCTTAGGCGTGGCACGTAGACAGACCTAAAAGCCCCTGATAGACTTGTTCTTGATAGATGCTCTCTGTCTTCCTGACAGGGAGCTGAAAACATAATCCACCACACATTCATCTCATCTGAACACCTAATGGGCAGCAGCCATAAAAATACAGCTCATTGTATCCGTCTGCCAGTAAGCCAGGCTTCCCACCAGCCACCTGAGAATGTAACAACAGGAGGCTTGAAAGGAAAACATCTCCATGATCCTAAAAATCCTCACTAATAAATCCAATACGATATTTGTTAGAATGTGAACAACATTTGAATGTTTGAAGCATAATAGTTTCAATGTTATCAATCAAAAGGCTACAACCTCTAATCCTCTAATTATAACTCAAATTATTCAATTATAGTTCAAGTGATGTGTATGTGATCAAATATTAAAAAATGGAACTCCAATGCTTGGTTCTACTGAAATGCGAGGAGTGCAGGATTAACAGTAGGGTAAGATTAAAGAGGAAACAGGACAGAACACAAAGGGCGTCTCTTTCTCTCTTGCATTATCTCTTATTATCATATTACTGTTTCACACTTTTTGTGGTGGTATAACTCCAGTGCAATGAATGCCAGTGTAGGTGTAGCATTATATATTCACATGTGTCTCTGTGCTCATAGTGTATGTACTGGATTGCTAATGGACTTACTCATATGTGTTTTCACACAATTTGACTTGATAAGTAAAAGATAAAAAGTAACAGCAACATTTACACAGTAAATGTGTAATTATTAAATGTGTAAAAAACAGTAAACAGTAACAGTTTCACATCCAAAAAAAATCAGATCCAAGAGACTTTTGATCAGTGCAGATGAAAGATGAGACATGCTAGTAGGATATAGTCTGGCACTGGTAAATAATACAACTTAGTCACCTGCTGATTTAATAATGCAACACAACGAATTATTAAATCTTGATGACATTTCCTGGAAATTCTGGTGTATTTGTAAACAAAGATAAATGATCATCTGTGAGTTTTTCCAGTCCAGAAAGTTGAGAACAAAGTGTTCAAACACAACCCAGACCAGCGATAATTATTAATATGCATACTCACATTTTGGTAAAGGACATATAATATAATAATGTGCATACAACTCCATCCTATTCTTCACATACCAGCCTTTACCAATGGGAGGCAGTGTGTATCCATACACAGTGTATCCTCACTAGACTATAAAAGTCACCTCACTCTATGTATTATCTATGACCTGATTGATTTTTTTGGACAGTGGTTGTCACTGGAGTCAATATTTTTATTGATGCACTAGACCAGACACTAAATCCAGCTGTTCCATTTGTTTGTCAAATAATTTGGTTTCAAGATTCAATTTCTTTAGCTGCTCTCTCCACTTTCCTGTTTCTCTTTTATACAACCTCCCTTCAAACGCCATCATTTTCCTTTTTCCTGTCTTCTTACTCACCTCCAGCTCTCTGAATTACGTTGCATTATTAAGCCTCATCACTCTCAACTTCCACTTGACTCCCTTTCTGCCATAGGTATTTTTGAAAAAGTTATGGCATTGACATATTCTCATCATATCACCCGTGAGTCAGCTCACACATCAGGAAGAATGATTTGCCTCGGGTGGAATGAAAACAAAGTCAACATCATTCTAAAAATGATGGAGCATTCAGGTCTAAAAACCATAAACTGCTCCAGTGTTTTTAGTATGCAGAGACAATGTAATCCACAGATCCACAGATTGTATGAATATAACTACAATAAGTAATGATGAAATTAGAATAACGCAATCTTTAAAATGCCCACTTTTCCTCACTAAAGGACAAAAAATTACTTTTTCCAGACTTTCCTAAGTAATTTTTCGAGACGTTATATATAATATGCAGGACTAATAAACCACATACATAATAATATATATTTCAGATTGAAAGGGCCACAAAACTATCAATTCCCACAGTAACACAGACTCAATGTGTTGCACCAGTCATTATATGGGCGGGATGAGAATTTACAAAATGTAATCAAAGTATAATGGTTTCATTTAAATGCCGGAGCCGTGGTGGGATTACACAAAAGTCCAAGAACATACAAGTGTGTCTCCCTGTGGTCTAAACAAAGCCCTGAACAATAATAACATTTTTAACCTGAAAAGAAGAACTAATTAAAGGAGATGAAGAGCCCTGTGTCTGTGCATTTGTTTGAGAAATCATAGTGCAAATAGTTATTCTATTGACAAAAGCATCACTAAACTGACTTCTCATTATTTGACAATTCAATTCTGCTTTCCCCTCACATACATACATAAGCACAAATTAGTGCAAACAAATAGAGGTACAACATCATTAGCACATTTGGTATCACAACACACACATCCAAGGCTAGACCCCTCTCTGGTTAATTGTTGCGAGAGGCAAAGGAGCTTTAAAAGAGACAGAACTCATGACAGTAAAGTCCAACATATGGTCGTGACCTTGGATTAAAAATTCAGACAAAAAAAAGGCTGACTCCCATCTGTCTGAGTCAGCAGGAGGCAGAGCAGACAGCTCTTGGACATGTCTGCTGTGGAGAGGAGACTTCTGCTGCAGTTAAATGCAATGCATGAGGGAGGATAAGGGCATGTTCAGTTATTAAAAAACAGTTTACACCACTCGACACTGTGTGGGTCAGGTCTTTTTAATGAGATAACGACCTGACTGCAGCTTGAGAGATGATAACAGTGATACAAGTCAGCGATTAGCTACAAATTCCTAAAAATGATCCTTCCTGTAACATGGTTTCACACTGATATGTAAATGATTGTCCTTCCCCATTTTCACCATAAATCTGTAGATACTCATTACACATTTATGATCAATAGCTCTCCGTGTCAGCACAGGGCAGGCAAACGGTCCTGAATTATTAAATGATAATGTATCAGTGGATAATTACATTTCAACAGAGGACAGAGTGATATGTTCTAAAAATATGTGTCATATTTCATGGAAAGTTATTACCTCACTATTTTGGATATTACAATACGCTACTACAGTAAAACATAACCGAAAGAGTTTGCTTGTTCTAATAATAGCAGCTTTACTCACAATAAATCCAACTGCCGAATAATTAAAAGAAAAAAAAAAAAACATAATTATTTAATGATGAAATATGGAAAAATATAATCTGAACTACTCAGTGAAAAAGCCTTGTAGGTCCTGACACTCGCTGATAACATTTTGAATATTAAAAAACAATAAATATGCATGAAGACACCACCTGTTGACAGCATTAGAAAACAAATCAATAATGCATTGTGTCAGCATGGCATCAGTGCTGTTTCAATTAACCAAACAAACCAGTTGTTCAGTTTAAACAAAAGTAACCAAAAGTAAGTTTATTCTGTGAGAGGAAATAAGAGAATTTGTGTTTCAGCACAGAGAAATACAAGAGTAACAAGAGGTTAACAGCTATTAGGCACTTAAATCACAAACAAAGATCTTACTTTGTTGCTGTACTACATCAACACACACATATTAAATATAATACACACACACATATAAATGGTAACAATGCTGTGATTAAAATGGTTAATTCAAGACTAACAACTATTGAACACTTTTAGGATAAGACAATATATTTTTTCAGTATCCTCTTTTGAGAGAAGCTGCGCATGATCCCACAGATGTCAGGTTAGTCATACAGTTGAAATTAAATTTCACAGCGATGTAAAATGACATTACAGACTCTGCCTCACCCTGAAAATGAGGGAAAAACCAAAATAGCCCCAACTGTCATTCAAAATAACTTTAAAAATAGAGTATATTTCACTATAAAGATAAAAAAGACAGTATATTAACCTCTGAATTAACCTTGAAATATAGTCACCAGTCTGCTTTTTTTACTTATTCCTGCACTTCACTGTATTACTAAAATACAATCTTTGCCTGTCAAAAACTCTGTTATTAAGAACCACTTCATGGTGGAGGTTCACTGATGCTTGTCATGAGTTGTGAGAACAGGAGAGGTGAAAAATGTAGTAAAGCTGCCCATAAAACCCTCAGTCATGCTTGAGCTGCAGATCTGGAACTGCCTCACGCTCAGATTCTACGCACACTGTGTGGTTGCGGATTCAGTGTGTATTTGTGTGTGTGTGTGTGTGTGATTCCCTGGGCCTGTTCGTAGTGTCAGGACTGACGGATGGTTGCTGCTGTGGGGTTTCCCATTACCCAGAATGCAATCTGCTCAAGAGGACGTATTGGGTAAAGCTGCAAAAACAAGAAACTCCATCATGGGATGCTGACAGATGGAGAGCCCGGTTCATTACAATTACCCACAATCACACACCGATGCCTCTGCCTCTTGCTGCTTTATGCCAAGAGAAGATTACTTTTTTGTAGTTCCATGACGTTTACCCTGGGAGAACCTTTACTAATGCGCGACGTGATCTTTTTGTAATTAAAACACAGAGCGTGAAACACTGTAACGGAATGATTTCTTGCTATATAATACAGCTGAGGTGAATGAGCACAAACAAAAAGTAAAGCAGAAAACTGCATAGCATAAGGGAGGGGGGAGAGGAGGGGTGGGCATGAAATAAAAGAGACAACATGCCAACAGTGGTGTCAAGCTCTGCCTCTCTCGCTGTTTGCATCTCAAGAAACTGTGGTGGGGCTGTGAAGATAATTATGTGCGCTGTAGTCTCACTGGTCTTAGCTGTACTTTGACAAATGAAAACTAATCACTGTAAACCTCTACGCTAATATTAGTGCTTCAAACATGCGCGCCCACATACACACATAGACAGAGAGTACACATGTACTGTATAATGAACACAAAATGTGCCAGCATATCCAAATAGACTACAAGCACCTAGCTAGTCATTACATAGTCTCAGAGGGATGAAATTACAGTAGTTTCTAGTGAGGACATATAAGTGCAGGAGTTAGGTTGTTGCTGCATCTACTCAGTACTGATGGTGCTACTTATAGACATTTACACTTAATTTAACAAATCATGAAATTTCACAATGTATTTTGTGTATAAGTCTGTAGGAATATTGTAATCATAGGTAAATTGTGTCTATAAATCTAAATGGCACAGACAGCAATAGTCTATTTAGGTCACTTATACACCTACAGTGGTGTTGGCTAGATTTAGATTCATTTGCTAATTCATAATTCATTCATAGACATGGTGATATAAAATCTGATATTTTAGTGGCTGTGTGAAAGTTAAAAAAAAAAAAAAACAGAGAATATGAAACCAAAAAGAAACCAAACACATCAATGATGAAAAATAACAGGCGGCAGGTAAAAGAGGCTGAGTGTAATAGTACCCAGAGCAGGGGAGACAGCAAGCAGCTTGTGATAAAGCACTAATGATAGGATACACCCACAACATACATCACATTTGAGTTCAGGCTCTGAACTCTGAACAAAGCATTTTCCTGTGTCTCCGACCTGTGCACAAACGCTCTATAAAGGAAATCGTGACTCAATTTTAACTAGAAAAAAAAGATGCTAGTGGCCTCTGATGTCCATAAAACACAATACTGTGTTAATAATAATGTGGTCCAGTGTTCCTATGGTTATCTTCTACAAATGCATCACACCTCTAGCTCCATATTGTACATCACCACTCCTCATTGGCAGTGAAAATCTATATCAAATGTGGACCACGACTCAATGACTGATTAGTTCATGAAAGAAATGTCCTACAGTTACAACACAACAGCACTGGGAGTGGGAGGGATTCTTTCCACAAACAGTTATGATTTATTATGATGCAGCACAGATAAAGTCTGTCTCAACAGATAGAAAAAATTAATTTGCAGCTTGTGGAATGTTGATGTCAAAAACCTTTTTAAATTAGGATCAATGGCACTTTAAAATCTAATATTGAAACAAAACTTAACTCCAAAATGCAATCCAGTGTACGTAACTTGGCCCTGGCTCATGAGCATAATTATCTGTCAATACTTGCAAATAAAGAAGATGTGTAAAAACACTTTGATTTTATAAACAACATCCAAAAAGGTACTATCACTTAAGTGGAAAGACAATATAGGACATTACAAGTGCAATGTCAAAGACTGCTAACCTAGGTTGTAGTTATTAGATATCTGCTAAACACATCATCTCATAATCTAATTCCTGGACATTACACCTGCTATTAAAGTAGACAACTTTGTGGTTTATCCTTTATGATTTCTGAACAGGTATTTAATGCTGATGTAAAGATTCAGTTGATTGTCTTGACAGATAATGCTCGCTGTAATGGGGTCAACACGGAGGCCCTTATGTAAAACTATATGTTTATGATTTTTTTTTCCTAATAGTGAAGACTTAAGTCAAAAGACACAAAAAAAGGCACGAATGGAATATGTATCCTCTACATCCTGTGACATACACACAAATGTACTGAAAGATAGGACAGGAGGAGGCGGTGTCTTTGACTACAGACAGACGTTACCTTACCATACCTTATCCACAGGGAACTAGAGATAAAGACGGAGGGCAGAGTGTTTTCATCTGAGGTCATCTACAAAGCTGCATTCATGACAGCTAAGACAGGGTTTGAGCCCAAAGGACACAAGTGGGTCTAACCCAAAAAGGATACAGTAAAACTCAAAGTGTATTTTTTGACAGGTAGAGTTTACTGCCCTGGAACAATAAATGAAAAAAGGAGTATCATTCAAGTCTGCTTTTGTGGTTACATATGTGGTCGTGGCTATTTCCATGTGGTTATCACTGCTTCAATGTACATTTCTCTGCAGATTAAATTCAAATAGTATCATCAGGGGCCAGAGGTAAATGAACAAAGACAGGACTGGATGAGAAATCACATCATCTGGTTAGAAATGTTTTCTTCTGCTGTAGTTGTACCTTAATACAACATATGTAAAATTTATCTGTCTACATGAGGTCTGCTTCATTCGCCCAGTTCAAATGTATATTTCTGTTATTCTGCCATAATATTTCACTGTGTCCCAGTGTTCATTGTCTCTCTATGTGACAAACTGTAAAACTGATGCCACCAGGTTACTGTGGTTGTGTTGGGGGGAAAAAAGCTCCGAAATGGCTTGTGTCTGTTTAACACCAGACAAGGGAGCGAATGATATCTCCTGTCTCCTATTAGAAAGCTCTAGACCATCTTCTAATAATGAAGGAAAACTTTCCTTGCAGGTCTTTGTACTGTAATGGCTCATGAGTCAGCAAGATAACAACCAGCCTCCAAGCACCAAAAAGAAGACATACAGATAATAAACAGGTTCCTAAAGTCAGTGGCTATCTAGAATTCTTTTTTTTTTTTTACCTACAGATGCTCATAAAAAGTACTGTTTCCACTGTTTTCCCCTTTATTGCTTTCATAAATGGAATCATACTTGATATAATCTGGGTTTTTTACAAGAATTTACAAAAAAAATCCTCACCACTGACAAAATATTTCTACAAAGCACTTCAGGTACTGTTGCTGAGAATCATCTCCACTACATGATACTGTCACCACCACAGTTCACAGTGGTATTCATGTGGTGTAGTGTTTGATATCCGCCTAATGTAGAGTCTAGCCTAATGGCCTAAAAGCTCCATTTTGGTCTCATCAGATGACACAACCACATATAATGTGTTTAATGATGAATTTAACTGAACTTTAACTGAATTCAACAGAATGTTCAATGACTTGGAAACATTTTCATGTCTGTCCCCAACTAATACTTTTCAATAACCTTTTGACGACTTTGCTTGTTGTTTTGTGCTCTTTTGTTTTCATGGTGTAACTGATACCACAAAGCAACAGTGACCAACAGGACGAACAATCAGCATGCTGCCTAAACCTACTCTGGCAACTGTCATGCATCAAAGACGTGATGAACCATACTATTCAGAAGTATCATATTTCCGACAGAAGCCATCAAAAAGCTCTTCACCAAGCTGTGAGGAGATATATTCAGAATTAATTAATAGATATGGTGAGTGAAAAGATGTAGGAAGTAGACAGGCATGAAGTTGTAGGTAATAGTTTATAGGTCACAGTGGAAGTGGGAGAAGCCTCATCTTACCTTTGTAACATTACAGCTTAGCTAGTGTTAAAGGTGACAGAGAATGGTTGAACGGGGTTTTGACACTTGTTTTGTGATGTGACATATACACAGTAAAATTTCAGTCAGATGTGTAATGCCTCAGAAGCTTCCTAATAACCTCTCTCAGAAAGATTTTAGGGTGGGGGATTTTAAACGCGTGGTTTTGCACCTATTTGGCATCTTTTCAGGCTTAACTGGCAACTTCATTATGAAACGCAAGCATTGCACATTACGCAGCATTTTACATCACAAACTATCGTTTTTTAAATTGACCCATTTTCTAGCGGACATTTCTAAAAGAGGACTCTAAAAGTGGACTACCATTCTTCAACAAAGACAAGCTAAAACGGTTTTTGATCCTCTGTCATCTTTAATGGTTTTTGACCATGATTCCATTTATATTCGTTGTACATTAACTTTCATACATTATGTACAATGAATGGAGCATTAAAACACTGAGCTTTACTTTATGTAGAAGCAAGCAAATCTGCAAAGTGTGAGAAACGTGTCACACCTGTCATCTGTGTTCTTGCTCAGTAAAAAAGTGTTAAATATGGCACAATACCACCATAGGATGACACATAGGTTTTTCTATAATGATGTATTGGTTTGAAGGAGTGCCATGTTAGTGCCTCCACTGTGTCTCTGGCCTTCATTCAACGTCCACCCTCTGCTTCTGACAACACCCGCATGTTCAGCAGGAGTGCATGAGTGGAAGACAGCACTAAATGTTTAATGTGGAAGGTGACAGCTTTTCTGTGGCTTCTAAAGAAATGTGTTGCCTTGTGTGATGACTATACTTTAATGAGATGGAGTGCAGTGAGATTTATACTATTTATAAGCAAAATATTTAATTGCATTTAGTCAAATCTGGTGAAATCATGTGGAATTGCAGTAATATGAGAAAACAGCCACTGAGCCTTTGCGGACTTTTTGTAAACACATCAAATTCTATGAGTCTATAAAGCTGCCTATAAGGCAGTGGTGTTACATTTAGTTTGGGATGAAAGTATGTTGTCTTTCCTCATATTGAGTGTCACATTCTTAAAGGTCTAAAATAAGATTTTTATGAAGAAAAAGGCAGCAATTCTCCTTTCAAACTGGGGTATAAAATACTTGCAGAATGAAGCCAAACCAGGGATTTTAAATCATTTATCTGGGTTCAGGGCAACACTAAGAGTGGTTCAGATCAACTCCACACCATCTTGTCAGTTTATCATACAGTTGACTAACAGGAGGTCAAGCAGGTTAGTGTAGGTACATTATGGACAGGATATAGTCAAATAAGAGAGCAATATTTTTTTCATGCTTACCATAGCAAGATTTTTATTAGTCATTGTAATTATGTTTTTTGTGTTTATCAATGAGTCTAAATATTTCAGATCCAGATAATAATTCATATGTGACAGATAAGTGTGGGGCCTTGGCAGAAGTATGTGCTGTACTGCAGCTGTATCACTATTGTATCAACATTGTGGTACCATTACTGATTTTTTTACTGTCGCTCTTTCTAAAGAATATTAATTTTATTCTCTCTTTCAAAAGTTACATGCTTTCATCTTAGCAAACTAAGGACAATTTTGTTATTGCACCATGTTCTTTTAACCGGCAGCGAAAGGTGCTCCACTTTAACTTTAACTGATCTCTCGCCCCTTGTTCCCTCACACAATCACAACACGGCTCCCTTCATCACCTGAAACTTCACTAAAGGGGAGTCAAGGGACGACAATGTATTAATGTGGAGGCAGAAAAAGGAGCGAAATGGGCTCAGTGATTTCGTCTGGTTAATCAACCTTGTTTCTGTGTGTGTACATCATTCTGATGTGGATCAAAGCTGCAATGTCAGACTAAACTTCTGAACAATTCTTGGAAAGCTCCAATTAATACCCATTCTGTCAGTGGGTCTACATTTTTGGTATAAATCCAGCAGAAAAAAAAATTAAACTTAAGTGAAATGAACTGAAATAAGCCTGCACATTATGAATTTATCTGACCACTGCAAAGACCAGGTTGTTATTAATATCAAGGTCTTTTTTAATTATCCTACATAATTAGTCAGAGGAACAATGTCAGCATTTCACGGTGAATGTTTCACTGATTTGTAAACACTTCAGGCCACTACATGAGCAAAGCTTGTGTGGCTTTGTTTTTAATGCCATACTAGTTTGGGGAATAACAAAGTGATTAGTATGCCTGTCTGCCTGTGGAGACGTTACTAAAGTGTTATTTTTAGCTTCACTTCACTGGTTGAACAGATATGACTATTTGAAATTTCTGAAATTACATATAACAGAAGACTTCATGCTTCAAACTGTTTTCCAGACAAAACTGGAATCTCTTTGTATCATTTATAATTCATGTTAGGACTTTTAGTGAATCAATAGGTAGTACAACTAAATTGCTTCTCCCAGAAAACTACTTCTACTTGACAACCCAGTCTATTTCCACTCTTCTACTTGCCTAACAAGAGAGCTTAGAATGATCAGTAAATGGAAAATCTAGTATCTGCCATCTATAATGTATCAGTCGGCTGTGACACAACAAAAGCAGCATGTGAAGATCCTGACAATAATACGTGTAAAGATTTGGCATCACTTTAATTTTTTTAATGAAGCCTTCTGATGTTTGCGTGATGAAACATTGTGACATTATTTTTCATGCCGACTGTAGTCCGGTATATTTTTATGTCTTCCCTATCTCTATAATGAGCCGTTTTGATGGGTTCAAGACAGGACAGGTGAGGTTGGTACCTTACTGCTCATTATCCGGAGGGACAAGTAGTCAGGTAAAATGTGCAAAAGTGAGCAGGGCAGCTTATTCCGATCTGTCGTCATGGTGACTGCTGCAACCGCTAATGAGACCTTGGCATCTGTCACTTTTCAAACCACTGTCTGTAAGGTCTTGCTTGTTTTTTGTTGGCTGGCTTTTCCATTTTCCAAGACATTGCATGCTTAAACACAGTAAAAGTGGGCTGGAAGGTATCCGGCCTGCACTTCATTTCAAGTCAATACTACAAGCAATAAAATGCTGTTTATCTGTCGCTTTTTAAAGAGGTTTAATGTGAGATATTATCTTTTATGGTGTTGCGAAGAGAAGATAGACTATATAAAGAAGCACACACATCAATTTAAAAACTATTAAATTCCATTCTTTTCCCACAGTAAACCACAAAAAAATGCACAAGCTAACCCATTGGAAAAATAAAGGCAAGGCTTGCTGTGTGGTTTAGTCATATTACATACCAATGTAACAAGAAGATCATGCTATTATCAAACATCTAAGCTCTAGATATGATGATGTTCTAGTTAGACCGAACGCTGAATTTCATGCCAAGATGCACAGGAAATGTACCGCATCATTCCTCGCTATTCTATCCCACTTCACATGAGGAAAATGGAGTCAGCTGTGAGGACAAGATGTGTGATTTAATAAAACTCTACATGTGGAGAGAGATAGAAGAGAAGAAAAGGAATAGGGAGGTGAAATGGGAGAAAAAATACTGAATAAGGAAAATATGTATGAAAAGGGATGACAGCCCCTAAACTAAATGGATGAATATAAGATGTAGCCTAATAACAACAAAACAAAGCACAAACAGTTAAAGAATTTGAGGATTTCAGCATCTTGGATACCACATTGCTTGTACCAGCAACTAAACAATTGTGAAAAGTGGTTAGAGACCAGGTGAGAGTAGTTTTCATTTGGTGGGCTAGATGGAGACTTAATAAAGCTATTTTTGTCCTGTCTCTATAGATAAACAGCAAAGCTGGTGGAGAAGCACACGAAACAGAGATCCTACCTGTCCTATCCCGGATGGCCAGGTTGTTCCCTTTCTTTAGGACGATATCCAGCTGATACATGGCTGGGCTCGGAGGACGAGGTGAGGGTTCTGCATTACTGGGCCCCACTATGCTGATGCCCTGTAGAGATAAGTTACATAAGTTATCCAGTCCAGTATTATATTTTTTATGAGGACAAAGGAAAGAGAAAAGGACAGAGCAGGACAACAAACGCACATCTGCAGGAGGAAAGCAGACAAAGGCTTCATAGAGGAATGAGACTCATCTGTGTGGTTGAAAAGAAATTTTTTTGTACCATTTTAAAAGCCTCACTATTGGTTGACTCACACAATGTTTATGTTACATATGAGACAGTGCACTCTCATCCCATTATCAAGTAGCTCTCCAATTTTTTAATGTACTTTTGTTTTGTTTTTGAAAACTCACATCCACAATGTGAGAGAATAATTTTGCTACGGTATCACAATGTTCTGAATAAATCACATTAAGCAGAGTAAAGATCCATTAAGAACAGACTAGAAGGGTAAACCGAGAAGTTGTTTATGTTTTAGAAAAATGAATGTGTATATGTTACATAATGTACATTGTGTGTGTGTGTGTGTTCCGATATCTAACAGTGCCAAACATGCAGCCTCCGCAAGATATTTCTGAGTGTCAGTCATTTTAGTGGCTTTGCGTGTCATCCTGTAGCCCTGAGGTCACTGCTGTACACCACTTTGACAGGGAACCCCCACCAGCTTCAATCGAAGCGTCCCTTGGAGCTGGAGTCCTATTAGTCGGTCACATGATGAACTGCGCTATGCTCTGGGATGCACTAAAGCTTCCTTCCTTCCTCCATCTCTTGATCATCTTATTCTACCGCTCTCGTTCATCTCCTCCCCCATCCCATTCCAATGCGTGGGCATTCTTGTCGTGTCACCCCAGATAACGTTTTCTCATGATGAGGCTAAGAATAACTACAACACAAAAAGATGCTACTGGGCGACTACTAACAGACCAACAAGGCTAGCCGAAAGCGGAGGAATCTTCAAGCAACTACAAAATAAGATCAAGATGCAAATGGAAAAGGAGAAAGTCGACCTACCTAAGGTGACACCCTATTAAAACCATCATCAAAATCCACAGTTCCCTAATTGGGCTGTCATTTCCTGTGATTATTAGCAACACTGTTTCCCTCCAGAATAACGTCTGACTGCACTGAATTGACCCTGTAGTCTTTTCAGTTAATTTAGCAGGTCTGACCTATTTTAATTGTTTAAATGGTCTCTGTAATAATAGAGAAGGTGGAGGAGTACCCTGTTTACAGCTTATCATTGTAACTGTGACCACATGGTTCAGTAATTATTAAACAGTTCATACATCTATAATTATGGATATTAAAATATAATACAGCTTAATGCGAACTGTACAAAGTGCAATTCAAAAGCACAGCCGCTAGGCTTGAATGCGATGCTGTTTAAAGCTTCGAAACTCCAAATCTACATGGAAAAGTCAACCCCAATACAATTTTAGCTTCACAGCACCTGCTGTCAAACTGGCAAAAACAGTGGAAAAAAGGAAATGAAGTAAATTATCTAGGGAGAAGTAAAACCTGAAATAAATGTGAACCAGAACGTAATCTGTTAGGTAACAGGTGTACCAGCTCATCTGAAAAAAATCTAATGTGAACATTCAGAGACACACAAAGTTAAAGCTGTGTTAGAGCTAACAACAAAACCTGTGGTCAACAGTGCATGTAAGTCAAAGTAATTGAACTCTGCGTGTCTGTGTGGATCCAACCAATAGGATTGAACAATTGCAGGGGTCTTATCACGTCACATTAAGCCCTTTTTTTACCCATGAATGTTACTAACAGACTGTGAAACAGAGATACAGAGTAAGACAATGTTAAGTTGGGTCACATCATGATAAACAGCGATTAAGGAAAAGATGGAAATCCCCAGACACACTGTGCCAACAGAAAAATGCCAGTGGGTATGTTTTTATTTTTCTTCTCAACTCTTCAGTGATTTGCATCTCCCAAAGTGTCATCATTTATTGTCTGCACACCATACAGTACCACTAAGACAAAGACACAGCCACACACACACACACACAGATGTACAAAGATAATAATAGGAAGCACAAGGTTTAAAATTGATTTGCAAAGGCTGTTTGAGTGAGTGACGGTATAAATGATGGGAGCAATTAAACCTTTGCTAAAACCTGATAAAATAAACAAACATGCTGAGTGAGTTACAACTGTTAGATATAAATGTAAATGTACAGAAAGGACAACACAAGCAATTTAAGACTACGCTCGTTTTGTTTTGCATGTCCATATTCATGACCAGAAAATTTCTCTTTATTAAAAAAAAGTCATCTATCAAGTCATAAATACTGATTAACAAAACGTCTATACAGTCCAGCAGATTGAATAACAAAGTAAATATGTATAATCTTGGTACATTCTATCTAAATTAAATAACTGAACAGTCTGAACAGTCGCACAATATCAAGTCAAATACACACACGTAGATTCTGTCCATCCTTTGTCTTTTTATTCTGCACAATGAAGCCTCAGTAAAAAGAGACACATGCTTCAATACAAAAAGACTACACACACACACACACACACACACACACACACTTTCACCGTGACAGAAATGGAGAACAAGACAAGAGAAGAGGGAAAGGAATGGCAGCCAAGATCCATCCCACTGCACCTGCTCTGTGTTTCATGACTCCTTGAAGCTGACAGAGAACTAAACAATAGCTGCCACCACTCAATTTTCAGTCTCTCTCCAGTTCTAGTGAGAAATAAACAATCTGGAAGAGGGAGTCCTTTCAGTCTTGCATTCGGCTTACAAATTCAAGTGTTCCATCATGACATGACATACAGAATAATAAAAGATCCTTTACTTGTTTTTGAGCACAAACATTTCTTTTTTTTTTCACCAAAAAGCTCATTTAAGCTACAAATAATTCAAATACATATAGACTCTTGCCCACTCTCAGCCAGAGGTTTCTGGATGTTTAGCTCACTGTATGTGTGTCTTTATAAATAAATAACATCCTTCACCATAATGTAAATACAGCAAAGGAAATAGTTCCATTACAACTCCATGTGGCACCAAGCCACCAGGATCCGACTATCAGAGCACTTTACATTTATATTCAATAATCCCTGGAGAACCATGCTGGAGAGTGCTCTGGGTATTTGGATACAAGCCTTCAGCATTTTGAAGAAAACCCTTCAGACTGAATCCCAACTGAATCTGCTCACATCAATCAATATCAATTTCCTTTTCCATTAACTAAATACTCTTTAATGGGACAGACAGGGGTTAGCATTGCAATGCAAGGTTTGGTTTCCATTAACATGTGAGTGCACACACATCAAAAGCACAGTTGTGTGTGTCTGTGTGTGTGAACACTTCCTGTTCCTTCATGATTTTTGTATGTGAATGTATGGATTATCATTCCTGAGTCATAGTAGAGCGGAAATGACCCTTCATCAATAATTATTATTATACTATGCTTCTAAAATGAGAGTAAATATTCAACAGGATATTCCACACTAAGATTCCAGCCAGGTTCAATATTATCTGCTGCCTACAGCTTAAGAAGGAGGGCACGATAAGGTTAGCAGCAGATTACGCGGATAATACAGCACTGAGCCTCAGCTCAGCTCTCAGCCATGTTATGAAGCTATAAAAACCACTTAGTCAAAACAGGCTCACTTCTATCGACTGCCACGAACCTTAATTAAAGTTCCACTGTGCAATAAAACTCACAAAGATACACACACACACACACACACACACACAGACACACCCTGTTACTCTAACCACAGCTCAGTTGGAGTAACAGTTTTAGTAGTACAAAGTGAAATTAGATATAAAAGAAAACTAAGATTTGGTGCCGAGCTAATGGATTTTACAGCCCTGCTTACTTTTCAAAACACATTAATTCAGCAAACTGAAATTGAATCCATGAACTTTTTACCACCACTGTTTGGTTAAGAGGAGAGTATAGATTTGGCCTTTTTCAGTCAGAATCTTGTTCCTGAATCTCTGATCTATATTTAGCCAAGGTCTCAAACTCATAAACACAGCAGGCTATGACAGTGTGGCAAATATCACAAGATTAAGTTGGTGACCAGTGGGGTTCAACTTTTATGTTGAATCTAACTTTTTTTTTTTTTTTTTAACAGCATTTCAAAGATCCGTAAGCTCCAGGAGTTACAGCTGATGGTGATGCCTGATGTTGAGAGCCCTGCAGTTTAACCTTGACAGGTACATGAAATAAGTGCAAACTTAAAGGGCAAACTGTATGTAGAAAAGCTTCTTTGACAACTCCAAGCAGAGTCATATATTTCCCAGATTATGTGTCATGACAGAGGTGTCTTTATTGAAGAGGAAACCTGTACTTAGCCCTGGGCACTGTGCAGAGCCAGACTATCGTTTCTCACAGTGATGGCAGGTAATTTCCCGGCTCCACACTACCATTCCTACATAACAATAATCTGTTCATGCTTTGCTCATTAACAAGGATATCATGACAGTTCTCCTGTTGTTGATAAAGATGCTAGTTCCTGCAGCCCAACCTAAAACCACTATTCACACCCTACCCCTTTTTCTGTGGACTGAAAGACCAATGTTATCTATATTTTTAATTCATGTTTCTCTACAAAACACTGGCAGAGTAACTCAGTGTCATAAAACAGTGAATGACTTGGAAGTTTTGTCTTATAAGAAACAAGAAAGTCCATAAACGACAGGCAGCAAAACAGCTTCCTAAATTGCAATCAGGTAGTACAATTGTCATTAATTGATTGAATGAATATTCCTTACAGCTAATGGATGATGTCTTTTTTGCATGAGCCATAATAAATTAATTTCCATTTTAGTCAGTTTGAAATGTGACTTGCTCTGGAGGCTGCGATTTTTCACGCAGAACTAATGTGAACAAAGTCCATTTCATTCATTATCATCTTATTCAATGAAAACTAGACCCAAGAGCTCCTCAGTGTCATAACCTGAGTTGTTCAATTTGGCAATGATGCTAGAGGAGGAAAGAAACAACTGCTCTTCTACATAATAAACAACATTTTGAGTCTCTAAAATTTAATACAGTTATTTAATATGGCTGATATTTATCGATAATAAGAGCTGGGAAATTCATTTTTTGATCCTAAATGATCATTCAAATGAGAAAATATCAAACATGCAACCTAACACAAAGCGAAAATGAGTGAAAAGTGTTCTGGTGTGTTCTGGGTAACTTAGGGTGAGCAAAACACAAACTGAAACAATTATCTCATCTACCTAATTAATGTTCTCTGTATTTTCCAAACCTAGTACAACCTGAGGGAATTTGTGTGTTGAACTTAAAACTTGGCCTGGTACACAGACAGTGTAAACTGCAGCACTGCCATAAAAGACTGTAATACAAGTTTAGGTGGTAACACAAAATCTAATCCATTAATTAAACACTAATTCAATCCACTGAGCATACAAAACACCAACCCAAAACAAAAACTAATGTATTACTTTTTTAATTAAATCATAAGCTTACAGTGTTACAGTATCAAGCGTGGGCCAGGCCTTTCACTCAGAAACAGAGTGTTATGTAACTTAGCTTTTGCTTATGAATTTCATTCAAATGGATTGGGCATTGGACATGGATTTTGACTGTAATCTACAAACTTAACTAAAAATACAGAAATAACTTGGGCTATAGGTGTATTTGATGCATCAGACATGGAGTTTGAGGGATGCTAGATTTTAAATTCATATTCGGTGCACTAGAAATGCTGCCTACAAGCAGAGCAGAATTAATAGCCATGACAACAGATTGCAGGATGTCCATTGTAACCTTAAAACCAAATCGTGACACCATTTTTTGTTGATAGATGCAACACTGACATAAGGAATACTGTTTTATCTCTCAGGATTTTAAAGTGAAATCTATGTGTGTGTGTGTGTGTGTGTGTGTGTGTTTCAGTTACTGGCCTCTTGTCTTGTAATTAATGTCTTTTTTACATTCTTAAGATCTAAGGTCTTTATAAAACTATGAATGTGCAGCTAAACCCTATGAACAGGAAATGAATAATTAATTACTTAATATTAATAAATAAATAAATAATAATAATAAATAAATAATAAATAACACACAGTTGGCTGAGAGAAACTGCTGCATAGAAATGTCATCTACATTGTTTGTGTGCTCTCTGAGATTTTGTTTCCTTGAGGGCACGACACTAGATCTTATGCGAACAAACATAGGATGCTGGCTGAGTGTTGCTATGCAACGACTAGGAAACTAATAAATAAGACCTAAATTTGTCTTCTGTTTGCAGTAAAACATATGTTTGTGATAACCATAAGTGCAAAAGAAGCATAAAGGGTGAACAGAGAAGGTGAGAGTAACAGAAAGCCAGACGGAGGCTGACGCAGCTCTCAGTCAGAGTTGTGATATTTCACAGGCTAATACAGTGATTCTATTATTTCTTTTTATGGATTCATTTTCAACCAGAGACTCTTAACAAGATTTGTCTGCACAGGATGCGGTCGTCCATTAAAACTGTTTATATCAAAGTGTCGAAGATTAATGCAAGAAAGCACAGCACCGTAACATACACGTATATTTATTTATTTTACATATGCACATAAAAACACACAAGAGGAAGCAGCTTGACAGAAACCATTAGTTTAATGCTGTCACGTGGAATGAAAAAACAACAAAATTACACCACTACTACTACTACTACTACTACTACTACTACAACAAACAAACAAAAAAGTACACCAGCTCCAAATTATGTAAATGTGGTTCATTTGGTTATGATGCTTTGCAAATGCTACCCATGTTACCTGATATCTGCTGACTGAAGCATTACAGACATATGAATGTATGAATACAAGGATTATGCTCAAGATGCTTGTTAACACAGATACAAGAGAAAGCGAAAGCTCTTGGAGTCTGCCAGTGAGGTCTATAGTCTATGATCTATCGCTAGAAATGTGTCTTTCATGTGCTCATTCTAAATATAGGATATATGGAGGAGGCGAATAGTGGAGAAGAAGCAATTCAGGCTGAGGTTGTTTGCAGCCGTATGTTACAGTCAACTACAGAGTATTTCTGCCTCAAAGGCCTCTTGAAATGAAGTAACACAGCAACATCAACAGCCTCTCTTTCTTGTGTTGTTTGCCAAGTCACAGCCAACACCGCTGAGTGAAAAAGGGCAGCAGTTATATTAGCTTCAGAGTGCACAAATGTTCATCAAACTCTTTTTAAAAAAAAAATACTTCTTGGAAGTCAGAAGAATAATGTGCTAGAGGATTACCATCATATTAAAAATATCATTAAATGTCCTGGTCGTGATTTACCTCTGGCTATCAATTAGCCTAAAAATCCAAAAAGAAAAAAAAAAGTTCAATTAGTCATCGCTAACTTTAATAAAAAAAAAAAAAAAAAAAAAACTGACCTCGATTAATGAATTAAATACAGTGGACATGCAGAGCACAGCACTCAAAAACCCACACATTGAGCCACATTCCCTTTCAACAAGTCGTCACTGGTGGTAAAGATGTTTTGTCTGCAGCTCAATAAGGTCGCCACTTCATCATCAGTAACAATTGAATCACAATCGTTCTCCACTGTGACTTGTATCACTACATTCACTTAAATATCACACTATTTTTTTTCCTGAAAACCGGCAATGAGACAGAAACGATGCAAGGTTTCTTTTTAACTGCACCATGCCGGTCATAAAATGTTGAAAAATGTTCCCCCTCACAGTGTCCCGGCCTAAAAAACTGCTGCATTAAATACCACTATTTCAGGGCCATTACTGAGCCTTTGCTCTCCCAAGTATGTGCAGCAAGGTAATGTGCAATGTGACAAAACACAGAGGCTGTGCAGAGCTCAGGCAGGTGGATGGCCAACAGCCACTCGGCTAGATAATGAGGTCTCTTTGGTGTGTTCTTTTCTTAATAACACTCTAGCAGTGTGTGGTACAAAGAGCAAGCTTCTTCACTCTCACTCTCTTACAATGCTATAGATAAAACCGGCCTCAGACTTGGGGTAATGAGTCTCTTGATGCAGTTGGTATAATGTTCTGGTGATGACTGAAATCACTTGCTGGTGAATCTAGGTGACCATTAAAATCCCGAATAGAGTAAATGAGTCAACAGTGACAAATTATATTCATATCTGCAAGTGTGTATCACATTAAAACTTTTAAATATTGAATCTGTTAATGAGAAAAACTTTTATCTATATTCATGCACTATAAACACATATTCACTATTAAACTAGTCCTGTGATGAATTGGAATTCTTCAACATTTAGCAATACAAAAAAAAAAATTAGATCAATTATTTTTTAAAATATACACAAAAAACTTCTTTTTTCCATCCAATTTTTTTCCATTTCCATCACACTTCCAAGTAAAAGGATGATTTCTTTCTCTCCATCAAATCGTCATCGTTGTCTTTTTCCAGCACGTGAGTGAAGTGAAGCACTCAGACTCTCTGCTGCTTCCTTATGGAATTTTCCGTCTTCTCCACGCTTCTGCTCACGGCCACTCCAGGCGTCCCGGCTCAATATTACTCCAAATTTCAATGTCATATTTTTCCCCTCACTGCACTGAAATCACTCACCTCTCACTCCAAATGAAAAAGAAAAAAAAGATGTCCAGGTCTGATTCCTTCCCACGCTGCCTAAACATATAATTTAATTTCACTACCAAAGTGAAATTGGAGCAGGAGATAAACTCAATACTCAAACCAGAATCCTTCAGCTCACATTTAAAACTCACACACCTTCCACACACATCTTCTTCCACTGATCAATTCACATTGTTCTCTTCACTCAAGGGGCTGGTTTGACCTGTACATGCAGCCGTAACAAGGAAGTGGTTCATGCATGCAATATTTGACATCGTCCATATGGCTGCATTTAGCAGCATTAATATATTCATATCCAAGTAAAGACATGATGATACACTGTTCTGTTATATATTTCTCACATTCGTTCTGAATGTCAGTGCTTTCCCTGAGACAGATGCTTATGTCAAAATGTATTCCTTCATTTTTGTCCCATTATTTTGACACTTAAACTTAATTTAACAGTCCAGATGGTGACATTTCACAGTCTGTCAATCGTTCATGTTCACAGGAGAGCGACGGAGTCACAGAAATGGAAAGCAATGCAGTAATTAAAAAGAACAATGATTCACTCGTTCAATGTCAGCTCAACCGTAGGCCTAATTTTTCAAATTTGGTTGTTCAATACCAGCAAACAAGGTAAACGAGTCAAGTTTGAGATCTACTGTTGTACATCAGAGATGTACAAAAACATCTCAAACAAAAGTCAGACTTAATATCATATTTCGTTCCTGTGAGCTGTAAATCCACAAGCCGACTCCATCTCAATTCGAATCAATGTGGGGTCCTGGTCCATAGCTGCCTATGTCGCAAACTTCTTCCCGAGCGGATGGGAGAAATTGACGTAGTGGAACAATTTCACCCTGGAGAACCACAAGAAAGCGAGGAACACTGACTCAGCAGCCACTTCTGGGGTTTGAAATGAAGTAAAATGCACATAGCACAAGTATAAAAAAAAAAAAAAGGTCAATTCTGAGGTATGTCAGTTGACTGAGGGTCTCTGACTGATGATTTAAATCTGCAGGCCACAGACCCAATGAAATCATGAACATTAATAATGTTGTTGCTGACAGGATTTGAAATGGGTTTTAAACTCCAACAAAGCTAGGTTGACTAGGTTGAGGTGAATTGTTTTTGGGTTGTTTCATTATTGTTTGTACAGGTTAATATTTCATAAAGGGGTCTGTGCGACTGTATGAAGCTGAATAAAGTGTTCAATTTTATTTACTTGTACCTAACTGTACCATTATCAGTCTGTAGAGCCAGGAGGAGTCTCCCCTGTTTTAATAATTAGTCTCTTTTACTGGTCTTGTAGAAATAATACCAACTGGTTTAGAGCAATAGTTTTGAGAATCTACAACAGGGAAACATTTATTTCCCTCTGTATACTAAAGTCTTGAACAATTTGGATTTGTTGTCTGTAAATATTTATTTTAAAGTATTTTAAATTTGACCCAGACCCACTATTAATGTCACTGTATAACTGAAGACAACAATTACTTAATTACTTAATTATAACAACAGTTATAATTTCAATTACAAATCTACATGACAACATTGCAGCAGATATGGCTTTACTGAACTGAAATGTCTAACTATCTAGTTTATCATCTGTCTTTACACCTACACCTGTAATTGTTAATTAGACCTGGCAGTCTGACAACAGATGTATTGTCAATATGGTCAGGTTTGGAGAAATGGATTCCAGTTATGCTATCTCTGAATCTTCTTTGAATCTGACCAAAACTACACTGGTTTTGCCAGCGTACTCTCACCAGCAGTTCAGTAGTTAACAGTTACTGTATTGCAGTCATCAACGTGCATCCATCCATGACAGCAATCAATAACTTTTTATACATCAGTGAATAACTCCGGAAAGAACTGCTTTCCAGTAGATGCAAGAACGCCCAAAGGGCTTAATTAAATAATGCCTCTTCTGGAATCGTCATTAAACTACCTAAACATTAATCCTTTATAATCCAGCAGATATCATTACAAGAAAAAGCAGCGAGCATTAATCTGGCAGACATGAACTCCACTGAGCAGTGGCACCAAGAACGATGAGAAAAGGTGAAAAACTACAGAAAATTGCTTATACGCAGCAAACAGTGTGTAAAAAGTACTGTTGCATTTTTATAGTTATAATCCTTCTAAACAAGCTGGATGGCACCATTTTTCATTGGTGGTCATTAACATCAACAAGACTTCTACCTGTGTTGGTTCTTATTAAAACATTGCTTCAGTAACACATCTTGATGAGAAACAACACTGACACTGACAGTGCCGTCTCCCATCAGTCTGTGGTCTGCTGCAGATGGGGCAACTAACACACTTAATAGGACTCGGATGTGGTCTCTATGTGCAGATTGTGCAGCGGTTGTCCTGTACATGCATGAATATTTAAGCATGAAGACAGAGAGATATATAGCTATCAGTCTCCCTTGACATCCTGCATACAGTAGCAGGAGTGCTACTTTCCTGTCAAAGAGGTTAGGGTATCCCTGGAGTTTTACAAACCCTGAAGTCAACATTGCTCTGACTGCTGGTGGACAACAACAAGGAACGTTTTATTCCTTTACCCCTTAACACAATACTTAAACTGTGACGTTTACACATTACTGCACAAGTAACAATGAATGAGGTGCAAGTATGAAAACGTCTATGTCTGAAACAAACACAACACAGACACAAAGCATGATCTGTTGAAAGACTGACAGCATTCATGTATCATACTTGGCAGCTTGTCTGCATTTATTCAGATTATTCTCCCAGTGAACCTATGTCTCTTTAATGTACCAAAGGTAAACGCAGTCCTATATATACCACATACCATTATGTAATGACTACGTGTAGCAAAGATATGGGGAATCAGGGAACATTCTTGAAAGCCTGGTTTCATCCTATAAACATGTTTAGAGGCGGAGAGAGACAGTGAAAGAAAGGAGGTGAGATAGAAAAAAATTCAACAAGAAATAAATGAAACAGTAGAAGAGGACAAGGAGTCCCTGTAGAGCACAATAAGTCACCAGGCTCATCACAAAGGAGCAGCGCCCCATAATGATAATATGCTTTGCTCCAACAACCGAGACATCATCAGTATCATCTCTTAATGTCATCCCAGCTGCCCCTTATGTGCAACTCTAATCTAGCCCAGGACAGTAACCCAGTTTCCTTCCTGCCAGCTGTATGAAGACCCTCCCTCCTAGTTGTACCAGATGTCAGGGCTGAGCTGTATGGCTTGGCCCACTTTGGTTCATCAGTCAGTAAACATACTCATATATGGGAGGAGACCAGAGGAGGGGAGAGCCTCTTTCATTATAAATCCCATAATAAGCAAGATTAAATTGTAGTGTGTAAGTGTGTGTGTGTGTGTGTGTGTGTGTATACAGTATGCCTTTGTGTTTCACCACAACCTCACGTAATCCAAGGCCGTCTCTTAGCTTTCTCCTACTTAAGCAGCTTGCGAACTTGCTGACGGTGTTACATTATTGTTCATAGGGTTTTTCATCACTATGATATCTATTCATCTGCTGCTGTCAAGGCACTTAATAGGGTATTTCTTAAATCAATGACTGGTCTTTGCTTTTAACGTTCTCACATTCTATTAGAGTCAGGAAATATGTGAACTAGCAATAGTCTGTGGACTGCAGTTGTTGAGAGTTTAATTCAGTTCAAGTTCTATCTTACAACTGGTTCAAAGTGGTACCAAAGCATCCTCACTACGTTCAGACCAACACAGCTGTGATTTCATCCAGCACCCACATTATTTAAATATCAAATGCACATGAACCCACCTGTGCATTCGTGGGCTGTGGTCACACCTGTTGTTGTGTTGAAGCGACTGCACCTTCAACTAACAAAAACCCAGTCCGAAGTCAACAGTGTAGCAATTAATGTTCAGAGTTAATCAAGACAGAAGTATTTGTCTACATTAGGCCTAAGGCCTAGTTACAAAAATAATTATTGCACACAAGGATGCCCAGCAGGTCTTGCTGTGCAAGCACTGTGAGGACTGTGCTGATGCAGCACTTCCAAAATCTGAGGCTGCAGGTAGCCTGGCGCCATTAAACTAGCCTTTGTGAATTTGCGTGATTAATTAAAATGCACTTTAAAATGTTTAAATTGAGCCTTTAGTTTTTTAAGTTAGTTTGAAGAAATGGCTAGAACAGTAGAAGTGTGAGAAGAAAACAACAATGTTAATGTTGCATTTTCAAGCCGAGTATCAAAGTGTTCTAACATTTGATTTTATTTGATTATATGGACATGGTTTTCTTGTTTGGTAGAAAATACCTTGGAAGTCCAATTAAATACAGTTTATAATGCAGTTGTCTATGTTGTGAGTCAGAGAGTTTTGTTAATAGATCCTTTTGTTCTGCTCACAGCCCAGTTCACATTTCAATTTTACACTTCCTGGTCACTGAGCCATGTGACCGACTGAGCTCAACGGGGTCAATTTTGACCAGTCACAGTTAGCACTTTAATATTTCACAACATTTATGGGGTATAGTTGCTTCCCTGAACCTCTCAGGGGAAACCCACAAAAGGAAGAGTGAGATTTTCAACACATCTACATAAATTGTGTCAGCTGTGAATTAAAAGCGCTAAGTGTGTTAATACCACATCCTAATGTGACGCTATTGAACTTCCCTTTGCAACACATTGTGATGATTGGCGGCTTGTAATGAGCAGTGCAATGAACTACATTCACAGGAACACTGGCAGGACATATGGGACATAGGGGACATGAATATGTCTGGAATTTATTGTGATTTAATTCTAGAGAAACAGCTCTCTTGTCTGCTGCATCTGACAGCCACACAACACTGCAACTCTCCATAAATAATGAAATGGAACGATCTTTTGCTGAGAGAGAGAGAGAGAGAGAGCGGTGGTGGAGGTGAAATAGGAGCATAGTGTGGCAGAGTGAGCCATTAAAGTAAGCATTTGAGAGGGAGAGAAAAAGAATGGAAGCTTAAGAGATAAATCAGAGGTGTAGATTGATGAACGGAAAAAAAGTAGACAGTTGAAAAGCTTCAACTAGACAATGTGGTTATGACAGCATAAAAGGTGGGAACAGGAAAGAGCAGGAGAAGGGGTTGAGGAAGATGGAAAATGAAAAGATGGAAAGATCAAACCAACAAGAAGTCTTTTTAAGCAGACAAGCAAGTTTGAACTGACTCAGTGAGAACCAAAAACAGGAAACATGTCTGATCCAACACATACGTCAGCAGACTGTAGAGCATCAGCAGTTTTTCTTTTTCTCCCCCCAATCGAATTTTGGCGTGATGAGCTGGGAAGTGTCAAGTGTTGCTAACATCGCAGGCTGAGTAGCTGGTCGCCATGCCGTCAACCTGACCTGTCAACCTACCAGAGGCGAGTCAGTCTGCCAGTCTGACATCACACTGACAAAATTCACAACGAAGCACAGTGAAGCTGTGAACCGATCTTTGGGAACATGTTGATCCACGCCTCTGTATGCTGGTTCAGCAACTTCACAGAAGAACAGAATCAACCAAAAGAGACTGCAGATGTGCTTTTTCGGAGTATCACAATCCCACACCCACCACAACACTGCACATTTATACACTATTTAGGTTTCCACTAGGGTGGCTTTTTGAATACAATATTGAATACTGCTGAACAGTATTCATCTTCAATAATGTATGAGTGTCAAAAATCAGTGCCAGTAACTTTGCACACACATAATTGGTATTTTTATTTTTACAATCTTATAATCTTTTTTAATATCATGACTCCTTTATGGCTGCTGCAACAGGAACACTGTTTGACTAACTTGCACATAAACACTTATTTATATGCAATTTCTTACAAACCGAAGAATGCTGAATAACTTCCATCAAATGTGTCCATAGCAAATTGCGTTATTAGTTGTGCTGTACTTGAAAATGAGTGAAGAAAATGCCTGTGGTGCCAGCTTGCCCTTCATCAACTGCTATTTTTCTTTTTTGTTTTACTCTATCCACTCATCACTACCGGTGTTTGTTATTAAAAGCAATAAGCCTCTCTCTGGCTAAGTATTTCTGAAAAATAGAGTTTTCCAAATGTGAACTCCCTTGTGAACCATTTGAAATCTTACTATACTGAACAAAACCACACTGCCTGTAATGTTAATGGCATTTGGTATATGCTGCACCTTCGTCCATTTATAATTATCACATGCATGGGAGATTTTGTCCCTTATTTCTCCTGTTCATAGGATTTCTTGCCCCTTTCTTCCTCACAATGTTGTCATGTATTATAAGATCCACCCTTTAATTATATCCATTGCGTTATACTGACTATATGTGACAAGGCACAGCCCCTCATCAGTATCGACTCCCCCCTACAACACGATCTGCCCTCCTCATCTGTGTCGTGACGCTGGGAGAAAAGATCTGGTGTGAGCATCGTCTCTTCAGGTATTTCTCTGTGCATTTCATAACCACAGCATTTATTTAAATTATTTTTCTAAAATTAATAGAAATTTTTCTAGCAAATCACAACATAAACAGCGGGAGATACAGTATTGAGGACAAAGAACAGCGCTTTAAGCTACACCTTGTATGTGATCCAGCACTGGGTGCGCTGTAAAAGATTAAGAACACTGACCAGATGGGCTGGCATCACTCACTATCTATTTATATACTCAAGATCTTCATAAAGTATTTCTTTAAGGAATCATGAATGTAAGCATGGAACTAAAACACTTTTATGACAAAGAGTCATGCTATAAATGTTTACAACATCAATATAAACAGAATATCCATTCTAATGAATCTTATGTTTTTCCTTTTTAAACCCAGAGCAATTTGTCTCTGTGCCAGCAAGTACCACCCCTACACTCCACAAGGATGGTGCTGATCAAAGACTGTAGTACCACCTCCACTCTGGCAAAGAAACCAACTGGCAGAATGACAACTGTGTACCCTTTACACCATTACCTTTTGTACAAAAAAAAAAAAAAAAACAAAAATGCTAAGACAGAGGCGAAATTGTGGGAGTAGATGGTATCACTGCAATAAGCAGGTGATGGATGTAAAGCGCTGAGACCGAGAAAAACAGAAATTATGCGAGAAGGGAAGGTGATGTTAACATAGAAAGACAATGAGTTTATCTGATTCATAGACAGACAGCAAAAGCCCGGTAGCTTTGCTTTTAATTAGACTAGGAAGTTACCTGTAATGGGATTGCTTCATCTGAGAAGTGCAGGGACATTTTTGCTGTCGTATGAAAAGTATGTGAATACTTGAACACCAGAAAGCATCCCCTGTAGCTCTATTTGCATACAGAGGAAGATGGTTGCAGTTATTCTTCACCACCCAAGATAACACTGATGATGACACTTTCATTCAACATACGCTACGAAGCTCTCGAGCACATATTTAGCTTGATTGCGTTTAGGTTCAATCATGTCAGGACAAATGAAATGTGATTATTTCGTGTTTTTTGCACGTTGAGCCATTATAAAAAATGGCAACTGACCAAAAGAAGTGCACAACTGTAGCTAATTCATCACATCTGCAAAGAACAATAGCCTCCTTTCACGCCTCCGCATCTGGGATGTTTACACCTGCCGAATGCCACAAACACTGGCTGCTGCTGAACTCATGCTGACAGGTGATCAGTCATATTTTGGAAGTTCTCTTTAAATTCTCAAACTCATTTTGAACCAAATATCTCATAAATGTCATAAATAGCTGATGGATGGTATAATCCAACATTATTTACAAGTTGTTATCTTCTGTAAATGTCCTTTATATGGATTTGTGTGCATAATATCAAATATGATTAACATGACAAAATGAATGATTCAGTCATACAACATTACACATTAAACTCTGATGCTGTACTTACTTCTAAAAACACACTCATCGCTCCCAGGAGAAGGTCACAGTGTGCATTATGTATGCACTGTTCTTGGTGTGTGAGCAGTAACAGAAATGCTTTCCAGGAATCCCCCTACAAGTTGTTTCTTTTTTTTCCTTGCATTCATTTCTTATGAAAGTGACGGAAATTGCTTGACAGATATTAAACATGACTCGGTTTTCTCAAGTGCTTTCATTCCATGAACTCATCTTAGAAATTGATGAAAACGGCACTTCAACAATTTAAGGATGCTTGATGAAAACCCTGCAATGTATCTAAAGATTGTCTGCTGAGGGGAACATCAGTTGTGAGAGTCACTCACATCTTCACATCAACCCATCCCTCTTCACCCTCCTCAGACAATACACTCCATTTCCACCTGCAGTCTTCCCTCTCTCTGTCTCTTTTCCCTCGTCTTCTCTATTCCAAAAACCCTCTGTCTGTTACCTTCCGTCAATCTTAATTCCTCCTCTCACTTGCTGTCATTTTCCTCCTCTATCTTTTTCTTTCCTGCACCCTTCTCCCCACTTCTCCAGTCGAAGCTATTTCTCTTATTCTGAGCACGTTCAAAACCCAGCCCTTGGAGCAGGAATTAAAAGAACAAGACTGCAGACAGAGAGTCAGGCACAGGGCTGTGGACCAGGAACATGAGTTGTAGGTGGGATCAGGGACATGTAAGCCTTCCGTCTTCCACCATGGGAATGCTTAACTACAAATGTATCAATACATCCTTCTTTTTTTCTTTTTTTTTTTTTTACTTGTTATCCTGTTAAAGTGGAAGCACAAGCAAAACGATATTCAATTTTAACTGCACCAATTTATCTCACATTTCAAAATTCCACATTGTTGTTCATTTTCTCACGGTCATGTATGCATGTTTTTTCCCCACTCCTTTACCCCCAAGTCTGACAACAGTCCCATGTCATGTCATACTAGTAGCCAGCTCAGGTTCCAGACTAATGGAAATTGGACACGACACACCCACTGCACCTCCATCCTGCCGCCCGTCCCCCTCCACAAACAAAGATGCATACACTGTGTAAAGATGACTGAGTGCCTTCTGTTGCCACGCTGACCACACACTGCCATTTACAGCAGTTGCTCCGGTTTATGGAAATGCTTTATGAAAATTTATTCTCCATGCAAATGTGTGAACGTGCTGTAGTGATGGAAACATTTCATTGATAAATGGCTCATTTAAATCCACCCCTCACTTCATCTCACTCAACTGTCTCAAATGCTCCGGACAGAACACACTTCACTCCTGTACAGCCACTATTTGCCTTCAGACTACATGCAGATAAAATAAAAATCAAGAAATAACAGTATATAAATGTAGCAAATACCGAACAACTGCCGATAGACAGTCAAAACAGATCTCTGTCTGAGTGGAAGTGCATGCGTGTGTGTGTGTTACCTACAGTAAGGCTCCGTCCGACAGTTGAGAGAGGCAGTGCTAACATCCAGACACTGAACACGCTCCACTGTACTACTGCTGCTGCTGCTGCTGGCTTACTCTCCTATATGAGAGGCACACACACCAGCTCCCTGCGTACCTTGCTCACACACACACACACACACACACACACACACAGCAAAGAGCAACCAGCTGTGAGGCTCACACATACCCCACAGGCAGTCACTCACAACTCTCTCTCTCTCTCTCTTTCTCTTCCTCCCTCCCTCTCTCTCTCTCTCTCTCTCTCTCTCTCTCTCTCTGTCTCTGTCTCTCCCTGTCACTCATGCACACACAACTGTACGGAGATGCTCATTGTACACTAACTGACTGGGATGGAGCGATATCAAAAAAAAAAAAAAAAAAAAAAATTTACAAGGGTTCAACCACAAACTTACTGCCAGCTGCTATCTCAAACATCTGCAAATGTTTAGACAATGAGAGAGACGGTTTTATCTTTGCAAATCCTCTTGGCTGAGTATTTTATAAAGATTACATATCCGCTTTATTGAACAATATAACAGAGACATATTAAGTGAGTGCAGAGATGAACTGTGGAGACAAATAAAGAAATAAAAAATGACAATAGATGTGATGGGTTGTCAGCAGCAGTGGGAGCAATAAGGTCAAACAGTGAAATCGCTATTTACACGGCTCTTTTATACCAAAGTGCATTTACCCAGAACACTGATGGCCATTGGAGGCAACAAGGTCTTGAGTCAACGTGCCAAAAAAAAAAGAAATGAAAGAAGAAGTCGGAAAGTAAATTAAACTACAAAAACTGCAATTCAAAATGTACGTATTTTCTTCTTCTAGCTTCTTATTCATGTCCTTCTAAAGCATTTTTGCACAACAGCTTTTTTTAAAGCCCCTTCACACTCACAGTCCACCCCAGAGACCTTTTCTCAGCACCACGCTACACACTTGCCTTGAGACATTTCCTTCACTCCTCTGTAGTGTTTTGGATATAACTACATAGCAGGACAGCTCAAAAAGTACAAGAAAGTACAGGAAAAATCTCCTGTTAGTCTGACCTGAAAAAAATAATTTACTCCACCTGCAGGTCTGTCTTCAGACTCTTATCTACAGACTCCATTTAGTGTAAAAAAGCCCAGTTTAACTCCTTTTCCCGTCTCGTCTTTTGTTAACAAGTGAAACATAAGACATTTTGATCAAACTCATTGAGTAGTTTTATTATTGAATTTCATTCTGATATAAATTCACTTACTTCCCACCTTAGCATTATATTTCTCAAGATAATGAAAAACGTTTTTCTGACTCAGTGGCTTGGAACAATGCAAAATGACTGTACCAATCGTCTAGTTCCATGACCTCTAATTCACAGTGTTGGACAATGCTGCTCAATCCTCCCAAATAATCGAAAATACCAAAGTAGGTGTGCAGTCAGTGGCCTGCGTTACTTCCTATAATTTGGAGGCTTAAAAAGCTGCTAATACAGCACAATTACACATATTTAGATGGTAAATATGCATAAATATGAATAATACCATCTATAGGATAAACTTCTGCTGACTCTGTTATTCAAAAAAAAAATTACTCAACATCCAAGTCAAACTTCCTGTAAATTGTGACAAGCATTTCCTCACTTTTGAACAAAAGAAACCTACAAACTTCCCTCTGGAACCAATTACTGGGTGGAACGATAGAAGAGTGGACAGACAGAGAAATTTCACTGATCTGCTATGGGAAACTGTCACATTATACCATATTAGAGATAACAATAGTGAAACTGAAAACCAATACTGAAAAGCTGTAAACGTGCATAGTAAGATATTGGAAGTTGGAGAAATAAGAACTGTACAAAATGACAGCGAGTGTAAATAGATGAAAGTAAGAATACATTATACAAGAACAGATTGCAGATGGAGGAGTCTTTCACCTATGTGAAGTGGTGAGCTGTTAAAGTGTTAAGATGAAAGACGGAAATTATTTCTTGAAATGTTTAGACAGCAGGGCTAAGTGAGTGTGCTAGAAAATGTGACATAGTGTAGTTGGGATGAATTGTCCATGATGGAAAGCAATTTCTATAGTGAACTCCTGTTCTTCAGTGACTCAAACGCCTCCAGGTCCTGACCGATAATGGTCTCAGCACTGTGTATGAGTTTACTGATCTAAGTACCATCTCTGGCACAGATGCTGCAACACCAGAAGACAACAGCACAGTAGATGACACTCATTACCACAGGCTGAGAGACCAGTTCCTTCAGTCTAATCAGCTGTCCAAGTTGACACCCACTGGAATTTGTAAGTGCTCAACAACTTTTAACTCCTCATCCATCACAACTTTTGTAGTGGTTCTCTTCTTGATGGGGTCAGCAACCATCTCCTTGGTCTTCTCCACATTTATTGGCATAATTCAGAGATGTACTCAAAATATAAGGTGTACAGAGTCCCCTAGAAATGGAGACAGAATAAACTTATGTAACAAATAATCATAATAACCCACAAGTGAGTGGTCCCACAGTGCAACCACTGGCATAAAGGTGTGTGTAAGTCTGATTTTAGTGGAGCTAGATCCACTAGTCTTCTTGTATATTGGTATCATTCAGGATGTTTTCCACACCCCCAGTATCCATCCCCACCTCAGGCTTAGACTGATGTGTTGAAAGATACCTGACAGCTGTGTAGTACAGCACTTCAGAATCCTAGGCCTTGGTGAAGTCTCTGAAACCGTCTCTTAACTTGGCTGCTCATCACAATCACTCAGGGGAGTGCTGAACTCAGCGACTTTTTTAAAATTTGGCGAGGTGAACTAGAATTATGTAACTTTCAAAAAAGTAAACTTAAAAAAAAAAAAAAAAGAAGTTGAACTGGCACGCCAGCTGTTGTCTAAGCCAATGAGGGAGATGGTTTTATCTTTGTAAATCCTCTTAGCAAAGTATTTTATGAAGATTACATATCCACTTTATTGAACAATTTAACAAATAGACAGTGACATTAAGTACGCGGACATTAATTACAGAGACGAAGAATAAATGTACAAGCAACAGTATGAGTAATTAAGGCCAACTGTAAATGGACTATATTTATATAGCTCATTTATATTCATATTAATTGACATTGACTAGTTTAACCACAACACTGAGTCTTGAGTAAACATGCAATACAAAATGTACATATTTACTTCCTCCAGCTTCCCTTTCATGCTCCTCTAAAATGTTTTTGCACAACAGCTTTTTAAAAAGCCCCTACAAACTCAATTTCTCGAGTTGAACTCGAACTATGTAGCTTTAAAAAAAGTAAACTCTCAGAAAGTTGAACTGACACCCAATGTGCCATGTGCTGGGGCTGGGCTCATCAGCCCATTGCAATAATTCTCATGTGGCACAGTTAACAAATTGACAGAGTCCGGAGTGACATGGTTAAAATCCTCAATCACAAAAGTCTCTGGGTGCTGAAACTACAGTTTAGCAAAAGTGACATGTATTGCATCATGCGCTACAGCCACAACTTTTCCTGCTGAGTGGATGCTTCGCCCTTTTGGTCATCATGCTGAGGTAATTCAGGTTCTCTCACTTAGGTGGTCAGTGAAAAAAAAAACAATTAATTAAACAGCATGTGGGAAACAAAACCCAAATGGCCTTAAGTAAAGTTGCCTTAATGAGCCTATTTATCTGCGCACTGTTTAGCAATACTGCATATAATCAATGAACAAGAAGTTGCACACTTTAACTGATACAGTGTCAGAAATGATACAAGATGAATATGCATGATCTATTTATGCTTACTTTATGGTATTCCACATGATTTACAGATAAGATCAACATAACATTCTCCTCTTGAGCACTTAAGTAACCTGTAAATGATATAAAGCTCAGTCAGTCCACCCTCTCTTCTTTCTTTGTGTCAGTACAACCATTTTGCATTTCTACCTGCTAGTTATTCATACCACACATGTGAAAAGTGCTCTTCACCAAAAGCTAATAGTCCAAAGAAGAAAAAAAAAGTCTTGTGAAATTGTGGGAAGGTTTACTTCACAGTTTTAAAAAAGATGTCTTTTTTATACAGCATTTATATATTTAATTTATAGTTTGATTTTACAGTATTTATGTGTCTAATATACAGGATCACAGATGATCGCTGAGTGAATCAGCAGGAGAATCCAAAAATCGAATGGTGGATACAAAAAAAAACAGAAAACACTTTAGGTAACACTTTAGCCATGTTTCCACCGCAGGAACCTCCAAGTAATATTACAGGAACTTGGCCGTTGGCACGTGTCTCCACCAGAGAAACAGTTCCTGAAGAGCAAAACTGAGGAACCCTTTCAGGGGAGAAAAGAGTCCATGTCTATGGGTAGGTACTCCATACGGCCCCGAAAAGTTCTTGGGCGTGGCTTTAGGTTGACTCAGCGGTGACTGGTTTTAATTCAAGGTGGTATATGACGCAGTCAGCAAAGAAGTGCGATTTTTAAAACCCAGCAGCGGTGTTTTCTTCAAGTAAGTTCCAGGTTTGTTTGACAGCACATGGAGTCAAAATAAATAGAAAAATGTCAGGGGGAGATTTGAACAGCAAGAGAGGGAAAATTTATTTATAGGAAAAGATGGATGGAAAAACAAAATGCAACACCTAATAAAAAGAAAGAGGAGGCTTCCTGGGACGCTTAAACAACAGGAAACAAAAACAATTCTTGCTCTTTTCTGTAACACCTCTGGTCACTTTGTATTTGTCATGTGGAACAGGTGCAATTGCCAGGCCAGACAGGGGGCAAGACAGCGGGGAGGTGCCAGTCTGATTTCTGGCACCGGCATCTTTCCAGAGTCAAAACAAAAACTTAGTGGAGACACAGAGAAGAGACAGAGCAGCAGAGCAGAGCAGTTACTTAGCCACAATATTAAAATCATTAATTTGTTTTACTGTTGTAGCTGATACATACACATATGTATATATATAGCAATACATTTGTATGTGTATATATATATATGGTCAAGAGCCCAGGACATGAGGCGACAGCTGTCTGTTTTGTGTGTGCTCTCGTATGGGGCTTGTTCAGGGTTGTGTCTGTCAGCAGGTCTTTTATGAATTCAGATGCTGAGCTCAATCCAACATAACACACCCCAACCTCCCAGGCTGCAAGGGTGACAGAAAAACAAATGAAACTAAATTTCACCCACATCTCTCTGGAATAAAAGCAGCAACCACAAAAAAAGGAATGTGTGTACTTGTAGCTGAGCACATTTATGTGTATTTAACCAACATGTGGTGATTAAGACAAAAGTCTCAACAGCTTCCTGCTTGTGTAAACACCGTAACCTCCCAGCACTGCTGCTCTTAAGGTGACAAACAACTGTTTTTACATACAAATGCTCAGTATATATTTGTTTCTAAAGCTGTTTCCTTTCTACACGCACACACACACATATACACATGCACTTGTGCACATTTATGCAATAAACAAACACACCCATGCTTTGCCTCCATCCTTGGCTGAGTCTCTTGTGTTGGCATGTCTGCACCATCGAACCCCGGAGTGTGCACCATCTGTCTGTTCATTTCTCACCACACATCACCGAGCTTACACATAAAGTAGACATACACAAACAACGACAGCGTAACATCAGTGAAACACATATGCGGTACGTGCACACTTCGCGTTTCAGTCATGAGCACAGCAAAGATATGACTTGACAGCAGAGCTAACACAAGCTCCTCAATGCCCCTGCTAGCCTCTCTCATTATTCTCCTGCCACCATGTTGCCATCAGTGGTAGACATGGGAAGAGGTAAAGACTTGGTATGGTATTGGAAGTAGCAGCATGACCTCATCAGGCAGACAGATGGACCGGGACAGAAGTGGAAGAGATGTCACACAGAGGAAAAAGGCTGATTTATTTATTTTCATACCCCCAGCCTTGAAGTAGGGTCATGATATTTCCTCTGTGATTCAAATAAATAATCAATTAAAAAGCATTCTGCATACAATTAAAGGGATCAACTAGTCTCTGTCCTTGCAGGAAACAGTCACTGCGCAGGAAACAGAGGCGTCTGCCCTTTTGTATGATTATTGATCCCACTCCTGATTCCTTTTCTCCTCTCTTATTGTCTGCCTATTTCCTCTTCATTTTTATGACCTACGGCATCTCCTTTGTTTATCATCCATTTAAGGTTTTCTGGCTTTTTGTTTGTTTGTTTTTGTTTGCACATGTATCTAAAACTGCCTGAACCTTTTTGAATGTTCACTCAGACTTTCATTGCCTAAGACATAAAATGTTGTTGGAGCATTAAGTTGAAGCATTTGATGACTGTATTTTTTCTTTTGAAAATCGATAACTGGAATGGATGCGTATTTGCAAACAGTTATTACTGCCAGCAGCGCAGAGATTAAGCTATGAGCTTATTATTCAATATTTATGCCTGCAACAGCTTTTCTGTCCTGAAACGGATTCCAAAGTCTCAAATCAGGGTATCTTTAAAAACAAAGAACCAATATAATACCAAAGATTTTTTTTGCCAAATTTAGGATCCATTTCCTCCATACCAACCTGAATCATTTCTATGAAAGGCTGGGAAGGAACTTGTGTGTACATTTCCCACAGTGTTATGGAAATTGAGAGATTAAATCATTAAAATTCACTTTGTGATTAGTGTGCATCATGATTACTAAATTGTCAATTTGGGTCTAAATTCTACTTGCGAGATCTAAGACGTGTCCTTTCTAACATAATAATTAGCTTGTAACAGACGGAATAAGTCAAAACTGGCGCAGGAGAGGCTTTGATTGTGATGTAAAAATTACCCCTGGCATTAATTAGAGATAATCATCAGTATTAATGCAGAGCAGGATGGTGTTAAAATTAAGAAGCCGAAGAGAAATAATAATAAAGTTTGGCTATACTCTAAATTAAAAGTTGCAAAACACTGAACATAGACGGGAGGCAATGGTTCAGACGACAGAGAGCAAAAATGAAATCCAAAGGACAAATGACAGTAAACAATGGATTAACAGCATCAGTGATGAAATGAAAGGAAGAGATGGGAGGTTGAAGTCAGGGCAGAGGGAGGATAAAGGAATGCAATGATGTACAAAGGGCACAGTCTGGTTAAAGACTGAGTAGCCCCAGTGGCTACAACAGGGGAGACTAACATGCACTGGGAAGCCGGCCAGACTAAGCAAACCCCCCACCTGGGAGAATCAGTGGATCTATGGACGGATTCTCTCACAGCTCTGTTTACATTTGTCTGTCTTCATGTCTCTGTCTTCTCTCTCCCCCTCCTCCAATCCTCCTTGACTTTGCTTGCATCATCACTTATCACTTGTACTACTGCCACACTCCTGACTGTGTCAAACAGGTGCCCCAACCTTCTCGTCTCCCTCTTGCCTCCTTTCTCCTTCAACAGTATCTTTGACCGACCAGATTGCCAATTTGCATTCGGCATCTCAAAGACAAAAGCGAGGACGGACTAAAAGTAATCACTTATCTAAATTAGAAAACTAAGGAGGAAACTCTGACCCGGGCCCTTCAGGATAGCTACGTCTGTAGGACAATATACTGTTGCAGATAATTAAAAAGATCATTTATGCCACTGCTAATAATAATATAACAAGAATGAAAGTAAACTCTATCAGAGAGCAATCGTGTACATACTACAGTGTACCAATGTTCCCCAAATGTCTCCCATGCAGACATTCGCTCTGAAATGAAGTGCAGAAATTATCCAGTCATCAGGAAAACTACGCATTGCTCATTAGTATTACATTTCTCCCAGTTCACTATTGGTTCACTGTTGGCGTGTGTGTGTGTGTGTGTGTGTGAGTGAGTGAGTGAGTGAGAGAGAGAGAGAGCTGTCTGATCCCTGTCCATGTTGAAACTCTGTCACAGAGGAGACAAGAGGACAGATGTAGCCTGACCTTAAATGACAGCAGAACTTATGTGGGGATTTTTTTTTCTTTTTCTGTTTATTCGGCTTAGCTTAAGGGGAAAACACAAAAAAAAAATAAATAAATAAATACAGCTTAGATGCTGTGACTAAGTCTTATCTTAGTCACAGCCTGCTGTTTAACACCCTGCTGTTTACTGGCATGGCATCTGGCATCATTTTGGCCAACATGTTCTTCGACATTCTTGCGTAAAAAAAAAAAAAAAAAAAAAAAAACAAGATTATCTTACAATACTTGGAAACAACCGTGATAAGTCAAAAACATAATTATCACAAGGAGTCTACTCTGACCTGTAGATAACCAGTTGATTTGAACCTGTATTCATCATGCTGGCATTTACTGAATATACCAATACACAATAAACTCTATATTTTACTAAATAAAAATCTTGTTGGTAGAGTTGAAGCCCCTTGTGTCCTTTGCAAAATACATATCTCAGAGTCATAAAACAATCACTGGTTATAGAAATCACCCACTAACCAGTTTCAGATATTCTTTTACAGATATTCAGTTGTTTTAATTAATAGAGAGACAGAGATGAATGTTTTCTTTCTTTTCCAAGTCCAACATATTGGGATTTTTGTTCCTTGAGCCACTTCTTAGCAGCCGTTTCCATGTGATGTGTCTAAAACAATATTGAGAAGATTGTATTTGTACTTTAAGCAACATCCAGATGAAGCCAAGTTTCATCAAGTTTTACAGCTGATACCGTATTGTAATGACATGATCAACAGGACTGGTTTTAATGTTGTGGCTTATCAGTGTATCCAGAGGAAAGCTTTATTTAAGCTTTAACAAATAAAATTGGGTATCTTAATTCCATTTTAACAAACAGGAAATTACATTCCTCATACAGTACAATTTTCTTTTTTTTAACATTCTTGGCATTTCTACACACTCAAAACTGACAGTATTCAGTTAACTCACGCTCCAACAGCAGCCGTGTTCAGTCTAAGCTTGTTAACAAGTTTATCAAGAGGTAGAAAGAAAGGAAACATCTATTATTTACCATCGCAAGCAATGTTCGACACCAGCTCAATTGAGACGCTGCAGCTAAAGTTAGTGATTATTAGCACGAGAGATGCTATAATGAATTGGTGTGTAATTACAACCTCAAGGAGTAAACTCGGCATCACTCAAAGCTGAATCCATTTGATAATTGACTTTTACATGCCAGTTTTCAGGCAGACTACAGACTACCACTCACCTCAAATCACACAGATTTTTACTCCTTAGATAACGAAATTTGACACCAAATGACAAGGCATGTGTCAATACTCGATGCTGTCTGAGCAGTTCGGTCATTGCCATAACAGTGCTGATTTTTTGTAGCCAGCTCCAGAATTATAAGGCATGTACGTCTGTGTCTTTTCTACGCTCTTACATTGAAATTCAGATTTTAAAACCATTATCACAGGGGAGAACCCAATTTCTATTATAGTTAATTTGTTTCTTCACTTCTTCACATTATTCTTACTTGCACTCAACTTACTTGAGTTAGAGTTTTGTTCCCATCTAAGCTGCGTTAGCAGTAGTAGTCAGTGGTTGACTTCTCTACTATCTACCATCAGTTTTCTGGATTTGCACTTACTTGAACATTTTCCACATGAAATAACTCTGTATTGCATTAATATTAACAGACACAGTTGTGTTATCTTCTAAACTGTACAATTACAATCATTTTCCATCACAAAGAAATTCACATTTTAATTACAAAATATATGTAGTCTTATGAATATTTAATGTAAGCCCCTTTGTCTAGTGGATAGTGCCTAAAGGGAAACAGGGGGACAGACTGGTCTCAGATAAAACACATAATCATACAGTAAAGTTAATCCACATATCTGAATTTCCCTCCCTATTGAATATTACAGCATTAAATGCTTAAAGAGAAGTACTGTGTGGGTGTAATCTTGGCACACGGATGAGCTGAGCGCATGTGTGAGGCTCAGTACCAATGCATCTGCAGCACAGCGACAGAAACTAAACAAAAGAAACATAATCCAGCAAGAACAAAGAATTCAGTGACACAATAAATGGATTATTTACCTTGAACTTCCACCATGGACTTCCTCATTTAAATTCCACATTCACAAAGTGACTCATTACTAACTGTACAATGTAAAAGAAGTCCAGGAGGCTCTCTCAACCATACACACATTTTATAACCTTAACAGTTGCTTATGTGAGTTAGATCAGCCTTGTTTTAATGAGGACGAAACATCTGATGCCTGTTGTCTCAGCTCCGGTTACAATTACGTCCAGCTCACTCAAACAGGACAGATACAGTTTCAACTTTAATTTACTGACTTTTCATATCACCTAAAGCGGAACGCAGTGGAACCCAAACATAAAACATGTGCTCAAGGTTGAAAGGCTGGTTTTCCATCTAACTTTCTAATTTCACAGCCTAAAAATGCAACATACAAGATTGTTCTTGTGTTTATATATTCAAGATGAGATGTCAAAAATGATTTCTGAGTAATCAATACACTGTAATAAGGTGACGGTATTTCTGACCATTAGAATGTGAGAGTGTGCTCTTATTGGACATACTTGTATCTCTGACCTCTTATTAATGATTTCTTCTTGTGTCATTGTTGAACAATGCTGTAAAAATTGTGTGAGCAAAGAATGAGACTCTCACTCTTTGATTGTATGGACTGATGCTGATCAGTGTCTGCTGCTATGAAGTTCTGCTGCAGAATTACTGAAAATAGAAAATAGGATGGATGCCATACTGAGCCATCTTTACAAAAGAAACCAAAATACCTACACTTGCTCATTATTCACTCCCCAACAAACATTGCTGACAAATATAGGCCCAGAAACGCTGAATATATCTTGGAAAGTTTTAGGATAGCATAGGCTTTTCCTTGAACACCCAGGGATTCTTCCCCCACACAATGTGTCATCACAGTTACCCACACTCCAGACCTGGAAAGAAGCCCACACTCCATAGCTGAATGACTGTAGTAGCGAACCTTACAAGTTTCACCCAGTGATTCATCCTCTTTCATTATAACAACACCCACATTCACACTCATATCACCACATGGTTCTATTATATCCACCTAAAGCTCATTTGTTCCTTAAAACTCACCTGTACAAATTCTTCAATAATTAATGAAAACCTTGTGTTCTTTCAGTGTCTGAATTATATAAAGTGTCCTTGTCCCTAGTTTGATGACTAGGATGACCTTTCTGTTTCATTTCATTCAAAACACTTAAAAATTATCCATCTTATCCAAACCTTTATAGAGTCTATAAAGAGTCTATAAAGGATTACAACAGGATGAAATTGATCTCTTTTATCTTTTCTAAAGAGAAAAAGGCACTGTCCTCACATTATATAATGTTCATGTTGAACCAATTTGTCCACTGTACAGGCCATGGACACTGTTGGGTGATATGAATAGTATTTTATTAATGTGGTAAGTGGACTGCAATAGAAGTCTTGCAGCATCAGTATAAAATCTAGAGGTGTGCCACTGTGGAAGCCTGTCATAAAAATTCCTACTCATATTATACTGTTTCTGCTTATGTATTGCCGTTCAAAGAGAATAAATGAATGTGAATGTGGCAGACTTTAAGATTAAAGCAGAAGAAGATACAAAAAGTCACAGATCAACAGTTCCCAGAGGTAGACTGACACTACAGTACCAGTGTTAAGCCGTATCAAGAAAGCCAAGTGTCTCCCTCTCAACAGACAAGAAATGATCACAGATTTGTCTCAGTACAAATGTCTTCCCAGTGTAGAGTGTGGTGTAATGTTATATGAATATTTGTGTCTTTCACCAAAAGAAAAACTTTTTTTGGTGATATATGTGAACACACACACACAAATGTTTTCTGCCGCTTTTTTGCCGTTATTTTGCAAAGAGTCTACGTTACGACAACACATTATACCTTAGCGTTTACTCAATAAACAATATCATCTGTTACACCAGCAAACAAACAAATGGTTTCATTTGTGCTGTATGTCCTCTGGAGAACTGATCCATTGATGTATGTACTTCCAGCTTGTGAGGGCAAATGATTTTACACACAAGGACATAAAAAAAGACCACTGAACTGGGTGGAAGTGTTGTGTTGTGATTATGGTGAATCACTGCCATCATGTCACTGAGGCAAAGCAAAGTAATAAAAAACATTTGCCATCCACATTTAGAAGAAAATAAAAATAATTTAATATGTTCTGGCACAAAGATAATTTAATTATTGAATTCAAATTGAAATAATTACACCAAACTGATATGAAACTCACCCATGATGTTGTGGCTCTTGCGGATAAAACAAAGTGCGAACAGTCCAATGTCTCTCTCAGAAACATAATACAACCAGAGGGGTGAGAGGGACGGAGAGTTTATGGGTATATTTGCGTGCCTGTCCTAAATTGTTCAGTATGTCAGCTGGTGTGTCAACAGCAGATGTGCACACTATTGGGAACAAAAATCCCTGCCTAAGCTCAAGGCTTCAGAGGTCACCAAAGAGGGTGTCAGACCAAAGAATTAACACATTTGTGGGTGAACGTGTGACACACTGAACACCAAAAAGGATGATGAGGAATATGACTCTTGTCACACCTCTTAGTATAGTCTTTTACAAGTCAACAGTACTCATCACTTCATCTCTGCTATTTGTCCTTGAAGCTGGAAAATGAGGATAAATATGGAAAGTTGGCAGTAAGACAGACACTGACAAGTGAAACAGGGACAAGGCATACAATAAGCAGTAGGAAGGAAAATGACAATGAAATGTGTAATGAAATAAACTGAAATGAAAAATATTGGCGCGTTGTTGTGAGACTTTTTATAGGGACTATGACCTGTGGTCGTAATGACAACACAGAACAGCAGACAAGCTTGAACAGAAACTGGTACAGAGGAATCAACCATCGCAGATATTCCTGATCATAATAAAGTTAAAAATAGAATAATAATCAAAATACCAGAATTATTCATGCATGTTATTCATGCATGTTGCTATTGATGTGACAGTATGTATTTGTGTGCCTCAAATTTAAACTAGTAAGAAATAAGTAACTACATGGTCCTAAATTAAACCAGTAATATTAAGCTTTCATTTGTGTTAATTTGCTGACCCATCCACCTGGGCACTAGGTGTCTCTTTCTTTTTCTCTCTCTTGTTTTGTAGGAAGCTGAACTGAGGGTTATTAGCCATATGAGTCAGGCCCACGCTGGCTGTGAGCTCTGCCCTTTAAATCCCTGTAATTCTGCCACCTGGTGCACTTTCTCTCCGGGTGTCTCCCTCTCCCTGTCAGCAGATAACGGCTGCATTATCAATATTTTCTTTTGTTTGTCACATGGATGTTTAGTTATTCAGCACTGAATTATATTCTCTCGTAAATAAACTTTTTTAAACCACTAAATCACAGTCTCACATTTGTTTTGCAATCTTTAAACCATAAACTCATATGAAAATATAGAATAAAACTGAATGCTCTGAATATTTGAAATACATTATCATTTACTTTTTTATGTTTTTTTTGTCTAAGAATTAATCGCACTTTGGAGACTGGGATGTTACATGAATTTCATATATGTAGAAAAGGAAAAATGCAAATATAGATATAGACACTAAAACAAGAAGAAACCTACTTTAAATATGACTAGATCCTCATATTTTCACTTTTCTGACACTTGTGTTGCTAGGCAACATATGAGAGGAAGGGGTTCAGTAAGTCTGACTGGTAAGTTTAAAAAATTTTTGAAACCACGAGTGGAGAAGATTTCAGTTTCAAAAACAGGCTGACACAATACAAAATTATAGATCTGGCTTTAATGAAAAAAATAATAAAATGAAAAAAAAAAATAAAAATGAAGAGGAGCCTATTTTTTAAAGCCTCTTAAACAGTAGCCCATTTTGGCTAAAAAAAAAAAAAAGCTAATTTAAGCTAAAGCTGACAGGAAATCCACATAAAAAGCAAGATGTGAGCAGCATGGGAGCTCAGTCAATTCAATTCAATCTACACCTACTACAGCCTCCGTTCAGCCATCTCTGTCGTCACAACCAGGTATCTGTCAGCGGCTCCTGAGCTACTGAAAACACAGCAGGTGGCCAAACTGTTCTCCTCGGGCTGATTGATATATGAAATTTACTGGATAAAAATAGTTCTGAAAGTAGGCTGCATGGGGGAAATTAAAATGAATATCAAGAGGAGTATTGCATTACAATTTATTTATTCATTGATTGATTTTATTTTCCCTGTCCACTGCATCATGCATGAGGAATCTGCCTATAGTGAAACCAGACTACTTGCTGTGACACTGGAGGCCTTAATCAGTCATAACAGATTTTAAAAAGTTCACAATAGCAGCAGTTTGAGCAAATTTAAAAAGCTGTATGTGAAAACTGTTTCAGTAAGTGTACTTCATAAATAAAACAGGCTTCCAAGTACACAAAAACATTGGGGGCATCTCAAAGAGGTAGTGTGGATTGATAAAATACATTTTTAAAAAACTATTTTATCCATTGAGGTCTTTGAGTGATATAAAACACTTCTACGATGCTTTTTATGTGAACTGGTCCTTCACAGATTTTACAAGGAGTCTGGTGTATTCATTTAGAATAGCAAAAAAAAATAAAATCAAATAAAAATATGGCAACTTGTGTCGGTATCTGGTTATCAAAATTTAATCTACACCTTCTGGTATAAAGAAAAATGTTTTTCCACAGTACTTTGGACAAGAAGATATCCAGATGGCATAGAATACATGCTTTTGTTTGACAAAGGATACAGATTTTGGTATGTTTTGTTGTTTAGTTTTTCTCTTTTTTAATAAATCTCATTTTAATAGTAAATGCAGTTCAAGGAATTTCTTCAGGAAAATATATAGTATGAATATGTAATATGTAAAGCAAACACTAGGAGGAGGTTCTATACCATTTGGATCAAGAGGTTGGTGAATAAACTGTTGGAGAAGCAAAGCACAGACATCCTGCATTTGGAATTCCTTCTTATGAATGATGCTCTGAAAGAGAGGAAGATGACAGAGAGCTGTTAGCAAAAGATATAAGAAAATATCCTAACTCATACCAAGCTGGACCAAGAGCTAAGGATGCACCAAGGTGGCTAAAAAACGGGGGAATACAAGAAAAATGGCAGATGCTCAGAAGGATGAAGCCTGATTAAAAATTGCTGGACACTACAGACACTAAGCTTTACACAATCTGCTGATATGAAGCCAACACATCTCCTACAATGCAAACACCATTATGAGCTAGCAAGGACAAAACCAAAAGATTCTCCCATAGTCCATAAACTAGCTGGTTGATGAAGAGATAAGACTTAAACACCAAACTAAAAATGTGAGGTGGATGAGATTCAAGTGGATAGACCAAAGGGTGGAGAGGGTTTGCTTATGGAGAAACAGTAAAAGGAACAGACGGACAAACATACAAACATTAAGATGAGTAGAAGCCATGACCAAGGTAAAAAAAAAAAAAAAAAACTGATAAGCAGGGAGGGGCAGTTTCTCCACATAAAAGGAGCAGACACCATTATGAATATGTCATATCTCACTGACCTGATTAACCCTCACAGAGGAGGTTAGAGGATGAGGACTCATACACAAGAATCAGAAAATTACTATAGTGTTATGTTTGTTAAATTAAATATTATGCATGACCATATCTAGCTATAACAAACTGACAAAAAACACTTCTCCCTCTCTGCAATGTGTTAGTGCTGCAGTGCGCATCAGTTTGATTTATGAGTTGGTCAGTGGTGTAAAGTTTTTTTAGTAATTTTTTGTGTTCCTTAACATACGTGCCTTTTTCTACAATTACCTCCCATCATTACCCTCATCCTCTACCTCAAAAGCCAGGGTCTTCTGTTCTTCAAAATGCACATTTGAGTTTGGAGATGCAGTCAATAGCTCCCAGGGGGCAACAGCTCTGCTGCTAAAAATGTATTACAGGGATACAGATCAAATGTTTCCAGAAACCCACATTAACTTTCATATCTCAAAAATCTCAACATGTATCTATGTGAAAGCATCCATGCTTCATCAAAACTTAAAAAAAAAAAAAGAAGAAAAAATGTCAATTATTCATAGAAAAATGAAACATGGAAAGCTGGAAAAATGTAACTCTGTTTTCTAAATCTATTCTATTCTATTCTTTTTTTTTTTTTTTCATTTGTCAGATCTATGTTCAAATTAAGATTTTGGCCACACTTTTTTACTTAACTACTTTCTTCCTTAGGAATGTCGAATGGTATAATAGAAAATTAGATAAATGAGTTTTAATTCTATTAATGTCTTGTCTTGACAGAACAAGATCTATGCACTGGGCTCAACTTACATCCAGTTGGCCAGCGGAGCAAAACCCAGCTCACACACCGTCAGTCCTGTTTTCAGTGACTGCATCAGGTCCGTTAATGTGGATTAATCATCTGTTAGTCCATCTCAGATATACACAAATTACTAATCACTCGATTCAAGAATATGCAGCAATGAATTTATGCCCTAAGGAAACAACTGAAATCATTTAACTTGATGTAGTGATTCCAATTCGAGAAGTGCCGATTCAAATGAATGATTTATAGTCAGTTTTGATACTTTTGTTTGTCAGAAGACAAAGAAAAGTATCAAGTACAGATAGGAAAGCTAATAATTACACAGTCTCTGCCTGATCTCAGCTACTAGTGCTCAGGATGCGGTCCAAGATATTGGATTAGGCCCGGCACCACACTGAAACTGGACTCTGTGATTGAGAACACTGGCAAACTTCAGCCGTGATGCACAAATCCTTGAGTGGAACCAACAGCTGTACGCAAAGATAACATCTGCATGTATGTGCAGCACATCTGAACACACGCGTGCATTAGAAATTTCAGTTTAAAAACAAAGTAAAAGTGCAACAGTCTTTGTTTTCATTGGGCTCCTCTTCCTCACCACATTCAATGTAAATGACAGACGGAATGCATGTTTGTTTGCTCTTCTGTTATGTCTGTCTTAAGTTTATCAGAGCTGTGTATATGATTGAGATTCAATTTCCCTGAGGGAACCTCCCAAAGGCATCAATAAAGTTTTCTATCTATCTATCTATCTATCTATCTCATAAGACACCTATGAGAAACCAAGCCAAGTTTACCTTTTAATCATACATAAAACAGCACAAAATATAACTTAAACATAAAGGGACATGTTTAGTATTTCTTACATATCCACATGCACACGTCAACAGGATGTGTAGTTTGACTTTACAGCCTAGCTGATCGCATATAGCTCAATAAAGAAAATACAAGGCTTTCAGCTGAAGTGTGTAAAAAACTAAATGCATATTTATACATTTATATTCATTAAAAGAATCACTTAACCTCACCTATGAAGAGAGACTATAATTCATGCATAAAAGAGTGACCAATAACGACAACTTCTTAAAAGCGATAGTAAAGGCACCTTTTAATCACAAAAAGGAATTGCATAGTGAGCAGAAAGCAACAGAGAGAGAGCAGAAAAGTGTAATGGTTTGATATTAGTGGAGGGCAAAGCATAAGGTCCATCTGATCAGCTGAAAGCCTATAATAATTATATCCTGCCAGATTTCTGTCTCTTCCACACCAGCTTTGCACCAGTAGGTGGCACTAAGCCCCTTCCAAGAACTGGGCAGTTTCTGCAGCATTATCAGCAGCATCAGTAAAAACAAAACAAAAAGTCACTTGAAACAAACTGCACAACTTTTCCTCTCTCTCTCTCTCTCTCTCTCTCTCTCGGGCCTAACAGATGCCAATTTAATGCTGTCAGTCTCTCTACTAACAGACTGAGCTTAGCATCAGCTAATCCACAATTTACAATTCATGCAGGGGCAGCGTCTCAGAATGTGAGCGCTTAGATACTTAGGTGATGTTGCTGAGTTATTTCCTGTGCTGTGGTTAACAATTTCTGGTGCCAAACTGATTCTGTTCTAAGTATGAGCATTGAATTAACTTTCACACCCCTGGAAAAATGCACTGAAACAACATTCGTGAACTGATAAACTTGGTTGAACCTGATTTAATATTGTAAGTTATAATTTATCTTACAACACTGAATTCAGCAGAAATACATTTTTTACACAATTATGCAGAGCTGCACTATGCAAATTGTGCCATTGCAGTTTTTTTGAGTAGTTTTTTGCGCATCTGCAGGTGAAATATGAACAGTAGTACCTGAACTGTAAAGCAACTAACACTTGTCATAATTTGAAACAAATGCAAGTCATCCAGGAAACAGCGGCAGACTTTCAACCATATCACCACTGTCGTTTTTTACGACTTGTGACACAGGACGCTTTAAATAAACAAACCGGGCCTTCATGTGAAAAATTCTCTACATCAAGCTCTGCTCAGCCATAATGAGGCGCATCCTTCCACACCAGTGTTTCAGGACAGCAGCAGCAGTCATGTCTGCAAGCTGTTTGTCTGCTTCCTGTTGGAGCAGATGGCAAGTAAAAAAAAAAAAAAAAAAAAAAAAAAGAATCTGAGAGCAGTTCGAGGTTAGTTAATTTCAACCTCTCATCACCTTTGTAAGAAATAAAATTACAACGTTGTCTTATCTGCTGTGGTTAACCTGTTGACCACAGCAGACTTAACAGATTTCCTGTTTCATATCAACAATAATAACCACAGCAAAAAGTGAATGGCATTGCATGGGGTTGATTATTTTTCATATTGATTTAGTTCCATCCTGCACCATATTTTATCTGAGGACAAAAACAAAAGTGATTTCTGCTTCGCTTTTTTCCTTTTTTCTTAAATCAATAATCACAGAATTTGTTTGACTCTGACCTCTTCCTATTACATCCATACCATGGTGATGATACAGGAATCTTCCTTTAATCCATTGTTTTAATCTTTTTACACTGCCAAAGGCATCAGCTAAGTGCTTAAAATGCAAATGTTATGAATCAATACAAACTGTAATCACTGTAATTCACTATAATCTACAAAATTAGTGGACTCACCCCTTTGGATAAAGCACAGCCCCTTAAAGTAGATTTAAAGACATTTTCCTAGAGCAAAATGAACCCTGTGGCTAAACTGGATGGGCTTTGACATAAGCTCTGTTAATTAATCTAGTAGTAAATGTATGGGTATTGGCAGATAAATGAAGAAGAAGCAGAGAAATTACAAAGACACAGAAAGACAAACACAAAAGAGTAAAGCGATTAAGTTGCTAGGGGCATGAGTGTACACATAAGCTCAACCTTTACCCCTGGCCCACATGTGAACACTGTATACTGTAGGGAAAACAAAACTGAGAGGAAAAGATATAAATAATCAGAGAAATTATCTATACACAGACAAAACTATTAAGACAGTACTGTCCAGATGGTAATGGTCATCTCACACTCAACCGCACATTCATGTTGAAAGAAAAATCCAAGAAAACAGAGATGAGTACAGCCAGAACCTGGTGTGCATCTCTACTGGCCAGCTTTTCATGGCAAATAGAACTGCAGTAGAAATGTCCAACGAGTCCAACTTTAGCCTATCAGCCTTATAGGACCTCAGCTCCACTTTCATCTACAACTACTAAATTCATTGAATACTAGGCAGTACTGAAAAGAAGTCCAACAGAAGAGATGTGAGGTAGCCATTTAAATAAATGGCTCTCCCTTACAAATATTTCTACCAACTCATACTCTACCCCACTATCAACAAATCTCTTTCATCTCTCTCTGTGTCTGTCTCCCATGGATCAATACAGTGGCTTTTCAGATAATTACACTTCCTAGGAAACCATATAAAGATGTTCCCTTGATTCCAAAAGCCACCAATTTTATTAAACTTGAGTTCTAACTAGAACTTTATGAATTAAAGGTCTTTAAAATCCTAGAAACATTAACTCATTTTGACATTTGGTTTGAAACGGTGACAGTTGAGAAATCTACCTTGTAAGTATTAGTATCCTCATGCTATTTTCCCAAAGTAACAACCAAAAAAATTGCTTGGTGATAAAAATAAAACTGCAGCTCTCATAACATACACCTTGGGAAGAGAACAAAGATGACATTAGGCATCACGTCCCTTTTTATCTTCCATTAAATCAGCTAGAGAAAAATCACTCATCTCTCCAAATAATACAGAATAGAGACCGCTGTTGGGATATTCAGAGATCTGTGTATGCACGTTAAATATGCTAATGTGAAACCCAAATCAGGTATGAGGGTAACTAAATAGCTCATTTAAAATTCATGTTTAATAATGTGGGTATTTATACTGGGCTACGTGGAACACAGGAAACATGAGAAATACATTTAGGACTGGGATTAGAGGCACACATGTCCACTTAACATGCAGTTCATCTAGCTCTCAGTTAAGCTTCCATATTGATCTTAAAGGGCCACAGGAACACTTATGGCTCAGTGACTGTTGGGGGCAGCTTCATCTGTTCTACAGGGCAGCTCATTTGCAAATATTCAATATTCACTCACCATTGAGGAAGTAGGGTCTACATTGAGTTGCAAATGACCTATGTTTGATTAGCATGCGGAGTAGGGAAAACATCCCACAGCCTTTGGTCACCGTGTATTGTTTTGTCTGTAAAGAATGACCACAACCCACCTGCGTCATTTTACTGTTGTCTGTCTGTCCGTCTGCCTCAGTCGGCCTGGGGTTTGTCCTCGCTTTCATCTTGTGCATTCGACTCACTTATAAAAATCTGTCATGGCTCAGTGGCTTCGTTGTTAAAGTTTTTGTTTTTTTTCCACTCTTACGCAAGATAATGACACTGTGGCACAACTTATCCTTTCACTCAAGATACAACAAACACTCATCAGTTTCCTTTTATACAACAAATATCACATAGCAGGCTTTTGACGGATGTCATCTGTAATTTGATGACCCTCCTTACATTTTACACACGCATTTCCTTCCTACAATGAGCCACTGCTTTTGTGTGCAACTCAGCTCGGTGATGACTAATCTGTGGGAGGGCAATTTTAAGAGTTAGAAAGCTAATTCCCCTCTCCCTATTGATTTAAATGATGACCCATCTCTTTCTGCTCTCTTATTACTCTGACTGACAACCATGTCTGCCGCTACATTTGGCCTTTGTTAAAGCGTAATGTGCACGTTGTTGTATAAAGAGAGGAGGACGGGGAGGAAGTCAGTTTTGAGAGTAATAGCGGAGCCACATCAATCACTATTTTTCTCAATTTGTGTAAAGTTGCCATTCAGGAAGGCACACTGGCACTCATCCGTCATTTCGCAGCCTACACTGTCATAGTTAATCCTGTCTACATCACCACCGAGACATCGGACTGGTGAGCGTATGGGTATCAATACGTGTTTACCTTAGTTTCATTTGTGTGTGTGTGTGTATGTGTGTTTGACTGTGCGATGGGACTGGCTGAGACCAGACAGAGCAGAATGCTAGAGGGTAACACAATGTCACAGCACAGAGCTCTCCCATCTTGCAGTACACAGGCAGACTATAACAAGCCAGGATATATATACTCTGGATTTGTCCTCAGAAAACTAGAGTGTGGTTATCAGAGAAACTACAGGTGGGATCAGTGGAGGAGAGATGTGAGATGGATCAGGCAGATGTTGCAGGTAAGGTTATCCTTCAAGGGCATACTTAGGAGTAATGGAAGGTGGGAAAAATAGTTCTTTTTTTCTTTTTTGGATCACTGAGAACAAGAACTGACAAAAATACAACATTTGTGACCTTGGGCAGGAATTCTGTATTATATGAGTGACAGGCAGAGAAAAGCACAAGCTTAACAAAGTAAATTGAGGTTTTTGGTAAAGTGAAAGTTAAACTGACTGTTCAATTTGTTGCTGAAAAACATAGCAGATAGAATTAACTTTAACTATATGGATCAAAATTGTTAACTCTAGCTTATACAAAGTGACGATTTGCTTCTTTTTCCATTACTTATATTGTTTTAAACTAATGTCATTCTTTTAAAAGTTTTATTCAACACTGACATCTGTACTAGCATCAATAGATCATTATTATTGTGGATTTTACTAACCAGTTTCATACTGAAGTGAAACCAAAGATTTGAAAGTTTCCTGCAGTTTTCCACACTTCCTCTCTTTTTTCATCCGCTATTGTCAGATCATACAGGACAAACCGTCCTGTGGCTTAAACAAAGAGTTGAGGTAGAGCATTTAAACCAAGAACTCAAGTTCACACTGTGATACAAATAAACCTTGAAAGGGTAAAAGCATATTTGAAAGGAAAATATGGAACAAATCAGATAAGACTGGAGATCAAATGATCCAGAACTAAAATTATTCTTCAGTTGTTTCTTCTGGAATATAATAAGCAGAAAGCAAGGAGGTCGATGCACCCAAGCTGCATGTCTGCAAATGTCAACAGTCCTTGTAAACACAGACAAACCTGAGGAAAAGGGATTAGGCATAGCCTAACTCTAAGCTTCTGGTCCTTGAGTAAACACTGGAAATGACTGAGCCATCATACTACCTCCTTAGACTAGAATTAGATTAAATTTGCTGCCCACAATTGCACTTGTTTGTAGGTAAAAACCACTCAGAATGTCCATCACAGGTTATTCACAAATATCCATTGCAGAAATACAGCCACATCAAGATGTGTGGGAAGCAGACACGAGGCAGTGAAAGACACTTAATAACAATGTGAGAGCTGAAATCCATCAACATCCCCGAAATGGTGTCACTGATACTTTTACCAGAGTGAATGTTTTTCCCCTCACAGTTCTTGATGCACGGACACCTCCGAGGTCAACATCAATCATGTATCTGTCAGCGTCTGTTACAACCACTGTCGTCCCCTGGGCTGTAATGAATCCTAATTTAAACTGTCATCAGGATACTTCCAGAACGAGGCCACGAGCTGCTACTAAGTGGCCATGACGATGCTCTCACAACACAACTCTGATAGCATTCAAAAATAAGACACTTTTCCCTACAGGATGTCCAAGCATGACTCATTGCAGAGTCACTGCCCTTTTAAGAGAGGATCGTGACTAAAGTCATCTCAAAATTCCAATATCTGATGTGTAAAATTCACCTCTCTCAGATAAGATAAGATAAGATAAGATAAGAGATAAGATAAGATAAGAGCTCTAAGAAACTGCATTCTTCTGATACCCTTTTAGTAAAAGCAAAGTCTTTAATCGATTGAACCACGTGTCTGGAAGCAAGTTCAGTTTACAGAATTTTTGTAGATTTGAGTCTGAAAACTCTAAATAGTTTCAATAGTTTCAGTGTGTCATGATTCTTCGATGGCTAAATATATGAAGAATTACTAATACAATATTTATATATATTCTGCAATATTTATAAACATTAAAAGCATCAAACTAACTCAGTGGTTTAAAAGGATGAAGCACTTGTCCAGGTCAAGTTCAACCTAATACAGGTATCATTTCCTCACATTATCATTCACCTTGTCCATGAGACAATTACATGGATAGAAATACCAACGTCCTCTTGCATCTTTTACATTGGATATATTTAGCATTTGGCTGTGAGGGTATAGTCTCTGTGACACAAAAACCTATTTCCCTGGTTCATATGTGTTAAATATTTGAAAGTACTCCATATGAGCAGAGCAGTGGGATGCAAGGAGAGAGGGAAATAGAAATGGAGGTGTGACTAAGAACTGGAAGCAGAGTACTGAGGGGATTTTTAAGCTACTTTTGTTTAATGGGGAATTTATTTTTAATTAAGAAAGGTGTGAACGTGTGTGTAAGTAGTGTATGGGGGAATAAGTATTTTTTAAAAAACAGAACATAGCTGTGATGATTTAGTTCACTTCTGTAGTTCAACACGAAGACAAAGATAGTACAACTAAACTGAGTGAAGGGGGATAATAAAAGGTCAGATCAGGTTCATCCTACTGATGATACTCATTAAAGTAGCATAGCACGGTGACATTTCAATACAATGGGCAGCGCCGCTGCACAAGCAGATCACGAGCGCGAGCACAGCGCACAAGTACAATAGAAGCACGTGTTACTGTCAAAATAATGCATAAGCTTTACTCACCACCAGCTGCTTGTAATCTGTTGCACCATCTCAGAATGAAGCAACTGTACTAACCGGACCTGCACGCTGTTAGAAACATGTCCGATCTATGTTTGACGATGAATATGTCCATAAAATGTAGTGAAAAAAGTTTGCAAACAGTAAACATGATGCATCTGACAGGAGGCCATGTTTGGATACAGGACATGCAGGGTGTCTGCATGTCCTGTATCCTCCTGCAGCTCGAGCAGTAAAACCACGGGAAATGCAAGAAACGCCACGACATTTTAACCCGTGTCTCCATAATCAAACAAACATTTTCCACGTCTGTGAAAACGGACCGAGTGACGCTTTAGGCAGATGTAGACGCGCTTGTTTCATCCCAGAAAATAGTCCGGGCATGTGTTGGTAGCAGAGGCAAACCATGAGGACAGCTAGCTACATGCTAACACTTAGCCGAGGATGGGGCCGCTTCTTCAAACTATGAACTAAAAGAGGAGGACAAGTGCAGTCAGTTAATTAATTTAATTGCATCAGATGTTCTCCATGATTACATAACTTTTGAAAATATCAGCGACAGAAGAAACGGTCAAGGAGAAAAAGAGCTGGCTTTGATAATCGTCTGTGACAAGTGACGAGAGGGAATCGAACCTGCATCTACGCAGGTGGAACTACAACATGAGATGAATGGGTTGAACGTTTAACCAGACTAACTACTCGCGACACCTCATTACTTCCGGTTACATTACTGAATAGGCAAATTTTCTTTAGCAACGTTGGCAAATTTTACATAATTGTTGATTGATTCACAGTGAACGTACAGATAGCTTTACAGGCTGATGAAGTAACATATTTAGTTAATGAGGCCAAACTCATTTGCAATAGAGAAAAAAACAGCCAGAGGGAATGAGTGTGAGAGCAGAGGCTTGTATCATGCCAGGATACAGACTGTGTGGCAAGAAACAAATCTAAGTATAGCTCCAGCTGGTTTACTGTTCTAAAACCCAGGGCACGGTGAAAACAAGTCTTCAAACAAAGCAGTCCAAAAGCATTTTTTGAGGAATGTTATTTACAAGTGATAAAAATGGCTTCCTCTTTCAGTTATCTGGTATTCTGATCTCAGATCTGTTTTTGTATATGATATACTCTGAGTCATATAACAATACTACAATGTAAACAGGTCAGTCAGGTAAAGGGGAAACCCTGCCTGAGACTGAACTTCAATCTGATCTTCATTCACTGAAGGTCAGAGAGCTAATTTAATTCAGCGATCGAAAGGGAGAGACGAGACAGTGCAAACTAAAGGAGATATCAAGGCTTAATAAGGACGTCCTAAAGTGATTCAATACGAGAGAGATGATTCTAATTGTTTTTTTCTCTGTCTTATTTTACTGTAGTTTTCAAACACACACACACATTAAAAAAGTTCTACTGCCAAGCAATGCAAGTTAAATCTGCTGATTTGTTACTCTGTTGAGTCAGTAATTAAATGACTTCTAGAAGTTGGCATTAATCCCTTCCATCATTCATTCTCTATATCAAAATGTGATATGGCTTTTTGGTTATTATAAGCTATATATTCTTATTTAATTTAGAAAATTGTGGCTCGCAGGTTTATGCTCTCATATTAGTAATGAGAAGTTGTCTATAATCAGCCATTTCTGGATTTGTGGATGACTGTAAATGTTCCTGACTTTTAAGTTTGAATCCTTGTTTGCTCAGCAAAGTGTTTAGGCAGCACATAAAAATACACGAGCAAATGAATCCAATGAAAGAGCAAAAAATGACATGGCACAAAAATGAACCAAACACACTAAAGATTAAAAAGTGAAAGACTAGTCTAATCTCATCTCATCCAGTCTCACCTCTGTCTTCTTCACTTCTTTTCCTCGCATCTTAATCCTCTTTTATCACACTTGATGCCATCATTCATCTCACTTCATTTAATATTGTCTCATCACCTTATTACCCCATATTATCTCTAGCCCTGTCATTTCTGTCTTTAACACATTTTTTCCAGTCATTCCAGAGCATCTCATGCCCCTCTCTATCTCATTTTTTCTTCCTCTAACGTCATTACATAATAGATTTAGATCACACTGTATATCTGTCATTGTAAGTAGTCGTCACCTCTGCTTTCTTCTATACAGGTATGTGGAAAATCCAGCAAATAAACAGCAAATGCTTGGATAAACAAGGAAACAACAGGAGGTAACTAATGGCTCATGCTGAATGCTAAAACTTTCGTTGGCAAAGCGAAGTCTATTTGTGTTATGCAACAGACCTGGTGGGCTAAGGGCTGTGATGAATCTGCAATATAAATTTCAGTGAAGTCATTAATACATGCATGCATTTACCTTCTCGGCTGAGTGCACTGCACTTCTCCTAATGATTAAATGTGTGAGAGATCTTTGGCCTCAACTTCTGTAGTGGATAGGTGTTCTTAGATGCTAAATCACTTTTAGACAGCGATCTGGATGATGCTCAGAGGCAGGTCAGGAACGCTTAGAGTGGTGAGATGAAAAGCTTTGCAATAACTGCTGCCACTGAAACAGAATGCACTTATGGGCTTTCATAGTTGGTAGTGCTGTATGCTCAACACTATTCATGATTGGCAGTAATGTTAATCAATATAGTCTGTCTGAGATAAAATGACCTATTAGGTCTTGTGAATGCAATTACTGTGAGGGAATAAGGCAGGACTCCAAGCAACAGTTTTAAGAATTACTAGTGTTTCTATGTGATTTGACTCATTTTTTAGATGCACTGTTTCTACATTTCTATACCTATACCCCTCCATACTATGGCTTACTCTAGCCGAAGTATCATCTTTGATTTGATGTCTCATGGGGCACTCTGACTCAGCATGTTGAATGTTGTGGGAATACACCTGCCATCAATCTACAACACCCCTGGTGGCCTGCCTGATATCACTTTCCTTGCTTTCTGTGGAAAGTGAAGCGTAATGAACCCTTGAGCATACATGAATCTGTTGCAGCCTCAGTGTACAGGCAAGGGTACAGTGACAGATGAACTGTGGACAGCCTCTATTCTGGGAGAAAATGAGTATGCATGCAAAAAGGGGGCTGTTCATCATATCAGAGGATGTAGCCTGAAGATTTTAATTGAAGAGGGGAACAAATATTCCTATGTGCTGGGCTGTGTAGCAGGGGTAGCTGTTGTGGTAATGTGACATCAAAAAGTAGCTTGTGATGTCAGCTTGTTGTTGGTGGTGATAACACAGGCCTACACTTGCATCGGTTGTAGTAATCTCGAGCCCGTGGAGTCCTGTAAGCTACATGGCATGAGCATAGAAAGCAGTGGAGTGGCAAATCGATGAACGTTTGACATGATTGAGCATTCTGCAGCACCATCATCACCATGAAACTTGTTTCATTTATTTGATTTCCAAAGCAACGTCCTTATGAATTTTTAATATTACCAATACCCTTTGAAGATCATTTCTAAAGAAACAAATGAGTGTTTTACCACATGTGCTTTTACTCACAGAATCACTTGCGTTTTTACGCAGCTGCTCCTCCTCTCCCACCACCACGGCCGGGTCCACCACCAGTTTCTCGAAACACGCAGAGCCGAGAGAGGAGCTCTTCTGCTGGTACGTGATGAGCTGGGATACGGGGAGTTTAGGGCTTCCGTGCGCCGTCAGCTCGGGTTTGCTCCCCGTGGCTCCAGAAGCAGCGCCCAGGGAGTGTAACATGGGCTGTCCGTCAGCGCTGGTGCCCGGGACAGCGTCGCTTCCAATGGACTTCTTGTCTCCCTCAAAAGACACCGGCGTAGAGCAGAACAGATTCGGCTGAGACGACGAAAACACCCGGTCCAATTGTTTCTTTTTTCTCTTAAACATCCATAGCCCCGATTCCTTTTTACTGCCCTCAGCGCCCCCGGCACCGCGACGCTCCGATCCTAGTTTAGGACTGAGCCAAGGCTTGGTTTTCTCCTGGAAATTCTTCCACATCCTCCGCTGGTAGGACTCTTGTCCCTTTGCTGTGCTCTCATCCTTGGGTGATTTTTGCTCCATGGTGCCTGTGCAGCAGCCAGCCAGCCTGAGCACACAGTGTATAGTGGAGAGGATGTCACAGTTGGGCTGCTGCGGCTCGGGTGTACTTCCACTGATGATCAGTTCAGAGCGCCAAAAAGGAGACGCACAATGTGATGATGAAGGGGTGTTAGACTCACAAAAGAACCTTGCAGAATGCCTGTAAATGTTATGTCACTCTGTGCAGCACGCTTGTTAGACGGCAAGCAACAACCTCGCCTATTTAAAGATTTATGCCAGCGGTGAAGTTGGAGCACATGCAGTCACTTCTGCAAGATTACAACGCTCGGTTGATGCTCCGCTTGGCCGGCGGTCAGTCGCTGCGTCCCTGCTCTGGCCACTGTGTTTAACCAGGGTTTAGATAAACTTCCTCATTAATTGCTCTATTCAAATGAAGGACGAAGAGTGCACCGCGCCTCCCTCTGGCCAACCGTGTCACTTGACTGGATGCCGTATGCATGCCGGGCATTGCGTAACACAACCCCACATAATGCCTCATGGAGATGTTTTTATTACAATTGCACGTTCACTGTCACCCTACCTGAGTTTATCACTTATAGACTGATGTTTATTGATGCCCTCTTTCACAGCATTGACCTTGGTAAACACAGACCTGATACCGAGTCTGAAACCTTAGAGGTTTTCGATTCACATGGATGTTTCTGCACTACAGCCATGACTGGATATGTCCACTCTATCAAATGGGTCAAGCTCCAGTGAATGTTATCACACACATGCAGCAACCATTAAGCAGCACCGCTGAGCATTATCTTCTCTTTTTAGCTGTGCTGTTTCGATGTGTATAATAAGTCATTACATCTTCCCCTCTGGCTTTTATTGCAGCATTGGTCTGGTTCCGTCCCGCTGGTTAATACTGTACATACATTCACATCAACAAAAAAACACAGAGATGATAGTTACGAGAGAAAATAGTTCTCTCCATCTAACTTTCTGTGGCACACACGGACACACACGAGGTCATAGCATGACCTTTTCTCTCTAAGTGAAACTTAACTAAGTGAATCACAAAGTAGAATGAATAATAATGTCTTTGGACAGACATCATTTCACTGCAAAATTAGAGAACTGAGAGTCCAAGGTCTTTGATGTAGTTTATTTGGCCATTTATCCATGTGAGTAATATTAAAAGTCATGTGATTTGACCTTGTCATCTTTTATAGGAGTGATGATGAAGTTTTAAATGGCTGTGATAATGCCTTCTGATGCAAGATCCTGGCCTTGATTTTCTAAAATGAGAAAATGCTAATCAGCCTTCAGTGTTATGTGATGATTTATAGCAACAATGACTTCTAAAGAAGAAGCTTCACATAACTTCTATAACTATTATTGTGTTCCAGACCTGCCCCTGAGCATCATCCAGATCTCTGTCTATTACTGTTATTATTACTATTATTAAGTTTGAGATGCCAAATCTGCAATCTGAATGTCTATCTACCATGGAATGAGTAGGCAATGACACATTTTGTTGTAGCTCATCCTTCCTACAAAATAAAACACTTTAATAACAACCAGGAGGCCACTGGCAGGAACACAGCAAACTGCCCCGAACTGCTCAGTTAAGTAGATGGAGATGTGGGCATGTGAGCCAGACAGTCCTTTTCAGCTGCCATTGGCTTTTCTATTGGGCCAACATGGATAACTGATGAGTCTGCACTAAGCAGGCCTTTCCTCTTAATGATGCTGGTCCTGTTGATAAGAGCCTAATCCACAGTGTGTGTGTGTGTGTGTGTGTGTGTGTGTGTGATATGTGTGTGTGTGTGTGTGTGTGTGTGTGTGTGTGTGTGTGTGTGTGTGTGTGTGTGTGTGTGTGGCTGTGCAAGCATACACCTACAAATAGCCACGCAAACAGTAGACATTCAGAAACATGTTCTTTCACCGACTGCAGTTGAATGTAACTCACTGCCACTACAAGGGCAACTTGACTCATATGTGATAACAGAGGCTAGGTCAAGTAAAATAAAAAAAACAGGATCACTGAATCATTTCCATCATAGTTCATTCAGACCAGAGAAAAGCTCAATACTCAATGGATAGTACCACGCAATGAAAAATGAAAATATTGTATTCTGTGAAACAACAGAAGAATATTTAATACTAATGGCTATTATTCCATTATTGTCTTTGGCCACTTCAAATAATCAGATATTCTGTTTTACAGTCTCAGTCTGCTTCAGCAACAGGATCCAGACCTGCCTGGTATAGGCACAGTGCCTCTCAGTCCTGGCCAAGAAGCAGTTGCACTGAGGTGATTTAAAGCTTAAGTGCTTTATTGAAACAGCTATAGAATTGTTTTTGAGTCAGTCTTGAAATTTGCTTTTTGCCATGAAATGTTTCCAGTGAATCAAATGTTTAAATCAATGGTTTTCACCTTTAGCTTACATAAAAACCTCTGTATAGTCTGTTACAGCAGAAAAGGGGGGAATTTGATCTAAATGTGAGAAATAAGCCACTTACAGCTGCATTTAAATCTCCCATATAATATTATCTCATGAGTAAGAGATTTCTGAAATGCTAATATTCAGAATAAAATGAAATTTGAAGAAGAACATAAGCAGCATTTACAATTATCTTAGAAAATCAGAGATAAGTGATGCTGGTGAGGATTAAGTACTGGTTTAAGTTTCTAGTACATTTCACAACTCTCTCTTAGGTACTTTCATGAAATGATCCCTTACTTGCATTTCTCAGAGTTTGACTAAAACCAATTTTCACACTCCTGGGTCAGCACATATCCTGTTTTGCACAGTTTACCGTCAATGGTCTACAATGTGTCATGCTTTTCTTACCATTGGACAAATTCACACTGACAGGTGGGCACACCCCTCTGAAGGAGACCACAGTTACTAAGTGACATGACAACACAAACACACAAACTCAAACACCAACTGAAGTTAATCACACAGTGCTGTGAGTATTTTAAAAACTTTTCAAAAAACTGCTTTTATCTGTTTGGTCATAAAGGGAACCACATCATATTGTATTTTATGGGCTTTCTTGTGCTTAAACTTTATTGATTTTAGTTATAAAAATGATAATACTTTTAAAATATATAAAGTAATATTTACTGAAGATCTTTTCTTAGGAAAGAACAATGTCGCATGAGTCAAAGTTTAAGCCCTACAACAATCACAACAGGTAAATCTCTTTTTTCATAACTATATTTTATATTTTATGTATTCTACTCATTATACAATGATTATACAGTATACAATAGACTTTGTTGTAGTAAATATTTTTGTTGCCTTCCTTTGTTGCTGTGGGTCAATAACTCAATTTTATTAAAGAAAAAAAAAACAGTGTTAGTGATGTAGATGAGTTCTACTTTTCCCTACTGATGAGATGAAAATAAGGTTGGGAACCACCAGCAACCCTTTCTAACACCGCTGTGAATCACGTTGATCAAATTAATCCTTAATCCACAATAGCATTGGGCAGGGTGACACAGCATGTACTGAGTCAATGAGAGATCTGGTTTAGGGATGACCTGAGGGTATGAAAACCAATGGACATTATCTCATTCTGTCTTCATTATTGTTCTGGGTGGATGAACGCATCATTGAATTACACCGTAGAGTATTTCTTCCCTTGAAATGTCTTTGTGCGCCCCTGTGCTACAACATGTCAAGTTGACTTTGCATGATTTAAAACACATATCCCTCAATTACCAAAGTAAAAAATAATTAAATAAAGAGCTTCTTAATGTTTATGTTATGTTTACATCCTGAATAAGGCCTGAAGCGTTGGAGGGTCGTCTGAGCAGTCAGGAGAGGACGCTGGCTGTGCTGCTGGAGCAGGCTTTCAGGATCAAAGATGAAGTGGCAGCAGGTCTACAGTCCACCAAGGGCTCCGTCCAGACTGAGGCACTCTCCCGCAAACTGCTGGAGAGTCATATTCTGACCATCACACGCATTGTCAAGCAGCTTAGCACGGGCATACAGGTATACAAATGGATAAATGGCTTTGTGTATTAGGTGTTGTCTTATGCAAAATCACTCAAATATATAAGGTGGTCTTGTAGCCTTAGTGCTCATCTATGGGTAAACGTGTTAAACCTGTGAAGGGGGTTGTTTTGTCTTTTGTCTTCACCTGTGGTTTCCATTTCCTGCACATGTTTGTTGTCTGCTCTCTTTTGTCTTTCTCTTTTGAAGCTGTGCCCACAAACTCACAGTTGATTTGCCTGCACATGATAGAATGGTGTGGTAGAGCCTGAACAAAGCCTGACAAAAAATAAACTATGCTGTACACTGTGTGGTTATATAAATACATGTTATGCAATAATATCTGGGAAAAATATGGAAAAGTGCACAAAAATTGTGACTGAAGAATGAAATGTATATTTGAAACCACCTTTAGCTGAACAGGCTGAACAGGGCATCAGGCCACACATTTGTAAGCAACTTATAGATAAAGTGCACAAAAATGAAATACACATCTTCATTAGTGCATACCAAACAGGGCATTAATATGATTAGAGGCAGTAATTATCTGAATGCATAAGACTTAATTAATTCTGAATATGAAGAAGCAATAAGCTAAGCTGTAAAAGTGACTACACGTTAAATCAAATGAAAGTGACATCACGTAGTCAGTCTTTACTTGAGTCAAGCAGTCGTTCCTTTGATGTTTGCAGTTATTGTACAAATATGAATGGCCTAAACAGCCTTATGATCATTCATGCAAAGGTAGTGATGGAATTCCCCCAGCTGAAGTTATCTTTATTAGCCAGAGACACAAAATAATTCACCCACAGTCATTATTTTCACATCATTAATGTGGGAACGGGAATATTATCAATTATCGTCTTTTTATCGGCAATTATTGTCTTTTAGGTCCAAATATATAATTAATCATTCTGGAAATATATTTTCTCATCTGTATTTTGTTTTTGTTCTAACTTGCTGGGGAAGTTTAGCTATTTTTTCAAGAAGAGAATAGACACTGCATGAAGTGTTCTTTCTTTCTGAGTAGGCACTGGAGAGACAGATCACCCAGCAGGACTCTGTTACATCTGGAACTACACTCGCTGTTCAGAGCTTGGACCAGAAAAACATGGCTGGCATTGGAGACCTCAGAGGAAGAGTGGCCAGGTAGGTACACACAAACTTGTCAAACATTGTCTGCAAACACTGAGGTACAAACTGCAAAGTTTGTGAAATATAGTGTTGCACAGGAGTGATCAGACTAATTAAGTCAACTTGCAGATATCCCTTGTTTTTCCTCTCCCTCTGATGAAGTGAAATTGTATAGCCTGTATCCTGTCTGGCAGCTCTTGACAGTCTCACAGCTTCCTTTCATGGCATCACCTCTGACTCACAAACCCACACACGCATGCACACATTAATTATTTGTTCTCATTAGACAGAAGTTTCTAGGATTAAATGCACCCTGATTAGCATTTGCTCATTATTTTATGTCTGTGCAGATCACCCCTGTTGAGTGGATTACAAAATCATCTTTGTGTTCTGTTTAACAAGAGTTGCATTAGGATAAGTGTATTTGCTGTGTAGCTGCCCAGGCTGAATACAACCGGACAGTAGTTCATCACATGAAGTGCTATCATGTGAATTTCTTGTTACACAGCAGGTTTCACAGCGTGTAAGAGGTCAGTGGTGAAAGGGGAAATTGCCTGTTACTCAACAAACATTTGATTTATGGCCCAATAAAGGGTAAGAAAAAAAACACACCCGCTCAGTCTAATGACCTCTTTCACATTAGACATAAATAATCAAGTAAGCTTAGGACCTGTGGTTTTTGATCAACTATACTGTTATGGGAAGCTGTTTATGGTCACATGATAGTGGTCTACTTGGAAATAACTCAAATTTCTCATTGGACATTTTAATAATTAGCAACTGGAGTTGGTTGTTGAGCGTACATCTCATTTATCTGGATTATTTTATTGATACACACAATAAGCCTGACAAAGACAGGGAGGGAGAGTTTTTGCTGCCTAACTGATGATATCTTACAGCAACCAGAGGAAGGAAGAGAGCTTTATTGCAATGGAGATAAAGGGTCAGAGCAGTTTTATTTTTTATCACACAAGCTGAAAAGAGAATATATTAGAAACAAGATAATGTAAGTAAGAAGCTGTAAAGTGTCTTTCCACAAACTCTTATTTTGGTCATTAATCGATTCAGCTAATGTGTCTATTTGATTAGTGTTTGAATTGTTTTGTCAGTAATTTATCAAAAATGTATCCACTGGAGCACAAAACATTCAGAGGATACATTTTCATTGCTTAAGATTCATCAGAGCCTTCATATGGCTTCTATTAACTAGCCTTATAGTATAGTATTGACAAGAGCAGATCTTACTATGTGGTAGTTTAATATCTTAACTGTATGTCCTTCAGTACAGAGCTTCCTCGTCGCTCTCTGCTTATCTCCCCATTTTCACACCTTTCCTTAACACCACCCCCACCCCACTATTCTCATTCAGAGGTCCTTCTGTGCTTCCCCACTTATTATCTTAGGTGTGATGCCAGCATTGCTAAGCTGAGCGCTGACGTGAACTCTGGGGAGCGGCAGATGATTAGACTGCAGCAGGAGGTGGCAGAACTTAGGTCTGCCATGGAAGTCAGGCTCAAAGAGCTGGAAGTCAAGGTGAGGGATGGTGCATTGGTGCTGACAAAGTTCGTTGGCAGAGGAGGCATAAAGCAGCAGTTCATCTGAAACACATATCAGCCAAACACCAACGGCAATAAGAAAATCTCCATAAGTCTTTAAAAGCAAATATCTCGACATCTATTTAATGGACCACTATGAAATCCTGTTCAGACATTTAGGGTCATCAGAGAATGAACATCAATCACTTTAGTCATCCCGTCTGATGGCTTTATATGCCATGTCTTGACAATTATTCGCTAGATTGCCCTAAAATTTGGTACAGACATATACTGTGCTCAGAGGAGGAAGACCCTCCCTCCTTTAGTGAAGGTTTCCACTTACTCTGTGAAATATCACAACATCTATTTAATGGACTTATACGTTTTTGTGTTCAGACATTTAGGGTCCTCAGGGGATGAACACCAATCACTGTGGTGCTCCGTCAGTGTAGGTTTCCACTTACTATGTGAAATATGTCAACATCAATTGGATTGATTGACACAATTTTTATGTGCAAAAATTAATGGTAGTATGAGAAGGGTTTACATCCATTTAACTGCTGCTTGCACAAAGAAATCAAGACATGTAAAATATATTTGGTTGTTTATCACAGAATGGAAGACTGGCTGTGTAGGTAGTGAGAATATCCTGAACTAGTAAACTCATAGGCTCAAACACAACCACAGAAAAAAAAAAGATAGAGAAATCAGTCCATAAAAAGTATTTACTGTCTTTTACGTTAAAAAAAAATGCTAAAACCGTCAGTTATTACACATATGTTGCTCCTCATTACTTTACTGAATCTGAAACTGCCCACATACACTACGCACACTGGTTCAGCCTGTACTCAGTGCTGTTGGTGGGGCAAGGTAGTGAATCATTGTGATGGCAGCACATTAGCTATGGAGCAGCGGTCAAGCATGTACCATAAGGATAATTGAAGTTGCAGAGAAAATAGGTCACCACTATTTTTCCCAGTCCTCACTGGCCACAGGATTGGTGCAGTACCCTACTACAATACTCTGCATGAACTCCAAAGGGTAAAGGGTAAAGGGTGGTTCATGGAACCGACACCACAGGAAGCTCTCACATCACATAACAGCATTTGCTTTGTGTGCTTTTCAATCACTAGCTCCATCGTGACTTTGGAAGACTGGAGGTGTCTTTCACAGAGCATTCCCAGGGCCAACGGAGCTCGGTGTCTGATCTGCACAGACAAATGAAACTACAAGAAGACACGTAAGTTCATTAATGAAACGTGACATCAGTGCAAAGAGTAAATACCGTGGTTAACAGTGAATAGGAGAGAAAAAACAGTGAAGACAGGAAATGTTCTAATAACTGTGTAGATAGTAAAATTATATTATATGTTATAACAGTGGTTAGAGAAACACGTCTTACCCTGTGGTGGTTATGATGTGTAGAGACATACTGATGATACATTATATCTTCAGTTCTATGCAGATTGTTATGTATTCAGTGTGATGCTTGGGACTGAGAGTTACCAATATGTTTATGAAATGAAGCTGGGGGGGAGCCCAGAAACGTCACAACTTTAAAGTAAAAAGCTTTTTACATTTCTCTCCTTTCTATTCCTGTTGTCAGGATGTCAGGTGGACTAAAAGAAGCCAAAGAGGAGACAGATTTGCTGAGAAAGTGGACGGAGCAACAAATCAACAGCTCTACCCAGACACATGCACAGAGGAGCATGCAGCTCCGCTCACAACTACAGGACAAACTGGTAGATTATCTCTGTGGGTAGTTTAACCCACAGTCTATTACAGTATGCAATGTGTGTGCATTTTGTGGCATTTTTCTTTTGTCAGGATCTCAGACAGACAACTGTTTAGTTTGTGGTGTTAAAAAAATGCAAAGTTCAATCACACCTTTTGAGCTGACTGTACAAACTAAATGCAGAGTTAAAGGGTCAAAATGTGACCTGCCTTAAATTCCCATGCTTATTAACGAGGCTGTTGCTTCATATCAGTTTCCCCGATTTAATGGCATAAAGCTTTTCTCTTTTCTTTTAGAGAAGTTGAGAAACACGATGGAAATGTTATTTTTTTGCATGACAACCAGCATCATAGAAAAATGAACTGTAGATTCTGTAGAGTTTTTACTGTGTGTGCAGTAAGATTAAGAACATCAGATGTTAACAGACGGTGCCTTAAAATCAGAATTTAAGAAAACTCATAACTTTGTGGATTTAAAAAAATCTGCAGATTGGAATCTTATTTTTTCTCTGTGTGTGTGTGCTGTTCCTAGTTAGAGTTAGAGTCTAGATTAGCAGAACGGCTGCGAGCTCTGGAGGCCCGCGTGGAGCAGGGTGAAACCCAACAGGACCACGCCGAACTAATTCGGGCAGATCACATGAAACGCTTTGAAGCCAAACTCAGTAAAAGAATGACCTCGGTGGAAAACAGCCTCCATCAGGGGCTGCAGCTGCTCAAACAGGAATACCACAAAGGTAAGGGATCGCTGTTGGTTACTCGCTGTCAGCGGTGAGTAAACACGGGCATGCTACATGTGCCTTAGCATGTACGTCAAGGAAAAAATGCACAGGCAAAAAAATAAATAAAAAATGCTCCACAAATGAGTCAGAAACAGACAGAATGAGAGAGAGCAAGCAAGAGGGAGAGAGAGCTGGACTGATCATAATTAGTCATAGACTGAGTGAACCTACCACTTGACTAATGTGATGTATTTCAGTTGCCTCAACTAAATTAATCACAATGGTCAATGACTTGTCTAAAAACTGTCTAAAAATATATGCATTTTCAAGATGGCAGGCAGATTAAATAGGCATTCCACATTGAAATTATTACTCATGAATGCAGATGCAGGAAGCTTTTTATCTGAAGACTAGAAGAAACTGAGTGGATGTAAGCTACAGCTGCTTAGCTACCTCAAACCTAATAAATCATAGTTCAAGCCATGGGAACACACATCCATCTAAGCTGCCGTTGACATCAATCCCCATCTCACTGCAATGTCTATCAGAAGTTCAATTACTAAGGTCCTTGGCACAAGATCTCAAAGCTCCCCAACTTTCTGTCAGTCTCTCTCAGTCTCTAGCTTTTATTAAATTGTTGACAAATAGAAAAGAGGCAAAGGCTGCCCCAGTAAATAAGAGCAGAGTAAACTGCTCCATGAATCACCACTCAGCTGCCCAACCTCAGTGCTGGATAGCCTTTCATTCATCGCTGTATAGGACGAAAAGATGGAAAGGAAAAGGCATGAGAGGGAAGAAAAGCAATACATAATTGATGAGTGTTGTAAATATTTGTGAGGAGACATACTCGGCATCACATAGAAATGGAGAGATTTAATATCCTCCCACTGTATCAGAGAATTTTTATTCCTCCACCTCAAAATATACAATCACTGAAGGTTTCTGTTAGTGTTGTGCAATATTGAAAAATAGATTCATTTCAGGTAATGTGGTGTTAGCTACCTAACTGAAGATGAGAACCACAAGCAGTTTTACCACCAAAACCAAAAAATAAAAACAATTCTGTACCTCAGTCTTAAGCATATAATTTTCAACTCAAATGCATTATGTCTGACGGTCCTCAGGCTTCCTGTCTGTGCATGATGCCATTGAGTCCCTAAGGCAGATAGGTGACATCAAATCCCGCCTTGACAAGGAGAAGCTGCAAGAGGATATCAGGCACATCCGCAGCAAGGTGGCACAGCTCAATGACGTGTGACTAAAGAGGAGCTCCTTTTATTGTCACGCCTATCCTGAGGCAGTCGCTTGAGTCTAACTCTTTTGAAAACAACAGGCATGACTGTGGCTGACTGCTGATTGTTTCTTGTGGAGCCCACAGGTAATTTAGTCTATAGTTACATTCAATTAAATCCCTCTTTGAAAAACAGAAAAGTTCAACTGCAATAGCATGTGTTATAAAAAAAAAAAAAAAAATCTGAATCAGAAGTATCAATCATACACACATGACTAAATGTGTTTAATTAAAAAAGTAAGAACGACTAAATCTGAGAATAAGAGATGAGAACACTATTGTATTAATATAGTGTTACACTATATTAAATGATTATTTTTAATAATAAGATTGAATGTGTGTTGTGACAGGATGAAATTTGAGATTTTTTTCTATCGTGATATAAATTGCTATTATACTATACTGCATTTACTAAATTGCTATCACAGTCTACAAGTGCAATAGGATATATTCTGAAATCCCTAACCACTATTTGCCAAACCTTTATCTCAACCTTAACCTTTTTATAACTAGACACAGACACACATAGCCAAGAAGAAATATCCTTAAATACATTTGAAAACAGGAAAAACAGACACTAACAGATCTCTACTGATAATGTAACTCACCTGCTTTCCAGTCAGGCCAATCTGTATACATGGGAAACATAAAACTACAGTATCTGCCTTAATGTTTCTTATAACCTGATCGGTAAACAAAATGTCAAAACATGGCTAATGTAATTCCAAAGACAAAATCGCTTCCCTTAAACCTTTACATTTTTGAATAAAATGCTATGCACGTGTATATATATCTATTTTGTCATGTTCAAATTTGTGATGATGATTTGTGATGATCTTGTTGTTTTCAAATTAAAAATTGAATGTCAGAACATTCGAGTTCAAACAGTGTAAGAAGATCTTATCAAAACATATCACATTTTGTGAAAATAGCAGATTAAGATCATCTTACCCAGAAAAAGAGGAACCTACAATAAGATATAATACAAAAGGAGTCATTTTTGCTCATCTGTAAATGTGCTGCATGGTGGTTTGTTTTTAAAAATATCACCTATTAAGCAAGGCTATTCCTGTGTTGTTGGGGCAACCAAGTGAGGCCACCAAGCAAACCACACACACAGCATAATACAGCTGATTTTATCTGAGGAAGTCCCAGTGTCACAACAGTCTCCTAAAAACCTGCATGAAAAACATTATGCTCATTTGAAGATAATGGTAAAAAGAAAAATGCAGGTTGTACAAATACGACTATGGTATATATTTAGATTAATGTACATGATCAGAATTGATGCATCTAAGATATGAGCACTACCATCTTATTGGTGTCAGGAATAATGATAAAATCTCAAGTTTGGGAGAGTGTGGACTTCTTACCTCTTTGTTCATAATGATCCTGCCAGCAGGGGCTGATACACCACAACTGTTGACAGTGTATTACTAAGCCGAGGCTGAAACTACAAAATGCCGAAACCCGGGATCGAACCAGGGACCTTTAGATCTTCAGTCTAACGCTCTCCCAACTGAGCTATTTCGGCTTGGACCCGTAACTGCTGACGGACACAAACTTATTGGTGAATCCGCGACGTGTTACATGTTCGTGTCTTTTTTTGTGTCTGGCTCTGCTGCTTCCTAAGTGACCAAAACGATTAATAGTGTTCGGACACTAACGCAAATTGTACGTTAGAAGTAGAATTTGTTCATTTATCGGCTTCATCTGTCTATAAGTGCTAACTTTGAGTTATGAAAAGTTTGTCGAATGGGGTATAACAAACAGACAATTGGCCAAGAGAAATCAAAATCCGTGGCCCGTACGGGGATCGAACCCGCGACCTTGGCGTTATTAGCACCACGCTCTAACCAACTGAGCTAACCGGCCCTTTACGACCAGGACACGGAGTGACGTCATCGAAGTTCATAAAGATAAACGCGAAAGCGAAACCTGTAGCTCACGGAAAACAGCAGATCGCTGACGGTAAGCCTATTTAAAACTTTTAATGTGTTGTACTTCGCTACATGTTTTGAGAAAATATCCAAAATAACTATTAGGAGTCATGACACATTGATATTATTAAGTAGAAGTTTGCTAAGTCCGTCATTCATCTGTTGACACAGGTTAGGATAATGCTCACTCGGCTTCTTCACACACAGGCCACAAACAAGCTATAAATGTTACCACAGATGGAAATATAAATCATATAAAAGGCATATAAAGTTTAACAAATCTGATTCAAGAAGGAAAACGAACTAATATAAGAGTGTTTTGAAACTAACTGCTACCAAGATACATATTAATAATAAGTTAAAACAGTAACATGTACAAAGTGGACAGACTTCTGATGAGTAAACAGTCTTAAATATGTTATAACATAATGTCACCTTTCTGTCTTCCTTTCTCACAGAGTTGCAGATTTAAACAACCTCCTCTTACAGCCACTTTCCTAAATCAAGATGTCAGTGGGTTACTCTGGCTGGGAGGTTGTGGATGATGGTGCCTCTTTCACTGGGGTACCGCTGGGACCATCACAAGCGCCTCAAGACCAGGGTGTCTATGCCATGTTCCATGGGACCAGTATTGCCAACGCACGCAAAATCATTACGGGTGGTTTCCAACCGTCGCAAAACGGCATGCTGGGAAAGGGTGTGTATGTCAGTCGTGATATAAAGAAGGCAATTAAATATCCATTGAAAGCAAGTCCCTCAGACCGCGTGGTCCTCGGAGTACGTGTACGTGTCGGTCGTGTCAAGCGTATTGACAAGGACCAACATCCTCAGCAAAAGACCTGGCATGCAGACGGTTATGACACTGCTTGGGTGCCCCCAAATTGCGGCATGAAATCTGTACTGAGTGGCCAGGAGGAAGATTGTGTTTACGATCCCAAAAGAGTGAAGGTGGTCGACATCGCGAAGGCTCCAACCCCTGCCATAGAGAAGGAGCTTGAACAGCTTTTGGTGAAAAAAGGCGGACGTGGACGTGGCCACCATGTGAACGTGTGTGCAGTGTGTAAGAGGAAGACCCAGCAGGGTGTTCCACACATGCAACAGCAATGCTGGCAGTGTGGGAAAAACATCTGCATCCTTATGTCTAAGCACTTCTGTCCATCTAAACCCTGATGGAGGACCAACAAAGAAGCTGGCTTGACAAACAGAGCAGAGTATCAACAAGAAGACACATCCACATCAACATGACTTTTGAATGTACCAGAGCAGAAAAGTTGTACTGCTCTAAATTATAGGGGAAAAAGTAAACACAAGGTATAATCAGGGTATACTTCCTTCCATAATATATGTGCAATATGTTAAAGTTGTTAATTTGTTTGGCGTCACACAATCTTATTTGTAAACTGAAAGTCCAACACCTTATAATAAACTACTGAACTTACAACAATGTTTATTTCTTATTTCTTTTACACTGGCTTTATCATCTCTGATCACCACACACCATATTACATTTACCCAATAAAATGTTTTCTTCTTAGTTATCTGACAACTGGGAAAGAAAAAAGACGCAGTTTGCTGCAGCACATTACAAGTGCAATTAAACTCATATAGGAAGCAGAAATGAATCTGGTTTTTCATTTCAGTCATCATGTCATCAACATGATTGGACTGATCTGTACAGTTGAGATTTTAGAGAAACCTTTCCCCCACCCACCTGTGTTCTATGTGCACATAATAAAATTTAGTTAGAATAATCCAGGGTATTTCTAAATAGGATTATTTTAGATTTGCTACTGACAACTCATGGGACAAAGCATAACAATAATAGTTCAACAAAAAAGTGTTTAACAATCATATCACAATGAGGATTTCACTTTATAGTACATTCACTGACTGTTCACGTTGATGCGGAGACGGTTTCTTTGCCAGCATCAATTTACACTTTATGCTAAACATGTTTTCCCTTCGTCTTTTCCTTTTTTTCATTTCTGGAATTTTCATGATGTGGTGAAAGCTTTTACATGGCCGGTTAGCTCAGTTGGTTAGAGCGTGGTGCTAATAACGCCAAGGTCGCGGGTTCGATCCCCGTACGGGCCACTGAACCTTTGTATTACTTTCTCATAGAGCTGCAGAACTTTGCAGGCTTTCGTTAGTATGTTGTATTAATCACTTTGCTGAATCATGTTGTCAGAGTATTTATCTGCAATTCAAAGCCGGGAGGGGAAGAGCATTGCTAAGGCACAGATGTTTTTAAACTATCATTACGTGGCAGATCCAATTATTTAGTAGCAGAAAAATCTCACGTGGCCCGTACGGGGATCGAACCCGCGACCTTGGCGTTATTAGCACCACGCTCTAACCAACTGAGCTAACCGGCCATGTGCAGAAAGTAATCACGTCATCAAATTTCCACAAATGAAAAAAAGAAAAGGAAGAAGGGAAATCATTTGTAGTATAAAGTGTAACTTGATGCTGGCAAAGGCAGTGATGTGGGTCTATTTTAATCTTTAAAAGTCTTGTACTTCGCTGGATTCTTTGAAAAAAAAAATCATAAATAACTATCAGGAGTCTTGACATATTGTTATGATTATGTAGAAGTTTGCTGCAACTCCATCATTTTACTCACCTGTTGAGGTTACACAGGCTAGGATAAATGTTTAAGCTATAAACGTCACCATAGATGGAAAATGTTGACGTTGCACAAATTTATTTATTTACAATGTTTATTTGTCATTTGTTTTGTAGTGACTTCATGGTCTATGATCCATAGAGCTGCAGTACTTTGCAGCTTTAACATCCTCTCGCAGACACTTTACTAAATGAGGAAGTCAGGATGTTTTTCTGCACCTGAAAACCAGGGGGCGATGTTTCACGGGGAGAGCATTGTTAAACCATGAATGCCGGTGGATTTAAGATAACGCTACAGTCTGAGGAGGTCCAGTAACAGAAAATCTCCAGTGGCCCGTACGGGGATCGAACCCGCGACCTTGGCGTTATTAGCACCACGCTCTAACCAACTGAGCTAACCGGCCACGTGCGGAAAGCAGTCGCGTCATGAAAAATTCAGAAATGAAAAAAAGGAAAAGAAGAAGGGAAAACATGTTAAACATAAAGTGTAACTCGATGCTGGCAAAGACGGTGATGTGGGTCTATTTTAATCTTTAAAAGTCTTGTACTTCGCTGGATTCTTTGAAAAAAAAAACATAAATAACTATCAGGAGTCTTGACACATTATTATGATCACGTAGAAATTTGCTGCAACTCAAATCATTTTACTCATCATTTTATTTTTACTTAATTTCTGACACACATGGGCCACAGATGTTTAAGTGATAAACGTCACCATAAATGGAAAATGTTGACGTCGCACAATCTGCAAAAGTATAGAAGTTTACTACAATGTTCATTTGTCATTTGTCTGGCACCGGCTTCATAGTCTCTGATCACCACACATCATATTACATTCACCCGATGAAACGTTTTCTGCCGTAGAGCGGCAGTACTTTGCAGCTTGAACTACATTTTACTAAATGAGGTCAGTATGTTTCTCTGCACCTGAAAACCAGAGGGCGTTGTTTCACGTCGACTAGAAGGCACGATTGTCGGTAGGTTTATAAATTGTCACTACAGTCAGAAAATCTCCAGTGGCCCGTACGGGGATCGAACCCGCGACCTTGGCGTTATTAGCACCACGCTCTAACCAACTGAGCTAACCGGCCACGTGAGAGTACAGCCTACGTCATCAAACTGAAGTAAAAAAAAAAGAAGGGAAAACACATCTGAATCTGAAAGTGAAACTTAATGCTGACAAAGAAATCGTCTCCCACGGTAAGGCTGGTCTGTTTTAACCTTAAAAAGTCTTGTACTTCGCTGGATTCTTTGAAAAAAATATCTCAAAAATAACTATCAGGAGTCGTCACACACTGATATGATTAGGTAGAAGTTTGCTGCAAGTCCAGCACTTTACTCCTCTGTTGAGGTTGCACAGGCTAGGATAATCCTTGCTCGGCCTGTTTAGTTTCTGCCACAGAACACAAATATGTTTAAGCTATAAAGCTGTAAATATTAAAATAGATGGGAAATGTTTAGTGTGAAGTGGATGTAAAGTTTATCAAATCTGATTCAAGAAAGAAAACTAACTAATATAAGAGTGTTTTGAAACCTGCTATCAAGATACAGATCAAGATCAGATCAAGTTGAAACAGCAACATGCAAGATGGACAGGCTTCTGATAAGTAAACAGTAATGTCACATTTCTGTCTTCTTTTCTCACAGAATTGCAGACTTGAACAACATCCTCTATTAACCGCATTTGTAAATCAAGATGTCAGTGAGTTTCTGTGGCTGGGAAGTTGTGGATGATGGTGCCTCCTTCACTGGTGTACAACTTCTGTCATCACAAGCGCCTCAAAACCGGGGTGTCTATGCCATGTTCCATGGAACCAGTATTGCCAGCGCACGGCAAATCATTACCGGTGGTTTTAAGCCATCAACAGGCGGCATGCTGGGACCGGGCGTATATGTCAGTCGTGATATAAATAAGGCAATTAAATATCCATTGAGTGCAAGTTCCTCAGACCGCGTGGTCCTCTCAGTACGTGTGCGTGTTGGACGTGTCAAGCGCATTGACAAGGCTGATCATCCTTTGCGAACCACCTGGCACTCTCATGGTTACGACAGCGCCTGGGTGCCCCCGAATTGTGGCATGTCGATTGTACGCAGTGGCCAGGAGGAAGATTGTGTTCATGATCCCACAAGAGTGAAGGTGGTCGGCATCGCAAAGGCTCCAAGCCCTGCCATAGAGAAGGAGCTTGAACAGCTTTTGATGAAAAAAACCAGAAGAAGACGTGGTCGCCATGCGTGTCAAGTGTGTAAGAGGAAGACCCAGCAGGGTGTTCCACACATGCAACAACAATGTTGGCAGTGTGGGAAAAACATCTGTGTCCTCATGTCCAAGCATTTCTGTCCATCTAGACCCTGATGGGTGGTGAGGAAAAGAAGATGGCTTGACAAATCGTACAGATGTACCGAAGCGAAGACAAATCCACATCAACACCTTCGTTCATACACTCATGTCATGACATGATATCACTGCATAAATGATAAAATTAATATGTTGATTTCTTATTTTTTGTGCCACTGGTCACTGATTTTCATACGTATGGTCACATTTCCATCTCATAATACTACGTGTAAAGAAACACATGTTATTTTTCCTTGTTTGATAGTGACTATCAGTTCATTTTATGTGATATATATATATGAAATGTGATCATACTGTTTCAGGACTTTTATTTTATTCTTTATTATTTTTCCCTGAATTGAAGTAAATGCACAGAACATAATCTAATGCCAGTGAATACTGTAGTGATAATCAGCTTTATGATTTTACACACAATCCTGTTACATAATTCAGGGTGGCTTTGACTGAAGGCACTGTAGTTGTGCCATGTTGCAAATGCACATGTGGAATGATGGAAAACATATGTTTACAATAAACATTGTATTATAAATGAAACACACAGTACAGTCTTATTTTAACGCCTTTAAGTGGAATGAGTGTAAATTTCTTATTAATCAGCATTTTCTACCACTTTGTAGCTAGTAATCTAAATACAGTTATAATATACTGTAGATTTTTAAGGTATTTCTAAAGATTATTCTTTATTAGATTTGTCACCACGCCTTAATTCATTTCACTGTTCAAGTGTATTTTCAGTCAGCAGGTGGTGCTGTTTCCTCTCCTTTGGACACAGTGAGGAGGAGCCTGTGTTTACTTTCCTGTGTCAGTCACAGGCGGGACTGTAGCATTTCAGAGCAGAGTTCACTTGAGGTACAGCTGGTTTTCTTCCCAATGTGTGTGTTTTTTTTTAAAGAAATATTTTCTATCATCATTTCATCTTTCATCTGGAAAATTTTTCACACGTAAGCTGAGCTCATTTAAAAACAAAAACTAATGGTAAGTCTGGTCTTTTTTGGCCTTAAACACCCCTGTACTCTTAGATGAAATCTGCTAAATAACCACCAGGAGTCATGAAACAGTGATATAATAGTATAACATTTCCTAATAGTTTGTCACTTTCTTTATGTTTTGAGTTTACACAGGGGTAGGATAATGTACAAAGTAGGGACTGGACAGTTACTGGGGTCTGTAAGTGGAAAATACGTGAAATGCATGTTAAATGTAACAAACTACAGACATAGGGAAGATTTATTTGTAGGACAGACTGAGGATTAATTTCAACATGAAGTGGTGAGTAGGAGTGACCAAAAAACCTTGTGATCAGTTTCAGTTGTGACTCCTTTCTTCCTGATTTCGAATGTGGGATTTTGCAGTCGTGTGAAAAGGGTGAAAGTTTAAACAACCGAACACTTGATCTTACAGGTGAGAAAGCACTATTTTTTTTGTTTTGTTTTATTTTGTGATACTGTTAAAGATAAAACTGTACAACTTGTATTATGTTAGAGCGAAGTCTCTAGGACATTTAATCTCTGTTGTTTCAAATCACCATGGAGCTAGTGCTCGCTGAACAATGTCTGACAGAGCTGGGGGAGGATTTTAACACATTTTTTTTTTTTTAAAGTGTTACAACCAACCGCACAATAACAACTAAAAGTATTTTCTCTATCTTATCCAGGCCAAAACATTAGATATTAATTCTACATCACTAGTAGTTGGAAAGCTGTCGTTGGCAGTTCAGCTGAATTTCACAATCTCAAGTTTTCTCTCCTGTAGGAAGTTGTAAAATTACTGATATCAATCCCATCTGATATTAGAATACTTTAGCAAAACTTTATAGTAGTTAATGTTCAACAGTTCATTCATAGTTTCATTACTTCAAATCATCACTTCAGACTTAAGAATCAATGCTGAGTAATTTTCTTTGGATGATGTTTATGCATAATTTGTGTTGTAATTTTGAATTCTTAACTGTTATTGTTACTACTTACCCCTGGTTGTAGCCCACCTTTCTCTGATAGTGGACCAGATTGTAACAATAACACTCCTCCGACTAGATTTCAGTTAATTAAGACATAACATGGTAATTTGTGTCTTTTAATTTTGGATCTCTACCATAAATACACACAGAATTATAGGTGCTGAGACAAAGAGTGTTTTATCCATCCCCAGCCCTGCATATACTGCCTTTCAACATCAGGGTAATTCAGAATGCTGCGAATAAGACATACAGGTATTTATAAGGCAAGTTCAAAAAGAAATAGGCTAGATGTAAAGATACATAAAAATACGACTTTCAAAATTGAAATAAAATAAAAGGTAAAGACACAAGTTTAATCATACTAGCAGCAGATGAGCCTGAACCTGAAAATAATGATTACAGAGATGTTGGGGTAACATTGTACTTTCATTTGCACAACCAAATCTTAATTCATGATAAATGATATTGTTTTATTAAGTTAAAACTTTAAGCTAAGCAAACATCAAGTCTGTTATAACATGGTGTCATATTTCTCTCCTCATTTCTCACAGAGTTGCAGATCTTTTCAGGACTTGAACAACGTCCTCTTTTTACCACTTTCCAAAATCAAGATGTCAGTGAGTTTCTGTGGCTGGGAGGTTGTGGATGATGGTGCCTCCTTCACTGGTGTACAACTTCTGTCATCACAAGCGCCTCAAAACAGGGGTGTCTATGCCATGTTCCATGGGACCAGTATTGCAAACGCACGGCTCATTATTACCGGTGGTTTTAAGCCATCAGCCACTGGCATGCTGGGAAAGGGTGTGTATGTCAGCCGTGATATAAACAACGCATCTAATTATCCACTATCAGGTGTCCCTTCAGACCGTGTGGTCCTTGCAGTGCGTGTGCGTGTTGGACGTGTCAAGCGTATTGACACAGTCAGTCATCCATTGCGACTCACCTGGCACACTCATGGTTACGACAGCGCCTGGGGTCCTCCAATGTCTGCGTTTGCTGTCCTGGAAGAAGATTGTGTTTACGATCCCAAAAGAGTGAAGGTGGTTGGCATCGCAAAGGCTCCAACCCCTGCCATAGAGAAGGAGCTTAAGAAACTGTTAGCAAAAAAAGACAGAAGAGGACGTGGCCGCCATGTGAAATTATGTCCACTGTGTAAGAGGAAGACCCAGCAGGGTGCTCCACACCTGCAACAACAGTGCTGGCAGTGTGGAAAAAACATCTGCATCCTTATGTCCAAACATTTCTGTCCATCCAAACGCTGATGGAGGATGAGGAAAAGAAGATGGCTTGAAAAATCATCTCTATGGCCTTTATATATTCACGTCATACAGGACTATATCTGTAATTTGTGCACCTTAATCTTATGCATTTTAATCTTATCATTATAGTAAATCACAGTTCTTACTATAATGTTAAATTCTAATTTCTGTTACATTAACATTACAGTTACATTCAGCCAGGATGACGTGGTACAGGTAGCACAGAACTAATTCTTTCCTGTGACCATTCAATGATTATCAGATAATTTATGTGAAATACATTTTGAAATGTGATGATAAACATATAGGTGAAATTAATTCTTGTTATTAATTCTATTCATTTTTGTTTCTTTGAACAAGTTTTATAGTCTATAGTCTATAGATTTTCATACATTTTTAGTGTTTCTAATTTTCCATATAGCCTACTATTGATAACTTGGAAGGATTATATCATTAACAAGATAACCAAAAAACACTATTTAAAGCGTCTCGCTGAAAATAGGCATTTGAGTAAAATTCCTCACAAAAATTCACGTGGCCCGTACGGGGATCGAACCCGCGACCTTGGCGTTATTAGCACCACGCTCTAACCAACTGAGCTAACCGGCCATAAGCGGTGCAGCGAAATCTACAGACTATGTTGATCACAGAGTTATTTCGCTGACATTTTTATGCTGTAATGGTGTGGTGATGTGACGGGACATAGCAAAGGGGACCGAAGCGGCTAATGCATCGTCAGTATAGGTTTATGTAGCTCCTGTTGACTTTCCGGACTGCATTTGCCGGTTGTTACAAGTTAACTACCATGTGCTGCTCCAAATGTTGCACCCGCAAATTCTTCATAGTCCTGAACAACAAGCCGGTGAACGATAATTGATACACTTTTATTCAGTTAATTTCAGTCAAAGAAATTAACTCAATTGGGTATCGAACAGTTATTTAAATAAACGGCAGGTAGCTCCTTTAACAATTCAGTTCAATTTAACAATTCTTTCAGGTGTGACAATGGGCAATGTTTGTTCTTTGAAAAGGGATGTGAACTATAGCTTTGTTTTTCTAACAATGCAATATACCTTAAGCGTGTCTCTGCCCTAAAAGGTGCAACTATCAGAGGCTGTGGTGGGGTGACATGGAGGTTAGCAGTTTTATTTTCAAGTTACGGAGTCATAAAGTTACGGATGACTCTGCATACCGGCTTCAGCCATTTTATTTTCTTAATTCGTTTCTTTTTGTTTTTATCTCCAGATTATTGCGCATGCCTGAACAAGCTGTGTTTATTCATTTAAGTCTTGGACATACCGGACGAATCTGCGGATGTAACATCTGGAGCACGTAACATAACATAAACACCACTTAACCTGATACAAGGAAGCAGCCGCTTCAGCAGCTATTTTAGTATCTGTAGAAAGCGAAATAGAATAGAAAGCGAAACTTACTGAGGCTACAGAGAAAAAGCAAGTCTTTGACGGTAAGTTTGTGAATTTAATCAATAAGTCACAAAGTACTCGACATACGGTACACTTTGTCATGTTTACAGACTCAATATAACAGTTAGGGAGGCGAGTTCGTGTTAAAGTTGTCGCTTGTTCGTTTTTACTGACACAAGTGGAAGTGTTTTACGTCGTTTTGTCGAATCCTGCTACGTTAGCTTCAGAATTTTCTTCGAATAGAACTTTTATTGGGTTATTTTGGTGACACTTTGTCTACAACATTATATTACTGTACCACTACAACTGCTAATTTAGAAGATTGTATTCGTACTATCGTATAAATATGAACTACTGCTACACACATTATTGTAAACAAATGAATAACGTCAGGTTGTTACTGCACTTTTCTTTTGACCAAATATGATGTCTTTAGAGAATTTAGATCTCTGGTTACACACTCAGTCTTTCAGCCCTCAGATTGTGACAGCAATAAATCACAGGTAGTTCAATGTGCAATCCATTAAAAATGTCTTTTTGCATTAATTCCTCATAGCATCCCTGACTGAAGCAGGATGTCTGTGCAGTTCTTTGGCTGGGACGTGACATATGATGATGACTCTCCTCGTGTAGAGCTGCAGGCCTCTCAAGAGCCCCAGGACCGGGGCGTCTACACCATGTACCATGGCACCAGCGTTGCCAGTGCACGTCTTATCATTGCTAATGGCTTCAGACAGTCTTCAGGTGGCATGCTGGGAAAAGGCGTGTATGTCAGTCGTAATAAGAAAAAAGCTGAACGTTACCCATTGCACAGTAACAACTCTGATCGTGTAGTCCTTCAGTTACATGTGCGTGTTGGACGTGTGAAGCGTATCGCCAGAGACAACCATCCTATGCAGTACACCTGGAGTACACAAGGCTATGACACTGCCTGGGTACCCCCCAACTGTGGAATGAAAGCTGTGCCCAGTGGCCTAGAAGAGGATTGTGTGTTTGACCCCCAAAGAGTGAAGGTGGTGGGTATTGCAAAAGCACCAGATAATGTATACACAGAGCTTCTACAGGCCATCACTAACCGTTTAACAGCCAATCCCAGTGGTGATGGTGGTGCTGTGGAGGTATGTTCACTGTGCAACAGAAAGGCAATGCAGGGTTCTCCCCACATCCAACAATCCTGCTGGGGGTGTGGACATAACATCTGCACATATATGATCCATCATAACTGCATCTGAGAGGTGTAAGGTTTGTAGACCTGACACCTCACCCTACACTTTAGTGGACCCAGATGGGATGAGGATCCACCACAGCCTCTGATAGTTCAGCACAGTCAAAGGAAGACTGGAAATTTAAGTAAACTGTAGTAAAAACTCTCAGGGTATAATCATTAGTCAAATAGTTTGAAAACAGGGCTAATTTTTTTCTGTATGTTTTGACAATCATTGTGTGTCTATCAAAGTTATTGGATGTTAACACATTGATGTTTTCTTGTTGACTATGTTCTATTCTGACAAACAGAATTAGGATTACATATAATCATGATGATGAGACAATCTGTATGAATTGAGCCAAATTCCTTTATTTTGCTGTGAAAGTTGTGGTTACTTTATATGATGTATATTCTAAGATAATGAATGAATGTAAAATCTGATAATCATGTACAGTCAATAAATGCCATTTAATATGCTTTCAGGTTTTATTGAGAGACCCAGATGAGATACATTGATGATGACTTTAGCCTGTAGGTAAACCCACTGAGCTACATGGGGTTACTGTGATGCAACTGCAGATTCATTCTGTTCAGGATGAGGAGGCAAGCACTGAATGAAACTCCAGCAGTCTTTCATCTTGTCTGATTTTGGCACACTGCAGAAGGACCTGCAAAAAAAAAAAAAAAAAAAACAAGAAAATATGGTCACTATCATTGTTGTGGTGAAGGTTTACCACCATTGAGCATGACCAGTTTCATTATTACAATTATTAAATATTTCAGTCATCCAGTGCTGAGTACTCACATTTATCAGTTCTTCGTCATTCTTGGCATGCAGGTGTTTCAGGAGGTACCAGCTGGCCACCTGCACCACAGTCACTGGGAAGTCTTGAGAGGAAACGTACACCAGTCGCTCCAACAGGCGTCTTGTCTCCCTGCGGAAGATATACAATTCTGTTATTTTAGTAAAGTATATAAAAACATAAAACTTGTTTCTGGCAGGGTTAGGGTGAGAAGCTCATGCAGCATCTCACGGAAATTAGCCAGTTCACAATTGGCATGTGCATCCTTTCCAGTCACTAAGGAATACAGTCTAATGAAGCATCTTGGCAGGTCTCTGAGGATGTGACAAGAGGTTATTTATTATATCAGGACTGAAAATCATAGCTTCTTTTAACGATACCAGTATCTTGAAAGAACAGATGGATGCATACGAGAGACGTTCAAAAAGTTCTAAGCCTCACCCAGAAAAAACAGTCATAGCTGAACAATTTGGTTTTTGCAACACACTACCACTTCTTATAAAGCTAGAAAAATGGTAAGTAAGGCACATGCCAAAATGAGAGGTGTGTGAAAAATCCAAAAGTGGACAAAAACAGGCCCAAGCCGTCATAAAATATTTGCAAAAAAAAAAGGTATGACACCTAAAGAAATTCACAAGGACATGGTACAGACACTTGCTGAGGACTCCCCGTCCTATTCAACTGTGAAGAAGTGGGCTGCAGAATTCAAGCGGGGGGGCAGGGACACCACAGAGGATGACCCTTGGTCAGGTGGAGAATTTTTTGGAGGACCAGGATTCCACCTTCTTCCGTGATGGGATTGCAATCCTTGGGCATTGTTGGATCAAGTGCACTGATGTAAAGGGGGACTACATTGAAAAAGACTGACAAACTGTCTTGTTTCTCCAACTCCTTCTGTGTGAGGCTTAGAACTTTCTGAACGACTCTTGTACATTTGAAGTCTTATTTGGTCAGTGTGGATTATATACATGTATGTATAACCAAATTGATCTGCAACACAGATGCACCTGCAGCGTGATAAAATCAACAGCCTACTAGCTTCAACAGCTGGAACACAGCATTGTGAGAAGCACTGACCTTGCTGCCATTTTGGTCACATACTGGAGCAGCGCCTGGAAAAGTAGGGCCATAGGGGATGAGTCCAGCTTCAAAACCTCAGTGGTGGCTTCTTGTACCAGGTCCTTCCAGTCGTTTCCTGAGACTCCGGCCTGAGAGGTCACATCACATATTATCAATAATAAACTGCGTGAGGAGAAGCCAATGTAAAATTATGTTCTTTCATCTATTTAACTTTACTGGAGCTTTACTCCTACTATTCTTGACTGTAATGTGCTAACAATGATGTGGGACCAAGATGTCATGTTCTATCCTTGACAGAAACTCACCATGCAGGGTCCTAGAGCGAGCAGGGCTAGTCGGAGCAGGCTGGCAACCTTGCTGCCGTGCAGACCGAGCTGTGAGGCAAGCTGCAGACTCTGCCTGTAGGCCATAACTGCCTGGACTAGCAGACCCTGACTACGATACACCTCAGCCAACCACTGGGAGTAGGTGAGGGACAGGGTGAGCAAAACGCAAGTAGAGTTGAGAATGGGTGGAAAGGGGGAATATAAGAGGTGAAATAACAAAAGAGATGGAGAAAGATTAGAGGATAAGGAGAGAGAAAAACACTGAAATGACACAATACTTTCTTATGTCACTCATGAAAAAAATAGAAAAAACTTGAATAGAAAAAAACCCACAAAAAACATGGTTAATTATTTGCTATTGTTACATATTTACATAGAAGTTTCTTATACAGATCTATATGCTGCTTTAACCATGGCCACAATATGTGAGTATGTTTAAGGGTTAAGAGAGAAAACAGGATTTCCTTGCTGCTTCTCCCCCACTGGTTATGGGCATTTGGTGTTAAGTTCTGTAATATGAGGCCTTGAGTGAGGCACAAAAATTACTTTAATTAGACCAGCAGCGGAAATAAAGCAAGTCAATAAGATCATTTCAATACATGACCCTGAGATAGTAACACCACCAACATTTTCACCAACACATTTGTATTTGTGTATATGTGTGTGTGTCTGCAATGCAAAATGCTACTGCAGTTTTTTCCAACGTCCGAGTCTCAACTTACATGCCACGCCCCCAGGTTGGTGGGGTTCATTATCACCGTGTTGCTGAGCTGCTCCAGCACCGAGTCCGGCAGGACAGTGTCACTATTGGTCGCAAGGAGACGCTGACACTGCACCTGTCTCAGTGACAGCATCACTGCTGGGTGTTGTGGAGAAACATTTAGCACCTGACAAAGCAGAGAGAGTGTGAAAACCAGGAAAGAAAGAGGACAACCAGAGGATAATGTTGCGGAATTGCGTGTGAGTGTGTTCATATTGAACCTGGGAGCAGAGAGCTTCTGCTTGTTCTAGCTGTCCTCCCAGCGTGAGACCAGTCACTGCTTGTTGTAGCACCCAGGCTTCCAGAGTCTGGGCTAGAGGGCGCTCTATCTCGTCCACAGTATGCACTGGGATACAGAAAGGTGTTGGTTACACACTCAAATACACACTAAAACACCACTACAATCAGAAATAACACCACAACACACATGTACCTTTGTCAGAAACCACCGACATGAGGACCTTCTCCAGTCCTTGTCTGCAAGGAGCAGAACCTGAAAGATAACAGGCTGTGTTTTCTGTGTGACAAGCAGCCATTAATCCTGCCCATGCTGCTGGATCATCTGCACAGAGAGAGAGAGGAGGTGAGATTCAGTTCGTAGAGAGGTTTTACAGTGTTCATTTAATAGTGGATGCAAAGTAACCTTACATTTTTTCTGATAAGGATATACCTAAACAAGCTATTTGTACCGCAAAAACAGTGAAAGGAGAAGAATTTACTGAGATGAATTGACTGAGGTTTTCATTCTTTAAAATGTGTTTGTTTTCCAAGACATTTGCTTTTTCATTATGCTTGTTTTTTTGAGTGTGTGTGTGTATTTGCATACCCGGACAGAGCAGCACAGCTCTCTGCATAGTCTTCAGTGCATTCCTGTGACTGTCCTCTCCAGAGTGCCTGCCATTAGCCAGCTGGTTCACACCACTGTACAACAGCGCCCTCTGCAGGGAAAAAAAACTAAGTTCACATACAAATACTGTGGCAAAGATACTGAGGAAACATTTGTTTTTTAAATGATAAAATATCTACAATGTACAACAAATCAAACAGAGCGATTAGCATAACAGTATGTGGGATTAAATTAATCACTGTGAGGATGACACAACATGTGGCATTTTTAACACAATTATATTGTCATGCTTTTACCTTTCCCTGAGTCATACTGGAGAGACAGGCAACATGACCAGCCGTTGCTCCACCCTGGAATATACACACACACACACACACACACACACACACACACACACACACACACACACACACAGAATCATCAATTAGCCCACTGGGACCGTGTGACAGTATTACAAGTTGATGATGCTGCACTAATAAATGTGTGTAATTATATTAGTTTTTACTTGTTTACATTGAGATGTCTGTAGTGATTGTGTGAACACAGGCTTACATTTGCCTTCTTGGGGTAGTACTGTGGTACCACTCTGGACAGCAGGGCCCACAAAGATGGGTTTCCAGGATTGCTAAAAAAAAAAAAATCAAACAGATGAAGACTTATTATGCACTGTATATGATATGTTACTACATTACATAGAGAACTGCTGTATACAGGAACATCAGTCTATTGTTGATAGTAAAAGTGCATGTGGAAACCAACCCCACTCAGACGCTCCTATATTACCTCCTATCTAGAATTTTCCACCAAAGACATGTAAACGAAAGTGCAGAAGGTTGAGTGATGGTCTTTATATAACTGGTCTTTTCCCAGGTGGGACTGATGCTCTAAACAATTCAAACAAGCAGTTTACCTGTGTACAGCTCGAGAGGCCTCTCTTTGCACTGCGCTGTAATTACCCTGCAGAGCCAGCAAGGTGCAGGTGAGTAAACACCGCTGCTCTACAACACTCCCAGGGGTTGAACCTTGCTTCAGTAACTCAGTTAGAGCAGCAGCAGCCAGTGTAGTGTCGCTGTGAACTAACCCGAGGGCACATAAACATAGTAGAGACTCTGAGATTGGCTCCTTTAACAGGGAGCTGTGGAGACAGATAGTGGACAGATAATTACTTTTAGCCTTCAAACAAGTGCAGGAAAAGTTTGAGTTCTTATAATCATGTGGTAATCATTATAATAATCAATGGTACAGTTCAGATAACACTGTGGGATCTCACCATTTAAACAGCAGAGTCTTTGCGGAGTCCAGGTTGCCCTGTCGGTGCTGCAGCAGGGCCAGAGCTGTCAAGATGTAAGCTTTCTCCTTCTCACTGGAGGCCACAGCCAAGGCACGTTCATAAGCTTAAGTACACACACGACACTTTATTCAGTGACTCTGATATGAAAACATATTTAGAATCTTTATTTTCATTGTGTCTCTCGATCCTCACCACTGATGCTCTCTGGGATGACTCCTGCCCTGCAGTAAGCCAGAGCTAGCCCGACTAAATCACTCAGCTCCTGCAGTGGAGTGGAATTATAGACGTGCACTGCCTCCTCCCATTTGCCTGAGGTGCTACAAAACACACAGAGGAACATACGAAAAATTAAGTTGGTGTGGGGGGAATGGTAAGTTTTGTGAAGACTTGTTCCAGTACATCATTATGAGAAAATTGCTTGTTACCACAAAGCACGGCCATAGCTGCCCAGAGCAAAAGCCAGCTCCTCAGCTGAAGACATGGACCGCAACAGTTCAACAGCTCTGAGGAAAGAGATTTAAGATTTAAAGAACCAAGACTTGTGTACAAAAATATGACTCTTATACTTCAACTAGAGGCAAAATAGCTTTTGTCTCTCATTGTTTTCTTGGAACATTGCCTCATCTGTGGGAGTGCAGTTAGTCAGTGTGATTCAGACACCTTTGATAAGCCTGTAATGCCTGCATCTTCAGCTGCAGATGCTCATTCAGATAGCCCAGCATAATGAAGGCATCAGGGTCAGACTGGATCCTCTCTGAGAAATACAAAAAAAAAAAAAAAAAAAAAATGTAATGTCAAACTACACATATCCATCTCACACACATTTCCCTTCTGTGGATTACCGTATGATCATCACCACATGAATAGATTCTGTACCTGTGTACTTGCTGAGTGCCACCTGAGCAGCAGAGATGGCATTCATCTGGACTATGTTGTAACGGTACAGCTCAGAGTCTCTGTTGCTCTTATCCAGCAGGGTGGAACATACCCAGTAGGCATAACCTTTCACTCCCTCCATCTGCCAGAGAGAGATGAGAGAGAAATGAAGATGAAGCGAGAGAGAACAGCAGGAAACAGAGTCTTGCACAGTAAGGGGGAAAATCCATTGTCTGTTCCATCATAGTATCATTACCAATTCCTTAATTATAGTAGTAGGAGATTTAGAACTGAATGTTTAGTAGAATGAGTGAGAAGCAAAGGTAAATTAATATTCTAGTTAATGAGTGGGTATTACAATAACAAACTCGGTACTGGGATGCCACGCACATGTGTGCTGAGTTCAGTGGTGTGCCTGAAAAGATCCATGGTGTCATAGCTTCCCACTCTCTCTGCTATCAGTGCCTGGTAGAGAGGAAAAGAAATACAACTATCATTTAGACAGATACATAGAAAGAGGACAAAAAAATAATTATGTCACGAATACAAGTTCACTGAATCATTTTAATTATTTCATTTAATTATTTTATTATTTCACTTAATCCACACAACAGTCATACTGTCAGTTCGCAAGTGCCATATCATGCTGTATGTATATTTGCATGTGACAAAGAAGCACCTGGTCACTGTGAATCACTGTCAAACGGCCATTTGCTCAACATGGTGACATCAAAACATTGTTTCATGTCTTGATAAGATAAAGAAAGGTGGAGGTTCAGTTACCTGTCCAATCCAACAGTTAACATACAGTGGCTCCAAGGACTGGGCGATCTTGAAGGCCTCATGTGCAAGCTAAGAAAATAAAATCAGAATTTAACAATGAAATGTCAGCCAGCTGTGAAAACTAGGGACATCTGAAGAGGTTGGTCATGCACATACCTCTACATTGTCCTTCTTCAAATACAAGGTGCCAAGGTTTGTCCAGGCAACAACATTCTGTAATTAAATATAATATTAAAAACTTTAGTAAAATCATCAGAATATTTCCTGATAATTCTATTCAACACCAGACCAAATGTGCTAATACGAACATTTGGTTCAACTTGTATGGACTTAATGAAGCAATGTTGGGCCAGAGCAAAGTTCTCAACACCTGATGTGACAGAAAGAAAAACAAAAAACAGACAAGATAGACCTGTGTTAATTTCTCTGACATCAATCAAAAATATATGTATCAATAACAAACACTGTTGACAAAATGAGGTTGCATATTGTTACCTTTGTTCATGGAAATCACTCCCAGGGCATTCCAGTAGCTGTGGTTTTCACTGTCCATCATAATGGCCTTTTTCAGACACTGAGAAGAGACAAGAACTCTTTATGGACAATTTCTGGGAACAAACAGTGCAAACCTGTAACCGTGTAAAATCCTGTAAATTACCTGCTGAGCCTTCTCTAGGATCAGAGAGTTCTGGTCTCCCTCGGTAGCGCAGGGTAGCCTGGCCTGGCGGTAATAGTTGAGTCCAAGGTCATACCAAAGACTGGGAGCCTCAGACATCAGCTTTAAAGCGTGAGCATAGCATCTGCAGACAAAAAACATCAATCCTAATTTTGGCCAGCAGGAGCAGGCATTGTAACCAAGGGCAACAAATGAACCCATTATGCCATTAAAAGGTATTCAGTAGCAGAAAAAAACATGGCATATTTCCAACATACCTCTCACCAACTTTGAGTGTCTGAGCCTGGTCAAGTAAGTGGTTCTGTGTGTTGGAGTCCAAACCAGCAAGCAGAGCAGGAACCAGAAGCTGTGCTCTGTTTGGTGACACGGCGCTGACTGCAGTGCACGCATCTCCCAACAGTTTCCACAAACAGGACAGGTCTGGGCGCAGCTCCACAGCTCTGGAAAGGACAGAAATGTCAAAATATGAATATATAAGAAGAAAAGTACTTGTGTGATAGTGTCATATAATGAATCGCGGGCAAATCATTACTACATATTAAGGTTTTCATGTTTTAATATTACCTGAAGAGGTTCTGCAATGCTTGCTGAATGAGGTCAATGGCTCCCCCATCTCTGCAGTCCTCCATTAAACTTTTTGCCAGAGAGAGCTGACACTCACCAAGACCTGAACAACAGACCATACAAATTTAATTACAAGCTCATATTTAGACACATAACTCACCAGAGATATGCAATAAAGGCATAATATCAAACCAAATGAGGTGCATTTTGGGGTGGTAGAATGAAACAAACACCTACCTTTCAGAGCAGGAACATAGTCCTGCTGTGCAGTGATCTGCAAGTATTCTGTAGCAGCTTCTTTGAATTTCCCCAGGGTCTGTTTGATTGCAGCTGCTTGGTACACACTGTAGATTGAGGAGGGCTGAAGTTGATGTGCCTTACTGAAGGCCTTCAGAGCTGCTGTGAAGCTCCGGCGGTTTAGGTAGGCCTCTCCTAAACATTCCCAACACACCCAGTCCTCTGGGTCTGCTCTCAGAGCCGCCTGCAGACTAACACAAACATAACATGAGGAGTCAACACTGCTCGTACATTTAAAAAATATAAACCGAGGTAATACAATTAGCTGCTCAGAAACTCTTACTCAGATATAGCCTGTTGATGCTCTCCAGCCTTCAGGTAATAAAGGCCTCGTCTCATCCATGCCCATTTAGCTGAGCCGGGAGTGGCTTTCTCTATCACTGACTGAAGTGTTGCTAAAGCAGTATCCTGTGGCATTTAGAGAAAAAGAGAGCAGGTATTAATATGGAGGGAGAAGATGGAGTAAGAGAGAGGCACCAGTAAGAAACATGATAATAACGTGCCAAACCTAACAACACCTTGGCTTGGCCACTCACCATATCGTTCTGCTCCATACTGAGATCCACTGAGGCAGCTCCAGACTCAGCATCCTCATCGTCCAACTCGAAGGCTTTTTTATAGCAGCCTCGTGCACGGCCACGATCGTTTGCCACCTCCCGATAAAAATGACCAAGGTAGCGGAATACGCAGCCAAGGTGTGGATCCAACTTCGCAGCCTGAAATGGACGAATTAAGCTTTCAGGCAATGGAACTAGATATAGTGACATTTCTTTAAGTTAAATTATTCAACACTAATATTTCAAGGGCTCGACAATCAACATTGTACAAATGAATAGATGCATATTGTGCTTGAACACAATTTTCCTTATTAAACCAAAATTTGATATTTTTAATAGTTATACTAACCTTCAGCAAGTGTGTATGGGCTTTGCTCCTGTCTTTACGAGTTTCTTCTCCCATGTCCCAGTAGAGTCGTCCCAGCAAAAAATAATACTCTCCACAGTTTGGGCTCTGGCTTGCTGCTTTTTGGAAACTACACAATGTAAGAAAGGACAATGTGGAGAAGTGTAACAATTGGCATTGCTTCTCTTTCACAAGTTTATGAGAGTGGAGTACCACAGATGGAAAATGTATTTACCTCTCCTCTGCCAGCTGCTGTTGGCCTTCAGCCAAGTGCACCAGTCCTCTCAGTACTGAGCCCTGGGCCAGGTTTGGGTTGGAGGCCACTAGCTCTGTTGACACCTACAAAAAATATTTGATCAATTACAAGCTACATGTTCTGCTATATGTTGAGATCATTATGATATCATACAATGAATATAATAATTTTGATTATTTATATGCTGAAATATTGTGGCTCTTGTGTTTAACATGAATGTTCATGGCTTTCAGTAGGTTAGAAGTTTTCAACCTTAAGTGCTTGATCAATCTGTCCTTTGTTCAGGTATGCTTGTCCTTTAAAGGCTACTAGAAGTGAGTCTTTTTCAGCATCTGGAATCTGAAAAAATAACAACAGACATTTGACTTGTGTAGTACTTACTATACTTTTGAATTACTTAAAAATAATTGCTGCGGTCCAATTATAAAAATAATGTGTTGATTGACAATTATAAGTATCATATTACCTGTGAAAAGGTCTCCAAAGCCTGGTCTGCAGCCTTCTCTCCTCCACTTCTGACTGAAGTCTCAAGCTTCAACTTAAGCAGTTTGACCTTCAGTTCCTCGTCTCCAGGGACACAAACCATCAGACCTAACAGAACAGGAATACAGTGAACTTAGATTTGGTAGATTTTTTAAGGGACAGAAGTATTCCCTCTGTTGTTGTTTTTGATCAAGTCTAGACATACTGAATGAATGCTAAATAAAGCATTCCAGACATACTGTACCTTGGGAGCATGAAGCAGCACTGTCTGAGTATTTCTGCATTTTATACTGAGCTTCAGCCAGACTGTGCCATCCTGTACTGCAGCTCTTAGCCTTGTTCAAGCCTAAAACAGAGATTGACGATGGACAGTTACTATTAGTATTTCACTATGGAATGTTTAGTGTGTTCAGATGCCTTTTTGAATCAAAAATGATTACTTTGATTTTGTTCAAACTTACCTTGTGAAAGGTCTTTAATGGCATCTTTATATCTTCCTTCCTGTAGTGCTTTGGTGCCCAGACCTACGTGACCTAATCCACAGTTTGGGGCCAGAACCAGGAGCCGAGAGAAATAGCTGATTGTATCCTCACTCAGAACACCTACAAAAGAAAATATAACCTGTATATAACAATGTATATTGTATATATCAAACGATTACTGTCTCAGTTTTAACTGTAATATTCATTTAGTTAGTCACCTCATTTATATAGGCTAATATAACCTAATTAGTTATAACTATTTTATCAAAATATTTCTCATGGATTAAAAGTTTTTTTTTTTTTAACCACATGTGAGGGATCCTTGTAAAACATTTGTTTATTTATACATGAAGAACATTTTTTACTCAGTATCAACATCAGCCCCATGATATCAGTCCAGCCCTGGTACAGTTTATATTAAAAAAGAATCTTACCTGTTTTGAGGTAATGAGAACAAAGAACCTCAAGAGGGTAACTCTGATTGGGGTAGTGCTTCAGCATGGAGTCACATGCTTCTTTCATTTTGGCTTCTTCTTGTGGTCGCTAAATTTAAAGCAGATTTGTGGTTAATCCAGAGATCTATTTATGATTGAATTTCTGTTATGGAGATACTGATATGAGAGATGGTGCACTTACTTGAGAAAGACATTTAATGTAGTCAGCTGAAGCCTTCTTATGTTTCTCTCCTGGTATTGGGTCCATAAGAACCATGGCATTCTCAAAGGCTGTGATGAGCTGATGATCACAAACACACAAAAACACAATGTAATGCAAACCTGCTTCAGGTTCTGACCATAATGTTTCTTGCTAAAATCACACATTGACTGTAATTTTGAGGATAAAAGCTACATTCAGCAGAGTGTGGATTTGTGGAAATCTTACATGCTGTTGAGTTTCACTTTCCTTCTCTTCCTCATTAGGACAGTTTGAGAGGAGTTGGGTCATCTCTTCCCACAGCTGCAGTAACTCTTTCTTGTCCACAGCATCATCTTCTTCTTTTAGCCTCATAAGCTGCAGCCAAACCTTTGCCAGCTGTTCACACATACAAATGTTTTTTTTTAATGTGTTCAAATAACTTTAAAGGAAAAAAACAATGTTCCATGACTCTTGATCACATGCATTTTGAATTACAAACCTTTAAATATTCTTTGTCAGACTGATAGATTTCTGATAGCTTTTTGATCACCTCATAACATTTCTTTTTGTCTGAGCTGTGAACAAAGAAGATTAAAACACAGAATCAAAACATCATAAATCAAATGTGAAACCAGCTTAAGACTTTAAAATGTTATTAACACCTTAAAAGATATGCAGGAGCATACACCGCTGTTAACATGCACATACATTTTTGACAACGTTTCAATAGATCCACATCCACCTACTTACCTGGCATATAGATCAACAAGCTTCTGATAAATGTTAGGTAGCTCAACTTTGAAATCCCACTGATCAGTCTTCTCATACAGGTTGGCTAATCCCTAAACACACACAGAGATTATTGACATGGTTATTAGACACGTAACAAGTAGCAACACCTACAGTAAGAATGGTAATATTTTTGAAATAATTATACCACTATACATGGCACTCAGCTGTGGTTGCACTGCTGTAATACAGCTCAATAAATAAGACATTGTCAGCATATTAGTAATTTTTGGTGTACAACATGCAGTGACTTGTATAAGAAATTACTGCCCCACTCTTGCATCTTACCTGCCACGCCAAGAGCTGCTCAGGCTCCAGTTCCACTGCTTTTTTATAGGCTGTCTGTGATTGTTCTGGTTGATCAAGTTCACTGGCTGCCAAGCCGATGAATACCCATGCATTATAGTTGCTCTTCTCAAGTTTCAAAACAGCCTGGAATGACATTGAAACAAAACAAAGTCAACTATTTAATATCTGTGTGTGAGAGATGCATTTCCCTACTACTCAGTACTCAGACTCCTCTGAACAAGTAGACATCAACGCAGAAACAGTTTACCTTGCAGTGTTTCAGAGCCTCTTTGTACTCCTTGTTTTTAATGGCCTCTCTGGCACTCTTCAGCGCTGTTTTTACTTCTTTAGAAGCCATCTTGAGATTATCTGAATAAGACAAAGATGTATTGTCAAAACAAATCCTGTCACGTCACGCTGAGTCGAAAAAAATACAACTTAGCTGTTAGCTTTCTGACCAAATGAACTGAGAAACCACAAAGTGTCTGCATGAATGGAGCCTAAGCTAATTAAGTCTAACACTATTTAACTTAAAGTAAGATGCAAAAGATAGCGATTTTCACCAAGGACGTAGCTTGTCATCTGATTTATAAGCATACTAAAGTTGCAAGAGTTTGTATTAACTATGACCATTGTTAGCTAGCTTAATTCAAGTTAGCATTAGCTCTTAGCTTGACAGGGACAATACAAATTAAGCACCGTAAAATGAAAACTTGTTTCAAACCTTAATTTATATCAAACGTACAGTTTATTCAGTTGTTTCCGTTAGCTGTTGCCCATTAGGGTGTTGAAATGTATACAGCAGTTGAGGCCACCCACTGTTGACGTTCACAACTTGCTCAGCTCCTGTTGGTAACACCGGAAGTAAAAGCAGCGTCCGCGTCGATGCTTTCAAAATAAAAATGTTTGCTGTTTTTTTCCACTTATGAGCACAGAAAATTACAACTGTTCGCATTTCGCCCTCATGAATCATAACCAGGTTGTAAATATAGCTTAAAATTGCAAAAAAAAAAAAAAAAAAAAAAAAAGAAAAGAAAAGAAAGAAAGAAAGAAAGAAACAGGAGACAACAATTAGAAAGTGGACAACTTATTAAACAGGCTGTTTATCAGCCGATCAAAAGTTTAAGACCATAGCATTAAAAAGTCCAAATCTGCACAAAAATATGGCTTTCAGGTCATTTTCTGTTAGGTATTCACACTTCTTCTCACAACATAACATCACTGCTTAAGGTCAAGTGGTAACCCACTTGGTCTTAAAATTTTGTTCAAAAGTGTGTGTGTGTGTGTGTGTGTTTGTAATATAAAGTATATCTCTGCAAGATAAATCTTGCAGAGATATACTGAGGGATGCAGAGATGTAGCACTGCAACTTACTGTCACTCATCACCATTACAACATCTGGTTATATCTAGTTTCATTTCCCCAAAACCTTTGCACATAATTTTGAAACAGGAGCATAAAACCAAATATTATGTTTCACTTTCTATAAATCAGGTATCGAGACAGTGGAAAAATGCTCCACTTAAGAGTATATAGGTTTAAGGCAGGCTGAGAATAAGAAATTACACTTCAGACCAGCAAGAATAAGTGAACAGAGATATTCATTCATTTAATTTCAAAAATTAAATCAATAACAGGAAGAATTTATTATACTTTTACCAAGTGTGAGTCCAGCTCATACAATAACAGAACCCTTAAATTTAACCATCATTAAAACTGTAAACAATATCAGAGAGAGCCATTAAGCCACTTGTCAATGGCTCTCTCATTGGCTACAACATCTTTCTGCCAATCTACATGCCATCTAAGATTAGCAATGACCTGGTTGTATTTTCCTCCCAGGCTGTCTCGCCATGCACCAAATGTTTTTTTATTATAGAGATGGACATTTGTAGAGACTTTAGGATAGTCTACAATACTACGCAGTAGCTTATCCAGATGCACCTGCACATCTGGGAATTTGTGGACCACGTTGTGAAGTTCTCCCACATCCCGTTTAAGGTCTGAAAAAGAAAAAAGAAGAACAGAAAAATTGAGTGAGATTGAGTTTTATGGTGACTTTTTTCTCAATGAAAACACAATGCAGCGCAGCCATTGTTTAGCTTCTAAAGCTAAGAACTCACCAAAAAGCTGTGGAGGGACACTCTGGCCATCTGCGTAGGTGAGGTATTTCCACCGGCCTTTTCTCAGCATGTATGTAGAGGCATTGACGTTACAACCATGATATTCGCTCAGTACCCAGTCTGGGTGTTTGTTCTTGGAAAAAACATTGGACTTGGAAAGTAGAGGAAGGAGGGAGTGGCCACTAAGATTACCTACTGCCGAAATACCAGCAATGTCTGAAAAATGAAAAATGTGTCATGTTAAAACATGAAAAACCACATTGCAACACGTTTTGTGTCTACTTCCTTACCTAGCACAGTAGGGAAGAGATCAACCAAAGATACAAGCTGGTCGACCCGTAGGCCTGACATCAGCCCAGGCCCCATAATCAGCAAGGGAATGTGGGAACTGCCCTCAAACATTGACATCTTGTAGAACTGCCGGTGTTCCATAGCTAGTTCTCCGTGGTCAGCCGTAAAGATCACAATAGTGTTGTTGAGCAGGCCGGATTCTCTCAGAGCTGAAATGACTTCACCTGGTGACAGAAGATGTGGGAGACACAGAGCTGACCTGCTGAACTTTGTCTTAAAATATGTTTTTAAAACAATAGCAAAAATAAAATGGAAGTAAATAGGATCTGGTGTCAACAGAAGCCAATTTGGGAGTCCAAAAGACCAGTGTTAAAAATTAAAGTTGTCTGTCTAAATCAACAAATCATTGTAGGTGACACTGGCCTCTGGGGAATTGTTACTGTTAACTAACCCAACATGGCATCTGCTTCAGCACACATGGCGTAGTAGAAGGCCCGGATGCTTTTGATTTCATCATCAGTGAAAACACCACTGCAGTTTTTGGTGAAGGTGGTGTAGTAATCGACAGGATGCATGGCAGCCATGGGCAGCCACTTTGGAACAGAGATGAGATCAGAGGAAACCTGTGTGCATAAAATATGGAATCAGGAATTTCATAAGCAATTCAGTGTAAATATCTAACAACAGAGACACCATTCAAATGTCAGGGATAGAACAAACATGCCTTTGTGAGCCAGTATGGTGAAGTGAGGAAGGTGGATCCTCCTGCGGTCGGTCCCAAAGATTTAGTCTTGTAAGGATGAGGTAAATTGAGGCCAAGGTAAAGAGCAAAGGGCTGGTGTGAGTTTGCTGCTGTTTGATGAATCCACCGTGTAGCCTTTTCTGTGTTTTTCCAATCCTCTGTCATGATTTTTACTGTTGACATGTTCCCAACAAGTTGCACAACTGGCCTCCCCTCTTGGCGTAGGAGGAACTGAACATCTCGTGTCCAGGCTTCAACGCGATTACTGCAGGAATTAATGTGAAGATACAAACAGCAACACAAAAATGGGAAGAAACAGATAAGGACAGGCATCCAAAAGATGATTCACACTGTTCTGGAATAACTGCCCACGTGAACAGTCTGTTGTTTCTTATTACTCATCCTCATCTAGGTTGCTGACAGTTCTTTTGTGCATATGAGTGTGTGTGAGAGAGAGTTTAACAGGAATGAGAGAAAGTTTGTGTGGGTGTTTACTAACACTAGCTCTACTTTACAAACACGCTTGTCCAGTGTGACAACATCTGCCTACCTGAGAGAGTGACTCCCTGAGGTAAAGTCCAGTTTGCCCATCATCTTGGTTTGATATCCATTTGCCCTCAGAAAATCCATCCATGTTGTTGCATTTGAATTAAGACACTTGTAGTTGTTCCATGATTCAGTGAGATGAACAAACTTGCCACTCCACATTGCTGAGAACAAAAATCATTCTTTACAATACTTTAATAGTTCAAACTTTATGATCACCACATTATATTACATTAAAGGCTAACCCCTGTCACTTACCTGATCTTGAAGGGCAGCAGATGGGAGAATTGGTGTAGGCGTTGACAAAGGTAGTACCAAGCTCCCTGAGATAGTTTATATATGGTAACTTTACCACTTTGCTTCCAGGATCAAAGGTCAGTCGTCCATCCTCAAAAGCCAAGAACAGTGACATTAAAACCATGAGCCAATAAGAGAGATAGATTGTCAAGTCAAGGTTATATTTGAAATTGTAAAGCAAAATAAACCTTGAACTATAAGCTATTCTCTCTCATAATATAGATAAACAAACGCTACTGTCATTGCAGCCGCTGTTATGCAGCAATAAATCATTGCAACTTATATCATACTTACAAATGCATCACACATCACCATCACTAAATTAGGGCTGGTTCCATTTCCCAAAAAACTTTGCGCATAATTTTGAAACAGGAGCATCGATGCCAGCACTAACATATACATGACGACGTTTCACTCCCAGCGACTGATGTGACTTGTTGCAAAAGTAGAGATCAGCAGTGATTCCTCCGAGCTTGTGAACAAACCTGGGAAAATGTTCCTCTCTAACAGGCTGCGTACTAGTTTAATTGTCCGAGGAAGTTGGTAATAAAAATCCCGATTACGCTTTCAAAATAAGAGTCTTCTTGTTTAAATTAAAACGAACGACTAAATAAATATGAATGAATATTATATAATAATTTAATATCTGTTTTTGAGACGAAACGGAACCAAAAACTTGATCAGAGAAGAAGAAAAGTTTTTTTTAAAAAAGGGGGGGTGCAGAAAGCAAGCAGTCCCCTTTTAACTCCAATATGTAATGACACAGTAACAACAGTAGAGGGAAGCATTTATCTAATTAAGAAAAATATATATAAACGAGCTCAATTTTGTTGAGTTGGCACTGTCATGACTACTACTGGACACCTTTTGTGCAGTAGTACTGTACTGACACTATGATGCGTGTCTGTTTGCCTGTGAGAAAACAAAATATCTTGTAACGAAGTAAGTGGTAAAAATGATATTGTACCAAATGCGAGTACTAACTGATACGTTTGTTAATTACAAGATGTATAATGACATATGATAAGTAATGGTTTTATTTTAAATTGTTTCTGGGCTCAGGTTTTAATTAAATGTTATGCACCTTTAACCATATGTCATCCAGTGGCGTTTGAAGTATGTTTGGTATCTGGCAACCGCGGATCAACTGGTGCATCTGTTTCCTGTCGATGCCTATTAAAGGGATCTCATTGTAAATAAATGCTTTTGTGCCTTGTGATAAATGTCACTGAATTAAAACTGGAAAATGGGTGTTAATGGTAAACAATTATACACTGAATACAATACTCGTCGATTTACAATACTATTCAACAGGTGATACGTGCAGCTCATCTCAGGAGCCTCGACGGTCACCAGGTGGCGTTTTGAGCCTTAGAGTTGTTTTTCTGCAAAACTGTGAGTTCAACACAATGAGAAATCCCAACCCCCATATGCATGGACCGTTTTAATCTTAATCCAAAACAATGTATGTGATAGATTAACACACTGAAGGGTTTTTTTTTTAAAATAAAGTCTGCTCTTACTCAGTGAGATCATATACATAACATATTATCCTGCAATTTTACACGTACTGTGCTGCAGCCATCAAGCAGGATGCAGCCTTGTTTTGTGCTGATTGCATTGGGATGAAGGCGTTGAAGGACGCATAGATGTAGAGAACATATGTGGATTGTATCGCAAATGAATATGCGGGAATATAGAGCAGGATATACGGGTGTGTGTGATATTAAGAGGTTATGTAGTGATGTACTACCTATGAAATATAATATAACGACCACATCATGAATTATGGTGAAATGCTTTATCATTTATCTGCGTGGGCATCTGAAATATTTGATATCATCAATGTTTTTTTTTTCTTCTTCTTCATCAAAACGTAATCTGTCTCGCCTATGAAACCACTGTGGTGAACACTTCTTCGTGCAGTCTTTCAGCTGTTCAACCAAACTTGTCATCTGGCAATGGGCCACACTTCTCTGCCTTGTTCCAGAAGGCGGAAGGAGGGGGCAGTGAAGCCCTGCGCATGCGCACGAGGTTGTTTTTCACACAGCCCATCGCTTAAAGTGAGGTGAGCCACGGGGCTTTCCTTGTCTTTGACTGGAGACCAACAAGCAGAGAGGCGGATGATAACAGCATCCATTGCTGTTATTCAGCCTTCACACATCTCAATGAACTGCTCGCAAAGAAGCCACTGATCGTGCCCACTGCTTTTTGCAGGGCAGAGATACTGATCAGTGTCACACACAAAAAAAAACTGCATTCGTTTTTTCTTATGAGATTATTTTTCATAGACTTTTTTTTAAACTTCAAGGTCTCTGTAGCCTATCTCTTTCCACCATGGTGCTAGGAAAGGTGAAGAGCTTCACAGTAAGCTACGACTGTCTCAATGACAGCAATGTTCCCGTTTTCTCCAGCGGGGACTGCGTCTCAGGGAGGGTGATCATCGAAGTCACCGGAGAAATCCGTGTGAAATCTCTCAAAATCCACGCTAAAGGATTTGCAAAAGTTCGTTGGACTGAATCAAGAAATGCTGGATCCAACACTGCCTACACGCAAAACTACACAGAAGAAGTGGAATACCTAAATCACAAAGATATTTTAATTGGGCATGAGAGAGGTAAGAGTGTGTGTGGTTGTGTGTGTGTTTTTTAAGTTTAGTATAAACTGTCTGTGATGCTCTTTGTGCTGGTAGGGGATCAGGTTGACTGTAGGATGCTGTTGTCTTGAATGCCAGAAACGTAGATATTAACGATCATATTTAGTGATACAATTTTTGACAGTTTGAGAAGTTCAACATTGTGGCGTTTTTGTGGTGGTGGTGTTGTTAGGAAATTGTTTTGTGACCCTGGTTGGATGCAGCTCCATCGACACTTGTTTGTGTCAAGGGGTCAGAATGAATGACAGCAGCTCGAGCATCCGTGTTTTTCATTGTTTTTCAAGTGAAAAAACGACAAATAATGTCATTTTTGACACACGCGTCGATGGAGTATTGACTCACAGTGATGTATCTGCAGTTTTGTCATAATTTTTCATCGCAGAACCGCATCATATTGGGTGTTTCTTTGTAGCTTTTCTGAAGTTTCCACCCATTGTTCAAAGCGGTTCAATCCTGTTCAGAAAACTGGACCGGGAGGGGGCGGGGGCAGGGCGCAGGCCCCGCCCTCCTCTGAACGTCATTGGCTGAGGTGCTCATGTGTGGCCAATGACATCACTATCTTGCAGAGAGCGACTGAAAATTCTGCAACTTTTTAATTAAGAAAACACCTGCAAAATGTCTTGAGACGACGCAAGTACATGTAGTTTGACACAGAGCCTGTAAGCTCCTGTCCTGTTACAAAAACACTTTCTTTGCTGGAGCGTATATATTTATTTTCATATATATATATATATATATATATATATATATATATACTACTGCAATATAAGGTTGCATTAGGTGCTTGAGACATGTCTTTGCAGTAACAAATTGTGACATATTACCCACTGAACATTAGGTGGGTTTGACAGGAAAAATCGACACTTGTAAGCGTTTGTAATGTGCACATGCATTCGTTAAATAGCTGCCTAATTTGCTTCCTTAATAGTTTGTCGACTAAAGCGTTTATTTATTAAAAAAAAAAAAAACGAACGGGGCTTGATTATCTTATTTATGAGCGGCGCTGCAGGTTGAAGTTAAGGAGTTGTTCGTCAAATGTGTTATATATATATATATATATATATATATATATAGTCCTTTTTTGATTTATAATGGTGAAAGGTGTTAGTGAACAAAAAGAGTGAGAGAGCTGCAGCAGCCGGTGCCGCTCAGCAGCTCTGTAGTAGTGACTGCGGTGTCGCACAGTGAATGCGTAATGAGCGCAGAGCGGCTGTGGGAAGCTGCTCGCACCGGTTTAGGCCGGTCTCCTCCTGCTGGAGTCTGCCGTTTGACTGACAGCCCCGCACTTGTTTACCACACGGATACTGCGAGGGGGAGGGAGTGCTGAGCTGGCAGAAGCACACCCGGCCGCTCGACACAGCTTTACAGAATATACTTATGATGTTTTACGTTGAAATAAATGACAATAATTCTGCTCTTTTAAAACAATTTTAAGAGCAATTTCCTTTGCGGAAGTACACCCTTATTGTAACACAAGACAGCTTGTTTTTTTTTTTTTGTTTGTTTTTTTATTATTATTGTCAGAGGAAACTGAAAGCAAATTTCTTCTCGTCAATGAAGCAGATTTATCTGCACATCAGGCTATTATCGTCTTTTTATATCCTATTTTTCTCCTCATCTTGGCCTGTAGATCCCCCTGCTACAATGGGCTTGTTCTTTGTTCTTACAATAGCACAATCTTGCACCTTCAGTTTCTGGCACTTCAACTTCTTTGCTCTGCTCTTTAAGTAATGGTCTGCTTCTCTTCTCTCAATACATTAATTTTAACACAGACAGATCTATAATAGTAAAACCCGCCTATTCTCTTTTTTTCTCCCCCACCCTCTGTTTTTTGGTATGACTTTCAGATGCCTTCGTAGAGCATTTTACCCAGGTATGGTATACATGTGTTTGGAATATTGTCCTCCTTGTTTTTCAGATGATGACAACTCTGAGGAAGGACTCACCACTATCCATTCAGGAAGACATGAGTATGCATTCAGCCTCGAGCTTCCACAGACGTAAGTGTCTCAATATTACATTTGATTCAGAGACTCAATATTAATACCATCATTATACAGCTGTATAAAGTATAACTAACTCTTTTTATTTCTTTTTTGTCTTTTCTTCTTTCCTGTAGACCACTTGCTACCTCTTTTGAAGGGAAGCATGGCAGTGTGCGCTATTGGGTGAAGGCAGAACTTCACAGGCCATGGCTCCTGCCTATGAAGACCAAGAAGGAATTTACAGTCTTTGAGCACATTGACATCAACACTCCATTATTGCTGGTAAGTTCTTTTGAAGCAGCCTTTAGTTTTTAAATGTGTCTTTCAGCTGGCAGGGGCATCGTAAGAGAATATGGCCAAACATGACTCACTGTAGTCATCATTTTCCTAATTATGGGGAGAAACTTTGGAAAGAATTAACCATTTTAATCCTCTGTGTCCAGTTTCCATAAGTGTTATTCCTGGCCATGTGTTTTTAGGAACATGTCAGCAGTTTAGACCATGGAAAGATAAACGAGTCTTGAAGTCAAACAATCATCTAACCATGTTTTAAGCCTTCTATTTTGTGAAGTTGCTGAGCAAAACAAAATTTTGAAATATTATATTTCTGTTGTTTAACTCACGCATCTGTATTTTTTTTTTTTTTCCAGTCACCACAGGCCGGCACAAAAGACAAGACTCTTTGCTGTTGGTTCTGCACCTCAGGTCCTATTTCCCTAAGTGCCAAAATTGAAAGGAAGGGATACACCCCAGGTGAGAATAAGCCAGTGTTTGGAAATGCAACTGATAAACGTATTAGTCACCTATTAACTAGATAAGTTAATGAAAGTGTTGCACTTTGTAGATTACTACATTGATTAGCAATTACCCATCAGATTAAAGCTGGCTGCTTTTTTTTTTAAAGAACATGTAGAGTGACTTTATTTAACCTTTTTCTTCATCCTCCATCCTATCTTTAGGAGAGTCAATCCAGATCTTTGCTGAGATTGAGAACTGCTCATCCCGCATGGTGGTCCCTAAGGCAGCCATCTACCAGACCCAGACCTTCTATGCCAAAGGGAAGATGAAGGAGGTCAAGCAGCTGGTGGCCAACCTGCGGGGAGAGTCTTTGTCCTCGGGCAAAACGGAGACCTGGAGCGGCAAGATGTTGAAGATTCCACCTGTCTCACCCTCCATCCTGGACTGCAGCATCATCAGAGTGGAGTACTCGCTCATGGTGAGTGCAGCTGTACAGTATTTGTTAATATGTTCTTCTTAACATTTAGCTCTTTGTTTTATTTTTCACCTTGAATATGTCTGTAGATCTTTAGCACAAACACCCAGGTGTTTGAGCTCTTATTAGCTTCCTTTGTCATCACCATTACTCAGCGATATCATCAGAATTAATATTTCCTAGTAAGCTTGTATCTCCTCTGCAAAAGAACCTGGCTGACTCAGCTAGCACAGTCAAATCTGGGCCTTGGATTGCACCAGGTGTTATCTCCACATGCTGCTAAGAGCATTAGCCCAGAATATCTGTGGTAACACCTGCCTTAAGGACGGTTATAACCTCTCTAACCTGTGAACAGACAGACAACAGACGAAGATTCTTCCTTGTATAAGAAGTTGACCCAAGATGTTGACCCACATGTTACTGAACCACTGTGATTTCAGTGTGACTAATTTCATGCTCAGTGCTCAGCCCCAAAGCTCAAACAGTGTGGTGTGTTTATTAAACCTCAGTATGACTTGCATATTCTAACCTGCTCCTATGTCCCCATTTATGTACTCAGGTCTATGTGGACATACCCGGGGCAATCAACCTGTCCCTGAACCTGCCGCTGGTCATCGGAACCATCCCTCTCCACCCCTTCGGTTCCCGTACCTCCAGCGTCAGCAGCCAGTGCAGCATGAGCTGGCTGGGCATGGGTTTGCCTGAGAGGCCTGAAGGTAGGTTGGATCATGTCGTCATGAATCAAATTTGAATTTCTATTTTAAATGTAATTCCCCAGAATGCTGACACACGACTCTCTCTCTCTTCCTCTGCAGCTCCTCCTAGCTATGCAGAAATTGTGACAGAAGAACAGAGGCAGAGCAGTCTGGATGTCCCAGCAGCCCGCGAGGAGCTGGACGGGCCTCTCTTCGCCTACATTCACGAGTTCCGCTTCCAGCCTCCTCCTCTGTACTCTGAGGTAAACGGCAAAATAGCGATAGAGCAACACATTTTTCCATTGATCTATTTATTGCATATTAATTAAAATTAAATCAACTACTTGTTTCCATAAATAATACATTTTCTTCTGTCCTCTTCACCTCCAGATCGACCCAAACCCAGATCATACCAGCCGTACAGAGGAGCGCAGGCTCGACGCCTGTCCATCACGCTGAAGGGTTGTTCCCGAAATTCCCCTTGATCAGCTTGAGAAACTCACACAAGCCTCCGTGCGAGGCTCAGCTTTGTTTATTTTTCTCCAACGACAACGTTCACGCTACGCTGTTGACATCAAGAGAAAAACAAAGTATCCAGCCAACCAACAAAAGTCATGGACAAATACCCGCCGTTGAGTTGAGTTGGACAAATCTGTTCCTGCCTTCCCTCAGTGAGAGAAACAGAAGTCACAAGTTTGGGGTGTCACTTCCTTCTTGTGTCAGCCTGCTGAGGGTGGGATATGTACAGATGAACACATATTCAGTCTGTATGGGGGCAAAAAACCCCCCACTAGTAGTGATCCCCGGTGATAGTATTGACGATGAAAAGGAAGAATCACCGAGGCTCAGCCCGCCAAGCTTCTCTTTCACCCTTGATTCTTCTGCACTCATGGCACATATGGACATGGCTCCTCACACAAAGAGCAGGACTAATCATGTCCAGACTTCAGCAGAATCACCTACAGATAAAAAGGGGACAAAGTGAGAGAGAAAAAACAACAACAACAACGTTTTAACCACCGTAGTCTGTATGAATGAAAGTTTTCAGCAGCAGTCATCAACAGAGCAAAGACTAGGTCCTCCTGCCTCTTTTGGGATTTTGTTTTGCACATTTTATTCTTTACTTGAGTTGTGTGGCTCCATTTAATGATGAGAATTGAGAAAAAAATCACTAATAGTTTGGTTTCAGTCTTGTAATGCGCCAGACTAAAAACATGCGACTGCAGGCTTAACTTTCTAAAGACTTTCTTCTGCATAACTTTGAGCAACGCTGAGAACAGGATTTGATTTTTTTTTTTTAAGACTGAAAAGGTCAAGAACAATGCACTGAATTTGTTTTAAGCTGTTTAAGAATTTTCTTTTTCTCCTTATGACATCTCCTCAGTGACTTATAACAACTAGACTGGACTTTTACAACAACTGCAGCACAGTATCTCCATCTGGAAGCTCTTTAAGATGTTGCCTCCTCAGCTTGGATCCAAGTGTGGCTTCCCTCCGTTTAGTTTAGTTCTGTTATACTGTTCTTGTACTTAGCTCCAATCATAGAATAGCTTTTTTAGCTTCTTCTTTTTTTTTTTGAGTTGCGGTTGCTCTGGATTTGGACTAGGAGGGTTGCAGCATTTGCTACTTAAGTTGTAGCTAAAAAGAAAACCAACAAAGCGTGTGTGTGACTTTGCGTTTGACAGACGGTGGTGCACGGTGGAGGGTCTCACCCCTGCATTTACTGCGGCCCCTCTACTCCAAATCTCAGGGCAAACCAGGCTTACATAACTGCCCAAAAAGCACTGTCTCAGGTGGTCTTTCTCACTTGCCAAACGGTTGGGGAAAAATAGAGAGAAAATGTTAAAGGGTTTCTTTTAAATTGCACTGTTAAAAGTAATGAAGAGTTCTTTTTTTTTTTTTTTTAAAGAAAAAAAAACTACCAAAACAAGAGAATAGACCTCCAGAGAAGCAAAGCAGCTTTCTGAGATGAATCACATTCCCTTTTTGTCCTGCTGCACTTGCCCAGTTCATCCAACCAACCGTTAGTTTTTTTTTTTTTTTTTCTCCCAGACCAGTGAAGCCAGAATGCTAACTACAAAAAAAAATGACACTGCTTCCGCTTTAAAGGGAGCAAAGCCTGGCACAAATTTAAAAGCTGGGGACGTTGTTAAACTTCTGTTCAGACTGGTCAGAACAAGTAGTAGTAGGTTGACATGAGTAATACATTGGTTTTCTAACTCATTCAACACAAAAGACCAGCTGCAACAGAGGTTTGACATAGTCAGGTAAACAAAAAGAAAAGAAAAGAAAGGCGGCGCTTTTTGATAAGAAAAATGTTTAAAAAAGCATTCACTGGTGAAGGTCTGAAGGAAAACTATTTGGTACTAACCATGTTATACTAGAAGATTTTTTTTTTTCCAGTAAAGCAGTGTTGTGTAGGATGTAAAATGCATTATTTAATCTTTTTGAGATTAATACCTTTTTTTTTTTTTTTTTTTTTAAGTTTACATTTTAAACGTAGCTGACACAAGTTTGTATGTGTTGTGTGTGTGTGTGTGTGTGTGTGTGTGTGTGTGTGTGTGTGTGTGTGTGCACGCTCTTTATCGAGATCCAGCTGGCAACTAAATATACAGCTTCTGACAGTAATCGACGAACTGCAGGTGATTAAAGTGATCTTATCTTAGTGGCCTTGACACAGAAAAGACCTGATCATGATTCTTCATACTTTCAGTGTCTATATGTTAACTCTTGTTCTCCTCTTATTACATTTGTTAAACACCTGTATGTTTTAAAACCTTTCCGTGTTTATTCAAAAGGACAAAAAGGGAAGAGGAAAAAAAAAAGTCCTTTAGAAGCAAGTGTTTTTTTCATGTATTTCTGGGCATTGATATAGATTCCTTTATTTTTTAAGTTCAACAAGCAACCTTCCTGAGTTTAGTCTCCCTGATTCCTGTGATCCCCCTCAGGCCTGGGGATGGCAGCTGTTGATCAGCAACCCCCTCCCTCCTCTGAGAAACATTTAGGTAACATGGGTTGGCTGGGAAAAAAGGAAAGAGGAAAAAAAAACTGCTTCTTCCATAGTAAATTCATGTTCTCTAATGTTAGATTTGTTTGCAGTTCTTTGTTTGGATTTTATCTTAGGGAAATTGAATCAAGCTACACAGTAGTGAATAAGCTTACATATTTGTTTCAGGTTGGTCAGTTCCATAGTCCATTTGCTTGGCCTCAGAGTAGTCCAGTGTCAAAACTAAGCTAAACTCCTGACCTAAAGTCAGGAACTGAAATGTTCAGAGACAAAAAGAACCTAGGAGATGGGATCTGAAACATTTTAGAAACAAAGTGCAATATTACTCACTGAATTTTCTTCATTCTCCATTTGTATGTTTGTTTTTATCTTTTTTTTTTTTTTGTCTGTTAATCATGACGGTGTATAGATATTCTATGAATATGCTATGTTCTGAATGATTTAACCTTTTTGTCTAGTTCTTCCTTTTAATTTGAATAAACATTTTTGTTCTAAATTAAAATGGACTGATGTGAATTCATTAGAACACAACAAACACAACACAAGCATATAGAACCATAAAGCCTTGACTAAAGAGGATAAAGCACATTTATGAATTCAACACATCCTGTTGGGTCAACCTTTGGCATAATTACAACAACACATCCTTTGACTTAAAAGCAAACAGTTAACACGAAGCTGCAAATGATTAATCGTTATTTGCTGCTTTACCCTAGAAACCTACTTCATATGGGTCATAGAAGCTTCAGATTAGAAGCTCTCAGGTTGCCCTCTCTGCTGGACACACACTATCCTCTAAAAACTAGTGCAACAATGCCCCTAGTGGTGGTTCAAAAAACTGCATCAGGGAGAGTGAAGCCCAAAAGCTCAAACTGGAAAAGTTATATACTTCCCTTATACTGAATGTTTGTTTTAAGTTTTATTATTTGTGTCAAGATTCCACCACAGAAAAAAACAAGCTATTGTCCTCAAACCTAGAGAATTTGTTTCTCGTTTCACTCTGTGCATGTTCACACTAGTCTTTGCTGACCCAAGTTTCCAGGGGGTTAACTTTGGGGATTCCTTAGGTCACAACAGGAAAAGGCCAAGCCAGAAAATAGCTGCACTTTCCTCTCAAAGTACCACTTATGTGAATTCTGTGGCTGCTCAAGAGTCAGAGTGATTTTTATTTTTTGTTTGCACAAATATGTTATGGCTTTGTTAAGTTCTGTTTGTGTTGGCAAAGAGTTATTTTATTGCCATTGTATAAGTCACACGGAGCGTTTTGATACACATAACCAACCGCGAGTGGTTCTGAAATGTTTGTTTTGCTTCTTGCTGAGGTAAATATTTAACGTGAATAGCCTGCAGCGTTCTACCTGTTAAGTAGGGCTCTCTTTCTGTAAGTTAGTCAATGACCTATTTATGATAGTCAACAGTCTGTTTTGTAAGCAGTCAATCAATATCGCTCGTAGTGTATCGACTTGCGTATTGCGTCAGCGTGGTTTTATTTTAATTGATTTGGTTGCAAACTACAAGCGTGCTTGCACGAATGAGCTCAGCAAATTCAATCACGCCGGATGTGAATGAATATATTGTGCTGTGTGCATCACCATAGGTCAAGCTGAGACGACGCACACAGAGTGATCTTTGAAAGATAAAAAAAAAGCATGTAAGTAATTTCTGTTGCATAACTGAAGCTGGTGGTGATTTGATTCCCAAAAGTCCTCTGTGACGCATGGAGTCTGCTGCAACTGTGTGGAATAACTGCTGCTAAACCTTCTACTGAAACTGACGTTACAATACAAAGTGACAGCTCATCAACTTAACTGGGAATTTTTTGCAAATGATCAGTTTGAGCCAGCATCAATGATGACTCAGCAGCCCCGTCAGCTTTGACCAAGCACTTCAGTTTGCCTTTGTCCCCTCCCCTCGGCCTCCCGCCGGCCCCCTTTGACTTTTGTGGGCCCAGGCCTTTGTGGGTGTCTGACCCCTGTGGACTGAAAAATAGGAGGAGGGGATTATTGAGGGAGAGCATAGATTGGGGCAACGTGCACATATGTGTGTGCAAGACTGCCTGAGTGTTGATTAGCAAGTGCTGACGCTACACAGGCCTCAGCTGTTTCCTCTCAGCAGCTAATCCCACTACCCAGAAACCCCTGTGATCCAGAGGTTCTCGGCAGATTGCTGTGACCAGGCACGTTCAGCATGGATGGGGAGGTTTGGACTGAGGCCCCTGTACGCCTGCTTGCCAGTGCCACATCATCATTGTGACATAATAGAAACACACACACACACACTCACACTGAGGCCCGGATCGCAGCCAACAGCGACGTGAGCCCAGGCATTCCTTGAAACAATGGAAAAACCAATATTACTTCACGTCTGAAAAAGTTATGCAGGAACAGATCGACGGATGGAGACTTATAAATATGAAAATCAGAGTCTCATTAAAGCCAGACAATGTGTACGTCAGTGTACATAGCACATAATATCACATATATTCATTCCCATAAAACATGTTGCACTTGTTGAACATTCATACTTAGTTAGTCAGTTCTTGCGTAGATCCCATGACCTTTTAAAGAAGCATCTTTGCTGTTGATGGCTTCAATAACTGACAGAAGCAAGCTACTGTTTGGTTATCATTAACAAACACGCTCCTCTGTGTCAAACATTAATTCAAATGTTCCTAACTTACTTACTAAATGAAGCAATACAGTACAGTACAAGATACTGGCACTTGTGAAAATAAAACAAAATAAAATACAATCTATTTTATTTTTGTAGTTATAGCTGAATCTGTTGTCATAGTTGCATGAACCTAAAAAAGTAAATATAAGCCAGAAACATGATGTTTCCAACTCTGTGTTGGCACAGTGTGTGTGGGCTTCACTCATTACATTTGTGCATATTGGATCACAAAAAGTAGCCAGTAAAAACCATGCTTGTACATATTTCTTAAACTCAAGCAGTGGAGATTTCTCCCTTATGTAGATGATTGTAAAAAAAAACAGCACAATAGGACCAGATTCTTAATCTGCACAGTGAAGGTCAAACATCCAAGTGAACAATAAGGAAAATACACATTTGAGTGGAGAGGTACATCTATGAATTAGGGATGATTCACATCAACATTTTAAAGGCCTGCATTTTCAGGTTTAGTATTTGGTTAACACACCAGGGAACTCCAGAATCTAGTCATGAACTTTTTCAACATCCCTATTCACCGCGCTCACAGCGGCAGCTCTGCAACCAGCTCTCCATCTGTCCCGAGTACAGACTTGCTCTGTTTCACTCAAAGAAAGAAACAGAGATAGAGCTACAGATAGAGTGAATGGAGGCAGAGGAAGGGAGGGAGGGAGTGCAGCGATGTTCTTTTTTGTTTCAAGGACTTTTTTTTTTTTTTTTACTTCACCATCTTTCTTGGCAGCTGGTTCTTTCCAGTTTGAAGCACTTCTACACGAAGAGGCTGACAGCAGAGGCTGCTGCATTTTCGTCACTGAAAGCAGGACTGTTTTTTGACCTTGCCAGGAACAAGTTGTTTACCTCCACCTCGTTGGACAGCTGAAAGAGAGAATAACCATCACACACAAAGTAGCTCCTCAGAGAGAGGAGAGCAACATAAAATGAACATTAAGACGAACCCCAATCTGACCTTTTGTCCCTGCACCTTTATCCCAACACAAACCATTTTGAAAACATTGCAAAAAATATTGTTTTTCTTTTTATGAATATTGATAGAGTGCATGCATGTCAACAACAGCTGCTGCACATAAACGGCATATGTCATTTGACAGTTTTTAGACTGCTTGACTCTAAGTTAGTACCTCCATGAAAGACAGATGTCAGATTCCCGTTCTAATCCGAGCCACAGGTCTCCAGAGGCTGTCCTCACCACGATGATGTGTCATGTTGTCTGTGCTATATCAAAATGTACAGTAATTATTGTTTTTTAAAGAAGGGATTTACTGCAGATACCATAGCTACAGCCTTGACACATGGACTGAATATAATTCATGATAATGGTGCTAATTGAAAATCCTTTTAAATATCCTCACTGGAGCTGTATGGGCTGTTGTGAACTTCCAAGTTTAGTATGGACAGGAACCTGATAGCTAGAGTGACACTGTGATATGTTCCCATGCCAGGACTCCCATCCCAGCCATACCACAGTCTCAGCATGGTCAGCATTCCACCCCTGACCATGCACACCCCCTCCCACACACACACACAGTGAACTCTAGTCCACTCCACTGGCATGCATGCAACTCTTACGCAGCACCACAAGTTCAAGACCTTGCCATTACTACTGTCGGGATGTCCTGCACAGCGTGTGCCATTTTTTTTCTTTTTCTTTTTTTTTTTTTTTTTTGCTCCCACTGCAGGGCTGGTAACAGCCAAAATAGATGTAGTTATAGGAAGTGGCTGGGTTCTGAAGGCGGTGGCTGAAGATAATATTAGATGCCACAAGTGCACAAAGAGAACTACTGTATGAATCCAAAATGGGCCATCTTATTACCTAAACCTCACCTGGGAGGCATAAAGTGAGACGAGCGAAGTGGCAGTTGTAATGAGCCCACAGAGTCACGCAAAATCCAGCTCAGTGCACAATGGAGAATGACGTCAGTTCAATCTCTTCTGTTCAGTCTGCAGGGAGATGAGATAACTATAGTTTACCATTGCATAGGTAGTATGTCAGCTGTGCTCCTCAGTGTTTATACATTCATCCCATCCAGCAGAAGTAAACAGAATGTTTTGTGGGACCTGATTATACTTTAAGATACTTTAAGAACCTGTCAGAGCCAAGCCACAGGGGAAAAAGTAACCCAAACTTCATATGTGATGGATTGCATTTGGAAAGATGCCTTCCCTACGCTTTCTCTCTTTCACTCACTTTTTTTCAGTATGTGTCATCCGGAGCATTCTGTGGATTCACACTGTTTTTCACCCCTTAAGTTTCCATCTTAAGCCTCACCTAATCACTAAATGTATTTGGAAATCTCTGCGTGGGCCGAAGCTGCCTCGGGGACCGTGGCAGAGTCTATAATCTTGTCAGAAGGACTAATGATTTTGTGTATTCTGCGTGGCTTGGATTCAAGGAAACCAACATGCCTCTTTGTTCTAAGTGGATCACATAACATAAAGTGAAGGAGTGCACCACACAACTCAGATCATCTTCACACCGCAGTGAGTGATGCTGGTTGCTCCGCTCTATTCTTAGAGGAACGCGAGATATATTAACCAGTGAAACTCTACCTCTCCTGTTATGTCATGATGGATTTGGCTCCAGAACATGGTGTGACTAAAACTCTGTTAAAGAAAGCTTAAAATGCTGAAATGTTGCCATTAAAACTCCAAAGATGTTGTATTTAATATCTCATTAAAAGCTGAACCGATTATACGTCCATATTAATAGCTGTGTGTGTGTGTCTTTAGGGTCTTAAAATAGTTTCTGAAATCTCTTCACTAATCCATTCAACAAGAAGAGAAGCTGCATCTGTGAGCAGTGATTCAGTGGGGTAACACAAAATAATGTCATCACCTCTAGTAAACCCAGATCACAGGTGATTTAGTTTCTCTAATGTGCCATGTTTATTAAGTGCCATTTAATCTATTTGTGGCACATTAAAATATGATATCTCACAGCATGACACCAAGTCAAGCATGATTATCCAAGGTGAAACTTGATGTGCTTTTTATGCAACTCCCGCCCCAAAGTCCTTGGTCACCTTATGTTCTGTTTCAAGGGGATGAGAGGCCAGGCTGAGGCGTGCTGTTTCACCGGTCCTCTTATTTTACACCACTGGTCCCCAGTGGAAGTTGTTCAGTTTCCTTTTTTAGCCATGGCTGACTCATAGCATAGTCCACCCCCCACCCCCACCCCCCGCCTCCTCACCCTCCCTCTTGGGTCTTTTGTAAAGCCCCTGCTCAGCTTTGACTGTGCCTCTCTCTGTGCCTGCTCAGATTTTCCTGAGTCACAGGGAGCAAAGACACCCCCTCTCCTCAAGCCCCTTCTACCACCACCCCCTACCCACCCCACCCCCACTATGCGTCTCGGTCCTGAAAAACAACAGGTGCAGCAGGGCCTGCAGAGGGCGGGCTGTCTGGTGGGCAGTGTGTCCAAGCCCTCCAGTCACTTCTCACTGTTATTTCACCCCTCTGCCTTCCAAACATCTAATCTGTCGCCTCTTCCCCATCCTTCTTTGTAAACCCCTTCACCCCCGACCCCCCACTCCCCACACTGCCAAGCCCACCGCATCTATCTCTGCACATTTTTCCACCACCTCTCCGCTCCTCCAAACTCCTGACGCTCACCTCCCTACCGTATGTACATTCTTTCCAGGAAAATTATACGCTGTCCTCTACAATCTCGCCTGCACAGCAAAGAGCTTACCACGAGGTTGACCTTTTATGTCAAAAAATAACCTTATTAATTTTCATTTTTTGTTGCATTGTTTTTACACCTCTCTTAGAAGTACTACATAGATGTGTGATGCAGATATTTAAGCACAATTTGTGCAATATCACATTTTAGCATTCCTGAACATCCACCTGTTTTGTGTCTGCTCTTCATACGCAGCCTTCGTGGGTTCTAGGCCATCACTGGTGTTGATCACAGTATAGGTTCCAAACGTCACATGGTCTTTCTTCTCTAACCCAGATCTTTCCATTTAACACCCTGTAGGTGATAGCCCAGTGACTTTTAAAATAGCATGGTGTCCTTATCCATACAATAAAGTGGGACAAGTTGTACAATACAGGTGCAGAGAGGGTAAGTGCACAAATGTTTACAAGTCTTAAAGGGCTTTTATTTGTAGGTTAGTGATGGCGCTTACTGAAAATCTCCAACGTCATCAACTGTGGAGCTGCAGCAAATAGTACTACGGTAAAAGCAGCTATAGCTATTGCTATTTTAAGTTTATACGCATGTGTAGCTTTTAAATTTGCTGTTGCGCTGTGAAAACATAAACATGGTTAGGAGAAGTCATAAAAACTTCTCTTTAGCCTTGCTCAAAATAGGCCTGAGACACTTGCAGTTGATTAGCCTATATATGAGCTGACATTAAAACAACACTGCAGCAGCAACTTCACTGAGAGTTAACAAAAGACCAAATTACAAAGAGATTAGTTGTTTTTTGACAGGTAACAATGCCAAGTGTTCACAGAAATGGTAAAACCAAAAACATTAGTTGTTTTTTTTCCCCTCATCATCTCCCGAGGGTGCTCATTTGTTGGGTTCTCTTTGAAAAATGTATAATTTTTTTTCAGCATCTTAAGCTTGCTGAATAATGTTGTTTTATATACTTCAGCTACCGATGGAGCACAATACATAAAAAATAAAACACACGCCTCCAAAACAACATTCTACCAACATCTCAGATATAACATAACCCACTTACCCTGGCAGGACATAAATTTCTAGAATTAAATGTGCTGCCAGATATCCTGAGACTCCAGCTCATGTTCCAGAATCTGACTGGTCTGAACTGGACCGTACGTGGTAAGCATTTCTCCCGAGCCTGCATACACTTCTTGGGCTAGACTAACATGTAAACAACATGGTCTGTCACCTCAGCTGGTGTCTGTGCAGCTGAATCCAACAGAATGGATAGGAATGACCAGGTGGCTAAACAAGGAAAAAGACACACATAAACACCCGCATAGAGATGCTCAGTCAGGTCTTAGCACACACGGACTCATGTCACTATAAGGTTGAATTGTGTGTCCACACTGTCCCCTGGCAACACTCCTAGTTGTGTCCAAATGACAATTTGTTGAAAGCCACAATAGATATTAATCATAACAAAGTGGGAGCTGCTGAAATGTTGATGGGATTTGAGTTGGCCGTGTGACATAAGAGAACATAACAGATCGGTGTTACGCAACAAACGACCCACGATAAGTTATACTTGAACTTTGTTTAACTTGGTTGTTGCTATTACATGAAAATATATAGGTTTGCCTGTATCACTGTTGAGATTTATTTTGAGAAAATGAATCTTCTGAATAAATTGCTATATATGGATGTATAACACGAGGCCAGAATATGTTTACAACTCCTGCTCCACTCTCTCTACTCTCTAATTATTATTTGACATGATGTGTGAAGATTTGGAGCGAAGCTGAATCTTCTGTCAGGCCTGTGATTTTTGGCAAACGTTGCTGAGCAGTTGAGATGACAGGATGTGAGAGGAATAAGTCTTCTCTAGAACTTTCTGATAAAGTTCAGCTTGCTCAAATTCATATTTCTCGTCTCCTCTCCTCTCTGAGTAGTGGGTCGCCACTATGTCTTTGGGTTGTGGCTTACTGTTTCAGCTGATAGGAATGAGCCAATAGGAAATAAATGATTGACCACACCTCCGCTAGATCCTCTCATGTTGCTTCCTACACCAACATCTGACTGCACACACACACGCTATCAGTTTTCCCATCCACATGACAACAGCCAAACAGCCCTTTTCTTTAGTTTAAGAGAAGCTTCCTCACTTAATCCCCCTGTTGTATTTAAAATCATGCAACATTTTTTTCAATCACTTTATCTAGTTATTTAATTTTGCAAATTTTCTCAGTCCCCAACTATTTTCACAATTTCCTATTAGAGACACAACACAAGAGTCACTTTAGGACAAGGGCAGCCCAGTCCAGTCTACTCCAGTTCTGTGACTCATTTTAATCATTTGGAGCGGCTGCCCAGTGAAAAAAAAAAAAAGAGAAAAACTAACAGACTAAAAGGCCTCTCTCATTTCATCAAACTGAGTCAGTTTTTGGCAGCCACTCTCTTTTCCCTCCAAACGAGGTGAGCTGAAGCAATGAGCATCTCGTTCATCGTCACCACTGTGAACTGAGCAGGCAGAGAGGAATGTGTGACACATATCAGTGACCAGTTCAGTCTCTGCTCACCATGTGTTCAGCCTCTCCTCGGTTCCCACTTCGTTTCACACAGCAAACCGGATGAGGACGGTTTGGACGTTGGATGTTGAATAAGGTGAATGTTAACGACATCGTGGTGCTTAATATTATGTTATTGTGTTTTTTCATTTTTTAATATGAGTGTTAGAGGAGCAGGAAAAAATGTGTGTCGCTTGGAACATTTTCAACAGCTACGAAGACATACTAAAGCCAATTTCAAGGCTGTTTGCACTCAACACAGCAGAGGAAGATGACGTCCTGAAGAGACTTTGTTTCTCATAAACTCATTAAAACATCACATTGTACTAATCAAGAATGATTCTCAGCCAAGTTCGAGTGTAATTCTGGATGGAAACGAGATTCACTCAAACAACAAACAAAACAAATTCTGTACATCATATGGATGTACAGAATTTCACCATGACACGATTTTAAAAGTTTAATTTGTACGTTGTTATCCAGTTAACAAAGTGTAATATGCCTGTTGAATTTAATCAAGAATTTGAACAAAAAACACATTTCAGGTTTGTTACTGCAGCCAGTTAAAATACCATAACACCCCACACGACTAACTATAATGCTGCTCAGACCGCACTCTGCATGTGGTTCCCTGTGTTGTTCTCCACGCCTGCTGATATAGAGCAACAGGTGTGTGGCCACAAACAATATGACCTGTGAAGCATGCAGCATATAAAAGGATCACAGTAACTCTGAACAAACACTTCCTGGTAAAGATTTTCAAGGTACTATCAACATCGAGGTGAGAGATCCGCATGAAAGGGGTGGATGAACCACAGAACAGCTTATAGGATATATTAAGCATCTCTATTTTTGCTATGTAACCTTTTTTAAAAAAATAAGATAAAATAAAAATAATGCTCTCTATCAGACCATGAAGCTGTGAGAGAGAAGTCAGAGCAAATATAAAGCTTAATGAAAATGTCATTTGTACTTAAGGTCTTATCAGTGGCTCTGTTTAACTCATCATAGTAAATCCATTGTCCCCAACATCAATCCTCGGCTCTGGCCCTCACTGCCTTGCGTTTGACATTTCATCACAGACGCTCAACAATAACAGATATTGTTCCCATATGCAGTCAGTTAGAGCCTGATTGGGCCGGTTCCTCTGCCTCATGAGACACTGCTGCTGCTGCTGTTGGTGCAGATGAATTTCTGGATCAAACCAGCTGAGACTGGCTGGACACACACAGAGGAATCAGTGTGACGTGGTAACTTTCTCTCTCTGATGTGTCACTTCCTTTGGAAAGGTCACACGTCCCTCCACTGAGGTCACCGCTGGTTTCTCATTGTATCACTGCACCACAGCATTTTTGCCCCCCCCTCTCCCTCCTTTGCTTAGTTGTTGTCCTTTTCCAGCAGCCTGTTATCATTTTGGCGTGCTTGTAGACGTTAATGTGGCTGTAAGTGATATCTGCCATCACGATAGCCCCATATTTCCACTTACTTGAGGTATTAATAGAGTGCATCCTTGCCATTGAGGTCAGAAAAAGCTCCTCCTCTTCACTCAAGCAGCTTTTACTCATCTCAATGACAGGGCTGTTTATTCTGATTTATGAAATGAAATGAGGAAATAAGACATAGTGAGTAAGTTAGGTTGGTGGGTAACATGTATATTGTATGTGCTCCTGTAAGAAGAGATGCCTCCTTTAATATTTGACAGTATTTTGGTAGAATTTTACAAAATATGGTTGTGATGCTGCTCATGATATTGGTGATGATGGTGGTAGTCATGCTTGTGAATGTGGTGGTCACAGTAAATACCCAGAGGATAACAAGAGGGCCGTTATCTCCCCCTCTCATGTATTAAGCTGTCACAGCAAAAGCAACTGGTGGGTGATAAGCTAGAACTGGTCTCAGCCTGCTGAGCAATGCCCTCTAAAGTGAGAGTGAATGAGAGAGAGAGAGAGAGAGAGGGGGGGGGACAGAGAGGGGGGGTACAGAGAGGGACAGCAGTCAAATAGAGTTTGTAACTGACTTTACTTGTGTGGCACGGATAGCTAGAGACTCTGAAATACTTTATCAAAGTTTTGCTTCAGTGCCCAGACACAAGAGCATGCCCCCCCACACACAGACGCACACAATAACACTCACCTTTAGCAGTGATGGGTGTGCTGGTGACAGTACAGCCTGGGGAGAACAGTTTAATAGACTTGACCTGGACTGAACACAGCATTGCTTATGATAAGCAAACAAAAGACAATACACACAGCTTTGATCCTTATAAAGCCCTTTCATACAAATGAACAGAGATAAAAGCGTATGTTTGCTGGACACGTTTCAGAGCTGACTCTTATGTTTTATGGACTTCAGAAAGGCCTGCGTTTATTTTCCATCAAAACAAACCATTTGTCTAAAACGTGAGCACTACATCAGGCTGCTGGCAGGGTTAAAAATACATATGGCGACAAGTAGCATATAGCTTTGGTATCAACTTTCCTGCACATGAGCATATATACATTACTCACACATAGGCATGTGAGCATGCATAAACTCGTGACCTTGTATTTGTTCATTTACGCACACAAACAAATACATGGCCATACATGAAAGAATATCCAGATAAGCACAAGCAAACACATGCCACAGAGGGGACAACCTAGTTTTTCTTGCCAAGCAGACAACATAGTGAGAACAAGACAGAGTGTCATTTACAGGCATGATATGTCTACTCTCGTTGACTATGCACAACCTTGCATTTACGGCCCCCCTCCTCCAGTCAGCCATGTTGGCAACGTGGATGGTGGATGGTGTTGCCTTTCATTTTGCAGAATCGCATTTCATAGAGCGGTTACAGTGTGCTCCTACAAACCCTGTGTACGATGTATAACAAGGCAGAAAAACAACAAAAGACGCAAAGACAGATCAGTCTCAGAAGTTTGATTCTCTGCTTTTTTTGTTTCCCTCTTTTCTCTTCTTCACTACAGCTGAAGTCGTCATTCAGACTACATCCCTCTGTCAGCTTCCATCGATAACGTGCTCATTTCAATGAGGATGCTCTATTGATCTATGATGTCTAAGTCTACGGCTCAAGACATCTTGTTTGTTCCAGTGATCTCGGCTACACCTTGACAAGACTCTCTCTTAATCTGCCTGACCTTTGGCGTCGGTGGACGGAAAGAGTTAAAAGGTCGTGTTATCTGACCTGCGTGTCAGCAGCTTCAAATAAAAACTGAGCGAACGCTGGACTCTTTGAAACTACGTGTGGTATCCGACTGCTCAAATGCATCTCATCTATTTTAATTAAGTTAGTCCAGAGTCACTGAGATCAATGTAAAGTGAGGAGAACGTGTTTTATCAAACGAAAAGAGGCCAATTCAGATATGTTGTTGGTTTTACACCTTTAGTGCATAGTTTGTTAGTCTTTGTGAACATAACTGCTGTATAAAAAAGTTAACGTAATTTTCTTGTGATTCTATTTAAACTTGTGACGAATCATTTATTCGGTAAAAGTTAATCAATAATTCATCAATGCTGCCTAACAAGAGCAGTAAATAAAAAGTGAAGTTGAGGAAACATAGCTTAAATATGTCCTTAACTTCCCCAAATAACTATGATGAACTCTTATATATTATTTGATATATTCGTTATAAAGTGGTATTGGCTCTGACATACTTCCATATTAGGCAGTAAAGGCCAAAGTCTTCATCCAATCACCCAAGAATAACCACATACTCAAGGTTTTCAAGAATTGTGACACCACCACTTGTGACTGCTGAAGCCATCGGACACCCTCCAGATCTTGCTGGTGATGTCAGATCCACCAGTATCGCAGCAATGAGTGCAAAGTCATTGACGGCTTCTGATCTCAATATAGAAAAGGTCATCATTGAGCATCTTAATGAAGGGCAATATAATGTGCACATATAGTTGCACAAATACAAACACATACACGCACGCGCGCGCACTCACACACACACACATGCATGTACAATGCTGTTGGAACATCTGGGCATCATGTCCTCACTGAGCTGATTAACACACGCAAACCCCATGTACTAAACTCATTTAAACATATTTACTTTCAGCCCCCTATGACTCACTCTGTCTGCGCTCCTCACTTTGTAAGCTTCTGCTGACTTAGTGTCCTTTTTTTTTGCTCTGTGGTGTGTTTCAAGGAAGTCAAGTCTGACAGGAGCATGGGGAATGTGGTGGGAGGACAAGCGCCATGTGCGTAATACAGAGTTTCACAAATGCTTACTAACAGTGCAAATCATTCGTTCTTGAACTGAATTCTGAGGTCATGAATTTAGACTGTGGTGCTTGCTCAGCAGTCTGCAAGTATTTGGGTGAGGTTGTGTTTATCTGCATGCATGGCAGTGAATTAAATGTCTAATGGTAATCTCTATGGTGAATTTAAAACCTAAAATTAGCTTCCACACTCTTCAACATTTCACCTTGAGTTCACAACATGTATATGTAGGCCTATTGTAATAACCTTGTTGAATCTGTGTTTTACCACAGGAAGGATGAATTGGAGCACGGATCATTTGAACAATGTGAAAACTGAAAAATAGAGAAATAGAGAACTGGGGCAACATGATAACTTTGTATGTTTTACCCATTCCTCAGCGCCACAGTGACTCCAGACTGGAGTCTGGCTGCATTGATTTAACAGACGAAGCCTGTTGCTGCCAAGCTTTACTGTATGTTTAAAACTGGGTCACTCTATTGTTGTCTGAGACAAGGTGTTGCATGTTCCATTAAAAGGCCCGACTGGTTTGTATTCGCCTAAATTGTCCACTTATACAGTGCCTGGAGAATTCAAGAGAGGTTTTTATTACAGTCATTATGTTGTAGAGAAAAGACGTTGGAAACAGTCGGATGGTGGCATTCTCGTGTTCCAGAAATTCACACCCTGTCCATTGAATTTAAAGAATGATGTAACCCCTGGAGACCTCTGTAATGATAATAATAATAATACTAAATTCAGAGCAACATCACTGCAAGTCTATAAATAAAAACAGGGTATACATAACATCTTATAGAGTTTAATTGTGTAACTTAATACCCTGGATGTTCTTTGTAAAGACAAACAAAAAGATAGAAAAAAAATCATAAGTTTACCCGAGGGGTTGTTTTCATTATACAGTGTTTTCTGTTCTCCCTCTTTTATTTTGTCAGACAACCCTGCGTCAAGGATGTGGTGATTCATTGAAGGAGAGATGTGCAGAGTCATCATCTGAGCAGCATGCAGGCAGACTGTGAGCGAGTTGTGAATCAGCTGTTGCCTTGTTGTCTGCTGTCTTATCTTCTGTCGTCCCCCCTGGGCACAGAAAGACATAGAGGGCACACAGGCGAGAAGAGACCAAGGACTTCAACACAAACATGTTTGTCTGCAGTCTGGTGTCTCTGGGACCGAGGCCGGTGGGTTGGGACATCAAGCTGTTTGCTGAGTCTGTTTAATTGCTGTCCCCCCAATGGCTAAGAGAGATCATTTAGACAATTTAAACACTTGCACTAAAGCTCTGCTCATCTCATCTGAGACTGTGCAACAACTGAGAGTGCCAATTCTGATAAGAGTGTCTCTTTAAAACATCCTGCAATAAGGAAGAGCCAGTTCCACAGCAGCACGTAATCATATTTAATCCTTGAGGGAAGGTTCATTCTTGACCCTGGAATAGCAGTCAGACAATTAATTGATATCACAAAGACCTTGACCAAAAGGCCCAGTATAGCACAGCATAAACCTTGAGTTGTTTATTTTTATATGTCAATAGTCACGCTAGTTATTTAAAATACTGTTATAGCTTTAGAGATGCTGGTAGGTGGATTGTTAGGTGAGATATTTCCCTGTTTTCACTATGCTAGGCTAAGATAAGCTAAATTAAGTTAAGATAAGCAAAATGTAACAAACAAGTGGTAGATTGGAAATATGGGAATATTAATGCAAATTAGTACTGAAGAGATGTTGTATATGGACATGCTATAGTAGAACAAGCAAATGTGTCTGCATTTTTAAAAACAGCAATCATTTGTGAAGAGGACAATGTTTGCAATCTGCAGTGCTTGTAAATTGCTTTTTTGAAACTTTTTTGTCTTGGTTCCTCAGTTCATACACGTTTAGTTTCTGATCTGAGCGTGGTCTGTAGTCAAACCCTTGACCTCTTATTTAAGATAAGATTATGGCTGGATTGTGATGAATTACATAATTAATATGTGCAGTAAAATACACCATGTGCACTGAGAGACTAGTTGTCAGCAGTTTTTATGCAGCAGTTATCAGCATATCAGACTGAAGGCCAGTGTGTGTTCCGTTTGCAGCAGATCCATATTCCTCATCCTCCTGTATCTCATTGATGACAATGACCTAATGTAATCTGCAGACAACGCAGTTCCCAGTAATGGATGCCTTATAGAAATATTTCAGAGTTATATATAATGCTGCAACAAATGCAAGCTGTAAGATTCCATGAAAATGAATTACTTTCTTCTTAACTGCTTTTTCTTAAAAGGAGATAAACAATCAAACAAGCCCCATGGAAATGCTAGATGACAATCAAAAGTTCTTACTGCACGATTATAGGCTAATTTGAAGCAGCAGAAAACAAACCCAGACACTGCTGCCATTAAATGGTGGAGTGTTATCTTGTTAAATGGAGTAATGACTCTTTTGCTCATTATAGCATTGCTTTCCTTTCTAAGCCTAGAGGAAAAAAGCTCCATCTGATGGTTAAAGGATGGGTCTCATAGTGATGTAATCATCTTGCAGGAAGCAGAGAAGGCACGCAAACTCAACACTGTTGCATTTTATGTTTTTTTTTTTTTTTTTCAGGCTAGAGGTGTCTGAGAAACATCTTGTGGACAAAGTTTGCTTGCTGTTTTTCCCTCAGGGTGGTAAAGTGCCACAATGGAGGACAAAAAAAAAAAAAAAGTAAAAATAGAGAGAAACTTTCACTGCACCAGTCATACTGTCGCAGCATAGCTGAATCAATATGTTCATATAACTTTAGGAACAACTAAAGTCAGGCTGTGACACATTTCCCAAATAAATATAAATTACATTCTGTGAAAAAAAACCCCAAAAAACTACAAAGTATTCCCTCTACAGCGTCACTTCTATTTGTCTGCAGAAAAGAGAATGAAGCCATCAACTGATGGGAGGATGGTTCATCAAGAAAAACAACACTAGCACCTGTTTCTTAGTGTCAAAATATCTTCAAATATGACACTCTTGTCTTGCTGCTGCTGCTCTCTCATTATCTGCTGGGATCACAACCTCAACCGTCCGTCATGAACTCAGGAGAGAGGCTGTAATGAGCGAGGTGCTGTGCTGCAGGCGACAAATGGATCGCTTAACAATTCTTAAACTTCAGTGTGTTTGATGTCTTTTCTTTGTTTCCTCTTACAAAACTCACAGTCCTGTAAGTAAATAGACATAGTAAAAACCTCTCACACAGACACTAACCAAGTACAGAAGTCAGGATGATGGAGGACGGATGCAGTTAAAGGTCAGTGCAAGGGTCAAGTAGACGGTGCATTCCATGAGGTTCAGAGCAGATCGTAGTTGAAAGGGGACTATTTGCTTGTGAGTTCACACCTGCTGATTTTTCATGGAGCTGATCAAACATGAACCGTTGTTTAAAGCAAAGAAACGATTCAAGTATGATGGGAGGGCTGATACAACTTTTATAACATTTTTTTTTCTGAATATCAGTTAACATTCGTCTGCTCTGCACTGCTTGCAGCTTTTTTTTAATGTTCAGACACATTTATTGCTCTCTGCAGACACCAACAGAGTAGTCAGACCTCTGAGTGTAAAACCGAGTTGTGAAATTCCACTGATCATTCACATAAACCATCTTTCTTGAGGCAGTGACCCCTGACCTCACAGTGACTCACTTATATAACCAGTCTGAGAGGTACCCCTCCCACCTCCCAGCCCCACTATTACACTGCCTCTTTTATGGGTGATGGGCAGTAAAGGTGAAATAAGCATGGTCAGATGTAAAATAGGTAAATTATTTATTAACAATGTTACATCAGCAGCAGCAGAATTTGTGCTAAAGGGACACATCTCATTTACTCTCTACAGAAAAAAATCCTACAGAAAAAAAAGAATCAAAATATACATTCAGAAAACAACTCCATCAAGGACTTAAAAAAATTAATTTAGTAAAACTTTTATGTATATGATCATATATATATATATCGATTTATATATAAAAAACAGATGTACAGTAAAAATCACATACAGTATCAAACATCTATATGAAAATGTTCTATTAAAAACTGGTTTAGTGCAAAAGCATTTTATAATATAAAAATACTGTCATAATTTCTTCTTTCTGATATGAAGAATAGTGGACATGGGACGTGTGTGAGGTGAAAAGGTTAGAGGTGTGTGTCTGCGATGGGAATTCGTCTCAGCTCAACTATTTGGGAGTTGGTGACGCTGCCTCCGTCGTGGCTCCCAGGAATGGACTCATTATCGCTGACATTAAGGCCGGTTCCTGAAACACACATGAGAAGTCTTATTAATCATGATAATGATTTTTGTATTTATTTACCTGAGCACATATGAACATTATATTTATATATATTATTATATATAAGTAAAAGATGCGCTACAGTATATTGAGGAGCATAAAAACAAGAAGTCAAGACAATTAACTATTTCTATCTTAAAGGATCAATCCTACAGTGCACCATTTTGGAAAAAAATGATATACAGTAAATATATGGTGAGTTCAGATATGACTTAAATAGTAAATCTTTATGAAAACGTATTTTTTTTACTACTTAGCTTTGATTCAGACACCGCTAACATTTCTCATCATTATGAAAACAAATATGTCTACATATGATTTATTTTCCTGTGTTAAGTATTTTTTATTCTGGCCTTTATCAAGATAAGTAGCACTGTGTGACTGCTATGCTATATACATTTAACTGTAACCTTTAGATTAAAGAGACACATGACTCTTATGACATAACCAGAGTGCATTCAGATATGTCAAGGCTCCTCCTGATGCTCAGCTGTCCTCTAACAGTTCAACCACCACGTTAATCTTCAGTCCTCAGTGGTACTGTGTGGAATACATGTGTCTGTGTGCCTCTATGTGTCCTGCATGTTAATGGTTCACTACCAAATGAGGTGCAAAGACCCTCATTACAGCACCAGCAAATGACCCTTGCCAGACAGTTATGTAATTGCGATTAGAGTAATATCTTTACTGCTGACCGACTGGTTGAGATTTAACCAGGTTATAAGTTCAGTGTGGCACATCAAGAAAAAGAGGAGGTCAAAGATCACCAAGTGAAGGGTGTAATGAAGGAATGTTCTCGTGAGTTTTAAATGTATAATCTGCAGGCTATATGGATGATTATATTTCAGTTTATGGTCTCTTCCCCACAAAGTAAAAATCAGGTATCCACTGGATATTTTCTTGAGGCCAGTTATCTTCATATGTTATCTTCAACTGTTTTGACTAAATTAAATCTCGTCATGTTGAATAATATAACCAATTATTTCATACTGCTGAGTTTGCAGACAAGAGGAGCAATAAAATTGGATGCAATCTAAACTTGAACACAGAGGTTAGGAGACGAGCAGCTCAGAGACAAATATCCTGCTGCTACAACTGTCACTTTATTTGAGGTGGAGAGTGAGACACACTCACACACTGTGTCTGGTTGACCTTGTCACCACACAATCAATAAGAGGGTTAGAGGTTATCTCTGTCCAAGTTTTTACTTAGTGTAACTCTACCCTCTTAGCTTAATCCGTGTTTATTAACACCTGCAAGTCTCTCACACTCACACCTGTTAGGAAGAACTTTTAATTTGGCTGTCTCCATGGCTGCAAGTGTTATTTATCTGGGATGCACACAAGCAGTGTTGTTGTCTAGAGGGCGAGGCTGCACTGAGGTATGAATAGACTCTGTGACAATCCAACAAAGTAAAATTTGATGCTGGGTTCAAAATTTAAAGCCGGGTGTTGCTCAGACAAGGCAACCTGTTGTTATTTTTCCTTTTTTTATGCTGAAGTCCAACACAACAGCAGGACTGTTGCTTTAATTGGCTCAAAGCCAGCAGAGTTCTGGTGTCGCTCGATAATCATTAATGATTAAGTTATTTTCTTTGAAAGTTATTTCTCTTCTCTGAAACCCCAGACATTAACTAAGCAATAACTATGATCTGTAGTGCAATAACTAACCAATGATAACAACTATTCAAGGGATGAGTAATCCCTGACAGAAAATGTTCTACTTTTGAGTAACCTGATGAGTCACAATTCCTTATGGAAAACACACTTAAACACACTTGCACTTCCAACTTTTGTGATAAGAAATGAAAGGTCTATAAATAAATCTAAATCTCTGCTGCTGCTTTAGGGCATTATTTCCTGCTGATCTCCATTATCGATACAGCAGCTGACAGCAGCGTGAGAGTATTTGTGTACATGTTCACAAAGAACATCTTTGTTTTTTCACATTACTTGGTATTGTTGTGTAACTCTGTAGCTCAGTTTTGCGATTTGACTCATAAAAGCCAATTATTACTCATATTAAGTGACATTTACACCAAGTTCATGGCTCATCATCCTCAAAATGACTCAAAAAGTTTATATTTCTCACCTGTTGCAGGGATACTAGCTACTCAATTTGCTGGCAAATACCTCACATTTTGTGATGCAGATGGGATGAGTGCCAAACAGTAAAGAGATTTAGATACTAAAGTGTCTCCCCAAATTAGATTAACGAAAGTGTTCATACAGCGTTTAAGCCTTTCTTGTATTCATGTCACAAAGAGCATTTCATTATATCCAGGTGAGACAGCGGAACCCTGTCTGCAGTCGACCTTCACTTCTTTAGACTGCTTATTTTTCAGGTGTCTGAAATGACTCCAGCTGAGTCCATCACTTTTTGGCAATGTCTTGCATCAGCAGCAGCAGGGGAGTGTCCCACCATATAAAATCTACCGTTGGCTGTCGTCCAGTTGGGTCTGATTTTCGTTCAGACACTGCGAAGCAATTACTCAGTGATCTGAAGGAGTGAAGAGTGAACCGTCTCTACGCGTCTGTGTGTTTATATACAGTACGTGTGCATGTGTGTTGGTGATGTATCAGTGAGCAGTTTGGGTCCTCAGCCCATTAAACATTGATGGCGATAGAGAAAGAATGGTTTCCATAGCAGCAGAGAGATTTAAGGTCAGCAGCAGAATGACTAAGCAGCCAGTGCTGACAGATACTGTACACATGTACAGTGTGATATAATCAACACAGACACAAACACATGCAGAAAATCATCAAAAGCAATAGTCCACACTGCTTACTTTTAAATTTTCCTTTAATATTTTTGCTACGTTTTTTTGAAGGTTAAAAAAAGTATCGTGGCATCATGTTGTGCGGGTGTCTGGTGACCTTTTGCACAATCCGCTTTGTGTTTATTTTATATATTTCATGGAAAAGTACTGGATGGAAAAACTCTCAGGATTTTTCTGTGTATAGCGAGAGCTTGACTCAAGTAATTTTCCTACGTGACTAAATAAATTAGCAAATTAAAGGTAGAACAAGTGGTTCAAATCAAATCAAATGAACTTTTAGGTCAAATTTGGTAAATGTCTCCTAACAGTCAGCTAGCTGTCCCCTCAACGTGCCTATATATACACAATCCTGGGTCTGTAAATGGGAAATAGATCAAGTGGCCAGGTACAACTTGTCTCACTAATCCCAATGGCCGGCCTTTCTACGGTAGAAAGGCTGCTGAAATTTGACAGGTATGAAGACAGATGTGGTGGTTACTCTGATTGTGTTGGAGTTTCACTTCACACAGTCCATGGGTCAGTATTATTTTTTTGCTGATCTTTGTGACAGTGAGAGTGGTTATTTATCAAGCAAGTATCAGTTAATTCCTTAGTTTGCCATAACATGTTGTTGGCGTGACATTAGTTGTAGTAGCAGGAGAGTTGCTGCCTCCACTGTAGCAAGTTACTTTCTCCAGAATGTCTTTCTCTGCCTTTAATCTTGTTAAATGCTCTTATAGACAAAGGGTAGCAAATGTTAGGACGTCATAGTGTTTCAATGGCATTTGCCCAAAAGTGAACTAGAAACCTGGAAAGGCTTATAATTTCTTGATAACACTGTTGATACCCAAAGGGAAATTCAATATTACACTGGTTTCCTGCCATTTGCTTTTACTTTAATATGATCCGCTGGAAACCTCTTTGCTTATGCTGCCACCTATCTTGACTGGCCCTCCAGTAAACTTCAATGGGACCATTGTTGAGCAAATCAATAATACAAAACTAATATCCATGAGTAAACGCAAAATTCCTGCTGGATCAGATACTGATGGGTGAGGTTTAATAATTGTACCTTTCTGTCTTTTAAAAAAATATATGCTTATGTAATAAAACTAAAAGTAAAAGATCTGTGTTGGTGGGATCCTCACCAGTTTTTAAGGCAAATATGAGGTCGTCAAACTCCTGCGAGTCCTCATCTCCAGCAACCAGGTTTGGGTTAATGAAGCCTCCCTCTGTGGTGTACGTTCCCATCACAGGACTGGGTTTAAACACGCTGCTGGGTTGACTGCCGGGACGCAGAGATGTTCGCTCCCAGTCCGCTGACACCTGACACACACAGTAATTCATAAGATACATACCATAGTAAACACAGATTAGTTCAACTCCCAACAACATTAACTCCATAACTTAACTACATAAACACAGATATATACAAACACTTAATTCAGAGAATGGCTGTGCCCGTCAGCCGTATAATCAGGTCAGTGATGAGTTAGGGTCAGGCAGAGTGCATATTGTCCAAGCACCCCGAAGGGTTAAGGCCAATCCACAGGGTCACAGCAAGTGCATGGGGTGAACGCGAGGTCAGTGCGTTTAGGGTTTCATACTGAATCAGCCTATCTTCATGGAAATTATGCTGCTAACACAGTGAATACACAAGAGTTTTATTTGAAGTCCAGAAGTTATTATGCTTCCAAGGGAGAGAGGAGGGGACCTATCCATACAGGAATAGATAGGAGTGAAAGGACAGTAAAAGAGTGTAAGGAATGAAAATAAATTCATGCAACAAAAGCATGTGTATCACTCTAATCCTGTTCCACATTATCAGATCTCTCCTCCCTTGTTTCCCACTGTGTTCATTCATTATGAATGACTGATTTTTCCACATACATGCATAAATGTGTGTGTGTCTGTGTGTGTGCTGTAACTGGTACAGAGTGTCCTGGTGAGGTGAATTAAGCACCACCAGGCACCTCAGATCTATCACATCTAGTGTGAGAGGTGGCTGTGAGTGGATGACTCAAACCTTTCAATAAGCTATTCAACCCTCTTATTATAAACTACTATCCTATCTATCCTAATCTCACCTCAATTTGCTTTCAACCAATTCACTCCGCTCTTGGCTATCTATATCTACGCTCTTATGTTTTTTTATTGGGCTGCAGCCAAATCTCAGACAGGCAGGAGTGTGCTCTCATGAATAAAACAAGATTACTGGATTCCTATGTGTAGAGTGAGTTCGAGAAAGAAAGAAAGGAAGGAAGGAAGAAAGAAAGAGTGGGTTGTTCTCAGGAGTAATGAAGTTAAACCTGCCCCCTTTTTTCTCCTGGTTTCTCTCAGCATTTCGGGCCTTATAGGGTATTCTCCAGGGACAAAGTTGCGGAGACCGAGCTGCTACATAAGTGGAACATATGTGTGTTTATATGTGATGTTCCTATTCTGGCAGAAGGGTCATATGAGGAGTTAAAACCTGGTGTCAGTGGGAGATAATCAACACTGACCGTTTACTCAGTTTTACACAGATGTTATGTAATGATAATCGGTCTGAAGCGGAGTGGGAAAATGCGTGTGAGTGTCGGAGTGAGGGAGTGAATAAGAATGTTCTCTGTGGAGTAAAGCTCAGTTGATGTGAGAAATGTGTGAAGTAGAACCAGGGACTGGGCAAACAGAGCCATGGGAACATAGACATGAGTGAAAAAAGAAAGATAAGGTGAGAAGGTGGCACACAAAGAGGAACAAGTGGTTCCTTGTTTTCAGAGTTATGGCCATCATTCATATCACTTTAAAAACATTTATCTATAAAGTTTCAGAAGTCAACTTCAACTAGAAACCGGTTTTAGGTTTCTGCAGTATTGCAGCAGAAATCTTTCTGAGCAAAATGTTTTCTTCATCTGAGGGACAGATGTAGAGATGAGATAATTTTCCCTTATAGCTGGGAGAGGATATAGTTAAGTATATACTATATAACTTATACTAAAGTATAAATGCTAAGCATTAGAGCCAGAGAGTGTGGGTAAAAATACTGTAAATCTGTATAATCTAATATGTATGGGATGTCTACCTTTGGTTATGGAAGTGTATCCACTGCTCTGAAATCTAACTGTGTATCTGTGTGTGTCTGTATTTGTCTGTGTGTTATACCTCCTCCATGGCGCTGATGAGATTCTGAGTTGATTTGCTGATGTCGCCCCCTACAGTGGTGGGTCCCCCTCCCTGGTATGTAGAGTCAGGGGAATCTTGGCCACTCATCTCCACTGTGTAACTGGCTTTAGTTGGCCAACACAGCTGGTTGTGCATGATGAAGTACATAGCAAACATATATAATCCCTGCAGAGAAAGAGGATAAAATCAGCATTTAGAAATAAGTTCTCCTCTGTTCCTTTGTCTTTTTGCAGAACTCCTCGATATCACATAAGATCAGTCTGGAAATTAAATGTTGCAGACTGATTCTTGGTTGGCTCCATTTGTCTTTTAGGATAAAATCTCTGATGCTGGCAGGTTTTCTAGTTACTTATAATGGCTGGAATCCAAGAACTAAATGCCTAATATGAGTGTACAAACTGTTTCAGACTGTAAAACATTATTGTTAAGCAATGTTTTGTTATTTCACTAACAGTTTAATCTTTTTTTACATCATTATTAGCAGCAGCATCTTATCCAGCATATTTAATGAAGAACTACTTCATCACTGCGCCATGACATCATTGGCACCTTGGTATTTCTCCCTTCCATACTTCCTCGTCATTACCAAATCCTTCTAGTCAACAGCACTGGGCTGTGAATTACCCCAAAACACCAGAGTGTCAAATACCATGGGGCCATCCCGTATTTCACAACACTCATCACCGAGCGATGACGGCAGCCGCAGACAGAGATGGAATGCAGCGTGCAGTGTGTGCGTGTAAACATACAGCAAATAATATGCACACCGAAACCCATTCAGACATAAGAAATGATTGTGACTGTAAATGGGCATAAAGTAAATTCCTGGTAAACAACATGTTGGTCGGTCAAGCACACACTTTTAAGCATGATTATGAGAGCAACTGATATTACAAGCGATGTGCACGGGTTAGGGTTAGCTCTGATATACTAATTACTCAGTTGGTCTTTAGTAGAGGGACAATTCTGTCTGGTAAACAAAGTGCTTCATTTTCAACAAGTGGCTGTGGGTAAGAGCTCCATGAACATATTGTATATTTAAACTGTAAAGATGCATGTAAACCAACCCACGGGGGTCTGTTTTATGAGTAACATGAGCACAAGAATAAGCAGATCAGATAGCCCATTAACAAAGTACAGTAAACTTGTCTAGCATGCTCCTATATGTGGAGAGAAGTGATCATCATTACCCATGAACCCGAGGGATAAGGATTATAAACGGTGCTGATGGTTACGATCAACATTACGAGGCAGACAACAGGGACTATAACCAGGAAACTGTGTGTTTATGTGTGCATTGTAAAAATCCAACATCCAGCTTGTAAGAGAGAAAAAAATGGCAGTGAGTAGATAAAACAGAACATGGAACACCTCACACGTCATTAGCTGCGTTTTATAGCTGTGGTATATAGCTCTGTATAGCTGAGTGGGTTACACTGCTGTCTAGTGCTGTACATGTATATGTGTGTGTACATTTATGTACCTGTGAGGATAAGAGACATTAATGTAAAGTGAGTGTGCTGGTGTTTGCATTGTCCATGTGTGAGGTCAAAGAACATGCTGAACTTTTCTTTCAACACCAAACAAAAGCAGTCAGTTGTTTATTCAGATCTGTGTGTGTATTTTGCTATCCATCACAGCAGTGTTATGGGTGCTTAGTGGCTGTATGTATCATTAGCAGGTTCTGCGGCCTGAGGAACAGGCTTTACAACCATAGGCCTGTTATGTAAGTGTTCTCTGATCAGTAGAAAGGCCACATCTTTAGATATAGAAAACAAAGACCTGAGGAGAACTGGATCAAGGGAAAGTGTTGGTTAGGTATGTGGGGTGCGAAAGAGGGTCTAAATAAAGAATGAGCAGAAATATTTGACGGCAGGACTGAGAATAAAACTTAGTGTGTATGGGAAAAGAAAAGATGAGGAGAACAGCAAAGGAAGCGTACTGTCTCTGAGAAATTACAGAAACGAGGCAAAATGTAGATATAAAAAAGTACAGGTAATTTGATCAAAATAAAAGCCCTAAACTGATTCATTTGAGAATGATTATGTTGCTGTTGGGGACAGTGTAATGTTTGTTTTAGGCTGGATAATTGATACAATATACTTTTTAGCCCAAAACAGGAAAGTGCTGTGTACCTATAATTGCTCATTGAAACAACAGAACTGTTTTCCCTGAATCCTGATTCTTTGCACGTTTCTCACAGCTGACTGCATTCATGTGGACACGCGTGGGCCTTGGCCTTTTTTTTCCTCCTCATAATAACACACAGATATCCTGTGTCCTATTTATAGGCGACAACAAAGGTTGAACGAGGAGGCGAGGGTGGAATTGAATTGTAATGGAGCGAGGTGCTGCTTCGTGGTTGTGGATATTTCTGACTGAGATGATACAATGAGCTGAGGTTTACTGGCAGAGGGGGCTGTTGTAAGAGGAGATAATGAGGGGTGGTGCTGTGGTGATTTGATTATTGTATTCTAATCCAGCCTGATGTGGCACAGATGTGGATCCTGAGTAACACTGTTGCACAACGGAAAATGAAGGGCAGAAGTAATAGGAAAAGAAAAGACAGAAAGATGTCTGTGGATGAAAGTCTAATTTTCCTCATTATTGCTGCAAATATGATTAGTCTGACAGTTTGGTTCTATCAAATACCCTGCTGGGGACTAAAACTTGATTTCTACAGAGAATAACCTCTGCTCCGCAACACAAATACGGTTGTGCACAGCTGTAACATCTGCATGTGTTTAATGTAGTTCAGTAATCAGCTGTAGGGAGGTGTGTGCCACACAACCACATCAACAACAACACCGGGGTAAACATGGAAAATTCACCTAATGGAAAATTCACAACACGGAGGAAACAATAACAACCGCTTTACCATACTTTGTGGCAGAGGCCTACAGTATAACGACTTCCCACCTCAAGGCAACGGAACAAAAAGGAAAATGATAACATTACAAACCTAACTGAACAATAACTCAGCACTGTTTAGATAAGGAGCTTGTGAAATATTAATGTTGCAAGAAATGTTTGTTTGTTCATTTGAACCTGTCCCTTCGAGTGCAGAAATTCAAATAACGAAGTGAAAATAAAACGGCAATTCGGTGAAGTTATTAAGTTTAAGTGCACAACTGGTGACATGAGATTTGATCTGAGATTTGCTGATGGGGTGACAGTCATCATATCACAAGTCTTCTTGTGCAATGGTTTTTCAAAGCATTCTGTAAATAACATTTTAATTAAAACTTCTATAAGTGACAGCAGGACAAAACTACACAGAAATTAACTTTGTAAAAATATATCTTTTAAGTCTTTGCGCCTGATATGAATCATGACAATCTAATTGCCACTGGTGTGCCAAGGTGTGCAGAGCATTTGATGAGAGGTACATTTTCACTTCCCATTGGCTGTCATTAAATTTTTATTCCTGCCTAATGGAAGTCCCACAATAACACATAATGTCTCTTACTCTCTCTCTCTCTCTCCCTCACTGCAACTCTTTTGTTCTACACTGCTAAATAAATTAAATTTACTTACCAACTTACATACGCACACACACGCATGCAAATCTAATTGCAACCATGCCGCCACCATTAGCACAGAGACCATTTCCTTAGAAATGTTTGGTGAAAACTGGGTCAGACGCGTTTGTTTACTGCTAATCAATGTCCTTGGACTCGCTTTGGCTCCTCACCTGTCTGTTCCACTCTGGTGAATCCTTCCTTCAATTCCTAATTCAGACTCAGACCAAAATCCCCAGAGGCTAGTGCTTTAGTCTGAGCTTTGAGGCTGCAGAACAGTACCAAGCACAGAAAATCAATTGTCACAGTTCTTTTATAAAAGATCCTTTCTTTCCTCTAAGAGAGAGCTGAGTTTGAAAAGTTAGTAGCAAAGGTCAACTTGTCCCCAGACCGTGTCCCATCTGAAGCCAGAGGTGGACTAGATTCAGGGGTTTGGAAGACCTTGGGGGCCTAAACTAAAGACAAGAAAATAACGATGTCTCTGTAGGAGGCAGAAAGGGCCAAAAACACCATTAAACCTAATGACAAGTGACCCATAAATACATCATCATTGGTATTGGTCAGTCAGATGAACTGATCACATGATGTCACAAGAGTTGGGACGAAGTTCACAACTAAATCCTAAATGCGAAGTCACGTGCTGGAACTGACATCACTTCTCTTCATTAGTCACTGTATCAACAGCCAGAGTTTACTTTGGTGCAGCTCTGTTGTCTTTGGCATGTGAATGCCACATATCACCACGAGTTACCACAGACCTCTTATAGCACACTTTACAGGCAGATGGCATCTCTCAGAGGATGACAGAAAAAACCACAAACATTTATAGACAACACAAGAAAGGAAAGCACCTATTGCAACAACTTCCTGGATATCTTCACAAAGAAGACATTATTAAGTCTAACAAGACTCACAACATTTCAACAAAACTTCATCCCTAACTGACTGAAATGGATACAAACTTTTAAAATCCAGTAGGTCATCTACTTATAATAAGTTACTGGAATGGTGTTAGTTTAAGAAACTTCTCCCTGACCACACTGCAATGAATTTTCAGTTGTGTGCAATCAAGAACAGAAATAATCCTGATTAAAAAATGATCAGTGACGGGGTCACTACTGATATGTTCTTAATACATACTCACATACTGAGACCAGAGGCATCAGCTGAGCTCAGCTTATGATCACTGATGATTGTTATGTAACTCTTTGAAGCCTGAAACCTGTGTGCATGTCTGGGAGTGTCCAGCTGTGAGCAGTTATCTGTTGCTTCATTAATGTGTGCTCTTTATCTCCACTGATATGTGGAGAACAGAGTTGGAATCAACAGAGGGAACAGCAAACCGAGAGACAGACAAGCAGAGACAGTAAAGAGACATTAAAAACTACAGGAAAGTGGAGACGGAGAGAGAGAGTGGTGGTGATGATAGGCCTCGGTGAGATGTGACACAGTGATAACCCTTGTCTCTACCTCTCAACTCCTAAGGCTCTTCTTGTTCTGCCTAACCAACACATATCAAAGCGAGGCTCTCTCCCTCTCAGTCAATATGATCAACACACACACACACACACACACACACACACACACACACACACACACACACACACACACACACACACACACACAGGATGCACGTACCAGTCTAGCAGCCTATTTTTTTTTGCTTTTGCAACTTACAGAAAGCCCTTTGATATTACAATCTGTAAATGGTAAAACACACTGACCGACAACCACACTGAAGAATAAATCCATGTCGATCCAAAAGTAAACATGCTGATATTATTTTTGCGCCCCGCAGCACCCTCAAATCCCCATGTTTTCTTCTGGCTTACTATGCACAGATCATGGTTAAGTTTTAAAACAGCAACATTTTGGATGAAAGTAATATAGAGATTTGGGGGTTTTTAGATGGAATTGTATAACAAAATGATCATAACATTAAAAAAAGTCCTAATTTAACTTCTGATAGCACATGTGGAAAAAATGAGAGATTAACCGTAAAGTAACAATGCACTTTCCAACAAGGATGCTGTCAGTAGCTTTATCTCATCAAATAATTTTATAAATTCATGTATAAATGCGTACGAGGTGAATAAATATCAAGGGACTCACCAGCAGGCAGTTGAAGATGACGTAGAGGATGAGCATCCACAGGTACCTGTAGCCCATATGGAGTCCTGCCCACAACCAGACCAGAGAGACAAGCAGGAACACGCAGAGAACTCGTGGCACCTCTGGAAGACAAAGTAACAGAAGAAGATTAAAGAACAATAAAGTACAAATAAAGTAATTAACCATATTGTTCATTTTATTAACTTAGGACTACCATAAAAGTGAAACTGATGATACTCAATGTACTTCACAGTGTATGATTGTGCATGTACACAGATAAAAGCCTTTTAGATTTTAACTTCATCTATATATTGTTTGATTTAAATGAATGCAGAACACATCATGCTCCATTCCAGATGTTCCAGATGCATCATGACTATGTAATCCTCATTTGTTGCTAATGTGTCTGAAGCTGGGGCTGATAACCAACAAACAGAAGAGAGGAAGTGGATGGTCGAACCATGATCGAGCCTCAGGAGCTGTTTAATGAACCAAGTCTTACAGCCCAAATTCAGCATTGGTGCACGGCGCCTTTTCTGCTCCAAAAGTCTTAATGAGCCCACGTGGTGTGCATGTGGATTCATGTGGATCCTGAATATGTTCTTTCTAGTGATTGCTGCACACTGCAGCTGAAGAGCAGACATATTTCATGTTGGTTGAGAAGCCTTCAGACAAACACACTCATACTTATGTATGCCAGTAAGCGAGTAGGCAGGATGCCCTCAGGGAAGTACTCCCATTTTCCCCACTCAGGGCTTTGTCTATTGAGTGTTTGCGGTGCCACTAATGCAGATAAGTGCATAAGAAGTGCTGATACTAATCTGAGACCAAGTGTGCATGATCATTTTCTTTCTGCAAATGTGTTTGTGTGTGGCAATGAGAGAAGTTGAGAGGTGGTTGTCATGTTATTAACACAAATTAATCAAAATTTCATTGGATAGAATGAGATAAAAATGAACCACTCATTGCCTAGTGATGATGGTATACTGATATTTGCAATGCATTGAGAAGTAAAACAAGGAGTCATGCATTTATTTTGTTGACAAGCCTTGCAGCCAACCTACACCCCACCTCACCTCTCTCAGTATAATGATTCACTTTGCATTAATCAGTTACCATCCCTGAGTTAGGTGTGCCCCCTCTCCATAGTTTTAGTCTGAGTTTGTACTCGGTAACTATCATTCCCTTTATTAAATATGAGTTCTAAAATAAACTCTCACATGCTAGCAAGTACCACAAAAGCACACAACATGTAATCTCAAGGCAGAATTCACACTCTCTCTGTGTGGTGCATACAATCGACTCACACCATCTGTATTTGGACTGTGTCAGGTGTTTCTAAGATAAGATGAGACCACCAAGAGCTCTTTCTTTCTCTGCACGTGTTTCTAAACTGAGCTCTGTTGTGGCAACTGGACTCACTGGTAACCCACTTTTCGTCAGGCCTCATACACCACTCATACTACTACTTATTGTGCTGCACAGGTCCAGGTGAATGATGTGCCTCTGATTTTGCTTATGGAAGGAAGAACAGATAAATTACTATTGTGCCATTTGTGATGTAAGAGGTTACGAGAACACCCTCAGCCTCTCCCTGAAGTGGAGGATGAATTGAGGCCGCCAACGTATCCTTGCACCTCATTTATATCAGTTCGTTGTGTTCCTCTCAGCCTGAAAAATAATTCCCTCTCTTCCCTCTATTATTAGAACAGCTAATGAGAAGACAAACAAAATGAGCACTGCCAATCAGGAGCAGACGAAGTCAACTATCAGAGTGAGTCATCACAACAGAGAAGGGCCTGATAAATAAAACAGCTCATTACTACCCAGCTCATTTCCTTCAGGAGGGAATAATGACAGAGAACATGATGGCAGCAGCTGCTAAAACAAGACAGAAAACTGTATATTTCAAACATATCATCCTTATGAGGTAGAGGGTTAATGGGATAATAGAAAAAAGAGGCTCCACCTGATGGATCAACTTTACAGCCTGCTCATTTAAGCGCTGTATTCAAAACACATCATCATTATGAACGCCACACCTAAAACGGCTATTGTGTATGTTCAATATGCCTACAGTCTATAATGCAGTCTGACGTCTTCGCTTTGTGAACATTAGCGCTTATCTCACACAGAAAACAAAATGATGGTGGTTTAAGACATTAAATGGTGGAATATTAGTAGTGATAGGGTTAAACTTAAAAGAAAGGAAGAAAAAGATGAGAAAATGTGAGAATTCAGAGCTGAAAAAACAGTAAGTTCAGTTTTAAATTATTAGTTCAGTGTTTTTGGCCTGAGGGTGAGTTTCTGTGATGCTCTGTGCAATTGTGCTATTCTTTGTGTGCTTGTCTGTGTTTATTGGGCATTGATGGCTGGGTTGGAAAGGTGGCTGGAATTTGCAGCAGCATGTTTATGTCAGTGATCATCTTGTGTGGCTCGGAACATGATGTACCAGTGATAACATCCATCCATGTCCCACGTTGTCGTATCTACCATATGGAGCAAAATGGTATCAAAAAGATCATAAAAAAACAAGATAAATCCAATGTGTTACATAACAAATGCTTTTCCAGCCAACATCTTCAAAGTCAACTATATCCCAAATGAACATAAATGCTGCTTTTAAACTGACCTTCAAATCCAAAGGGAAAATGTACAAATTCAAAACACTGCTGAGTCACTCTCACTTTAGTCTACTGGTTGGTGTTATGTAGGACACACTGTACAGTTCACTTCACAAGTAGGATGGAAACACAAGGCACGGGGCCCAAGTTTGCACAAAAACTCCTCACTTAGGTGCCACTTCCACCACCCTGTCAGCTCCACTCTGGTCCAAGTTCTGCTCCTTATCTCATATCTGCTTCCCCCTGGCTCAACCCTGTTCTGCTTTCTTAGCAACATTTCCTTCTTCTCATTTTCCTCCCTTTCACGCCTTTCTCTTCCCCTGAGACTTATTTCCCATAAACCTTAATTCATTAGTTTCTGGTCATTGTTTGCTATTACCTCAGTCTTCTTACTTCATGCCTAGTCTTGCCCTTTCATCTGCCGTTTTTCCATCATTTTTCCACCGTCTTCTCGTTGTATCTCTCTCTCTCTCTTCTTTTATCTTGCACATCTGTCTCCATCTCCTTTCCCCCTGGTTTAATTTTTCCAACCATGTAAGCACATTCCAGGCTGTGGACAGGGCAGAGCTCCCACAGTAAGAACAAGTTTCCCAGAGCTGAACGAAAACTGACTGCAAAATGCTGACTGGATATTTGTATTCATACTTCTTCGAAGAAGTAGAAAGAAGCAGAAAGAAGCAGAGCAGGCACACAGTTTCAGTAGTTTCTGTAGGTGTGCATATAGCTATGTGTGTATGAACATGTAGATGTAATTCTTTGCAAAAACATATAAGGGACTAAGCTCTCAGGTGGTCAGATGCTGAGTGATGTCATACATATCTATAAACAAACACTTGAGCCCCCAGTGGTGCAATGTTTGTCTCAAACAATTTCTCGGTGATTCTCACTGAACAAGACTGAGCTAATTGTCTCCACAGGAGAAAAGGCTCCAGTTTATATTTGATCAGAGCGGGTTCCTGGCATGAGAAGACAAACTGAGAGGAGAGCGTGGGCTCAACAAAAACACTCAGGCAGAAACTCAAGAGGGTGCAGACATCACTGTCAAAGAGAGGTCAGCAGCTGTAACAACAACAAGCTGTAAAAGTGCATGTGGAGCACGCTCAAACACCACATACATGAGAAATGTGAGTGAACCATAGTATGAACATATAGACAGTATAAGCTATTTTTTTCTAAAGGTAGAAGAGGACAAGCTCATGAAAGTTATAGCATAATATAACGTTCTGTAATCAAACCTTATCACATTTATATTTTTAGTGCAGTCCGGGATCGCTTTCAGCCATAAAATAGAACAATAATAGTTATTCATTCAACTGCGCTTTGTTGAAAATTAAAAGTATGTTCACTTCTGTATCAAAAGAACATCTTGTCTTGTAAACACACCTTGTGGGCACAGTGGGGACTGTGATAAGGGCTCGCTGATGTGTTGGGAACAGGCTGTGGTAAGTTTCAGTTTAGTTTCATCCGGTAGTTTGCTGAAGTACAGGTACGTCTCTGCAGGCCTGGGCAAACGCTGGCACGCTTACTAGATTTCACTGACGTCAGAATTGCTCCTATATCTCACGTCCCGCAAACACTCAGATACACAGATACAGATTAGCCCTCAGCTTATTTCATCAAATGTTTGCTGGAATGTTGCAGACCTAAATATTCACAGTATGAACAGCATCAGTTGTCCCACAGGTCCATCGCTAATATCAAACGTAAAGGCAATGTCGAGGTGAAGCTTACACATTTAGATTGATCATGGTAATAGATACTAGTCGTTTGGCCTATTTAGAGGTGAATGGTAAGTCAGCCCTCTGCATATTGCAGGTGTGAAACCAGCTGGTGTTGTTGTAGCAGCACCTGTTGCTTTAAAGGCAAACCAGTGATAAGATCAGGGAGTGAGTAAAGGCACAGCTTGTGTTTAGAACAATAAAATATGTTGTAATAATGGAATATGTTGAGAAAAAGCTAATACTGATATATAGCAGTATAACAGTTGTGAAATGTTCACTCTGCCCAAAGCAGAGTGAACATTTCCTATTGTTTGCACAACAAACAATAGGAAAGAAAACTGCATGTGTGCACATTGATTTCATATGTGGTTGTATTGTATCATTGTCCAAATGCAACCTAAAGGTGCGGACTCTGCTGATTCTTCACTGCATGAACTTCTGTTGAGACAGAAAGTTGCTGTTTTATTTACTTCTACAGTGCAGCTGCTCTACACACAGCTAGAAGCACTTCTTTACACATCAGTGGATGTCCTCTGTGCTGGAGACAGATACAGCCAGTCAGGACTTTGTGCTGCTGCTTCGAATAGTGTGTGAATAGTGTGTACCTCTCCCTCGCATTTACACACACTCTCTCTAGTGTTTAGCAGCAAATAGTGCTGCTAAAAACTTGCTCACCGTCCTGGTTTGTAATTGAACAAGAACTGTCCTCCTGTTAATAACACAAACTTACCTGCAGCTAAGCAAAGTGTTGTTTCTATTTCGTACACTACTTCAGAAGCTGAGCTCACAATGTGTAGAACAAACTGCTCACCAGGCCTGGCACTAATTCAGGCTTTTCTTTGTCATTGAAGGGCCCTGACAGAGCAAAACAACTCACAGCCCGCTGAGTGTCACCAACGGCCGCTGATTACAATGTTGATACTGAGAGACTACAGTGGTTTGGCTAGGAGCTTCATGTGTGGGCGATGTGACCGGTCTGCACCAAATAAATGCCTGTGATTCATACTGACCGTAACTCTGTGATGTTTTTTTCCTCAGCAAACAAGAATGTTGCAAGTACAAGTTGGTGGTTGTTTGCACACATCTCACCACAGTGCAGTCAGCGCATTTAGTTTTTTAAATGACTTTGAATATGTGATTTAAAACAAATACGAGGTGGTAGAAAGGTTTTGAACTTGCTACAGGAATCCACGTAGCACAGCAGAGCACAATTCTGCAAATCATTCCATTGAGTCAAATGACAACAATGACTGGATAAAAGTGAGACTGTCAGCATCATGTCATTAAAAAAATAAAAATAAAAGGTCAGGTATCAATAAAGTTTTGTCCCTGCTGCGTTTCTGTCTGATGAAACCTTTGGGCACACACAGCAGACACAGACAGAGCCTGTTGGGTGAAAAGCAAAATAGGGGCTAAAACTTTTCCAAAAATAGGGGTGGATGCAGTGTAGTTCCTGAGGGCAACTTGGCAGCAGGTCACTTGTTCCTGTGGTGTTTGCATGTATGCATATTGCAGAGATAATATGCAGTAAATGACAGTGTGATTGTACATGTAAACAATGTTCTTATCTTTCTGTGTGTACACACGGCTTTGCCCCCTTTAGTGTGCACAATTTCAAATTCATACTCATATGTTGTAAGTGTGTGTGTGTGTTTGTGTACTTCCGCACGCATTTGCACGTTCGGTGGGTGGGTACCTGTGCTGTTTGTGCGTCCGCGATAAATGTCGTCGTAGGCTTTCCACTGCTGAGCAACCTGGTAAACATGGATGAATACCACCATCACTGCTACCAAACAGATGAGAGGCACCAGCACTGCTGTGCACAAGGCTGCGTAGATGTTCGGGATAAAGCACCTAGAGGAAAAATGGACAGACATATGTTGAGTGTTTTGAGTGAATACATCAAAAAATAAGCAGAAATTCAGAGAGGAAGAAGAGGAAAGGGAGGGTGAGAGAAGGGGAGGTCATGCTAGGAAGCATTAAGAGTAAGTCCAGCTCTAAAGAGAGCTCTGTAACGGAAATGTCTTAGGTGCCTGTTATTACATTATATTTACTCCAGTTAAGACCTTGTTTTTTCAAGTTTTACAAACAGGAACAGCTTAAGACTCACAGCATTATTTCTCAGCAGCAGCAAAATACACATGTTCTTAACTCTTGTCAACAATCAGGTCACCCTGCAGCTACAGCAGGATAATATCTAATGATCTTTGGATAATATCCCAAGATGCTTGGACGTGTTTTTCTCTTTAAAGGATGAAAGAACAAACATCCTCATCTATTAGTCACCTGCTTTGAGAGGGACATAAATGTGGAATGGGTTACTGAGTTCAAAAAGGCAAGTTGTTTCTCTTGTTTTATATTGATGGGACAACGTACTTCACTTACCGTCTATCTCTCTGAGGTTTGTTTTTCATGGGAAGTCTCAGTTTCTTTCCCAGTTTATTTCCAATCAGACATGTTTTTCTTTTATTCCAGAAAACTGAGTGAACCATTTTGTTTTTCTCTGGGAAAATCAACAGCCTCATATAAACTGTAACTGCCAAACAACTATCAAAACACTCATGTGATTTTCACAAACCAAACTCAGGCCCTTGTTTGGTGGGAGCGTAAAAACACAGATAGCGCTTCACCGCAGACTTGAGTAATGGAAGAGAAATAATTGGCACGATGCTAGCCATAACATTACATGAAGTATGCCAAATAAAGCATTGCATCACTCTGTCCCAGGAAGACAGGACAGCCTATGAGAGCACAGACACACTGGAATATGGATATTTATGCTTCCGTGGCCTTGTGAGGGGATGAGATCCTACTGTACTCAAAGTCTCAGGAAAGTGAAATCCCATGGATTCTTGTTGTGGATGGAGAAAACATTACTCAAGGGACTATTTCACTAACTTCATGATTTGGGACAGAAATGCCTTTTATGGCTTTTTTTTTTTTTTTTATTGAAATGCTACTGGGATTCTTTTTTATAAATACTACAGTGTGAGGTCATGGGTCTGTTAAAGCATTTTTAGGGAACACCTCATATAAACTTAATGAATAATAATTATGATGATTAAATCTGTAAAAACACAGTTTCATTGTGTGGTAGCTTTTAGCTTGTATAATGTGATCGCATGACGTTAAACGTTAAGATGTTAATAGATTTACATTTCCACAGGTAGGATCATAGAACAGCCTGCGTACAATAGACAGCTGTCAGGCTTAAATATCAGACTCTTCAGGAAATTACTTAAGCAAATTTATAGCCTAGCTGTAAAGAAGTCAAACTAACCATGAATCACTGTGTCCTGGTTACACAGTTTATCATTTCTGGCTCAAGTAAGAATTAATAAGAAACTACAATATGTGAGTGATATTTTGTTCAAATTGAAGTTCAAAATCAATGAAAAGGAGTGACTTATTGCTCTGCCAACCAGGTGACGCATCTGTTCGGAAATTTTTACGATCACGTCTCCTGATTCTCCTAATGATGATGATGATGATAATAATGATAATAATAAATATAATGTTAGAAAATATTAATGAAAAATCAGTTTAACTATTTTGCCGGTTGAATTTCATTTGTTTCACACAGGCCTGTTAAATTCAAAAGATGTCTCTGTTTAATTTAAAGACGTATGTGCCGCAGTGAAAAAAACCTACAAAGCAGTAACAGGAGCATCTCAACCACAAAAAGTTAAGACTCAGCTTGATGAAGGTAAATCTTGATGTACCCTGTGTAAGTACTAATTGCCTGACAGGGAAAAAATACAAAATCTTGAACAAATATTGAGGAGAAAATTGGGATTTAATACCCTATTATTCCCCAGTATAAACTTAATCTGACCGTTAATAACAACATCTGTTGGTTTTAGTATAGTATAGCACAGTAGTACTAGGAGTAGTACAAATACACACAGTTGTAATACAACACTGCCTACTGATGCGAGGTCTGAGCATGACACCTTAAGTAGGCTGGGTGAAACTAAGACATCTTGAGTGGTAAAAAAAAACAAGAGGGTACCTGTTTACACTGATTGAGAGAGGGGTGGACTGGGGGGTGAGGGCAAACTCAAAGGCAGCCTCATTCCCTCAAAGTGGAAGGTAAATTTCCTGGAAAACTGAATATTCCTCTGTATCCTGAAATCTCTCATGTGTACGCTCAGTGTCTCATACTCACCCACCCACAGGAAACACGTGTTCACTCCTGATCCCAAGGATAACAGGCACGCCTCGCACCACTGACTAATTTTAGACGTGATTTAAGAGTTCAAACTTCATCAGTGTTTGACTTCGCCCCATCATGCATTTTTCACACACGAAAAAAAGGGGGGACTTGCAAAAGAAACACACATGCTCACTTAAAACACACTTGACTAGAGACCATTGTGCCAGTTTTTACAACCTGACCTCATGTGATGGGCTTTATGATCCAGGTCCTCTACATGGAAATGGGAACTGGTTATTTTTATATCATACAGTGTTGGGTTATTTAAGGTTTCTCCCTTCCTCTCTGCACCCAGCTGTAAAAAAGCCTCCACCTAAGAGGTAATGAGTCTATGCAAGGCGATGAATGCAAACGCTTGAGGACTGATTCATTTCATTGGCCAATCTACCTCCTCACATGATGTCACTGGCTCAGGTGTTTTCTATTTGCTCTGCTCTAGTCTGAAGTGGAATTTACCTAAATCTAAAAAAAGAAACTGAAGTCACAGTGACTGACACAAACCAGTTTTAAAGTACTCTTATGAAAACAGACTACGTGAGTGTTGGGTCTATTTTGCCGCTCGTGTATGTGTTTGTGTTGTGTTTTGTCCACTCACACATCTCCTTGCACCAGTCCATATACAGTGTGTATAGTCCATCCAAATCCGCCGAGCAGGACGATGACAAGGATGATGATGACCAGAGCAGGAAGTCCCCAGCCAAGCAGGAAGTAGATGAGGTATCGACGATCTGTGTGCTCATCATTCATCACTAGAACTTGCCAGAAGTTCACTGCCTGGGGACACATTTTTAGGAAATAACATGTATTGATGTGACAGAGGTACTGAATATGCCTCTTTTAGACTTACAGATGTCCAAACAAGCAAAGTTTTGACACTTTAGATGATTTTGTTTTTCATGTGTCATATAACTACACTTTTTATCACACCCACGACATCTATGTTTGCTTTGTAATCTACCAGGCTTTGATGGACTCATCCTTCTGATACACTAAGCCCTGCAGTGTTACATAAGTGACTTTTCTGAACACCTGTTCATTGTATCCCAGACACATGTCTTATCCCTGTGTGAAGACCTCAGCGGGCAATGACATATCTTCAATCTTAAAAAAAGATCAAGGACAAAACAATTCAATTTTCTATTTTCCATTTTCCGATCTAAGGGCAGCCTGGGGGTTACATTTAAGAATCTTTTATTTTATTCAAAGTAACACATTTAAGCAAGAGCTCAACAACCATAATGAATGACAGCTCATAATGTTTGTTACTGTCCATCTGTCTGCAAACACTTAAGCTGAACATTTGCAAAGAGGGCACCATGTTGCAACTAATGACAGGAGGTTAAGAGATACTGACCTCTGCCTGAGATAACCTCTTGTCTCCCCTATAACCATAACCACTGACACAACAAACACTGCTGCACAAACAAACAAGAGCAAACTCGTCTGAGCACACAAACACATGCAGCACACAAAACTACACTGCAGTTGTGTAACACGTCAATTGTGGCGACCAGAAACAATAGCATGATGTCAGTCAAAGATGGCCCCTTCCTGACTGTGAGCAGGTTGGAGCCACTAAGACATATTAAATGGATTATGTGCTGAGCTGTTTGCCTCTGCAGCAGCTGCATCCCTTGCTGACTGTTGACACTGCAGCCTAAGAATAAAAACAGGGATATAGATCGATATGCTCCCTGACTACATGCCTTGATGACTGGTTATGCTTCTGCTTTATCAGTGTGGTGAATGTTTAACGGGATGACTCAACCAAGTTACAAAAAAATAATGATTTTCAATGTTTTCTTACATCTGGAAAAACCCTTGACTTAACTGTTATGGAAACAGTCACACTGCTGGGAAAGTCACCACCCATGTGTCTGACCGCATTGGCTTGTTTACTGACTGGCTAACACCGTGGCCACTGGTGACCACTTATCCATCCATTATCATAATGAAATATATCTGTCTGCTGGTAAAACATTGGCAGGTATTGTCTATCTATAAAGCTGTGAATCTGACACCCTGTCTGGCTGCTGAGCATAGTGAAACAGAGTAGAAATGCACTGTGAGGCTGAGTCTTTAGAAGTGCAGAGAAATGCACAGTTGTGTAATGTTATGCAGTTTCACAATAAGCTGAGGTTGCCTCTTTATGCAAGAAAAAGCTGGTTTGAACAGTGATTAAATAATTGGTTGTTTTTTGGCATTATGTTAGCGCATATTCCTCTGAACACACACATTCTCATTTACACACACACACACACACACACACACACACACACACACACACACACACACACACACACACACACACACACACACATACTGCAGCTATTGATTGAAGTCATGGTTTGAGATGGGTTGCTGGCGCCCACTCATATCAACCACTTAGCTGAAAGCAGCCACCTGATAGGGGATTGAAAAAATGGGCAGCGAGACATGGGGTCAATACCGAGACATTGGTGAGGAGAGACGGGTTTTAATACCACACATCAATGAAAGAAAGCCTGGCAGCAAGATTTTCATTCTCAGCGACTATAGCTGCTGACAGTAAGGATATGACCACAGAAGTTTTTTTGGCTTGGCTGCTAAAGAACAAGTGTAATTGAAGAAAAAATAAATCTATGTGAGTGAATGAGTGTGTGGGTGAACACCCACTTTTTATAGCACGTCAAAACAAATTTCATCCCGATGCCAATTCTAGTTGTTCGAATTTTATCACCTCTTAAGCCACAGAAAGCCTTTGGCCTGAGCCTTTATCCCTGTTATATTTCAGGGGCCTATCTGTAAACATTCTGATATAAGACAAACTGCATACATATTTGCACGTACAGCACTGCTTGGTTCCAGCATTACCCTGTTGTGGTCGCTCTCCATTAGCTTATTTAAAAGCTCTAATCTTATAATTCGCCACCAATAATAACATATGTGCTAGGAGAGATTATATCCACTAGGTAAATAATGATTATGTTCATTATGAGATGTCACACGTTGTAAAAGGTTTAACAGTGACGAAAACAAAACAACAGTCAGTGACTTACACAACAGGAGAAAAAAGGCTGTTAATAACAATTGGTAACAGGTCTCCAGGGGATACTGGTCTGGTATGGTACAGACTGGTTGAGTCTGCGGTGGAACTAATTTTTACCCCAGTCTCAATGACTTGTTACACATTCTTGTTTTGTGGTTCACTGTTGGAGACAGAACAACAGCTTTAAGAGATTTTCAGTTATGACGACAATGGATCACATTTCCTGCCTCATAACGTGAATTATTATTTGGGCCTTGGCTTTTCATTACAGTTTTCATAACACAGTCAGTCACCACACAGACAATTTGAAAGTTAGTTTGCAGTCATTAATAATAAAAAAAAAAAAGTCCTTAAGTTTACTTAAAGTCTGTTTAACCAGGCTAAGGTTCAAACTTTTTGTTTAAAAAACCCAAAGAAATTAAACAAATGTGTTTCAATAAGGAAAGAGTTAAAGAATGTTCAAGACTGGATTAAGAAGATCAACTGAGGTAATGGGTCCGTCCCTGAGGTAGGTCACACATTCTTTTACTCTCTCAGCGGGTCAGAAGCCATCTATAGTCTCTTTGAGGGATTAAATTTGGCTTTGGTGAGATTAACACTGCTAGTTAAAAGTCATATTCTGTTTGTTGTTTTTTTGTGTGATATATAATAGATCTAAAGTGTGTTTATTAGTTACTTAAATTAGTCTAAGATGTTTGTGTTTAAGGAGTAATAAAAGATTTTTTTTTTATGTAGGTGAGCCAAGGTACATTAAACCTTAATGTTGTCATGACAGGACTTTGCCCAAGTGGCTTTGCTCTTGGAAGCTACAACACAAAAGAGAGAGCAGAATGATGTAGAGGCCAGATGGTCAAGGAGGAGGGGTTAGGAGCTGTTGGGGTGAGGTGTTACTAAGTGGTACCAGTCTAAGGTTAAGGGTCATGTCATGCAGCGTTGTGGTGCCTTCACCTCGGGCCCCACTAATGAAAACTAGCCTGAGTTCACGTGGTGTAGGAATGAAGTTTCACTACTTGTTACATAAAAAAACACATGCTTCATGTAAGGAACAGGACACAGAATGAGAACCCTGGTTCTGCCAAGTCATGGGGAAGAGATTTCACTTACAAGTTCTGTTAAATAAGAAATAAATTTGATGTTAAAAAAGTGGCCCCTCTCCGAGAAACAACCTTGTGAACTCTAATAAACTATGAAATAACTAGAAAAACAACATGATTGTATTTTAATATGCTTTCACACTTTTAAGAGATTAAGTCTTGTAGTTTTAGTGAAGATTCAAGTGTTGTTTGTTCCCTTGGTATTACCTGTATGAGCATCCAGAAGAACTGACTGAGGTGGAAATAATGAGAAAAGAGTGCCAGAGCTGCACAGCTGTCCTCTGAAAACACTCGGCCACGGAAAGCTGATATCAGGAAACAGATCTGTAGAAAAAAAAGATTAAAAAATAGTTACAATTGTGGGTAAATGAACCTTTTATGCTTTTACCAAGAAAGCAGCAGCAGCAGCAAGTTGTTGTGACATTTAATGCATGTGCACAATTTGCAGTTTTCTTTAGAGAACATGGCAACGTTTCCTACGACGACCTGGCACTCTCGCATACATGCAGGTGCTGCACTCTTTGCAGTATCAGCAGGTCATATTGCGCATGAGGCAATTTATTGCTTGTTTCATAGTCTATACATTTTTAAAGGCGACAGCAGGACTCAGATAGCCCCCACCCCACCCACCACCCACCACCCACCCCTCCCAAAGAGAGACATCCTATCCTGCAGACCTGTTACATCACCATGCAGCAAGCTATGCAGGCAGGAGCCAAAATAAGAAGAAGAACAACACAAACAATACTGGCAAATGTGCTCTTTGGCATCATCCTACACACACAAATAGTTGCACAAATGTGTGGGTGCTGCATTTCTCCAAGCAATGGAATAAAGGGCAATGCAGAATTGCAGCAGAAAGCAGCTCATGGTTAACGTGTGCGTGTGTATGTGAGATAGATAGAGACAGAACAAGAGAAATGAGAGAACCAGCGGGACAGAGAATTTTGTATATGGGAACGTACTAGGTCCTAAATTCAATTTGTAACATTTGTGGAAGGACTGTGTGTGGAAAACCCATGAGAGCAGGAGAAAATACTGCTGCTCTGCTGTCCATCAGAGAGCTTCATTAACCTCTGGCACTGACAAGAGTGTGGTGCCAATGCAGCTGGCCGTTACATAAACTGCAGCCTGTCGGTCCACTGCCAATGCCCTGGACCAGAACGAGGGTGAATGGCAGTGTGCAAGAGCTGAGGGATGTTACTTATGTTCATTACACTCAGCAGTAAGGGGAAATGCAGTAGCAGACACGGCTTTAGATAAAAAGAAAGCTTACACATTTTGTATTTATTACGATTCATAAGAAGAATTTTAGCAGCAATTCTTCACAGTTAACATACAGTAATTATCTCTGGTACAATCTCTTAATTGAACATATTATATGATGCTGAAGTTAATGTATACCTCTGCTATGGGTTTGGCTAATTTGTTTAGGAGTACAGTTGCCACAGCAAATAGACCTGTTTTTCACACACACAGTTTATATTTGTTTGACTTGTTCTGGATATGCCTAATAAAGAAAGATATTAATTAACATGTGCTTTACATAACACCATCTTGTCTTTTTTTAACGTGGTGATGTTAACGTAGTCACTCCTAAAATGTTTTTTAGCTGCAGATGTTGTCTAAGTGATTTAGCGGTTTTAAGTGGCTTTTTCCTGTGTCCTATTTCCTTACTTTTGAAAAACCTTAAATTACCATTCTTGGATTTTCCATCCAGCTCTTACTAACCCTGTCTATATCCCCCTGTTGAGTAAGGGGGAAAGTCAGGTTCTTTGTGCAAAAAGTAAAAAAAAAAAAAAAAAATCATGAGTCACTTTCCCATCCATGCTCCAAGGCCTGCAGAGTGAGTGGGAGGGATGGCACAGGAAGGAAATTCATGCCTGAACTGCCTGGAATTGTGCCTGAGTGGAGAAGCTGTTCAGGTAGCTTACGGGAACAAAGATTATGTGGCAGTGAGTTGTGTGTTTTTTTGGCAGAACGTTAGCTTCATTTGGCCAAAGGCACAGTATGACAAACCACCTATCCTCTCAAAAGCAAAACATTGGGGAAACTATAGTGAGAAGTGCTATATAAACTCTTGGATGTTAGACACACTCTCATAAGTAAACATGCAGTATACACACACGCACACACCCATTTGTTTAGCTTTAAAAAGCGATACTTTTATGAACTCAATTATGTCATTCAAACACAGTCAAGTGTGGCACTAAACAGGAGTGCCAGTGCACCGAAAACACACATGGCAGTAGAGTGGGATAAATTAACAGTGAGTGTGTTGAGGGCTGCTGCTAATCACTTTGGCTTGGCTCATTTCCTTTAGAGATAAATTGCTTTGATTTATAATAGATTTGGCTGTATCTAGAGTACAACAACATTACCAAAACTGAAAGACTGAAATTCTACGTTAAGGTCTAAATTTTAACATAGAGCAGCAACGTGCACACACAAACCCTAATAGCCACAGGGCTAACCACCACTGAAACTACTGACCTGTGGTGAAACTATGACATAAGCGGTAGAGTAGTGGTCTCGCAAGGGGAAAGGAGAGCAAAGGGCTTAAAAGAATACTTTAGTGGAGTGGCGTGAATAGACTCTCCAACAGGTGGTTGTCCACCCAGATGTGTTAGACTCTGTGTGTTTGTGTCCTTCTCAATTCCCTGAAATAGAAACGCCCTTCTTTAAGGTGACGGATAGAAACCTGGTAAACGTGTACAGTCAACCTGGTTAGGTGAGTCAACAGGTGACAGGGCAGTTTCTGTAAAGATTTTATTTGATTAGAGCTATACTGGGCGTCATCTGTCTGTTCAAAAGGTTCTAAAATAAGCACAGACAGATAACAGACACGAAAGGATACTCTGTAACTTCACTTGCTATATATCATTGCCCGCTAGAGTCTGTCTTGTAAATCACATTTACTGTCGTATATCTGAAATAGCAGGGCAATTCAAATGTCTCTGTAAACAGACATGTAAGACTGCTGTTGGCATTAGCTGGAGCAGTGCATAGTGAAGGGTAGTTTTATCTGTCTAGAAGCACTCAGACTGTCATGGGAGATAATTTAAAAGGCAGACTCAGACTAGAAACAAGCTTTCAAATAAACACAGGAAGCTGATCTTCATCTATGACATTTATTACTTTACATGATGTGTGTCAAGGCAAAAAGGCTCATGTTGAAATAGCTGTACTAGACTATGCAGGTAGTTGTTTAAGTTATGTAAGTAAATATGGGTTTAGAAACTCCCTAAAAGCTTTAGGAAAATCATATAGTGTGCAGGTTGCTTGCCAGGGATTAGACTTTTGCTGTAAACTGCTGTTATTACTTGGGACTCTGTGTTGACCATCAGCACCTACTCCCTGGACCAGATTTCAGAGGAAGAAATCAGCCCAAACTTCCTGTAATCTGAGCCTTGCATAAACTGGAACACGATAATGAAACAACGCAAGTGAATACTATCTCTATTATGAAACTAGGGTGGGAAATAGGGTGTAACAGAGGTGAGGGAATTACTGACGCTGTAGCTAATTACACTTTGGACAAACAAAATGTCAAACAGTGAGACTGCTAAATGTCAAAAAACAGAGCAAAAAACAAACAGAACTTTCAAAGATGAGTGAAAACAGAAGGGAGTGAGCTACAATGTGGGCAGGGTTTATGACAGGACAGACAGATGCTTTGCTGGAGTTGTCGAAGGTTGTACACTTTATCAGTGTACACATGCAAACTCCATGAAGTAATGAACTGTGACGGTACAGTCAGGGAATTGCCTCATGTTATAATGTCACCTGTAAGGACGACGCAGTATAAATGGACACATGAAACCAAAACTGTGTCTCCATTTGTGCAGTTCCCACACCTGTCGCTTCAGCCTCTTATTGAAAAGATAAGACTGAGTGTTATCTCTGTCAGGTCAAGCTCTGTGGTTTTGAAAGAAACATCAAGTCAGTGGCAAACTATGTTACAGGGCTGGGATTGATATCAATATGGCCTTTGTTGAGGCCTCTTAGCTGAGGTTAGCTGACTAGATGCAGTGGTCACAGTTACAGCTGTGGCCAAGATAACACAGGTACAATGTCAGTGCTGGTGCTGTTGTGGTGATGACCTGCCGCAGTGTTTGCTCAGTAGCAGAAGAGGTGACAGGTGTGGATGTGTAGTTTATCAGAGCAACAACTACTCCTTTATCCTTTGTCCCCAGGCCTCATTCTCCTTTGTGTAAGACAACAGGAGTCGACCTGTCTAGACCCTCAGGCAACAGACTTATTCAAAGCAGAGACTGGGAGGTGCTGCAAGACAGCGCACTGTGTGTTATGATACACATAATGCCTGAATGCTATTAATCTATTAACCCATTACACAAAGATTACAAATCAAGATGATATCTCACTCGTATGTGGTTGTGTTGGCAACACACAAGACAGTGCCTGAGAAACACAGAAAAAGATATGTAGTAGACACGGTAGGACACAGAGGCCATGAAAAGGCCTTTGAGAGTACATATAAAAAGTACAAGACCAAGCAGCAGAATGCTTTTCTGGCCTTGTCATCAGGCCCAAAGCTTGAACTACTGGTCCATCTCTTTGCCTAAATGTTCAATCAGAAAGCTCCTCTTTGTTTTATGGCCCTGAGGCACCCTGGAGAAGGGCAGCTCAGAGTTTTTGCTGTTGTTGTTGTTGCTGTTTTCTTTCTTCCAGGTTTTTTGTGCCTTGGGAATTTTTCTATTTATTCAGAGAAGCAATTTAACCTCACTTTAATTTGAAAAGCGATTTGGAAATAAATAAACTGCATGATTTTCAAATCTTAGCTCTGCAGCAGTAAATGATCCAGAAGCTGACAGCTATCTGGCTTAATGCCAAATATTTTCATTAAGTTGAAAATTGAAAAAACGGAAACATTAACAGGATGCATTAGCAAAATAAGAAATAAAATTATAGAGTAAGAGGGGAAAAAACATTTCCTTCTAAGATCTAACAAAGGAGATCAGAGCTGGTGCTCTGTGCTGCAGCACCAAACTGCACAGAGGAAACATAATAAACAGTATAGCTGCTGATCAATAGTCCTGTGTGCTGACGCTAAGGTAGCTAAGTGTACCAGTGTGGTTAAAAATAGCATCTGCCTGATGCATTACATCACTGAGGGAATGGAGCATTAGCTGTCTGCCTGCCAAACTATCCATCTAGTCTCGTTTCCAAAACACTTAACCTCCACCTCTCCCCTCCTCCAGCCTTTCTCATCCCATCTTTTCCTTATACCGCCCTTCATCTCTTCACCCCCTCCTCCCCCTCCACCTCCTCCTCCTCTCGTTTTCTTCACCTCCCCCTTCTTCCTAACAGCTACCGGTCTGATCTAGCTGGTTCCAGCCTCAGCCTGCACCCTGGGTGTTTCCCCTTATGTCTTTGTTCAGAAACATATAAAGCAAAAAGAATTGGAGAAAAGAGACATATATCATTCCACCCTCACTCTTGCCATCATTTTGTCACTGAAGCAAAGCCTTCCCATCAAGCCGCTTCAGTCTTCTCATCACTATCAATCACACCACTTCTCATCCACAGCTGAGAATTCTGACTATTGTAGCAACCATGGCAAAGGGAGGTTACACATACATTGTAATATATATTTATGTAAGAGCAGCCATTTATGTACTGTATATAAACAACAACAGTATTTGCTTTAGTACCATTAATCGCCATTTTTTTCTCGCTGTACACTGTTCGGTACATGAAAGCATCATCAGTCTCCTCACGTGCCGTAGCCTCTCTCTTCATGGGTGTATGTTGTTTGTGTGCTGAAGCACAGAGTACGGCCAATTGCAAGAAACAGGTCAAATGGGGATGGCTGATAGTTGGGTTAGTGGGCCAGTGTTTGTGGAGAAAGAAGGGACATAGGTAAAGTGATTTAACATTTGCTGACATAATGTAATCATTTAAATTAAAAAAAAAAAAAAAAGATACGAACCTGGTGCATCATAGCTGAAATGAATTGATTAAATCTCACTGCTATCAAATATCTGATGTTGCACTAAGTCTTTAGTATTAAAAGGGCCACTGTTGGAATGTTTTCGACATTTTGAGCCACACCGGGCGTCTCACCAAAATACTGTACATGCGTGATAATGAGTCGCTCTCTCAAGTGTTTTTTGAATTGCATGTCCATTTGCTTAAGGTCATTATGTAGAAGTAAAGTTCACAGGTGTTTTGAGTTGAACCCTGGGCTGAGGCTTACTTGCTGAGCCAGCTGTTTGGAAATAAACACCCACTCCCTTTTGGTCTGTTTCACATCCAAACAACCACAACACTGCATTTACTTTCGCTTACGTGAGCACGCACTGTGATAAGTGTAATAATGTGTCGATGTGCTTGTGTCAAACAGGGAAGGATGATTTAAGAGAGTTTATTACATGTTCTGAGAATATCTGATACACTCCTAGAACTGATGATAAGCTGAGAGCCTGCAGGTTTCAGAGTTTCACTGTCATCCGGTGTGACACAACAATAATGGACTGTCGGTGCTTTGAAGAGCACAAAGAAGCTAAAACAAGCTGTTGTATCATATTCTCAAAGAATATTTTCATAATTAGTTCCTATTTAATGTGATTACATGGAGATGAAAATTATCCCCGATGTCATTTTTGATGTTGCTGCATCTCCTACACTGTTATTACTGCACTGCATACAGAGTCCAGTGGTCAAGCTGCGTCCTACGTACACACAATCTCAGCAGTAACACCCACACAAAGTGCATTTAGCTGCATTCCAGCAGGCCGCCTCTCTTTTCACCCATTCACACTTCAGTCAAAGAGTGTCTGCTGCTGCTGGAAACCTGCAGCTGCTTTCGATCACAACGGGACTACTTTCAAGAAGCCTCTTGAATTTCCTTCCTCAACATCTGGTGTGAACCAGTCTGGAGACCAGACAGAAAACTCTTTGGGCTGCGAGGCAGGAGGCACATGCACATGCATTCATGTGCACACACACGCACACACACGCAGAGCTATAAAAACAGTGTAACCAGCTGTGCAAGGTCAGCTACTTCGTTATATCACAAAACTCACATACACTGTGTGCTTATGTGCTTCTTTGCCTTCATTATGTGGGTGTGTACCACTCCACAAACAGAATTCTGTAGTCTGCTGCCATGGTTTGACCACTTGCTTCATGCTATTCTGGGACAACAGATGAAATGCCTCACAATGCAAACATAATGACAATATAACCACTGTTACGCTACATTCACACATGTTGCTCTGGTCGTTCTTTGTATCTGTCTAGGCAAGATACACAAAACTTGAAAGACTTAATTTCAATCAATACTGCAGGTCACCTACCTATTTCCATTTGAGATTGATTCAGAATCAAAGGGCAAAGGGGGGGCTGTGGTTGACATGTTATACAACAAGGCCTTCTTCCATATGCATAACAATGCTGATATGATTATGATGGTGCATGTAAGTTACATCACAGGAAAACTTTGAACAATTAGGCTGCCTGTACGCATGGATCTTTTTCTGGTGACCTGTTGCATCACCTAATGATCAGTTATATACTTTCATGCCCCAACCAATCATCAGGAATATAAGTGCTTGACTAATGATATTGATCAGAAAGCCTGCAGATATCTACATTGACCCACTGAAGCAGTCTGATCCACTGGTGTCCCCCAGGCCATCGATCCAGGAGAGGTTCCTTCCGTGCAAAATGACTGACCCACAGCAGCTCTTGTGTCTGTCAATGGGTGGCTGTAAAGCCAATCCATATGTGAGGACTCTGATTGAGTTAAATATCGTATGCTACACTCATGCCTCTCCTGCTCACACACTCACACTCAATATACACTGTGCATTTGTACATCGCAGTCCAATTTAGCCTTAATGAGAGCCACAACTATACTATCATGTGCTGTATAATGTCTAAGTTGGTCTTCTTCAATTAGTATAGCAAACTGAGGAAATTGACTGTAGCTCAATTCTATAATTGCAATTTAACTGTAAACTGTTGTGTAATTTTGTATAAACCTACACTGATAAAACGTCTCTTGAAATCTTCTTTCAGTTCAGATTTTGTAGAGTGAAAAGGTCCAAACTTTACTTGTGAACTTCTTCAAAGCATAAAAGATGGAGGATTTGACTGAAACAATTTCTCTCTTATCATATAAAGAAGTAGAGGAGCTCAAGGGAGTCATTGATCAGGCACTTCATTCACATCTGCTATTGAACTTGGTTCAGACTGTGGAGCTACAGTGACCCCTATAGGCCATGATTACTGACAACTGAAGGCTGGGCCTGTGTTTCTTTCTGTGTTATTATGTATGTGTGTATGCTGGAGCATGTTAACTGAGTGGGTATGTGCACATAAGGCATACATCTGTGTGCTTATGCCCGTTTGTATATTCATTAGTGAAAACATATTCATGTTTCATAACTGTGATATTGAGGAACTGGCTCTGATTTATACATGTATTTATCTGTGTATTTTGTACATTGAGTGCTTTTGTTTCTTAAAATCTGATTCGCAATCAACAGCACACCTGCTGTTGTCATGATCGTATATATCAGCTATTTAAATACGCTTAACACTGATGCTGAACAGTCAAACAAAGCTAAAAACAAAGTGACAAAATGGACCCATTTAAAATTTTCCGATAAGCCAAGAACAAAAGACCTTATTATAGATGCAGTTTTATTTGATTAGACCAGTCACCATTTCCTTCCTCCATTCAACATTTCCTGATTTCTTGAGGAAGTTGGGGCGACTCTCATTTTCTATTTCAGGCCCAATATCACAGAGCTTACACTATCAATCAATGTCTCTCTCTCTCTCTCTCTCTCTCTAATGGTTGTGGTTGCACAATAAATTCTCAGCTTCACACATAAGACAATTTATTACTGTACATGAATATAAATATTAATAATAAAAACACAGGCAGCATGCTGTGTCATTCGGTATGTGACAAGTGGGAAACCTCCCGTTCAACCCAGGCCAGAAAAACAGTGCAAACAACCAGAGACACCACTGACCTCAACAGTTTCAGGGTAAACCATGTTTTAAGTTCTCCAAACCACCAAGGTTCACCCGACTCTGCGCTGTGCACACACAAAGGTCTGCCAAGAAAAGCTGTCAACCTCCAAAAATAGAACAGGGACTTTGACAACTGTAGGCTCCCACTTTGTTTATCATTCACAATGTCAGCAGCCTTTTGATAAAAACCCTTCAGGACAAACTGGATGACTCCACAGAAATCAGATGAAAGGTGTCTTCTACTGCATGGAGTTTAGAAATTACAACAAGCTGGCAACAATGACTACTGTTGCCTTTTGAGCAGATTTTATTCATTTATTTATCTTTATGCCAGTACATTTATGGCTCTAAATTCTCAAGGTGTGAGCCTGATATAATAAAGTAAGATAAGTGGGAATCCAGCAAGAGACAGAATGAAACAGGCCCTAGAACTCACTTGCCATAGCAGTTTTAATTTATATAAATTGGATTGATACAGATTGATTGATTGTATTACCTTTATCTATTTAGGCAATTAATGGTGTGGGCAGTCAAAGGAAGTAATAGGTCATATCTGTTGGTTGTAGATCATGTTAATTCAGATAGAACATAAAAAAAATAAAGCTGAATGTTAAGGTGGTTTGGTCTTTATGAAACGAACACAGCGACTGGTCTAAAGGTGCGTACATCACCTGCCTGAGATAATAATTTCCCTTGGCATCAACAGCTTGCAGAATTTTCTCTTTAATGTTTCATGTCTCCAAGCTACTTGACAAAGGCAGGAGCTAACTGTATAGCCCTGATGGCAGAGAATATGGCCCCCTTCTGCTGTTTACTGTGCTTTTTCTGGAAATAGAGGAAAGTTCATGGAAGTGTATCTGGGGTCACCATTTGTTAGGACAACACACATTTGGCAAAAATGAGAGTGTAACTTCCAGAGTCCAGAAAGGTCAGAATCTATCACAGCACAGTGCCTTTCTGACAAACATAACTGTTTGTAACCTATGCAAAAGAAAACGAAATTATGAATTCTGTGCTGAAAACTGACTGTACCACTAAAGCAGCTATATAAAGCGAGTTACTGACTCAACTTCACTCGTTTCGTATTACGGGCCAATACTTTACCAAGGAAGGCTGTACTGGACAGACAAGGATGGCTTACAGTGAGAGAAGACTGTATATGTGGGTGTGTGTTTCATCCTGCTGGCTATCCCATGATGTAATCTAGATAAAACTAATGTCTGACCACCTTGGTAGATAAACAACTAGATTGTTCATGAATTATTGAATATGAAGTATAAAAGTGTACACAGTTTGTCAGGAAAGTGACACAAATGAACATTACTTCATGCCATCATTAAAGTGCAGAGTTTAAGCACATGTGAACTGAGGACAACTCAGACGTGACAAAGAGATGGTCAGTGGTTTTAATTCCATGTACGGTTTTTATGGCTTTGATAATGTATAATCACTTTGCAACATAATGTAATATGATCAAGTTGGCTGTGTACTACAAACAGGTGTGGGTTTACGACTCAGTTTAGTATCATTTTCAGTGCATTTTTCTTTATAGAGCTGGCACAAACGTCCATGATGAAGACCATGATGAAGACAATCTGACCAAAATAGACATAACACAGGAAATTTCATTATTATTGGGATCAGTATAAAATGTCAAACATGTTTAGAAGCTTATGTTTGCTGATTACATCTTGAATTAAATGGTATGTTTACAGTAAATATCATACAAACCAAGCAAGGAAAAGAAAAAGAAACAACGAATATATGAAACTACCATGACTGGTTAAACTGATGAGTCATACAGGATATGCCCGGCTACTTTCTCAGAGACGGAGAGAGAAAGAGAAAGACACCGAGACAGACTCTTGCTCAATATGTCACACCTCCCAGCTAGGAGCAGCAGCAGTAGCAGGAGCAGCAGCCATAATGATAAAGCGGACAGAGAATAGAAACAGGGACATTACTCATCATTTTGTGAAATAAAGTCTGGGTGAGAAGAGTAGGAAAAAAGCCAGAGGGGCAGAAAGACACAGGGAGGTAAAAAATGAAAATGAAGACATGAAAGAGTAAAGAAAATAGCTAAAAGCTTTAGCCTCATTTTTCAGTATCAGTCAAAAGAGACAAGGTCACAGTGAAAAAGGAGCTGTTTAGAAGAAAGATGCTGCTGACTTGAACAGAGACAGATCGGATGAAGAGGAGATGAGTCTGAGCACAAGGTGTTGGACCAGCCAGTAGAGTGTAATCTGAGTGCCCCAGGAGGCCGTCTTTACCTCTCCACTGTCCTGACTATACACACACACACACACACACACACAGTAACACAGCAACAGTAACACAGGCTCTGACTGACTGATACTTTATACCCTTCCATCACTTGCCTGCCATCAGCTCGGCCTGACAGACAGTAAAGAGCTTAGAGTTGCATTGCTGTACACTTTATCTTCCTGTTTTTCTTTTTCCCATCTGCAAGCAAAAGTAGCTTGAGACTTCAGTACAGAACATTTTTGTTGAAGGAGCCTGTTATTGTTAGAATCTGAGAAAAAAAAAATTCTGGAAGAATCTAATAGTTGAGGGCAGACGGGAGGAGGAATAAGTAAACACAATGTTTTTTCCTCAGTCTCTCCCTTCTTTTGCTTTTTCTCGGCTTGTTTCCAGCCACTTCTGTGTATAAACACTGAAAACGATAAGATAGGCGTATTGTCTGACGTCAACCAGCGTATACAGACCCACAACAACTCTCTCTGTTTATTGATTTAATGATTGATTCGTCATGATGGGAACTGATCAACATCCTCAGGAAAAACAGTCAGAAAAAAAGACACGTAAAGTCTCAGATTACACAATTCATACATCCCTTTTCCTAGGGAGCTGAGAAACTGCATGCACACCACCCGCACACACACATACAGCACATGCTGACGACAAACAGGAACCTTTAGGAATCCTGACAGCAATCAGACAACGTCCTTATTCTTCTCAAAGACGGGAAGTGACGGAAGTTAGAAGTTGTGTTTATGCGTGTGTGTGTATTTGTGGTCTGAGGAGCAAACTTCTGAATGCTGGACTCAGTCCCGGAGCTAACAGGAAATCCTTTATAACCAGAACTGAGAGTCACCTAAACACCTCCCAGATACTGGAATAAAGCACTAGGACCACAGAGGTAAACAGTCGTGTGGGAAAACTGTCTGGGATGTGGAGAGCTGCTTAATCACAGTGGATGAGAAATTAAGACGTGCTTTGTTGGCAGCAGAGACTTGATTTTCCTTTCCCACATCGTCACATGGATATGTGTGTTTAAACACACACACACAAACATGAGCTCAAGCATTTTATATTAAATGCAAGAGTTCTGTCAATCAGATATAATAAATTCAAAAAAAGAACCAAACACCACTGGGCATGGGAATATTTAAATCTTATCTTTAGTGACTTTCAGAAAAACAAAAGTCTCAGCTGTGGTGCTGGTGATTATCTCAAACTGTCAATGCTGTAAATTTGTTTAGTGATACAACAGGTGCAGGCATACAGTGCTACGGAAGGACTATGACCTCTATGACACTTTTACAACTTTCTTTGGAAAGACATCCAATAACCAATGCCATATCCTGCTGTGTTTGCGTATGTTTGAAACCAATTGTTTCCACATTCGGTAAAATGATCCATATTTATTTATCATTTATTTTATCACATGTGATAATGCCACATTTATACTGGTCTAAGAGTGTGCAATGTGGTCTTTGCATTTAGGACCACCTATAGCTTTAGTCTGAATCTGATCAGATTTTGTGTGTTTTTGGTCCAATCGGAATATCTGTAATTTCATAAGACTCTTAATATGTTAAATTGTAACATAGAGGCAAAAAAAAAAAACCCAAAACCCAAAAACCATTTTAATGTTGAAAACAACATTAAAAATATATTTGTTTGATGTTGATGACAATAAAGAATAAGTCATCAAAAACCACACGCACATTAGCACATACATAGACTCCACTTCTTCCTGTTAGCAATTCAGTGAATTTAATTTAATGATGCGCCCTTACATGACAACACACACAAAGTACAGTGCATGTTAACATGCATACACACATCCGACCAGGTGAGGTGCTCACTTACACAGCACATACAGTATGCACTGGGTAAATTTCCACTCTACGCAGACAATCTTCAGTTGTCTTGCTGAGGGGAGGACAAACTGCCAGAGCCAGCGACTGTCACCGCACAACCTCTGATGTGACAAAAACGCACACACGCAAACACACACACACACACACACACACACACACACACACACACACACATAGACTGCCTCCAACCCCATCTTACTGGCTACTAGACATGTCACAGGTATTTTCTTGGAAATGTGCATAGACGTGAACACACATCACTGAATGTCACTGGTTGCGTAGTTTGCGGGCCGGCGCGTCCTGACAACACAACCATGCCCCCCGCACCATCGCCCATTAAAAACGCAAGCTGTCACATAGGCAGTGAGCTAGATAGACAAGTGGTGTCTGTGTGTGTGTGTGCATGTGTGTGCGTGACTGAGTGCGGGACAACAAACACGAGCCCCTACTAAAGCAGACTGTCGTTGGGGGAGAAGCACCTCGGGCTCAACCTGTTTATGGCCCAGGCAGAGCCCCTGAACCTTAAAGTGTTTTAGATGGAAAATTCCATTCTGTTCTGTTTCCTTGTTAATACTGTACTGAATGTTAAGGCCTTCTTCCTTCAATGTGCATGTGCTTTAGATTCTGCTACAGTTTATAAAACACATGCAGGCGTTTCTTTGGCCTTCTAGTCATGGCTGTTGATGAAGGCCTCATTGAAAAACTAAGGCCTGACTGAATGTGCACTCTGGTACTAAGCTGTGCCCTCTAAGTGCTTCTCTGCAGGGAATATTTTGGAGGTAATGATGGGCTCACAGTGCAGGATGTGCCGAATTAAAATAGACCATCAGACGTCATTGTCCTCACTTAACTATGCACAGATCTGAGATGGCTCGCTAGAAACAGAAAAAAAACACAGCACAATTTCCTTTTTATGGATAAACGTCTGGGAGAAGATTTGTTTGTGAAGCTTATTTCTCATCCTCATCTTTCTAAAAACCCTGTTTGTGTCCAGCACCTGCCTTATTTTCATAAACCTGATAAATGACGTCAATATGGCATTCAACTTAATTATTCCGTAACTGACCTTCCCTTGTTAAAACACGTATGCAGCTCGAGGAGTGCAGTTACAGATACAAATTAATACACATATACAAATTAACAACACAAGGACCATTGAGTGGCTGATCTGTTAGATATGTTATCATTCAGTGCCTGTCTTCAAATGGAGCAGATTTTCTTATTTATTTCCCCCAAAATATGAATCACAGTAATTAATGTAAAGTAAATTAATGTAAAGTAATTAAACGATGATGACTGTCTATCTCTGTTAAATTGAAGGGGACATGAGACACGTAAGCGGCACTTGGTGAAGGAATGAATGACTGTGACTCTGAAACATTGGTGTGTTTAAGGTCATTTAGTCCAAGTTAGAACTGATCTGAATCTGCATCTGTGGCTGCTTTCAATTTGGAACAGACTTCAGTATTATTTTTACAACCAAAGGTTGGCATTAGGAAAGGATTAACATTACACGTTTGTATCAAGAGGGAAAAGGATCCTACACACTTGATAGACGAGGTGTACTTAGCGACAGAAATGTCTCCTGAACTTGTGGGTCTCAGCCTTGTTCACGCCATACCATTGATTTGAACTGTCTGGTCCAGCACCAACCGCCTCTGACAGAGAGGGCTCTCCATCTGTGGTGGCTGAGCTGTAATTAGTCACTAACGCTGCCCTCAGTGGGGAGAAAATTAAAGCTGCCAGGTTGATTTATTTCTCCCCGCAACAGCTACAGTCAGCGAGAAAGAACTGGAATAATATCCCACCCCTGAGTGAGAGTGTGAGCACTGAGAGCAGGTGGAGGAGACGGTAAAGGTGGAGGTTCTTCAATTTATGAAGTTTTTAATCGTGTGGCTGTCTCATATGTCAGACTGTCATCAGGCCAGAAGTCGAGTTTCTGCAAATGAACTTTGTTTCCTCCTTGTTTACAAATATCACATATTTTGACATCCTTGGGTTTGATTTTTTTTTTTTTTCCAAATAATTAATTACAAGCTACAACAACAATCAGGGTATTACCAAAAAGGCCACAAAACTTATCTTTGGGCGAATAATCACGTAATGAAAAACCATTCATTATCTGCTAATTGTCTCGTCAGTTCATAGCGGCAGTGAACACAGGACGGGTTGCAGCAGTTCCATCACAACCTTTTCTCTAACTAATGATGTCGATGTAGCTCAGGGAAAGCAGAAAATGGACATCAAATTTATACAAATGGCTAATACAGAGTATGGTCTGATTTATGTGTTCAAATGTGTAAAATGTCATTTTCAGAATGGGAAATCAGGGTGGGATATCAGATATATTATGTGGCATTACATAAAGATAGTTTTAAATAGGTCTAAAAAAATTCAGACATAATCTTGTTGAAGTGTCAAACAGGTTACAAACTGATTTGTGTTGACACCAAGACAGACAAAAGAGCAGCCACCAACAATATACAGACATCAGACCTACTTCTGGGGGAAAACAATGATTTGTCTCATCTGACACATCCAGGGAACATCTAATCGTTGTGAGAACATTTTTGCTGATCAAGACTGATGATTTAAGGTCTGACTTCATATTAGTCCTAGGGTAAGGTATTTATTGGTGATTGGTAAATTTAGGATAAAGGGCTAGAAGATCCATGTGTCCAAGAGTGTCCTCACAACTACAGTATGACATTTATCTAAGCCTTGATTCTTTATTTACATAATATTCATGTTTTGTAAAAAAAGAAAGTGTGTTATTCCACCACACACATAAGACTGTGTGTGATATGGAGTGTGAGCTAGTGATCCATAGAACACAGAGAGATGAATGTCTCTGTAATAAATTCCTAACGTTCCCTATTCATCTGCATTTGAGGCCAAAGAATGAAAATGCCACATATTAATGCAGATGGTGTGGGAGTGTGAAGGTCTCAGCCTTCATAACCAATGATTTGTGGGTCTTAGTTCTCACTGTGGTATTTAGTGAACTACTTAACTACTAGACCAAAATTGATTTTTAGTAGAAATGCTTTACCTGAGTTCCAAGGCAGCTCACCATCATGTGCGTGAGCAGTTTGGCAGCGAACATGGGGAAACGGGAACACAGCACATGAGATATAATGGCCAGTGCAAAGCCTGTTGAGAAGGGAGTTGATAAAATGAAACCATTATTAATGAGGCATTAAAAAATGTCTCTATAGGCATTTGACATTTACAAAAATGTGGGAGGGATAAGGTAGATCAACCTGAGATGCAGATAAATCCAGAGGCAAAGAAGGCCTCGTTGTAGGATGCAAGGGTACTGAACTCTGCATAAGCCGTGTAGATAGAAAAGTGGGAGCAGGCACATTCCACATAGTTCCCACTCTCTTTCACAACTCTGCAGTATCGACCATCTGATGACCAGCTAGAGGAGAAAGGAGAAGAAATGATGCAGGAATGATCAGGAAAGAAATAGGACAGAAAAGTTACCTCACTATCATTATGACAGAGTACAATACAGACACACAGCACAGGCATGTTCATGTGGACATTATCACTTTAACCTTTTAACCTCCTATGCAGGTTAATAAGGTCATACTGCTACATTGACCTTTTGCACTCTCCATATCAGTTCCCTCACCAGTTTTGTTTTCTGGGACACACCGTCCAAGAAGTTGTTCTGGCCAGACCACACCTGCCAATTCTTAACTTGTAACAGTGTGTTCCAGCCAAGTCTCAGTCCACACCCCAAGAATGTCCTCCACAAACCGACCCAGAGTGGGAGGATTCAGGATGTAACAGACTGAATGTACAGATATTAAATACAAAGACTTGACTTCCTTCACGAACACAGATGTATTTATGTGAGGTTGAACTTGTCAATTGGTCTCACTGACAGTTTAAGTGTGAGGCTGATGGACACGAGTGAGCAGGAGGTTACAACTTTACAAAATATTCACATTCACACACAATTACAGATATATGTGTTTAGCATCAGAGGGTGGTTACAAAGAACTCAGTGGAAACAGATAACAATTACTAAAAGAAAAAAAAAAACACAAATAAACACCCTTTACCACAATGACACATGACATAACAGTATCTGTGATGGTGGCTGCAGGCAAGAATTGAGTTGATGTATATTTAGAGTGTCAACAAATTAACTTTAGCTTCTCTGGGTGGACTGAACCTAAATACATGGTCTGTGGTGGATTACCTTGCAGTGGTCTGGTTCCAGAGAAGGCACTGAGACTGGCCTGGTTTAATTTGCTGACCAGGGGCGTGGATACGATACACCACTTCATTGCCATCTTCTAGGGGTCGTGACCCTCTGTCCTGGAGGCTGGCTGAGAATACCTGCAGACAAATGGAGGCAAGAGAAGACAAGAGTTCAGTTGTGGAGAAGACTTAAAAAATTCATGGCTAGTTTTTGGTTGGTGCAATACTGCCACCTGCAGGATTTTAATCAAACATTTTCCCTTCAGTAAAAAAAATAAACATATGAGATTCCTTACCTTCCCATTGAGAGCAGTGATTGTGTCGTTGCTCAGAAACCAGTGTTCAGTTCTGAACTCGGTTAACTGAATCTGGCTGAGGTTTCTACAGTCAGCAGTCAAGCCTACTGGCACTGCTAACAGTGTGTCTGGGAGCTGAAAGAAATCTGCATTATGGCCCCTGAACTGATATCCATTGATTTCTGTTGGGTACCACTGCAACGCAGAGATGGTCATGTAGGGACATGTATTCAGGATGGTACGGACTCTGGAGAAATGAAACGAAGAAAAGAAAAATGTTTAATACCAAGAAGGGAAACTGTGCTAATAATATCTAAAAGGAAACTCCTCAGTCGATTATAAGGTGGTGTTTTTCTACACCTTAAAAGAAATATTGACACTCACATCTCACACTGGCTGCCTGTAAGCAGGGAGAAAGCAAATCGCTCAGCCACCTCAGCAAGGTAGCTGAGGCCTCGGGTGTCAACTCTGCTGGGATTAGCCAGAATACACAGCAGGTCATAGGTTAAATTCTTGCTGCTTTCCTGTAGTGGAGTCCTCTCTGCCTCTGCAAGTACCTGGGTCGGGAGAAAGAAAGTTTAGAGAAAGCCTCAGATATTACACATGAATCCAGCACTGATGTACATCTATTCTGTCTTTAAGTAAACATTAGAGTTACATATTTCTCTTTTCCGAAGCTCTTTGCACTGTCATTTTCTTTAAGCCTCAGTGTTTTGCAGCTTTTGTCTTTTGTCTTTCATTGTGAGTTACTGCCTTTTCTGTCTGCAGTGTCTACTTTCATGTACTCTCGTGCTGGGTAATCTCTTCCGTCGCACGCACACTACCTCATATTAAATTACATTGGTAATTTTTGTCCGGAGGCTGAGCAATATGTAGACTCTAACACAAGGGCAGCCTGGCGATGGCAGCGCTCACAGTGTCAGCTGAGACCTTTTCAAATGACAAACTCGTGCTCATATCTGTCAGAGTGGTGCAGTGAAGACGATGAACGCCTGTTAGCATAGCTCTGTCTAACACAAACTACACTACACTTACAAGTGGTGAAAAAACAGAAACAAGACTTCCCCTCATCACTGACTGATTCTGTGATCATTTTAAAAATCAAACACAAATCATGAATATACTATTTGAAATGTCTGGGTAATAGCAATTAAGTCAATCCCATTTCTGTCTACGCATGTTGATATTGACAATTTGATGACAAACATTAGATATTTTATCATGTCACAGTGTTGTATCTGTTCTTTTTCACCATTTCATACAGGATATGATTTTCTCCTCAGTCTCCCTCTAACCCTCTTACCTTCCCCAGAGCGTCGAGCACAGCTGTCATCTGCTCACGCGTCAGAGGTGTGGGTGCCGTGACCCTGTTTATCAGACCTTGTAGCACCTGGTTCAATGTAGTTTGATCAAGAGGCTGATGTAATTGTTCAAGTAAGCCCCACACAGCTGCACTTGGTGCATTTAACACCAGGGTCACATTAGCAACTCCAAACTCAGGGTGGACTGTGATGCCCCCGGTAGCATTGTAGAGCTCCACCTGGAAGCGCTTTGGTGTGGGCACGGATGAGGCTAAGTGAGGTGTGAGGTTAATGATCAGAGACGTGTTATGTTGCCCCGCCTTGAAAGTTATTACACCTTCTTGTTTAGGAAAATCCATCCCTGCTTTAGCAGGCCAGATTGTAGAGGAACCAAGCACTTCCTCTTGAAGTAGCTCCTAGAGGAAAAAACACAGACAATTTTGAAAAATGACTACAAAGTGTTTTTATTATGCAGTCTCACTTTAGTTCAGTGAGATGAAAGCAAATAACCTTGCTGTGTGTCTCTGGGAGGTTTTTGAGGGCACAGGACAATCTAGCACTTTGATCTCTAAAATCAAAACGTATGAGTGCCAGTGGATATGACCCTCCTGAGTTGGGTGTAGACAAGCTATCTCTAATCATGGTCCCTCAAAGAAAATGGAGGGTGACTATGAGATTAAAGTGGTGAGGAGAGTAGGAAGAGGAAACATCTGTCTTTTTGAACTTCATCGACATCAGTATTCCAATGACTTCTATTCAAAATATATACATTAAAACTTACAAACATATATACAGTGTATACACAACGAAATGAAATGAAAATTTGAAATGAAATGAAATGTGAATTGATTACTAATTTATCTTTTGCTATTTTGTTATATTTGTTAAAATGTGCGTATTTAAGCGGCATATAGTACCTTTTTTTAACACCGGTGAGCAGTAAATCCAAATGATTACAGCATTATTATGAAAGAGCCAGATTAGATCAATACGCCATTCGATTTGTGCTTGCTGTAACTAATGTGGTAAATCAGGTCAATAAAAGCAGGTCAGACTGACAGATAGACAGTATCCAGGTGTTTCAGTAATTGTGGAACAAAAAAAAAAATCTTATTTTAGCCAGTTAATGGTTGGAATCGTATTGGCCTAGATTGAAAATGAGATTTGTTACTAGTCTGGGTGAAACCCCCAAGGCTAAATTGAGTTCTACCTGTGTTTCATAAGTTAAATAGGGTAAATAAATTAAATGGGTTGAACATGAGTTCAAATAATTACAAATACTATTATAAAGACATTTGCACAATGTGCAGAGCAACATTTGTCTATATTTCAAAGAAAGTGAATTCATTTGAATGGCTGTGTTCCACTTGTGCTATATACTTAATTACTACATGTATATTTATTACTTACCACAGTGCGATAGTGCACAGACATGACTGAATCTGTGCTTGTCTGTCTGTAGATCTGAAGACTGAGTGTTGTGGTCTCCAGCGTGGCAATTGGCAGTCTATGGCCCACAGCAAAGTATACGCCTTGTGGATCGTCACTTTCAGCCAAAGTGATCTTGGCAAAACGAGTGGTCTCATTAATGGCAGCTCCAGGACCAACTTCATATATCTCCACCAAGAACCACGTCTGGTACTCTGGTTCCTATAGCAACACATTAGAACTTGTTTTATTTTTGCACCCAGCCTTTCTTTTTTTTCTTTTTACAAATCTACAGTACAAATACAAACATCAAAAATTCTACCAAATTTATAATCACTCTCATGATGTAGCATTGTGTCCATTCCACCATTGTCCAACACATCAATGTATTATCACTCTGCTTCCACTATGGATCCCTGTCTTTCCCTCACCTCATCATCCAGGACCTCCAGAGTGAGAGCACATTTTATTGCTCCTCTTTTACACAGAGCAGTTCCTGAAGTTTGCGTCAGCTGTCTGGTTAGGTTTACTCCATTGCTGACAAGAGTTAGAGCTGTCATGCTAAAGGTAGCTCTCCAGAAGACTCTCAAATCCTCAAAGGCTCTGAACAAAGGGAGGAAGAGTACATTTAATAACAACAGACAATAAAACATCACTGTGACAGATGAATATCAAATCATTACCTGTTTTGTTGTCTCTGGAGGTAGAGGACAGCAGTTCTGTTTTCTGAATCCTCATCCAATACTTGGCCCATCAAAGAATTAACACTAAACCCTATAATACCATTATGGAAGTCACTCCCTGGTATAGACAAGATAAATAGAAACAGACAAAAACAGAAAAGCAGAGTACAAATTAATTTCCTCATAATTTCACAATTATTCAGTCCTACATCTGGAATAATCAAATAATCTGCCCACTGTAATGATTGGATGAGATGTATTGCAGTGAGGATCAAAATGGCAGATGAAGACTAATGTTGCACTAATTTCCCACAAATCAAATATTAGTGATACAAGAGGAGCACAGCAAATTGCTCATTATGATAACAAACACATGTCTACAAGTCCATTTGATTAGACCCAAAAGACAGACATGGATTAATGTAGTGCTATAAATGGAAGAAGACTAGAGGAATAATATTACACAGAGACACAGAGAAAGTAGATCAGTATTCTTCTTAATGCTTCTTTTTTTAACCTGTAACCTGTTGTGGACTAAAATAATTTTTTGATCATCTTACCAAGGATAGTGATTTTGGCAAAAGCTCCAAAGCCCTGGTATGGCCTGTCTGTGATTTGGGCGCCCCCCTCTGGATCACTGAGGTAGATGAAGAACACTTCCTGTCCCTCAGGCTCTATGTCATCCAGGATAAAGAGGATAACCTCGGTCTCATTCTGACCAGCTCTCAAGGACACATTAGTTGATTCCAAACGGAAATCTTGTTGCTCCGTTGCAAGAGTCTCAACAGGTTCAAGACTGAATGGAACAGGTGCTGTGCTTCCATCTGGATAAAATGGCACAGCAGGGTTTAAGGTTTGAATAATATTGTCAGCATCAAAATAAATTCCAAAATGTAATAGTGCAAATGAAAAGTAAAGGAGTTTAACACACACCTCCATATGCTTGGACCTGAACCCTCACATCTCCAACAACACTTTCAGACCTGCGAACCCTAAGAACAACTCTCTGCTCCTGCTGGGTCTCATTCCTGTCTTCTGGGACTTGCACCAGTCCAGGTCCAATACTCAAAACTCCACCAATCACATAACTGGCCTGGATGGTGACAGTGGCAACACTGTGTTGAGCATTGAGGCGAGGAGAGGCCTTTGCCCAATCTGGGTCCCGAGCAAGGACCTGAACATCTGTTAGGTTCACATGAAAGTATTCATCTGGCTCTGAAAGGGAATCATCAAGTATTGAAAGATGGAATGAACTGTTGGTTTGGCGAGGTGAGTCAAAGACCAAGAGGCCATCTGGCACTGCAAGGAAGTCCTCTCCTGCTGTTGCGCTGCCTGCCGTTGTTTTATAGCCCAGGTGGGTGGTATTACTCCGTGAACCATAGAGTCTCTGAACATACAATGTTATACTCTGAATGTCCTCTGTGACAACAAGCTGACGGGAATCAGGGGCAAACTGATAGATGCCCAGAGGCTCCACTTCCGCTACAGTAAACCCCGACCTGCAAGGAAACAGACACTGAAATAAGGGCACATTTGATATGGAGATATATGGCAATATTTAATAAAAATGGAACCATAATTCAAATGGAACTATAGAAAACCCACAGTCAAAGATGTCAAAGGAGGAGTTGTGACCACTGTGAAAGCCTTACTTGAGCTTGACTGCACTGGGTGCACCTGTGCTGGAGCTGGCAGCAGTGATGTGTATAGCATAGGATGCTGGTGCTAATGCATCATCAATTGCTATAAGAGATATGGCTTTAGTCCTCTCTCCATGGGCCAAAGTCACTGACCCTAAATATAAAGACATTGACGATAATTAAAAGAGCAGGTTGCTGTAATGGGTAAGAGAGATGAAAGCACATTAATTGTTGTCCTGCATTCCAATAAGCTGTATTCCTTGCTGACCAGAGAACAGACTTATATATTAGGTATTGAAACATCATGTAAAATGTGTGTGTATTACCTGAGATTGGGGTGATAGCTCCAGTCTTGAAGCCTGGCAAAGCTTGTCCTGAAGGATACCCGGCGTTCCACTGCACCCTGATGTCCCCAAACAGCCCAGTTCGTGTCAATTTTGCTTCACATGTGCCATTTTCTACATTTGAAACCCGCAGAGCCAGAGAGTCAAAGCCAACCTGTGCAAAGGGAGAAAAAACAAGGAATATGTTTTACCCTGTTGCCAACATTTACACTACAACATAATGCTCAAAAGGCTCACAGAGAAGTCACGATCTGAGCACTACTTTACTTTATTACTTCAATTCTATTTAAAAGAGATATCCGAAGCATCAGTTGATTCATATTTGTCTTTAATAAATAGTAGTGTGATCATATATCATCCATGACAAGTAACAGGAAAAACAATAAACACTTACCTCTGAGCTAGCAGCTTCTTCAGGCACAGTAACTGTAGCAACGCTGCCCTCATGAAGGAGGCGAGGCAAGGAGCCAAGGACCGGACTGACTAATTCAACAGCAGTGAGCTCTGCTCTGAAGCTTTCACCCACTGACAAAAACACCTACAGAGAGAAAAGCAGGAACACAAAAGAGGGCTTAAATTATGAAATCACTGACAGAAATCTTCATGAACTGGAAAAGTCTTCTTTACCTGAGTGCTGATGGGCACAGTGATAGTGCCAAAGGTCTGTCCCTCACTCAAGAACAACCTTCCTTCAGCTTGTCCTCCCAGAATCTCTTCAATGTCCATCACTTCATCTATCCCTCCACTGATCCTGTAGCCCACACTTGCATTGCCAAACAGCCCAGCAAGACGTGTCACATTGATAACCAGAGCCCTGGTGACCTCTAACCCTGCCTGCACTATCACTACAGATTGCTGCTCTGGGATCAGGGAAAAGACACCATGGGGCTCATCATTTGCAAGCACCCTAGGTGTGAGACAAAAGACATTTTTGATTATTTATCTATTTTTACCAGGAAGTTATATATATATTATTGACTTAAAAAAAAACATGATGACACACCTGATGTGGGTTCTGATGAGGTTTGGATTGGCATCCAGAGTAGCACCACCTTCCACAGCTGTGAGTTTGACGGTGTAGAGCTCTTCCAGTTCTGGCACTGTATCAGGCATCAGGCTGAGGATGATTTCTGCATCTCTTAGACCTTCCAGAATAACTACTGACCCAGTGAGGGCTAGGAAGTCACCTGCAATATCTGAGTCACTCTGTATCTCCCAGTGCACCTGAGGTGACAGTATGGTTGATTTTATTTTAACAGTGGTCCCAAAGAATAATATTGAGCTAGCTTGAGCACTGACATGATATGTATATAAATGTATACTTACTGTGATGTTCCCCATGACACCTTCCCTGCGTGTAACAAACAGGGAGATATTGGATGGGCCTTCTGCTTCTGTGGATTCATTATAGACACGATCTCGAAGAGCATCGGCAGTGAACTGGACTATACCATTTGGGTCACCAAACTTTTCTATCTGTAGGACAAAAACATTTCCTTCAGCAAAAAAGTGCTTTGGATGCTGCGATAATCTTTCATCAAAAATCTTAACTGATTAATGGTAGTGATGCAGTTAGGATACTATACTGCTATGAAGTACCTTCAGTGTTATGGAACCAGCCTGAGCATCAACATCCATCTCTCCAGAGATAATGCTGAGCTCTATGATAAAAGTCTCTTCCACCTCCACCTCTCCATGGGGGAGAATCCGCAGATGTATGGTGCGTGTGCCTTCTTCTCCATCTCTAAAGAAGAAGGAGCCATTCACAGGCTCTCTAATGTCCATATTGAGTGGAGGTAGGACCTCCCCGCTGTTAGGGCCACGGATGATCCAAGCAACCTATCAAAAGGTAAGAGTTTGATAGTAGTAGCTGATATGAAGCCAAAACAACTGGAGAAAAACAGGGACTTGAGTGCACAAGACATTGTTCCTCCTACCGTTGCATTGCCCACTAGGCCTTCTGCTCTCTCCAAGACAAGACTGAGTTTGAGTGTGGAGTTAGGGTTGACCACTGTGATTAGACTCTGGTTGAGGAAACGGACCACCCCGCTCAGAGAGTCACTCTTGGCGATGGTTACCCTGGCAACATTCCAAGGGCCTAGAACTGCTCCCCAGTTGCTCCAATCAGCAGGACCTCAACTACCTCTGCATGTTCACTGTGGACAATAATTACAGTGTTAACTTACAACTTACTTAAATAATATTATCACTCATTACAACCACAAAATCATATTTTTTAAGGTCTGAGCTATTTAACTGTGTGACCTCAATCCTGATTATTCATTCCCAAATTTTTTTTATCTATAATTTAATGTAGTTCTTAATGTCTTTCCAAGTTAAATTTATGTAGCTAGCACAGCAAATGTGTGTAGGCTTAATACATTAAATTTTAGGGGATTAAGGGATTTAGGGATTAAGATAGACATTTCTTTAAATTAGTTTTTATTTTTCCTCTCACCTATCATCGTCATCTATAATTGTGAGATTAATGTAGCTGGTATTCTGGCCATGGAGAAACATCACTGAGCCATTAGACAGGATGTAGTCAAGTTCAGTAGTTGCACTCAAGTCTCTAGAGATGAACTGAGCTGAGACGGCTCCATATGATCCCACTCTCCTCACCACGGGGATCAACACAGTGCCCACATCCTCCTCAACTGAAAGAAAGAAAACCAGGAGAAAACAGGTTTTTTTCATATGGAAAATATTCTTTTTTATATATTCTTCACTGCAAATGTAAAGCCCATTTTATACAACAGTTTATTTCTCTATATGTTTCCTTGACTTAAACACTTCTCTTTTCTCGTGATTCAGTTTTATTCAATTTGTTTAACTTTTGCCTCCTACCTGTAATGCTGACATAGTCCTGCCTGAACTCCAGGATACCTTCAACATTGTCATTCTTCAGTATGACCACAGTAAGAGAAGAGATGTTGCCTATAGCTGGAGGCTGGTCAAGCTGGAGACCTGACTCTCTCACTGTGTAATCCACAGCACTGACCACCAGAGGGAGACACAAAATAAAATATCACTGACAAAAAACCTTTACACTCACATCAACATGGTATTACTGCTCAGGCTATTAGAAACGTTCCAGCCAAGAAAGATACCACATCAAGTTACTTTACCTCATATTAACTAACTCGACATTAGTGATATTGAGGAAGAACATTTCAGGCCCCTCCGGAAGACTGTCATCCTGAATATGCAGTGTAATTTGCTGTGAGGTTTGACCCGGGGTGAAGAGTAGTCGTCCTAAAGCTGGAGTGAAGTCCTCTCCACTGACTGCTGTGTCACCTGAGGCCCTATATGTCACCCATACACTGCCTAGACTGCCTAAGAAGCGATTAATTGTCACATTCACCTGAGGAAGAGGGAAATAAATGATATAGTCAAAGGTCAGGTTTGTAACCACATCATAGCATATAACATTGTGTAAATAACTGCATTTGTTATTATACTTTCTTCATCATTTAACAGAGGACCTCACCATTCCCTCTTCCTCTGTTGTGCTGATCTGGGGCTGTGTGAAGGAGAACAGGCCATGGGGGTTGTCGCTGGCTGCCATAATAATCCTGGCATTCTGCGCTATGGGACTTATTTCAAGTCCTGGGGTGGCAGAGGTCAGTGTAAGCTGGTATTCACGGCGCACTTCAGGAAGTTCATCATCTAGGGCCTTTTATGAAGAAGTACACAAATCGTCATCATTACCGATGCATTTTGGTCTGATTATGAACATTTTGCAGTGCACAGATAAAGATAATATTTTAACTCTGTTTTCAATTCATCATATAAAATCTACATTGCTCAGTACCTTTACAGTAATGGTGGCAACAGACTGTCTGTCTCTCATGGTCACCGTACCAGAGATCACTTCAAACTCAGAAATCTCAGCTGGAGTGATATTCCAGTACACTTGGACTTCTCCGAACACACCTGGCCCTCGCACAAGGCTGGGAAACACACACAATGATTTTTATATTACATTTATACAATAGCAGTTCAACAATTATTATCTTATCTGTTGTCTTGGGTGGAAATACTGTGTGATGTTTGCAGTATCTTACCTGACCACAGCAGTACCATTGTAATTTCCCTGAGGCTCTCCAATGAAAATGTTCCTGGACGACTCATCTATTCCAATAATCCCGAGCGCAGCCTTGTCTGCTCTGATGGTGATGGTGACCACGTCTGTGTAGCACATAGCAGCCCAGAGAAAGGAGGACAGATAATGGCGAAGGATGTTTATTGTATATTTTCCACGTTTTGTATATTCCAAATGCCATTTGATGTTTTCAGTAGTGCTAACCATTTAAAGGGTCAATGACTGCGCCACTCTCAGCAGGAAACAGTCGGACAGTGAAGTGCTCATCTCCTTCCAGTACAGTGTCAGTGAGAGCTCGGATTTCAAATGTCTTAATGGATTCATTCTGTAAATTATGAAAATTAAAGCAGGATTCAAGAGGAAAATACACGCTGAAAAATTTGTACAATAAAAATCACAACTTAACAACATCTGCAGAGATCGCAACACCATCATTTTCATACCTCGGTGAAAACCAAAGTCCCACTGATAGGTGAGAGGTCGTCTGTGGCCTCGTCTTCCAGCCGCCACACCAGCGTCACTGCCCCTTTACCTCCAGTACTACGCACCACTGCTAATGTTGCCACAGCAGCAGGATCATCCACAAACTCTGGTTCACTCACAGTAACCTTGGAGAGGTTTAAATAATACGATTATTTCTGGCAGTAACACTCTTGTTTGAGAAACATGTAAATTATAAGCTGAATTCATTAAAGACACACTGTTCTGGTGAAACATATAACATTGTGCCACTAACAAAGTCAGTGCCAAGGGCGAGTGTGAATTCAACCATTATTTACATGATTATTTCATTACCTGCAGTAAAATCAATGTAACTTTCCCTTGCACCCTGAAGAAAATCATTATTATGATAATAAAGGGATATTAGATTCACCTCCAATTCCTGAAATCCAAATCGTCCAAGGGGTGAGTCATTGGCTGGAATACTAATATTTACAGAAGTCACTTCTCCAAGACGAGCGCCACCAATTACACTCTGCAAATTCACTCTGAATGTCTCCAACATCTCCACTTCTTCATCATCCAAGATGGTGATCGCAATTCTGGCTTCACTCTAAAAATAAGGATGAGATAACACAAGCTAACACCTAACTGCCACAAACAATGGCTTGATGTGATATTTAAGGGAGATTCATTTCAAACCAGAACTATTGATGGATTTTACCTGTCCGTCTTGAAAAGTGATGTTACCAGAGGTTGGGCTGAAATCATTAAGATCAGCAGTGACTGGATGAGCATCCCAGTAGATGACCAGTCTTCCAGTTGTACCAGCAAGTCGCACCACTGACAGATAGAAGATGTTGTCTGGCGGCGGTATCTCATATGCCAGCAAACTTCCAGGAACATCCTGAATGAGATATTTAGACGCAATTTCTGATTAGCACCAAGTAGACTATTGTAAGTGTTGTTTTGTAAATTTCTGTATGAATAAAGCTTTACTTGAATAGAATATTAGTAGAATAGTAGTAATTAAAGATCTTCAGGGCTCACCTCAGAAACATTGAACTGCAGAATCCCTCGAGGGTCATCATTCTCCTGGATGGTAACCTCTGCTACTTCCATACCGAGCCTCTTCACACTTGGTGCCCCTGCTCCAACCGAGCCTCTAACTAACTCCACACTGGTGATATTTACCAGGAAACTCTCTGCCAGCTCTGGAATATCATCCTTATAAAAGACATATGTACACATATGCTAAATAATGCAGGAAACAGCAACTGATTTAAACTGGTAAGAAGAAAACTAAGTGTCATTCTGCATAGAATGTGCAAGCTGATGTATTGTAATTTGCATGGTCTCTATTTTTTATTATTATTATTATTTCATAAATGTATAGTTTAGGTGATAAATTCATATTTATAGTGCAAAAAGCTAAAAGTTCAAGCAGGTTTGATAAAATTCTCCATTACTCATTAATCCATCCTTACCGGCAAGATTGTGACAGTGACAATGGCCACAGTAGCACCATCTACCATGATGATAGTGGCATCTTTGGTGGTGTAGTCCTCCCCTGCGGTGGCTTGGTTGGATGGGGGCTGGTACAGGGCTGGCAAAGTCTGGTAATGGACTGCCACATCACCTGACGAGCCCTGCTCCCTCACTATAGTAAGAGTCACATTGACCGGAGTCCCTGCAGGTTGGGAGATATGATATCTTACATGAGCCAATATTACAAACACACACACACAATTTCATGCAGACAGAGAATATTTGAAGACATGACTTTTTGGGCCAACCTCCAGTACACAGATTAAGATAAATCCTTAATTACTTCATGTCCAGGAAATCATTGAAATCATTGAAGATCTCCTTTACGGTAAATCTCAGTCTGGGATTACATTAATAGCCCCTTAGGAAACTGCAAAACATGTTTTTTTGTAATTACAAAGAAGGCAGATAAACAATAATACTACTTACAGTACAATAGATTCCTTTGTACAGTAGTAAAACCTACAGTAAGTAAAAACCTACAGATCCCTTCAGTCCATTATTTTTCTCAAGAAGATTCTTACTGCGTGGTTCCTGTGTTAGAGTAAACTGGGAGTCCAGATGCCATCCAATCACCCCATAAGGAGAGCCATTTGGAAGGATGATGAGTAGGGCTTGTGCCCGCTGTTTGTCAATGACTGCAGCCTGTCGTAGGTCCTGCAGCCCCACAGTGGTGACATCTATGAGGGTGATAGTGACATTTTCTCTCAGCTCTGGGGTGCCATCTGCTAATACAGACAGTGAGATGATGGCCACAGACTGGTCATTTGAGAAGGTCACCTAGGAATGAAAATAAAAAATGCAATCAACTCATTTGCACCATTTTTGTAGTATAGTAGTATTTCATTTTTAAATATATTATCAATACATAGAATAATGTGTCTTAAGTACAATCAAGAGGCTATGTTTTGCTCACCACTCCTGAAGGGGGATAAATGTCTGCCAGACTCCCACTGGCAGCCCAGTGAACAGTCAGCCTGCCAAATGTCCCTCTTCTTCTCTCCACACTGAGAGATATTTGATTATTTTGCTCCAACTCCTCTACTTCCATAAATAAAGAATCCTGCAACGATATAATGACAAAATTGTTTTTGAAATACCTTGTGGTGAAGTTTAACAATACAGTTGTAATTTATAACATAATACAGTTTGTATAGAATTTTAATAACTTGAGGTTTAGAAACAATGGCTGTAGCATGAATACTTGGTGTGGTGGATTAATGTTCGGTTTAATATCAAAATGCTTATCTACTTACCTGAGCAAAGCCGATGACCCCATGTGCATCATCATTGGTTGGGACAATTATAGTCACCTGACCTCCAAAACCAATCTCTGCTCCACCCTTTGGATTCTTCAGGCTGACCTGGAAATACTCCTGCACCTCGGGGATGTCATCATCTATGATGTTCACTGCAATCTCTAGCTCGCGGTCACCTGGTGCAAAGTGCAACTCCCCAAAACTGCATGTGAAGAATTGAAGTCAAAATTATTTAACTCTCATAGCGTTATTTCTCCTTGAGCAGAATTTGCTTTCACAGCTGGTCCAATAAATCTGGTACCTGGGTATGAAATCTGACTGATTGGAGACAGAAGTGAATTCATAAACAGTGGAGCTGTTCTCCTCGGTGGAAGCCAAGAGGGTCTTGGTGGTGTTGAGGGATGGGACTGTGAGTGAGAGGAAGCTAATGGCCGGAGGGGCTCTTAGGATCATGGCAAACAGGTTAACATCAGGCCTCCAAGAGTAGAGTGATGAGCCATTTCTTCCAGCTAACAAGGCATGAGCTATGATAAAGAAAAACAAATTCATTGATTTAAACATGTCTGGTCAATTGCTTTCAACACAACTGGGTAAAAAGATGTCTTTACAAACAGAACTGGCTTTGACATTTGTTCTTACTGATCCCAGAAGGGGAAGTGAAGGGGTGAATAGAGGTGAGGCCTGGATGAGGAATGGATTGATCCAGCTGTGGCGAAGGCTGCTGCCCTGACTTCCATTGTAGCACCTCACAGGATGGAGAAAGACCTGAAGAAAGATGCAGGCACAGCAGCACACACAGACTTAAGTTATTTCACGTTAGAATAGCATGTTTATGTAAAGTAAGAACTGGCCTGACTGACACACCCAAGACTAACAAATTACAACCTCTGAGTCCCTCTGTGGCTCAGCTCTGCTCCACACTGAGGCCTTTCCCGTAAACCCACAACAGGTCTGAACCAAGAAAACTCACCACTTTTGCAGACTCAGAGGGATTATGTCTCATCAAAATATACAGAGCATGTTATAAATATATGATCTGGTCTACATTGTGAATTTCCTTGTGAATTTTAGGTTGGACAACAGAACAAGGCAAGTTTTGTGTAACAGAAACATAGTTTCCATGTGCTTTCTAAATTATGATGTATTTCTACTACTTTGACCAACATATAACCACAATCCTCTACAAAACAGAAAATGGTGTCTCATTATTGCAATAACACAACCATACTTTGCTTTACATACTCTAGGCCAAGTGCACACAATTCTCATAGAAGGCAATTTTTAATATACTGCCTCACTTATTTTCAAATAAAAGAGATTTGAAGCACTTTTTAAAATGCTCAAAAACAAAAATTCATTGATGTTGTGTGATGAATGAGTAAGACAGGTCACCTTCAACAGCGACCAACAGGATAATGGTCTCTGCTCTTGTGGTTATTGTTTCCACCTGACTGACTCTGCCAGCCACAGGGAGAGGCTGTGGATTCTGAAATCGTCCACCGATCCACTCAAGCAGTAGACAGCTGTGAGTCTGCCTGTCTACACACACCACCAGGTAGGAAACAGTCACGCGGGTGAATGAAGTCACACTGAGGATTTCCTGTTCGAAGTTAAGAGTCTGGAAAAGGGAAAAGGAGCTTCCACTCCAAACGAAAATCTGCAGCATGAAACAGTAACAAAACTTAGGTTTAGTCAAAGTCTTTGCTTGACATAACTGAAACTAATTTGAAATCTGAAGAATCAGCCCCACCTGGCTTGACACTATTAGATAATCTCTGCCTTCAGAGGAGAAGTGTTTCACATCCAGAGCTTCAACACCTAATGTTTGTTCCTAAAGAAATCAGATATTATGTTATAACAATACATGATAATGCCAGAGTGTTAAAGTAATGTACAAAAAATGATGAATGAAAATAAACACAATATTTTACCATTATGGATTTATACTAACCAATGTCATATTGAGGTCATTCTGCAGTTTGAAAATGCTGAGGTTGGCAGCTAGGGAGAAGGGAGGACCACCATGTGTAATACCTATGTAGGTTGAGCCATTCACTGCAAACCCTACACAAGAGCCTGGGTCCTGAATTCTGACAGACTGTAATGACCCAGAGACAAAGAGAGATTTAATGCTAACAAGGCATTTGACTGTAAATAACCACACTGTTGGGCCTCATTACTACAGGTAGGTGCATCATGTGCTGGTTGAGCAAGAATGCTGTTGTTTCCTCACCATTAATGACACAAATACGCCCTGCCATCGGTACAGTGTGGCAAAGGTGTGTGGGGATTTAACAATGGGCCTCTTATCCAGCCTCATTGCCAAGAAGAAAGGCTCTGCAGGGAAGGAGCACCAAGCAGAAGTAGGGCTGTCCTCAAAGCTCTGGTACACACCCATCACTGACAGGGGACCCACTAGAAGAAAAAAAGGAAAAGCTATCCTAATTACATTGCTTATTTGAAGAAAAGGGTGATTAGAGGAACAAGACAAGAACACTGAGAGTTCAGGAGGTTGGAGTATCTTTGAATTAAAACATTTATTAATCTTACCAGAGGCAATTGCTGTGTGAGACTGTGTCTCCCATTCCACACTGACTTCTGATTCTAGACCATTACTGCGAGACACGGTGAGGAAGACTCTTCTGCCATCTTCATTAACAACCACTTCTGTGTTAGTCCTGGATACAGGAAATACAATATATTAGTATTTTTGTATGACTCCTGTTGACAGCTACACATGTTTTAATGCCATTCAAAGTATCAGATCCTTTCACTGCAGCTTTATTGAGACCTGTTAAGTGTAGGGCCAATACGGAACAAGCCAGAAGGAGCCGAATTCTCTAGGATGGTGATGGGAATTTGGAGTTGTTCTCCTAACCGTGCACCTCCTGTTGGATTGAACAAGGTAACAGTGAAGGTTTCATTCCTTTCAGGCTCAGCATCCAGTATTACCCAGATCTCCAGCATCTGAAGAATAAAAAACAGAGACCAAACAACCTCTGATAAGTTTAAAACACAGAAAATAAGTGAATAGTGATGGCTAACATGCTTTACTGCCCATCATTTTAACAATGTTAGATTATCTTTTACTAAACAAATCACATGATTTCTCATGTGTGTTAAAATGCTCCTAAATAGAAAATCAACTTTTCCTCACCTTAAATCTGACTCCATCCTCCAGGACCACAAATCCTTGTGTGGGCCTCAAATCTCCCTCTGCGAGGCTGCCATTGGCATCAGTGATAGTAAACTGAACAGTTACAGTGCCAAATGTGCCTTCCTCTGGGTTCCGAACCACATACAGGGTGGCCACACTCTCACTCAGCCCCAGTATAGATGTGGGCTCCCTCAGTAAGAAATGCTTGCTAGTGTTGAAGGAAATGACGCCATGTCCATCATCACTGGCCAGAATATTCACAGTTGCTACCAGAAAACAGAAAAAGTAGTTGTATTAAATCTTTACCTTTTTTTGTCGTCAGTAGCTAATGGATGAATCTGCATGTTACATACAGTAAATAACACAGTAAAGAAGAGGGATAGAACTATTTACTTGCGCAATAAGGTGTCCTGATATAGAATTTGGAATACAGGATTGACCATGATTTACACATTTTTGTATTATGTACATTCTGACAGAATATGCATTGAAAGTTTATCTTGCACTCTCTAATGTCGTCTGAATCTTTCTGTTCTGCTCTGTCTGGTCTCCACCTGTGGTATTCATGCCGAGCTCTAGTCCAGGGGAAGGCTTGGACAGGATGAGTTGAAATCTCTCAGCTCCCTCTGGAATGGCATCGTCGATGATCTGCACTTCTACAAACTTGTGCTTTTCACCATCAACAAAATGGAATATCTGGGAACAAAAAAAAAATCAATGCTCATACATGTCTGACAAGACTCAGTTGCTCAGGTCCTGGTATTTCCAGAGGGGCTGTGTGACTGAACACGTCCAAAAAGCTTCAGCGGTTCTGTTTCAGAACTGAAGAATAAGAGGTGAAAAGTCCAACTGCCCCTCAAATGTATTATATGATGTGTTGTAAGGTTTGAATTCGGTGTACAGCTTTTACCATTTCACTAGCATTATAGTCCAGTCCTTGTTCTGCTTCTAAATTCTGAGCATAGAAGAGAAGAGAGACGTTTCCATAGGTTCCCTTGTTCCTGTAGGCCACCAGAGTCAGCACCCCAATTGTTTCATTCACTTCATACCTGGAAAGGAAAAATTATTTGGACAAGAAAAACACAGCCTTTAAACACAGCCTGTGCATGTTAACATAGTGATGTTGTTATTTATCAATGGTTTCTTACATGGTGCTTGTCCATTCAATGACACCTCTAATTCCATCATTAGCAGCAATGCTGACCTCTGCTATCAAGCCCTGTGTATCTGGGAAAAGACAACATCCAAAGAGGAAATATGATGACTTAAAGACTGGGTTAATGATTAGTATCACTGTCAGCGCTGTCTTCGGGACTGTAACTACAGTGCAAAGCTCCAACAGCAAACAGTGAAAGAAGAAACTGCAGAGGATCTAACTTCTGTCATGGTACATTTGAGCTCGGGATTACAGCTAAGAAGCGTCTCCTGTAAGTGGCTTGGTAGGCTGAGAAGCCAAGTCTTTTGGGTGAACTGATTTATGACCCCCTGAATAGTCTTCTACCATTGACTCTAGGGCCAAGACATTGGGAGGCCAGCTACGGGTTTAGTTTGGCTTTCACTCTCCTCACCACACAGTGCTACTCTGCTCCCATCAAATCCCCAGGCTTCCTCAATCATGGAAAGCATCAATCTCACCATCCAAGCCACATAATGACTGCTGCCAAAAGAGCAGCCATGTGTTTACTGTGTGTCTCCAGGCAGAAGGCCGATAGTATTCTGGGAGCCTCCAAGTGCTGTTCTGCCTGTAGTATTCTGTCTACTCATCACTTTCTAAAGTTACTCATTCATAAATTGGACAGTGGTTTGGATTGTGTAAAAGCACTAGCAGTGACTAACAAGCTCTTTCTTGCTGCATTTGACTGTCAACTACAATGTTACAGTTTGATGTACTGAAACAGAAATACAGCACATCAAATTACAAGGCACACTAGGTAAAGATGATGAATATATGGATGTGTAGTTTACCTGGCAATGTGCAATACACAACCTCTACTCATCACACAAAGTAAATGGTGAGAAATTATAGAGAGAAAAGAGAGAAAGTTAATTCATAAAATTACACTGTGGATAATGAGGCATAAATACAACACAAATGGTTGAACAAGCATAGGGGAAACAAGGATGAAAATGAAACAAGAATTTTACATGCGATTAAACATGTCTCAGAACTTCAGTAATTACTGTAGTACAGATCAACTCCAAACTGCTAAATTTCATCATACCTAGCTTTGAAGCAGTGGCAAGGGTTGTGATGAGTACTGCTGATGTTATGTTGACCAGGAAGAACTCCTCCAACTCTGGGATGTCATCCTAATGGAAAGAATGAAATCGAAAAGCTTTACACTCCACATTTGAATAAAACCTACCTTTAGAAATGGAATAAAAACATATAGCGGAAGAGACTGAAAAACTGTGTCACATTGCTGATACCTGTTAACATTGTAACTCCACAAATGACAACAGGTTCACATTATAACATTCATGATTAAAAATCAATCATCTTAGATATCAAGCTTGACAAAGAACAAACTTCACCTCCAATATGGTGACAGGGATGGCAACAGAAGTCTGTCCATCCTGAAGGATTACAGAGCCGGTACCAGAGATGAAGTCTTGTCCTGGATCAGCGAGAGTGCCCTCCACCTGGGACAAGTCTTGTAGAGAACCTCTTATAACCTCATAGGTAATATTCACTGCTCCTGTACATAAACATAGTACAAAATCAATTAATAGCTAAATAACTAAATGTATATATACATATTAATTAGCACTTAACAAACATTGGGGGCCTTTTGATTTACACAATACTCATTCTTGACCAACTGACCTGATGCTCCAAACTCTCTGTTGACATAGATATTAATATTTTGATCCCGTTCCTCTGTGGTCACCCGAAGGGATGATGGAGCAATAGTGAGCAGGCCATAAGGCTCATCACTGGTGTCCACAGTGAGCACTGCCTCACTGCCCTGAACATCCAGAGCAGCATGGCCTGTCACCACAACACCTGTGTGGAAGTCAGGTGGAATGTTATGATGAGATATTTGCTTTTTTTTTCACAACAACCACAAAGACACTAAGAACAGCCACATTACCAAAAGTTTGTATGTTGGATAAGGAAATTGTATATTCATCTTTGTTCTCTGGTGTGGCATCATCAAGAAGTTGCAGGATAATGGTTTTATTTAATTCTCCCTGTAGAAGACACAACCCAAATACACAGACACACCTTTTCAGTTGATTCTTTAAATTCTGAAGTCAAACTATTACAGCATATCCACAACAAATGCATTTAATTATGAATGTAAAATGTTCAATTTCCATCTAGTATTTACCTCAGAGAAGAAAAGTGTCCCTGAGATTTGGACGAAGGTTCGTTGTACACGAGGACCCTGAACTGCCCAGTCAACAGTAACATTACCCAGACCTGGAGCTGTTCTCACCACTAATAAGGAAAGCTTCTCACCTGTAACATGACATATAATACAGTCAGTGCAAGCACTTAATGCAAAAGGAAGAGTATGCTTTGCTGTAAAGAATATTAATATGCTGTGGTATAAGATTTCTGTGACTCAAAATCAGCCTGACATTTACATTTGACCAATTTCAGGCCAAATGTAGGGTTGTAAAAACAGATATTTATGGGCTTATAATGTGAACTGCTACTATAGATGTTAGAACAAGGAGCTCAGGGTCTCTAATTATATTAATTCTACTCAAGGAGACTCCAACCAGTCATGCATACATAATTTCAAGATAATGACAGGCAACCACAGGGTCCACCTGTTGCTGCATGCTATTACTAAGTTTGCATTCCCTTACGTTTGAACTCATGCATAATACATTTCTAGTGACAGGGACACTGGAATGGGTTTGGGATGTAAAGTAAGTAATGTGCTTGGATATATACACAACTATATTTCCACATATATTTGTAAATCATCAAAAAATAGCTACCCACCCTCTCTGGCGATGACAGAACGTGAGGCTGGATGGAATCCTACTATTCCAGCCACATTATCGTTAGCCAGTATCACTATGGTTACAGTGTCAGAACTGGGCAGGATTCGACTTCCTCCCTCTGTGTTAACCAGTCCAATCATGAGGCTCTCATTGTCCTCAGGCTCAATATCATCTCTGATTACTATCTCTATTGTCTTTTTCAGTTCACCTGTAGGCAGAGAAGACAAAGTATACATAATATTGGTTGAGTATTAATCCTTGTTTATTTATTCCCATTGTTAGATAAATGAACGCAGATATGATGTAAGTAATATATTCTGAGAAGAATTTGGTTTTTACTTAGTGTTACACAGTTACACAGAGTGATCCACATACCATCAAAGACCAGAGTTCCTCCAGTTCCAGTGAAGTCATCTTCTGGTGTGGCCTTTCCTCCAACAAACCTCCACTCCACCGTGACTGTGCCCAGATTCCCTCCCCTTCTCTCTATAACCAGGGGAACAACAACTGTCGGCTCTTCCCGAACCTCTAAATGGAGCCCCTCCTCAGTGGCATTGGGACTGAGGCTGTATATTAGAAATACACCAAATGCATCTCCATTCATCCCAATGGTCACCAAAGCTTTGTCTGGTTGGCCAATCGTGGGCAGGTTCTTCTGCGCAACAGTCAGATTCATCAGCTCTACCTTTGAAAAATACATAATAAAAGATATTAGTTTTGCAGTTGCCCATAAAAGAAAAAAGTCAATAATAAATCAATTTATATATATATATATATATATATATATACATGAATGCATGATTGTGTTTTACCTTTAAGATCTGTATGGAGAAACTCTCATCCATTTCAGGGAATTTATCAGTCAAGATTGGGACTGTGAGATTGGCCACCCCTGAACCATATTCCATGAAAGCACTCTGAGCTGTCACAGGGGTGTAATCACTCCCTGCCACAGCCTGGGCACTGAACAGGACAGAAGCTGCAGTGACATTTTTTAAGTAAGTCTGAACCTGAGCTTGAGACGTCAGCTGCTCAACCCCTGAAGTCACCCATGTGCAGGATGGTGTGGATACCCCTGTTGACAGAGAGAAGGCCTGGCAGGCATGCTCTCTCAGACATGCAGCAGCACATGCAGTTAGGGGATCTCTCTGACCAGTGATGTTAACCATAATGGGCGTGGTAGATGGAAAGCCTGGCTTTGGGGGATCATAATACATCAACAGGTTCTGACCATCATCCTGAGCCAAACCGACAATGTCAATCTCAGAGGTGCTGTATAAGATTTGCAAGCGACCAAAGTGACCACCTCTGCAATGGAGGAAACAGGGATGACAGAGATGTCAGTAGGAATGTGCAACAAATTAAAATAAAGCAATTAATCAAGAAAGTCAGTAGTTAAAAGTACCTCCTGCGGACACTAATATTGGCTCCATAAACGCCCATCCAGTGGCTCTTGAATGCGGTAAATAGACCGCTCAAAGTAGACTGTCCCATATGGGTTGTCATTGGCAGGCACTATTATGTCAACAGATGTGTCAGCTCCAAGGTTTCCTCCATTACTGGCAGCAGTTAACTCCATCTTAATTATCTTAAAAGACAGAAAGAGCGTGCTGGGAATTACAACTAAAATGATGTAACATATTTTGCACAAGAATCATTTCCATTATTCACAGCGGTATTTTTTATGTTTTTACCTCAGTGATTTCAGGTACATCATCAGCTAAAATCTCAACTCGGAGTGTCTTCATGGTCTCTCCGGGGGCAAATGTCACCTGTCCTGATGTGGGTCTGATGTCCCCCACTGCGAGTTTACCGTTGACAGTGGCCTGCCAATGGACTACCACTGTACCAATAGTACCAGCATTTCGCACTATTGGCAATGTGACCTCAATGGAGTTAGTACCTGGTTCCTCTATGGTTATTGGAAGGGCCTGGAAGACTGTTGTAATAGAATTAAGAAAAGAACTTGCTTAACAAGAAGAGAAAAATAGATGAAAACATTCAAACATATCCTGGACAATGACTACTAACCAAAGGCACCAAAAGGGTCATCAGAAGGCAGTATGGTGATGATGGCACGTGTGAGCTCGCCCAGTAGAGCTCCTCCAGTGGTTTGGTTAATCAGCTCAATGAGAAAAGTCTCCTCTAGTTCAGGGACCACATCATTGATGACGTAGATTGGTACAGATTTACTGGACTCGCCTTCTAAGAGGACTACATCACTGGAGGCTACGCTGTAGTCTTCACCTATAGGATGACACACATGCACATACATACTGTATGGACATGGCCTGCTGGCTCACATAAAAATAAAAGAGAGAAATATTAAAACACTTACTGACTCTGGCTGTCAAAGGCACTGCTCTGAACTTGACAGATACATCAGCAAATATTCCACCAACACGCGTAACATTTATTATGGGCCCAATGTAATGCTCAGCTACGCTGACAGCAGATGCTGACAGCTGGAGGACCCCGAAAGCATCGTCGCTGGCCTCCACTATCACCTGGGCAAAAATGTCGGCCTTTGGACCCAGAGAAGGCGAATTGGAAACTGGAAAAAATAGTAAAGGGATATTTCATCTACTTAGTTTTGGATTGTTAATGTATTAATATATTAAATTATCTTTTAGGGTAAAATCTTCCACTCAGTGCGAATGTTTGTATCTTACTGAGTCTCTCCTGCTCTCCTTTGATGAGCTGAGCACTGATCAACTTCACAAACACTGCCTCATCTCTTTCTGGATCCTCATCATCCAACACATGGATGGTGATGTTGGCTTCACTCTGATTGGCCAAGAAAACAACAGAATCTCGAAGGGGGACGAAATCCAGCCCTTCAGTGGCTCGGCCCACCCCAGGGGTCCCGTAAGGTTCTGGATCTGCCTCATTAAGTGTTCCATATGTGACTTGCACCTAGACAAATTAAGATAAGGAAATAAGACATAATTAATTCTGGATTATTGCATAATCAGAAGTAACTTTAATTCCAATACTCTCTGACGCTTCTAAATATTTTACAGCAAGAGACACACCTGACCCATTAGGCCTCTCTGTCGCAGAATAGTGAGGGAGACGGTCGAGTCACCTTCAGGGAGTCGGATGGGCCTTGTTGGATTTGCGAATACAAAAACACCATAAGGATCATCACTGGAGAGCACAGTCAGAGTAGCAGATGTCTGGTCACCCAGGCGACCGTGGGACACGTTGACCAAGGACACGATGAAACTCTTGTCCAACTCGGGGATCTCATCCTGAGCCACATTGATGATGATATTCTCTGATGTTTGACCAACACCAAAGGTGATATTCCCAAACCTGCTGATAAGATCCTCCTCAGAGCTGGGATCAGCCTCCCAGTACACAGTTACATTTGAGAGATCACCAAAGGACCGATCTACCTGAGAGAGAACAAAAGAAAATAGCGTAATGATGAATAACATTAGACTATTTACTGTGTTAAACAAATTCAATTAAGGTTTTCTAAGAGAAATATCCACATCTTGACATAGAAACAGAGACACATATCGTTTTAAACATCACTGAGTAGGTTCTAATTTTAAAGTGTGTATCACACTGACCTGCAGGACCACAGAGCTTCGTCCATCCTCAGGTTCTGTCCCATTAACAGACAGCGATTCAGGACTAAACTGAAAAACTCCATGGGCATCATCTGAGGCAGCAATGGTCACTGTGATATGGGACGCAACTCCCAAGCTGGCTGCACACAAGACACCAGATATGATATGAGTTAGTATTTAGTGATTATGTATGTATAATTTGCATAATTGCATGGTTGCATTTTTTAAGACTTTTTAAGATTTTAGGTCAAGTAAATGTAAAACACTCCATGTTCAAAGAAGAGGAAAATGTAGCAATGATCTGAATGAAAGAATGAGTAATTCCATCCCAACAATAATACACAGCTTCATATAAATAAAATTATCTTATGATGAAGAACATCAGACTTTAAACAGCGTGCAGATATTATCTCAAAATAGGTAAAGGCAGAACACATTTGGTGTAAAGCACTGGGGTCTCTGACACTTCATGTCAACCCCTCACCCCTGCTGAAAGGTTATTTGCTTTTCCCACATCACTCTCCTTGGGTACATCTCACCAGGGTCACAGTACAAATGTAAATGCCACACACAACTAAACACACATACATTCATGCCCACACACCCCCAGATTTGAGCTTGTTTATATGCACTAAATAACTGAAACATACTAAATGACCAAGTTTTTAGGATTTTTTTTTTTTTCGCGTCCAAACATTTCAGTTTTGAAGTTTCTATGAAAGAGTTTTCAGATTTTATTTCCCAAGTCCTACCAACACAATTCATTCTAACCATCCAAAATTATTATTAAAATATACTAATATAATTTTAGATATAAGGCCTTATGGAGTGGCCTTAGGGAGTAGGAAATTCAGTGAAAGGGTGAAGGAATGCAGACAAGAAGCAGCTTGGGGAAGAGGGGGAAACTTACCTTGATGCTGGTAGAATGGAAGGAGGAAGTCAGAGTCACTCTCCCCACTACCACTCCCTTCACTATGCAGAAACTGATCCACTGATCCACCAAACAAGTGTCACACGAGGTTTGAATCACACCAGAAGGATAGAGATCGAAGGGCAAACAGGAAGGATTGCGGGCAGGTAGTTACGCAGGTAGGTAGGTAAAGCACACAGGAACACAGCACACAAAAACAATAGGGCAGAGTACAGGGTCAGTTTAGCTCTAATGAGGATGGGTAAAGACAGGTTTCTAACCAAATTGTAATGATTAACTGTGGCAAGTAGTGCCAAGAGCCAAAATTCATCAAAATGAAAGTTTTACCAAAATATCATGATTCTGGGGTCAAATTTCTCACCTCCATCAGCGTTGTAAAGCTCCACTCTAAAACTCTTGTCCAGCTCAGGCTCACTATCATTTACAATAGTCACATTGATTGTCTTTAACCTCTCCCCTTCAAGAAAGTCCAGCACGCCATATGAGTCCTGCAGGTGAAATATAGATAGAAAGTAAATGAGGGAAACAGGTATTCTCTTCATCTGCTTATGAGTTTATTGATTCACTGGCGTATTTGCATGAGTGAGAATTTAGTAGAAAATAACCTCGTAGTCTTCAGGACTGGTTGCTGTCAGAGGGGTTGTCATGTATCCAACCATGACCCTTCCTATAAGGCCTTGGGCCCGGGCAACCAGTAAACTGACTTGCCCATCTTCCTCGTTAACAGTGATGTGAGCAGGTTCTAAGGCTGGAGAAATTAACCCCTCCCCTGGGGGGGTGGGCTGAAACTGCAACAGGCCTGGATCAGGGAAAGGTGTGTGTGTGTCATTGGGTCAAGTAATGAGAAAGAGAGAAAAAGATGTGTTAGAAGTAGGAAAGGTGACAGGGAAAAATATTGCACATTAGAAATTTATTTAAATATGGATCGGTTAATAGCAACAACAGAGCAGGCTTTAGGATATGAAAGTGAATACCATAGGGATGGTCACTGGCTGTGACATTGACGGTGTTAACTGAGTTATTTGGGTCAATGCTTGCACCACTGGTGGGGGTGGAGCCTGGCTTTCCATCACCAGATTCTGCTGACACCAGTGTGATCTGAAAAGTCTCTGCCAGCTCAGGGAGGTTATCATCCAACACCAACAGGTTCAGTTCCTAACAGAAAGATGTGTATATATTAATTTTTTTTACTTCAGACTGTACTCTTCAAAAAATGTCTAAACCTCTGTTCTTTTTAACTGTTTAATTTAGTACCACTGTAATATTTAGTGATGGTTATAGTGTCTGTGTTGTGTGCACAGGCAATGAATATAAGCTTAATCAGCTGACACCTGTTGACTTATCTGTAAACTCACTGACAACCAACCACTAGGTGGGGCTGGTTGTCAAGAAACTTTGCAGTCGGGTGCCTGTAAAATGCCACTGTCTAACTTGACACATACTACATTAATTTGACATCAGTATGCCATGGCGTAATAATGGTGCAACGAGATACAAAGGGACACACCTCACAAGTTTGTCCGGGTGTGAAAAGCACAGCTCCAGTGGCATTGACAAAATCCTGATAGGCTGGTGTCCCATTGTTCAAGCTATCCTGTTGGGTGACTTTGTAGTTGACAGAAACGTGGTCCAGAGTTCCCCGTGTACGCTCAATCACACAAGAGATAGTGGACCCCTCTTCAGTGGTCTGTGAGGACAAACAAGAGAATAAAAATGTCAATTAATTTAAAACAACCAGCACTAATGCATTTAAGTGTTTTCACTTGCTTAAGTTGGTTACACTTAAATAGGCTATCTTACCAAATATTTAAATATCCCAGTCTAATTCCAGCACAGTAATAATGTGATTTAGAGAGGGGCCATCTGATAGCCCTCATGCCTCTTTTTTATCTATATAGGGTCTAGGATGTAAAGAAGATTCTCTCGTTCTGATGGAATGTCATCCCCACCATTGCCACCTGTTGTGCTTCATCTCTCATTTCCAGTATTGGAACTCCTGAACCTCTTCTACAGGAATGCTCTGACTGACAGACCTGCTACAGCCTCACCAGCTGTCGCTCTACCTGAGAGGGGCCAGCAGGAGAGGCCACGCATCCAATCCAACTAAAAACAGAGAACATGCTCGCTCTGCACTCAGGCATGAAGACTGATGAAATATGCAGCAGGACAGGGACTGACAAACCAATGGGTTTACATTACATATCTTTCTATGTATATATATTCCCTGTGGATACAATAGTTACAGTGGTCACATAGATTCAGGCCAGATTCAGGCTTAGATGTATAATGAATTCTTGAGTGACAATTCAGTTTACATTAAAAATGTTGTGACCACAGTGCTTGTGGGTTGTGGCTAAACTTACATTAGGTATGCAGGCACCAGTGAATCCAAAAAGCCCATTGGCATTGTCACTCTTCATGACTCGCAAAATGGCTGTGGGTCTGGGGAAAGGTAGACGGGCTCCACCACGTTCTGCCACCAACTGTAGATAGAACACCTCCTCGCCCTCTTCCTCATCGTCATCCCTGACTTCCACCACAAATGACTTCTGTCTCTCATCTTGCCGGTAGCGTAGGTAACCTGAGATGGTACGCAGGTCTGCCTTAGCAGGCTGGGTGTGAAGCTCGTGGATGTGGCTGCGGTTCAGCTTAACGTGATATAAACGGACATCCTGGAGAAAGCCTGTGTAGCGCTGTCCACCCTCAGGATCTGACCCAATAAACAGTGATGCAGGGCCTGAAGTAGAAATACCACAAAAAAACATTGCACAATATTTTAGAGCTACAGCAGTAACAACAGTAAAATAACTGTTTAATTATGTTTGTACTGTACTAGTAGAACAGTAACTTAAATGTTTGCATGTGTGCAATTTTGCTGGAGGAAACACATTTTCTGTGTGTGTGTATGTGTTTTTATTAGCAGATTAAAAATAGAGAAACCCCAGAGAGAGAAAGGCACAATGTTTTTCTTAACACATGTTGTTGTTATGTGGCTTCTTCTTCTTGTTGCTAATGGCAGAAATTTTCACTTTTTAAAAATAAGTGTTTGTCATGTAACTATAACTTATTTTTTTCATGGACTTAATGTTATAATGGGACAAGTTTGTTTTGTAAAAGAGTATTTGCAACATGTGATTTAATCAATTCTACATTAACTAGATTTGCATTTAGGGCTTTAAGTTGGCTTGAGATTAGGTGAGATCATAACAACTGAGTATAAACGGCATCACTTTCAACCCATTTATTGAGACTTTCTTAGCCCAAAAGGCAATCTGTACCATTAGAATAATGAGGGTAATATAATCATATAATTGTTAATGATGAAACTAACTTGGTTGCTAAGATATGAGTGTATTGGAATCAAAAACAGAACCTTAATTAAGGCCACCAAATACTTAGGTCCAGCACTTTCTCATTACTCATTTATATACTTACACCTCTCCATTCTCCATTGCTCCCTCTTCTTGTAACAAAACAGGACAAATGCAGAAATATGCCATAATTAGCAAACATTAAGTCATGACACAAAGCAGTCCAACTGTGAGTTGAGTTACTAGTGCATGACACAAAAATGCAGTCCAACTGTGAGAATTGAGTTACTGAGATATTTTCTCTCTGGATAATAGGCTGCCACAATCAGAGATAACAGGAAGAAAAGAAGATGACTGTGTCTGATGTATGTCCAATAGTGCTGATATCTACTGTGACTGAATTGAGGCTAGTGTATGTGTGTGTGATCTCTGCAAATGTGCAATAGAATGTGAGGGTGTGCATTCATATGTATGTAAGAAGTTTAGGCTTGTTTTTCCTTCCATATGTGTATAAGGTCTGAAGCCATAGTCACACACACACACACACACACACACACACACACACACACACACACACAATCACACACAGACCACCAATGAAATAAGGACATTATCACTGCAAGGACACAAGCATTATGTGAACATTGTAAAATAAACAAAACTAAGATTATCTTAATATTACACAGCTCATTGTAACCTTGCGACTGATATTAGGTAATATTAAGTTAAAAGCCAATTAGTGAAATTGGCTTTTAACTTATAACTTAATAGCCAAACAGTGAACCAAAATATCACAAGGAACCCAATGAGAAGGAGCTGCAGACACAAGTTCAATGAGATCAAAAATATCCCGTTGTCACTCTGCCATGTTTAAGAAATCTTAAAACTTAACATACCATCAGCGATGCCCTCTCCTTTGATGCTCTTTACTCCACCAGGAATAGGGTTTCCATTCAAGAAAAACTCAATAATCCCATCATCAACTGTTATGATGACATGTGTCCATGTATTATCCTCCACAAACTTCTCAGCACTTGCTCGAGCCACCTGAGTGTTGTTTGATCCTATTACTGTATAGTATAACATGACAGTGACATGAGATTCATTAATGTGGACCTTCACTCCATAATACATGGTCCCATTCCCTGTTCCTTTGGAGACTATGAAGCCATCAGTGTCTCTTTCAGTCTTTATCCAAGCCGAAAAAGTGAAGTTGCTGACAGCAGCAGGCCCAGCTTCAGGAGATATGGTCCCATAAGCTCCCAGTTGCCCAGAAAAAAACCATGTGTCTGTGGCTGAATGGTGTCTCCTGGCATGAGGACTAAGCTGAACCCCATCTGGGAAGGAAGCTAGAAGGAGTAGGTCATCCATCGGAGGAAGGCCCTCTGGGAAGTGGCCAGAAACAATCTCCCAGGCAACCCACACATTACCAAAAGTACCCTGCTGTCGGAGGATGGTAAAGGAAGTGACATCAGCCATGTCATCCTCTGAGAGCACATCTTCAGCTACTTCTTGGTCCAGGTTACTGTCAGCGATGACAAAGACGCCAAATGGGTCGTCATTGAAAGGGATGAAAACTGAGGCATTCAGAGAAGTCTCAGCCAACTGTCCACCTTCACCTGGGTAACCACCTTTAAGAAAATACAAACAAAAGCTGAAGGATGTTTGGGAAAAAACATCTCAGTGTCTGACAAATGTATTCCTTTTATCTAACTCACCTGAGATATTAACTAGCTTGAGGATGAAGTACTCAATGAACTCTGGAAGTTTATCTGAGACAGCCTCTAGGACAATAGGTTTGATTTCTTCCCCTGTAGTGAAGGTGATGGAGCCAGATGTGTGGACAAACTCCTGGTTTTCCTCCAGAGGAGTCACTGAGTCATTGGCAAACAGCTGCCAGAAGACTGTAACATTACCAAAATGGCCCCTTGCACGCAGGACACTAGGGAAGGAAGAGAAAAGATGAGTAATTTCCATAATAGAATACAGGTGAAAACCTAAAATTCAGACCCAGCACTGAGGTTGTAAGAAACATTTTTCTAGAATTCTTTAAATAAGGTGTAAATGGTCTTGAAATCACCAATATATATTAAAGATTTATTTTGCACAAAAGAAACATCACTTGAACTTACTAAAAATTATTAGTCTTTCCCTCTTCAACAGGTTTCTCTGTGAATTCCAGGGAGAAAATCCCATTGGCATCATCATTGGCCTCGATCACCACAGTAGCTGTGTGTGCTCCGTACACAACAGCATCACCTGTATAAATAAGCATATCATTAGGTTAGATCAGGACCTATAAATTGACATTATGCTAACCAGGAAGCCAGACAGACATGTCGGATCTACATAGATGGATAGATAAATAGATTCGAGAGAAACTCAAATGGATTGCACTGGCCATATTGTTTTTCTTTCTCATTAACATAGCTCACCATAACTATGGCAACCAAGCACAGAAGGAAGGGCTTCTTCTTCATGAAAAACCAAGAGTCCAAAAATAAAGGCTTCTCTCGGCAAAAGAGTTAAGTGAAGAAAAAAGAGTCTCAATAAAAAAAACCTTTACATTTTAAAACTTTTTATAGAAATTGAGGAATAAGTAAAAGCTACAGGTAAACATATAGTTGAAATAACACAACTGAAACCTCTTTGATGTATGTACCTCAAGCTGCCAGACTACAAGCACAATGTGAGAAGAATGTAAATCTGCTGATAATTAAATAGGCAAGGTAAAGAGCGTCAAGGTCTCAGTATTCGTTTGATTGACTCCTAACATGAGGGTTATTGACTTTTAACACAATCCCTATATAAAGGACAATCTCCTGGCATAAACCAGAGGCTAACCCTTACTCAACTCTCAACCCTTACTCCATGTCAATCAGTAAACAGTGAGAGGCCAGTGGAGTGGCCGGTCTTTGTGTCTTAGAAAGTCTGGAGTCTGGTAATTAAGGTGCTGTTGGGGCCCAACGGCCTTTCATTCCTATCCCTGACACACAATGCTGGCTGGGATTATAGCAGCTTTCAGTGACACCACAGACAATGCTCAATATCCCAGCTTCTGAACATATACAACTGGTGTTAAGACAAGAGAGGTTAAACAGGAGATGAGGAGGTGACGTTGCTTTGAAATGAGGTGTGTTCGCTTACATCTTCTGTTATGAAGTACATTGATAAATGAGAAAGGCAACTGACTGAGCTGCTTTAATCATCATGGGGATTTAAATATATGACACATCCACTATAACCTGACACACTAATTCACAGAAGATATCTTTAACCACTTGTTTAAAAGGAAGCCTGTACTCACCAGTAGCGTTGTAGAGAACAATGTAGAAGGGTTCATCAGTTTCTGGTATGTTGTCATCCTCCACAGCCACTGATATGTTCTTCATCCATTCACCCACGTCGTATACCAGCAACGTGTCATTACTCAGCATGGTGAGGTCACCTGGTGATGCGTCACCATACTCCACTCTGTACATCACCGTGGTAACAGTGTCGGCCCGCCCTGCTCTCAGAACAGTGAAGTTTGCCACCCCCCCTTCCTGAAGCCGCACGACAACAGGTTCTAAGATGGGGGAGAGTTATAGTTATCCATCCAGCCATTAGCTATAGCTGTAGATGGAGAACATTAATATATAATATTCTTTCAGACAATTCTTTGTGTATTACCAGAAAAGAAAATGGGGTCATCGTTCTTATTAATCTGTAAATCAGCAGTTAGTATGTTTCCAAGTCTTGCTCCACCTGTAGTGTTTAACAATGTGATGGTAAAGTTCTCCATGTCCTCTGGGATCTTAAATAAAAACACATATTAAAATTAAAACAAGGAAATGTAATTAAATGTTGAGAGGCACTCAGTAAACAAAACAATTGGTTCTATGTTTACCTCATCAGGTACAGAGAAGAGTGTGAGGTTTTTTAGGTACTCCCCTTCCTCAAACGTGATGTTTCCCTGAAGGGGGCTGACATCTCCGGTCAGGGCTGGTTCAAGAATCCATGACACAGACACCTCTCCAAAGTGACCCCTGTTCCTCACTACAGGGTAGACAGCTGAAAGAGACCCATATAAGACAGAAGACTAGTAAACTTGAGAAGTTTTTAGTTTTGTAGCTCATATGGCTGTATGCAGCTCTCTGCACTATAATATGATACCATGTGACATGTAATAGTAGTACTGTTATCAGAGGAACTGCTATTTCACCTTGATGCATCTCGTCCCCTTTGCTCTCATCAATGGTCACTGTCAGTCCTGATCGGATGAACTCAATGACCCCAAAGGGGTCATCATTCTTCCGCACTGTGATGTTGACCTCCCTGTGGTTGCCTATGCGACTGGGTGGAGTGCCGTGGCTACTAAGTACCACAGTAAAAGTCTCGTCCAGCTGTAGTCACACACGCACACATACACACACAAACACACACACAAACGGAAAAAACAGGTTGAAAGCATAATCTTTACAGTCTATAAAATCTGTAAATACTAAACATGAAATGAACTGTAGTAGTATGTAAAACAGATGTTAGTGTTGTGACTAAACTCTAAACTAAAGGACCAGAGGGACTGTATCTTTTAGTGGGAGTAAACTGATATTATATAACCACACACTGTCACTACTGCGATGAATGCGTTCTTACCTCAGGTACACCATCAGGCCTTGCCACAACTGCCACTACCACCCCTCTCTCCCCTTTTTTAACCTCCAGGATGCCTTTGGCACCGTAGAATTCGTTGTTGCCTGATGGGATGACTGCATATCGCACCAGCTGTTTCAAGAGCTCTCCCTGGGCTCTGACTACGTGCAGCTCTACAGTCTCGCCCTCCTGAAGAAAATGTTCAGATGCAGAGAAAAGTTTTATGCACGTGTCCGTCCATTTGCATCCTAGCAATGTCAATAACATAACTACATTTTCAGTTTTAATCTGTGACTTACATTAATGACCCATGGACCTCTGGAGAATGGGGGAAACTCAAAAACTCCCCCTGGATCATCGTTCTCCATGATGACAACCTCTCTACTGGTGAAGCCAGCTTTCAGTATCTGAGTCTCAACATTACTCCTGGGACACATACACAAAAATAAACACAGTATTAGATGATGATGGCTAGTGACCATAATTAATGCATGGCAAAAAATACAGTACATGAAAAGAACTGTAGAGAGGCTTTTGGTGTGAGGATCATCTAAGGCAGATAAATGTCAACTTCATGGTGCAGCGGATCAACTTTTGTTGACCTCAACTTAAAATTAAACTTCTTAATGCATTCCTTGTGATGTTTATTCATTATTGACTCTATAGGTACCCTGCTGTTTTAGACCGTTTTTAATGAAAATGTCAATCACTAGCATACCTACAACTTTATTGCACCACTGGGGTATATGTGTGTTTAAGTATTTGTGTGTGTGTGTGTGTGTGTGTGTGTGTGTGTGTGTGTGTAAGCACCCAAGCTGAAAGCATAGAAGCCAAGCAAGTATCACATGGCGGGTAAATTAGAGACAAAGACGTGACAGAATGAAGCAATCCAAACAAACAGTCACATCCTAAGGAGCTGCATGCATACAAACACTGACGTCTTTAAAAGTGAACACAATTAACCCATCTTAAATTAGAGCAAAACACATAAAGAAAATTCCCTATTTACTCCCAACACCCATCCTCTTTTGAATTCTCTTTTTTTTCACACCATCACAGAATTCCCCACCCCATCCCAATGCCCCTCATCTCCACGTCAACCAAAGACAGAAATTCTGAAGTAGGCCCTTCTCTGAACAACAAAGTCCTGATTCAGGCCACACAAAAGGTCCACCCCACTCTCCACTTACCCAAAGTACACTGTTGAGTGTTTAGTCTCCACCCTACAGAAACAGAAGTGGGAGGTAGAGGGAGATGCTGTTCTCATCATAAGACTAACAGATGAAACCACCCCCAAACCACCACCACAGCGATGAGATAGCTCCCACTCAGTCAGTCTCACTCACTTAAATCTCACTGGATGCTCATGAATTTGTCTTTAAGACATTACATAATATCAGTTGTGTATTACATTGAAGTGAACACTTTATTATTATTATTATCACTATTACTATATTATGTTAATCAATTATAATTTTTTTCAGGAGTTTACTATTCTTACCTATCCAGAGTGAGCAGTAAGGTCTCGTTTACTTCAGGGATATTGTCAGCTATGACAGTGAGATTGATCGAGGCATCACTTTGCCCAGAGAGGAAAATAACAGAGCCACGAAGAGGCATCAGGTCATCAGCAGTTACATCTTCACGATTGGCTCCGACCGGCTGAAGACTCCAAAACACCTCGGCCTGACCATCTGTCCCATCACGCCTCAGTGGAAGGCTCACCTACAACAGATACCATAACTCAATGATCATAGTATAATGTTATGAGATTAAGTTACTGATGAGATGAGTTATAACTACTAAATAGTGGACTATGCATGTCAGTGGAGTCAGACATCAAAAACTCTGTATGCACTACGGCTAAAAACAGAGCCCATATCTTACCATGCTGGTATTACTATCTTCCGGTTCATAAATCACCACTGTGTTGTTACTTGTAAAGCCAATTTCCCCATTAGCAATATCAGGGGTGACAGTTAAGGTCAGGTTTAGTGGTCCGCCAAATCTTGGGCTGTTTGAAGGAACTGGGGGATTGATATCAACCAGATCCAGTGTAGTCAACTGTGGGAAATAGAAGACACAACTCAATTAACAGAGGGATAAAGCAGATGAACTAGAAGATAGATAAAAAATAAAGCATGTTATTATAATAATTGATAAACCAAAGATGCACTTAATTCTTCACCGTATGTTTTCTTCTCTGTTTGTGCAGTAAATAAGCGTGAATGCGTGGTGTGTCTATGGTTTTACAGAATGTGAAGAAGGTTTTTCTTGTACTTTTTTGTTTGCTTGAAGAACTAGGTGATGTTGTTAGTCTGTAAAACTGGGCAAATCCCTTTGCAACATGCCAGCTTTAAGTGCCAGTGTCAAGCCATTCAAACATGCAAATCAGGCACTTAAACTTTAGATGGCACTGATTAGGCCAGAAGTGCAAACACAAACAAAAAGAGCAAAAAATGTTGCCTGGTTTACAATGTAACAAAAATATGTTGCCATGAAAAGTAGGAAAATAGTTATGTGTTTCTAGGCTTGTTACCTGTATTAAGAAATGAGCTCCATTCTGCAGAAAGGCATCATTTCTGATTGGCAGGATGACGTGGACCAGTCGCTCACGAGAAAACATCACATTAACAGATCTGCTAACATTCAGAACCTGGCTACGGGCCAGCGCTGGGTTTACTGGGCCTGCAGGAATGTAGAGGGGGGTGATGGTCATAGACACGTTACCTAGTGTACCACCATCTCGCCGGAAATAAAGCGAGAGGAAACGACCCTCAGGTTGGCTCTGTATGCTTTGCTCTTTTTCAGGGTCAAAGCGAAAAAGTCCATAGACATCGTCACTGTCCTGGATGAAGAACACCATCTAGAGAAAGAGTAAAGGGAAAAGTAGACTCATGTTATGTTTTGACTGATGAGAGAATGATCAAAAACACATCCTTGGTATCCTCCTTAGGAAACATCCTTAGGAAACACAAAGCTTGGACTGGGAGAGGTGATAGTTATGTTGTTTAAATATAACTTTTTACTGTGTTTTATTCCATCAAATAGTGCCAAACAGATAGAGTTTCCTGAAAGTCTGCAAACTGCTCCATCAGTTAAATTAATGGTTGTGCTGACATTATAAATTATAAGATACTTGTGTTTATATTGAGTTAATTTTATTCACTTTGCTTGCCTAAGAAAGTGATTTGACAAGTTTGACACATGAGCAGCACTGCCAGTGAGGGAGCGCCTCTGGGCCGTGTGTAGTCTCCTTATGGTTTTGAGGAGGGAGCTGACTGATTTGTGAGGGGATAATTGCAATGAAGCTCAGATTTACCATCAATTACTTCGAAGGACTTTGATGTGTATCCTGTTTTTGTGTTACTAAGACAGTATAAGAAGAAGAGAGAAGAGGTGAGGAATAGAGAGAGGAGAGAAAACAAGTGAGACTGAAAGTAGTAAAACAGAGCCCTGAGCTAACTTTAGAGAGGCATCCTCTTTAATTAACTCTGCTACGACTGCTAGAGTAGTTTTCATGAGCGTTTTAACTGACGGTCATTCATTTCCCTGAAACCTACACTTGTTTGATGCATTGCCTTGTGCATGTTTGCAACAGCCCAATGGAATATGTGTGCTTTTTTGATGTGTGTGCGATATCATTTGCAACATTAACAATAATTAACAATTAACCTACAGTTAAAGGTGTGACTTTCTGCTGAGCTAACGCACTCGCTGCGCACAGATGGCAAGCAGACTCCGTAGCCTCACAACCTGAAGTGTTGTTCTGATGTGTGTTAGCATGTGACCAAAGCAGAGTTTGTAAGTGTCTCATCTCATGCCTTGAACATAAACAAGACTTAGATCTGCCCACTGCTTTCGCACATAGCCAAGAGGCTTGGACAGAAATGGGAGCTATAAAAACCTGTCACCACTTCACCCACGCTTTCTAAAAAAAACACACACACACAGACACCACACACGGAGCGTGCCTGCTGTTTCTGCTTTGTTTTGATTCAGCCACATTAAGGGAACACCCACGGAGTAAAGTGACACCCCAAGAGGTCGACTTTTGCAGAATGTGCCAAGTTTGCCACTGTATCTTACAATAAGTACACGCACACGTACACATGCTTAACAGATGCACAGCATCTGGAGGATATGTTCTCTAACAAGTGCAGGCTTTTTCCTCACTGTCACAAGTCGAATATTGCAATAGAGAGCAACTGTAAACAAATAAATACAAACTGGCTTATAAAAGATCCCTTGTGAACTGACCTCTGTGGGTTCATCGATCTCCGCGTTTCCAGTTACACTATTAGGAAGCAGTTTGAGCAAGAATGCCTCTGCCTCCTCCGGTTGATCGTCTGCCACAATGTTTATCGGAATCACAGCGGTCACTTGACCACCACCAAACATCACTGTGCCCGCTGCCGGCATCAAGTCATCTGACACCGGGGAGCGATCACTGGAGTTTCTACTGATGGACCAGTTGGCGGACACGTCACCAAAGCTGCCTCCATTTCTTACAATAATGATGCCATCAAATCTGGAAAATTAAGAAAAATCTTGGATACATTCTTTTTGTTTTTATTCTGACAATTTTACACGTACATATATAAGTTAAGTGTACTTACAGTACATTATTGTTGTTGTATATGATATATAACTTGTATGTGCAGTATTTGTAAGAATAAGTTTTCCAAGTAAATGATTTGTAAATGATTTACCTCTGTGTCAGATCTTCATTGATGATGATTGGCTGAATGACTGCACTGCTGCTGATTGACAGGACACCGTGAGGCTTGTCATTGGGTTCGATGGTCACTAGTGCAGAATTTGGTGCTACGAGCACAGCATCTCCCCTGATGGTGTCTTCCAGTAGGACTACATGGAAGGACTCTGCAATTTCTGGCACAATGTCATCACTGATGTTGAACAGCAGGCTGGTCTTGTAGACGAATGGAGGGAATGTAACAGTTCTGCCTGGCTGTAGGTCAAGGAAATCCACAGCTGGTGTGGCGCTGCCCAGTTCACTGCTCACCACCATGTAATCCACAGAGACCTAAAGAAAGTACATTCCACATGTTTTATATAAATCTGTCTTCTGTCTTTCACTCTCTTTCTATTTCTGTAGATATATGTGTATGAATATTCAAAAACATGGTGCCTATGCAGTATACTATATGTCGTGCACTATTCTTTAATAGTCAAATCTAGGTAACAAATACAAATAACTGGACTAATAGAAAGAAACCTCAGTGTCAACAGAGCCAATGAGTGGCCCGTCTTCAGTCAATCGACCTCGGGTCACATTGAGGGCGATGACTCCAGCAGACTCTTGCACTGCCATGATAGAGTGGGAGAACCGCAGAGGGCTATCATTACGTCGGATTCTCAGCTGGACACTGCTGGCGTTGGGCCTGAGGAGGGCTCCACCTGCCACACCTGTCAGCCTGACTGAAAAGACCTCATCATCCTCAGGGATCTGGTCCACAGGGAAAAATATACACAGTCACCCGTTAGCAGTAAGCTGTTTCAAAACTCAAAGACTATGAAATTGAAGTGGGCACGAGCAATAGGAATTTCTCTTATTTTACTTCATATTTTTTGAAATTGAAAAGATGTGACTTTTATCAAGGTGAAGAGTGTGGTCTTTAGTCAAAAGGAATTAAGTAATCTTTATCTTTAAGCTCAAAACTATTAAAGCAATTTGTGTTTATAATTTGCATTATAGCTGAATTACTAGCTAACTAATTTAGTCACACTTGCATGCATACTGTAGAATGATGATCTTTTAACTTTTTTTTGCACTTTTCCCAAAAATGTCATCTTTCCAACTTTTTGTAAATCACACAATCTATGGAGGAACAGTTGGAAACATCTTAATCTATGAGAATGACATATGGGTGCTTTAAATGGTACAGTGATGACTCTAATCAATACCTGGTCATCCTTTATAATGATGCTGAACTGTGCCACAGCCTGTCCCACAGGGATGGTAATATTTCCTCTGTCTGGACTGAGATCCTCAACGGCAGGGTTGGGACCTTCAGAGATCTGAACCAGAAAAATCACAGTGAAGTTGAAGCATGAAACTGTACATAATTGAAGAATTACATGTTTTTATTTGGCTCTAAATACTCCAGACTGTATTTTTAACCTGTGGGATAAACATACTACAAGTGCAGTGCCTCAGGGGTGCTGGTTTTGTGAAGATTGCCCTCTCACCTCATAGTTCACGGTCACAGTCCCATATGTTCCCTTCTCTCTAATTAGGGTGAAAGGCACATAATGGGTCCTCTTTCTGGGTTCATCAACTACGATCTCCTCAGTCTGAGATGAAAAGAGCGAGGGAGACGGGAGACAGAACCCCAATCTGTTCAGTTAAATCAATCTCAACACAGTTTCTCATTCACATGCAGAATCACTTAGATTATCAACCAACCAATCAACCAAAGCAAAATGTTATTTTTTGAAAGACTGAGATAACAAACCAAAACTCAAAATACATTTCAGTTTAAATGGGCCCTAAACAGACACGTTAGATGAATGTCTGTTCACTGACAAATTAAAGACAGATTCTTATTGAGTACAGCCAACTGAGAGCAAGAAGTGAACATTTGATTTAGTTATGCATATCTAATTATGATCTATACTTGTTGTTTTGTTTGTTTTGTTGTAAGTGTCATAAAGTACCAAGAATTTCTAATTTTTTTTTAAATTCTAATTCTTATTCCCATAACCAAAGAAAATCAAAAGAAGGCAACGGGAATAGAAAAAAAAATTCTAGTACATATTGTACACATAAACACCTCCACTGAGGCCAGGAGGTCTCTACTGATTCTAAGTTCAATAATTATCCAGCATATAAGATCATCTGGGGGTGGTAGGGCAAACAGTTCCCAACATACCACAACTACCATGGAAACACAATAAACTCCCACTGATAAGTTAATCCAAAGAGTGTTGTGGTTTTGTTTGCCACGGGAAAACTACAACAACTTGATGGTCACTTCTCTTCACAACCACAATACTAGCATAATTGAACCTTCTCTAAAATAGTGGGTTCAAATAACTACACCCCAAAACCTTTACTTTCTACTTCTACTTACTAACATCAGTGAGCTCTATTTTTATAAATATGGTCACACATGCAAGCGGATACTCATAGTGCAAGTGCCCTTTTGGTGTGGTCATCTAATTTTTGCAATATTGGAAACCACAGGCATGAAATGAATGTTAGGGACAGGTTTGGTCCTGGTAACTTTTTCTAGTCATAAATTAACTATGAGACAAGATGGGTTCAAAAAAGGTGTCTTACTGAATTGAAAGCAACTATTCCAAAGGCGTTGTCATTGGATAGGATGGTGAAGGTTGCCCTGTTAGGTGTCCCCACTGTCACACCATTGGAGGATCCCTGAAAAGTGGCAAGAATTGAAGTGTTTGGTTAAACAAGGCTTATATACAGTCTGCACTTTAGCACATCTAAACGACCCCCTGCAAACCACACTTCCCAGCCACTCTTGCTCATGTGAAAAAACAGAACGCATGCCTTATTCACTGTCTTTACTTCATTCCTGTGCTCCCACTGAGAGGCCCTAATGGGAAGGCACAAAGACAGGAAGCACTGGTCTCAGCCCAGTTGATATGTCAGGTTAGTTCACAGTGGGATACCTCTTCAGGACTTGTGCTGTGCTCTGTGATTCGGCACTAATACCTAACAAACTTAAAATCTCTGCCTGTTTACAATCACACAGTGACTTCACGGGGCTTACACTGAGTTTTTAATTTAAGAAGAATAACCACAACCTGTGATCTGTGCAAGGAGGGTTTTCCCTTTTCTGAACCTTTTTAAAGAGGAAGACCACAGGCTTGTTATTTGGTGTAACTTTCCAAGGTTTCCATTAGTGAGTTTACCAATGTTTTTACAAGCATCTCATGGACCAACTCTGCTGACAACCACTATATCAGAGCTCAAGTGCCAGGATTCAACCAAAACTTCCAAAATCCCTTTTTAACTTACAATGGTGTTCTGGAAAACAATCAACTATGAGAGTCTTTTCAGCCACAGTCCAATTTGAAGTCTTTAAACAAAACCGCTGCATGTGTGCGTGTGCACATAAGAAGGTGGGAGCAAGTGAAGGAGAAAATGAGAAACAAGAAAGTGCTTAGGCCTGTTGTATTCATTCTTCTATTCAACCAGGGCTTTTCCCAGCTGTAACAGAGCTTTGTTTCCACTGCTGAGCTCTTGTAGTGGTCAACTCACAGACACAGAATCCACACGCTTTTTCACAAAGCCAAGCCGCTGGCACAGCCTGAAAATGTACATGCTCATGTGTGCCAAACTATATGACATACTTAAAAATACAGTAATTAACACATACGCAAATTGGTGAATTGAAAACAATAAAAACAGCCTCATTATACACATGTAGACTTACATAATACTACAATCTACTATGTTTCTACCTTCTGTTCAAGCACAGTGTGGTAAACACCACCTGCTGGGCCACCACTATTCTAAACTACCTCCATATAGCAAGTCTTCACTTCGAACAAAGCTATTACAATGTTTTCTATTGAAACAGTTTACAGATTAACTGCCAGAAATGATAGACAGTTTATTTCCTACTGCTGCTTGATCTGTGACACTCTTAGATCTCACGGCTTGTGGTGCACATTCATCCTCTAGACAGTCCCTCAGTAAACTGATAGGGTAGCATTTGGCTACAAGCTTTGTCTGTGCTGTAGTGTAAACAGAACAGCTAAGTAGGCCTCATCTGGTCTTTCACTCTTGTTGCACGCTAAATAAGAGATTGTGCAACTGGATTTTAACCAGATGTCACAAAAATGCGGCATCAAATTGAAAATGTTGTAAAGAAAGCCACTCTTCCCGACAGCTGTTTAGAGTTTTCGCTGTTATGTAAATATCCATAGTAGACAAGCAGTGATTCACAATGACCTTTGTCTTCGGTCTTTTAGAAAGGGATAAGACAGGCAGACAGCAAGACCAGTCTCCCGAGCCCATCAATCAAACTTGACAGTTAAAGGTTATATGAAACCATGGTGATAGTCTCTAGGTGTGAGGCATCCTGGGCTGTGATGCTAATTCTTTTGACTGGGTCTTACAGTTTGTATCTGTTCAATATCCTTTTATAACTTTAAAACATCTATAATAATGCACAATAGAGGAAAAGAAAAGAGAAACAAAAAAGAAACATGCTAAAAACACAATAACTTTAAGTCATCTGTCCATTTTTTTTAAACTTAAAGAATAAAGTAGATAAAGTAGCAAGGTGTAGCTTCTGATGATAAACTTCATTTGTTTGTCAACAAAAAAGTCCTAATGAAAAGATGTCACTTAGTTGTGAATTCATTCATTCATTGTATCAGACTGAGCTTGCATCTGTACCAGTGTGGCACTTGCAATGGTAAACAAACAACATATACAAAAACAAAATCCACACAACATATATGCCCATTCAGGTCAATGGGGACAGTGAATGAGAGAATCACTTTAATCTAATGTGTGGTCAGGCAATTGCTGTCAAAGTTAGGGTTCTTTTCACAAAGGTGTCTTTTAGTAGAGAACCTCAGAGACGCACATAACATTTGGCCCCACCCACGGCAGCCCTCAAAAAAGTCCTATGGAGCACACACATCAAAGACCCTGCAGCTCAGAGCCTCCCAGGGCTTGTGTGACGCCCCCACTCCCTATTGCTCAGTAGCTGGGGCTAGGATTTAAGACGGTCAGGGGCAGAATTAGAACAGTAGGACTTTGTGAAGCAAAAGCTTAAAGTTCCAGAGAGGAAAGGGAAGGGAGTGAGGAAGGAATAAAGAGTAATCATCAATCCACAAACATATATTTGTCACATAAATGCAACACACACAGGACTGCAAAGGAAAAGTGACAAATAATTGGCATTTACCTGTAGTGTAAGGATGAAGGTAAATGTCTCGTCGGCCTCAGGTAAGTCATCATCTTTCACAGCAATGAAGATGGACTTGCTGGACTCAGTGGACTGCAGAAAGACTGCAGCATTAGTGGCTTCAAAGTCCCCAGTGTCGACTCCCTCTAGCTGAAAGAAAAAAAGAAGAAAAAAAACATTAAATTGTATCACATGTAGTTTAAGTAAATCAACTACTTCTTAATATATTTTTTGTTTGTTTGAGATACTTTCTGTATTCAATTTGAAGTGTAAAATAGAGGGAAACAAGAAAGACACACAACAGTTAGAGAGAGACTGTGACACAATAGACCAAATAACGGTTCCAGTCCAGGATGTTGCAGATACATAATTTGTGCCTTAGATGACTGAGCCAATATGATGCTTCAGGCTTGATGTTTTTGCATGTTTTAGCCCTTTCCACTAGAACAATACATTTATTGTTCTCATGCCTTTTTCTCTACTGCTTTCCTCTGGTCCTCTGATTGGGCCATTATCAACTTGTGCTTGAGCTTGTGTCTATGATTAGTTTCCTGTAAGGACAGTATTGCAGTATTCCATTTCAGCAGTGCAAGTATCATAGTTCACAAGTATGGTAAAGATATGGGGAACCTCCGCACCCCCGCCACGCTCCAGTATATGACCAGCTCACCTTTCCAGACACCAATTCTGAGCAGCTATGTGACAGGCATGAAGTTAAAAACCATTCTCTGATTTCTGCACAGACAGTTTCTGCACAGGGTCTTTGATGCCACCACCATTGTTTACCATAATAAAAAAGATCACCGATTCAGTCCTTCACTGAGCATAGAAGTGACAAACCAGAAATGGTATGTATCATGGTGTTGAGTGACTATTTGAATACAGACATAATATAATAGGTGAATTAACAGGTGGATGAATACACAATTCATTATTAATGGCAAGCTTGTCCCATGTCCTACCAGAACCACAGCCGTCACGTTGATCGGGTCTCCTACTCTCTCTACAAACAGCCGGACCACAGCTGTGCTCTCGTTGACGACAAAGTTGGTTTGCCCCAGGAACCGCAGCATGGCTGACTCAGACGCTGTGCCAGGGATGGACAGAGCCAGAATCAACCCAGCTAGCAGGAGGACAGGGCGCATTCCTGCAAAATAGAAGCAGCATAAGTAGGAAATGTTAAAGACAGCTGTAGATAGAATAGAAATATTGGATATATTGAAATGAAGCAGATGTCACATGAGTTTTTGTGAGTTTTCTTGAGTTTTACAAAACAAAAAGCTCCAGGATGTTATAGTTGATTTAGTACACACACAAATGTTCAATGTCAATATGTGAGTCATGTGTATGTCATGTGTATGATAACCTCCCCCTCACCAAAATGTAAAGAGTAAAGCTCTCTTAATTGGAGGATGAATAGTACTTAAAGTAAAAAGCAAAGAACAATATATGTTGAGATGATGAGAAACTGACCACTTTATACATGAAAGACATGCTATTTTCAGTTTCATTTCACATCCTATATTGTAGACAAGTAAGTTATATTCAGTATCAACAGACAGTATTGTGTGGCCAGATGCTCAGAGGAGACTGGCTTTTGAAAATGTGCAGCAGGGCAGGCTGGCAAGCTTACTGTTCATTGTGGTCTAAGTGATTCATAACATTATTCCTTAATTCCAGTGACTGTTGTCCTCATGTTGTCATAACTGTTAAAACAGTTGTTGTTGTTGAGTTTATTCTTCTCTCTACATGAATTAAAAGCAATGCCACAGTCAATGCGGTCACTCAAGGTACTTTCAGTGATTCAACTTGAAACTTCAAACACATTGTGCTGCTGACTCCCTCTTCCCTGTCTCTCTCTCTTTCTCTCTCCCTTTCTAATTGTCTTTCGTACTCCGCTGCTTCCTCCAATCATTCTCACGTCTCAATTTGTCTCTTCTACACCCCCACAGCCCTCCACGTCTTCTCCCATCATCTCCTGCTCAGCTCTGTCACCCAGAATAATCCTAAAATTGGATGGGGCTGCAGAGACTGTTGTCATGGTTAACACAACAAAACAACACAGCATGACAAGTGGGGTGGAGCCAGCTTAATGTTAAATTGTGGCCACTCCGTCCTGTCTCTTCCCCTCCCAGCTGTCTTTTACCCATCCCATTCATAATCTGCACCATGCAGCTCTGCCAAGAGTATAAACACGTAAGATCTTTTTTTTTAAAATATTTGCTCTTAATTACAAGGTTGAAAAAGAACATCAGCAGCTACGGTGAATGAAGTCATGCTGTTTGGTTCTTTTTTTTCAAGCTCAAAAATCGTTTAGGAAAGTTGGACATTGAAAATATCCCACTTTTCATATGTTCCATTGCTGTTAAATCAATCTGAGTTATTCTCAGTATTGGTGACTGTTTAAATAGTAAGCATCCATCAATCAGTTTGTCAGCTTAGAGAGGAGAATCGTACACTGTATCAGCTGTCAGAATCAACTGATGCAGAAGTTGATGTAAAGGGACATGTGTATGTGTGTGTGTGTGTGTGTGTGTGTGTGTGTGAGAGAGAGAGTCCATATGTGACACACATGCCAGCAGTGGGGAGATTGCTGGGAATTCCATCAAAAAAGGATTTAGAGCTAGTGGGTAGCAGGGCTGGACGGTGCGGTGCAGAGGGTGAGGCTGAGGGAGAAGAGAGGTGAGTTTGTTGCTGGACAAAGAGAAGCCGGGGTTGAATAAATCCTGTTATTTGCTCTGTGCCCTCTCTCTCTCCCTCTCCTGGGGTTGAGAACTTCCTGAATCACCAAATGAGAGCATGAGTGAAAAGCCACAAACCCTCTTTCTAGCACTATCTCACTGTAACTGCCCTACAGAGTGTCAGTCTACACTAGTCTTTAGTTGACCTGCTAATGGGTAACAGTGCACCTGAAAGTTAGAGGCTGCCTAATTGAGTTATAACGGACTGTCAAGGCACCAAATGTCTGTTAGGGCAATACCTCATTCTCCACAGCGTGCAAAATTCAACATACTTTTAGGATATGAAATAGAACATTTTTCATTTAATCTCAATCTCTCCATTCTTTCAGTTTTTTTTTTTTTTTTTATTAGACAAAAATGTCTGAGTTCCCTCAGGCACTTTCCTCAGTAAATCTCTCTGCCTCAAAACCTCACTTTGAAGCTTCCAAATGATTGATAAACATTACTTAAACCACAAACATTTAGATGGATGGTATTAAGCATCCAACCCTCCAACCTCCTAACCCCCTACTCCAAAACAGAAGGGTGGTCCCATTCACATCCACTGACCCAGATGCTTCAAAGGGCCTAATACAAAGCAGATGCTGTGCGGACGGCACAGGTCTATTTTATGAGAAGCAAAGCTGTTTTTGTGCTGGCATCATCCGCTGTGCCAACCCTGACCCCAGGGGTTACAGGGAGGATGAAGGATCTGTCCATCACAGCAAAAAGCAGCGTGGAGTTCCTGGCGCAGACCACTGACATTGATAAGGCAGAGAGTCAGAGTCCATGTAGAGAGGTGCAAAGACAGACAGTCTCAAACACGCACACGCATGTGCACATACGCACACAACACACGTTTGCATACATGGATGCATTTGCCAGAGATGCTACATTCAGCATATGCATCCAGAATGCAAGGTCTCAATGCTCAGCAAGACAGCTGGGTGACAGGCCAGGACACTGGAGAGGCCTGAAATTCATGAAAACACACTGTCCATCACAAATATCCTGAGCCAAAGGAACAGAAAATGATGGCTGGGGCCAGGACTCTGGGACCTGGCGCTCTAACAAGCCACAGACAACACCACAACTAAAAAGGCTTCACATTCTCAACATCCAAAATTGCTTTTATTGACTTATTCTGTGACTCTGACCTCAGTCAGCTGACTCTTCTTTAATATTGCAATAATTACTTTCCTGGAACACACATATCAGCAAATAAGATGTATTAACCACTATATATAGTATTAACTAAAAATGTGACACGCATCATTATATTAATTCACAACAGAACAACAATGTATTGTCAAATGTTCTCTTTAATTGGTTATTGGCCTGGAACAATCCTGATTCATTCTTCACAAATACTCAGGTGCAAAATCCTGTAAATCGGATTTTATCTCATTAAGCTTCGACCTAGAGCCTGCTTTCTCCCTAACCGTTTTTTTTCCAATGTGTAATACTTCCAGTTAACTTCTCTCTTCTTTTCAATATGCAGAGTCATTTAGAGTCATGGTTATTTTACATAAAGAGGCTTTGTGCATACCAGAAAGGTTCTTAATGCTGGGTATTGATCTACTGCCAGTCTCATATCACCAGATCAGCTTAGATCATAAGCAACAATAGATACATATACATGTGTGAATGTACACACAAACCCACATATAGTACATGTATCGTACCCCACCAGAGTCCACTTGCAATCACTCCTCACCCCTCTGTCTGCTGATCTCTCACTGTCACACATCTTATCACTTCATTCTTCGGAGACAAACTCCTGTTGCTGTATTTCTGTAATGGATAGCTAATCACCACACTGCCATCTAATCAGGCTCAAACATGATGATAACATCACAGTGATAATATCAGTACTGGCCTTTGGTAGTTTGACCCTATCACCTGTCAGTCCTTTTTAACCCTGCCTGCCAGTGTTAGGAGCCTGGTTCACAAAAACTGTTACATTGGATCTCTTGCAGACACATCACACACACACACACATGCTCACTCACTCACTGATCTATTGGATATCCCTACCAGAGGTGCTGAGGAGGTGTCTGGTTGCAGGGCTGCTCCTGGGGTCAGTGCTCGCTGCTGATGCCTCTAGGGTTTCTCCTGACAGTGGCCTCTGTGTCGTAATCTTTATCATCAATTATTCACTGCAGGCCTAAGACTTCACAGTCAGAGGCTGGTAGGTAAGTGTGACACTGCAGGATTCATGGTATGGAGCAGGCCATGTGCCAGCTGCGATGAGTCAGGTGACTGGATACTTGAGAGACATACAAGTCATCACGTATGTGTGTCTTGAACTTCTCTTTATTTAAATAGGAAATTCTTTTTTGCCACTGGGAGCTTCTTGAGGTGAAGTACCAGCCTCTGTAACCATAATCAAGGACTTTGTCAATTCCACTACTTGTTTCAGAGAATTGGTATTGGAGGCTTTAAAAGTGGAAAGCAATACTCGTACTTCCTTTTTGGTCAAGGGTGTGTTATAATAGTCTGTAGAGTTTTAATCAAGGGCTTTCCCATGCGGCATCCCTGCCCTGAGGCTTCCCTGGTCCTGAGACGCCCTTGGTGAAGAGCATGTGGTTATATCTGGCAGTTAAATACATGTACCCGCACATACACACAGAGCGTGATCTCCAGTTGCCTGACACTGGGAGGCCTGCAGTGGGATCTCATTCATCAATCTTACAGCTCTGGTTGGTGATCTGGAGTCAGTCTGGCCACAAAATAAAACTGCTCTGTCATTAACATCCACTAATATAACAGTGTTCCTGGAATGTTTGTATGTCTCCTTGGTACAAATTCACACTAAAAACCAACCACGCAAACAGGCAATATGACTGATACTGACAGAGAAATACATAAGTAATCAGCATCACACAGTGACAGACTGTGTGGTAGGAGAAATGGCATATAGAAAGGGGTGATAATGGGCTTCTGAGTGCATCAATCCATATTTCTGCAGGATGTAAGGAATTACTGCTGTGCCAGTCCTTTGGGATTGTAAACACTGGAAAAACTGGAAGTGCCCTGTGGTTGGATGGTTGGGTTATTATTCACCGGGCAGGATACATTTGAAAAATGTTTGGCAGACTTTGCTCAAGAAATTTTGCAAGAATTTATTGAAGCTGTTATAAAAATAGAGCAAATTTAAATACAGCATCAAAAATATCACTCCTCTCATAGAATGGCTGCTGCATTAGTTCAGTTTATATTTCTAAGTCACTATAAATACTATGTATTTGGACCAAAACCATGATGCCTCCTTTGCTCAGTTTATTGGATTGTTTTCTGTTTGAGTTGCTCTCCACACTTAGCGATGCCACCAGACCAGTGTGTGTGTCGAGCTTTACCTCAGAAACCACCCACTGTCCGTTCTCAGCCTGACGTAGCTGCGGCTGCCATACCCGGTCAACTCACAAGCCCATAATTGCCCTTCACATGTAGTTTTTGCCTCTGGTATTTTTAGATCAGTTAATGTTGTCGCCATGCAGAGAAGTTGGGGAGAAGAAATTAAGAAACTTAATAAGCGAGTACAGCTAAAACATACATCATTAAATCCGACAAAAACTCTGTGTTAGTCACTGGGCTTATTTTGGATAGCTCTACCCAAAAAACAGGAATTCTGTTTATTTTAAGGGGAACAGCAGAAAACCTACCATTAGTCCAACAAGAAGGTAGAGAGAGATTTTTGGGAAATGAGAATGCCAGGGTCCTGAATAGAGGCCAAATTATGCCATTCCACACGAGGAAAACGACAAAACACTTGAGTGAATACCTCTCCAAAGAAAGAAATGCATGAGGTCAGCCTTCTAGCTATTGTCAGACGATACTTTTCAAACCAGGCATTTCTCCTTCGGGGGCAAGAGGCTGCCAATCAAGTGTGCATTTTACTGTGAAAAAAAGAATCAGAGAGAGAGGTATTGTCCACATGGCCGTGGTCGGCTGCTCTTAAGTTGAGCCAATGGCATCTCGCATCCTTAAGTAAAAACAAGAGTTTTTTTCTTCCTTTTATGAAATAGTGGGAAGGAAGGCGCACAGAAAGAAGGAAAGTGGTTCCAATTGAGTAGGAACCAGCGCGTGAGTAAATTTAGAGCATTTTCCAGTTTGAGTATTGGTTGACTGATTAGCTTGTATGACACAGTGATGAAGGCAGACAGAAAAGCACTTTCAGGGTATTTAACAAGGTTGTGCTCTCCACAGCCTTACAGACCAAAGGGCCAAATTAGAAAGGGTATTACTTCATTGCATGTAACTGGTTGAGTCTGGATGAAATGCTAATTGCATTTCAAAAGAGTTCCCAAAACAGAGAGGCAACCCAGAACGGGGTTGTATTTTCATTGGAGATGAAGCGGGACTTTACGATTCACTGACCAGCGCACAATTTTAAGGAGCAGGCTTTTGTTCACTCATGCTCCTTTTTGTGTTTTGTGTGCATTTCTAACATTGCCACAGTTCTCTATTCTTCTGTTTCTCCCACTTTTTTGGCATGCCAGCGTCCTCTCAAACAGAATCCAAACCATCCTATTCAGACTCCCTCCTTTTCTCTCGGCGCTCCTCTATCACTTCTAAACAAGGACACACACAATACACACATCTCTGGTACAGTAAGTGTGGGAGTGCCGCTCTTTCAGGCCCACAGTGCAGAACTGGAAAACTAAGGGCCAGATGGCAGGATTGAGGAGGAAGCTGAACAAGTGTGGTCGGCAAATCCTGATTATTGTGGAGAAAACGATCAAAAACTATGTGCTGGTCCTTGCTTTTATCAAACTGGTCATCAAGTTTGTTGCATCCCCAATTCAGAACCAGTAGTTCACACAAGTGATTGTTACGTAATGGGAGGGGGAATTAGTGTGTGGATTTTGTTAGTGTTCATGTGTATGCATGTGGAGGCATTATCATACATATTACAAAATTGAACTAATCAAACTAAATGGACAGTTTAATCTAATGAGAGATACTTTTCTTGCAGTTCTCCAGACAAAGACACATGTATCTTGGGTATGTTTTCTACTCACGATCAAGCGACCTTAATTTCCTTGAGATGTTTTACTCACAAAGATTTAGTCTATAATGACAGACGTTGAGGGAAAGTGGATGAATACATCTTTTTGCAACAATAAACACACCCCGCCACATCTCAACCAGGCTGACATCAACAACCCCCACCTTCTTGAGGAATTCCTCTGCCATGACCAACTACAGTACAATGAGGGAAGTGAGAGATAAACAGAGAAAGACAAGAAAAGAAAGAAAGCTGGGCTGCTTTAAAAGACGGGGTAGATGGGGGTGGGGGAGTAGGTTGGCAGCCTACATCAACAGGTTTATGTTTTAAGTAGGCATCCTGACAACTTTTTTCTCTCACGCTCACGCTCTCTCATTCTCACTCTTGCTCACACACACAAGACCCTAGTGAGCTGAAGGTGTGGGGATAGATGCCATGACGTCCTTCTAGTATGACCCACTCAACCTGTCTAAATCAGGACACGAAACAGGGGGCACTATGGGAGGTGTTCCACGTGGCTCCCTCAAATACACCCAGCCGGTGGGTAAAACTTGAAGGGATTTACGGGCCAGACTGAGACACCTATGTAAGGGTCTCAGCACTTAAAGAATGGGATCAGTGAAAAACAATCAAAGAGTGTGTTCATTTATCAAATTAGGCTGTGGAACAGGTTTATCACTTGCGGATAATTGGCTATTCAACGACTAAAAAAACAAAAAGAATACATGCCTTAAACCTTCAAACTTAATTTAATTTGTGCAGAGTCTAGCCAAGCTAATGTGAACCAGAGGAAACAGACTGCCTAAATGTTATTTTACCTTTCTCTGTTTTGATATCTCTGTATCCTCCCTGCTCTGATTTTCCATGCAATTTGCAAAGTAAAATCAAACAGCTGCTTTAGCTTAACTGGATTTTAATGTGATCACCATTGAATATAAAGATCATATTGCAGAAATTTTACAAAATAAATGTATTTTCTGTCTTTTGATTGAGCATTTCTATTGACAATACCTCAGTTGGCCTTGACAAACCAGTATGGAACAGCTGGTAGGAAAGGCTCTAGGGTTGACCCATCTGAGGCCACCGGCTTTTTTAACATCACAAAAGGTCAAAGTTCAAGTTTAATACTCGAATGGAGATGATGGGCAGATGTGGGAGGGTTCGTCCTAGTCTCTACAAAGCATGAGCTATAACAATAAGTGTGTGAGCACGTAGACGCGTGTGCATGCATTTACAATTACGTGATTATGAGAGTTGACAGTAAGGTCATGGCCGAGGGTTCGCGGCAGCGACCGTACTAGAATTCTCTCACCGGGAACAATATGTGGCTGGACAGACCCGCTAAGGAGACCTCAGGATTGTTGGCCACTGCTGGCCGCCCACCACTTTCCTGTCCTTCTGCTCCAAGGACAACAACTTCTAAAACATGATACTGTCTCCGGTGTGTAAGCATGAACTGTCAAATGATTTTTTAAAAACAAGTATTGATATCTAAGAGAAAGTTACGCGAGGCTTGCTTATGGCTTGAATTAGTGCCTTCACTAAATTTTAAATCATCAGTGTTTGCAGACATGATGGCATGAGACGTGATCATCCCAGTGAAGTTAAACAACAGGATGACATTCATTAGTATTATTTGTCATTGGAGAGAATTTGCAATCACCTACATAAATCAGATCTTAACACAGAAACTATTTCTTTTCAATTCTATGACTATGTATCACTTTATCTCATGTTGTTGTTAGTTATTTTTCTGCATTTGTAGTTTCTTCTTTGGGCCCAGAGCACGCTCCTGGTCTCTTCTGTGTCTCCTTGTGGAGTTGAGAGCCTTAATTATACTGTCTGGCCACAGCAATGCCTTTTTCCCCACAATGGCCAAATATCACATAATCGAGAGGCAACACACTGAAATGACACCAAACACTGAACAAGATGGCTCCAAACTAACTCATGTTTTGGAATGATTGACTCTAAATATTGCTTCTTTTAACCTGCCAATACTTTTGTAATGCACTTGAAAAGCACTGGAAAACTTTCTGTATCTCAGTTTGCATGAATACGTGTGTAACAATCTGCTGCTTTAAAAATGTACCTTGGGAATTTAGATTGATGTTCAAAAAAATGTTAACACCTATGGTTCATAAACTCAGATCTCCAAAACTGTGCCAAAGAGGCAGGTTTTGTCCTTTACATCTCGTCCATCTGTTTTGCACAGAGGGATTATGTATTGTTCTACTGCATGGTACTTCTGAAGGAAACGGTAATTTGAGAGTGAAGTGGGAAAGTAGGTGCAACATTTTATCCTCTCAAAGTGTGGAAATGAAAACCAGACCATAACTAAAAAAAGGTGTATAGTAAGGTCTGCTGGTTTTCCCTTCTCACATTGTGAGAAACGTAAATGCAGTACACTCACTATATATATATATATATATATATATATGTGTGTGTGTGTGTGTGTGTGTGTGTGTGTGTGTGTGTGTGTGTGTGTGTGTAAATGGAGATATAGTTACATGCAAAACACGACGACTTTTGTGTCAGTGTAACTATTACAGATGTTGTATATCTAACCATATATCACAGAAAGAATATCTGTATTTACAGAGAAGCTGTCAAGCATGTAGAGTTATATTTCACTCCTTCATTCCACAGATAAAGACATCCTTTACAACTCTTGCCCCCAACAGAGATCCATGATGCACTGAGGTGGGCACAGCCTGTTGCAGGGCGGTGAAGTGTGTGGAGAGCTGCGCTCCCCGTCTACTATTTCCCTCTTTCCCCACACATGCAGAATGCAAGTCCTCTCATTCCCAGCAAACATCAATCTCAACCTCCGTGCAACACTTCAGCACCTTTCATCAATGACCGGTCTCTGTTTATGGCAGTGTCTTCTTTTGTACCATGCAGCCATTAGGGGGGTGAGACAGAAGGGGAGAGAAGCAGGCAGTAAAACAGTTTCCGCCCAGTGAATCACATTCAGACCCTCGCACACAGGCGACTGGGGGCTGACCCCTGCCAGGCGATGACATAAACAGTGACAACAAAGGGCCACGGCTCTGAGCGAGAGAGGATCTTCGAGGATCCAAATCTACAAAAACAGACTGACCGTGACGTGTGGGTTTGTGGTGATGGAAACTGAGATTGAAGGCTCAAGGAAAATAAAATAGTGACTGTTTCATGGCAAGTTTTGTTGCCTCTTCGCAAACAAAGAAGGATGATGTAGTTCTCTCATCCAAATGAATAATTTCACCGGTTTATATAGAGATACATTTCAGAAACAGTTAACAAGTGAAGGCTGGCGCTGAGGAAGAGCAGGTGTAAGTGGTGAATGGATACAGAATCAGCTCCCTCCCTTCCTCCCCAGTGAGAAAAAAGGATTTAACTCTGCTGAGGCACAACAGAGGAGGCAACAAAAGAGATTTGCAAGAGACGCACCAAGATGACATCATGTCAAATCAATTACAGAAAAGGTGGACATATTCAATAATTCAGGGACTGAATCACCACCACCTACCCTACCCCCTCATACCATCAACTGGTGTAAATTGTGGAGCCTGGACATCTGCGTGAAATACGCGAAGAAGGAGCAGCACAATGAGGCTACAGGCGACCACTCGTTTATTTAACAGTATCAGCACATGTGCGCAACTCAAAGTGTGCCAAGATTACTTATGGCCCGAGTAAGCCTATAGATTAGTGAACGGAGCCTTTATGAGAGGGTCTCCAGCTCACCATGTGTGGCAGTTCCCCCCTGAATTGTTGTTTTATTTCAGTGGGAGAGAGAAAACCCACACAAAGCGCAGTAATCACACTGGAGATCCTGAATGTAACCATGGAAGCGTTTGTCTCCGTCTTCAATGGGCTACCCGGCCATTCATTTACTGATTGCGCTGAATCAATATTTAGGCTTTACAATTTTATTAGCTGCACCGAGGGGGATTTCTGGCACGGTGCAAAAAGAAATTAGCGGTGGCCAACCACTTTTAATCGTTTTCTTATAGTGTTATACAATATGTCTGCTTGAGCTGTCTGGTATAATTGATGAGGAGTATCACTACTCATTTGTTGCCTTTATTCCCTATACTATTACTCTACAGCTGACAAAAGCGCCCTGACTCACCAATCATTACTGACTCTTTCACTGAAAAATAAATCTTAGACATCTGAATTGTCAAAAGAAACAGTATGGCATATTTCACCAAGGGATACGTGAAAAAAATCCTGTAAAGTTTTGCTGATCGCCACACATCTTTACAATCAAAACACTCAAAATGACAAAAACAATCATCTGTGAAAAGAGGCATAAAATAAATCATTCCAACTTACCTGACACCTTGCTTGGCCTCTCTGTCCAAGATAAATAACTACAATATCTTAATTGCTGAGGATACCATCGATAAACGCTCTGGGGGTCCCCAGCTCCTCCTTTATCTTAAACAGCAGCCAAACACTGGATCATTGTGTACTGCTTTACAAAGAAAAAAAAAAACCTACTGAAATCTGTTATTCCTTCAGCAGCTTTGAGTTCCCGGTGAACAACATGGGATGAGGCGCGTTTGTCATGTAGCGGTACTGAAATAAGAAGAGACGGAGCGGTTCCCCGGTCAGTCCTGGACCCTCTCTCTCCTCTGTCTCTACACACAGCTCCGGGCTCCAGCAGCCATGTGTGAGCTACTGCTACTGTACACAACACTAACAGACCAGACAGAACAGATTAGTTAGCGGCTGGTTGTAGCGACTCCAGCTCGTCTCTCTGTCGATGCCTAATGAGACAAGATGTTTTAATCCCATTTGTCTCTCAAGGGTGAACAACAGTGTGGTGGCGAACAGCTCCACCCTGTGAGCCCGGCAGCTGCTGTCATCGCACCACACAAACTTTACAAATGTGCACTACAGTAACTAAACGTTTCTAAATTTTTGTACGTTTTAAAGCAAATACTTGCATCGCTGTCCTCGGAATCTGAAACATTGTTCCCTGCTTAATTGTAAATTTGTAAACTGTCGGATCAGTGATAACTTGTACATCTAATTATGAATAATATGAATAGACTTAAAATATACCACTGTATATATTGTTGTTTATAAATGTGTATAAATATACAAATATTGCTGTAGCCAATATTTAAAACAATTAAACTGAATTCAGCTAGCTAGCTATTTGCCACACTGCATTTTATTGAGCGTTAGTTCAGTAAAACTAGTGAAATTAAGTTTTACGACGCGTTAGTTAAAGTAAACTACAAGAACCTAATCACTAGTGAATTGTGACAACAACGATAATTCGAAACAAATTTCCATCAGTAGTATTAGTTGTTGCGCTATCAGGTCATAAAAAGGCTGGGGTGTTCTTGGCTGTAAACGTGGCCCTTTCGCGCCATCTTGCGATTAAAGTGAATGGTCTCCAGTCGTCGGAGAAGACGTCATTACGTAAGTATTGTGTTGACGTGGCTCGAGGGGCAGCACTTCAACGGTAGCTAGCAGGTAGGTAACAAACCATCGGAGGGGAGACACACGAAGATAATCCTCTGGAATTATGATGGATATTATTCAGGACAACTGATCGATCGTCATTCACTTTCAGGTAAAAGGAAACCGTTAACGACTTTCTTCAAACATATTAATCATCAGCTGTTGACCACTGACCGATAGAAATGTACAAGCCTCGTTAGCCACATAACATAGGTGGACGCTAGTTAGCGTTAGCTTAGCATATCCGGACGGTTTGCTAAGCAGCTGGACAGTGAACGTACGCTGTGTAATACACTGTCAACACAACTCTACACCGTTCATTTATGAAACCGAGAGACGTTACAAAAAGTTTGACTACGACATTAACTAGACTTTCTGTGGGGTGTGAGAGGCTGAGTTGTAGCATTGGTGTGCTGCTTTATTGTTAATTATTTAGTTAAATAGTAGCTAACCTGGGATTTTAACTCTTTACAAACCAATTTATTTAATGACACCGCTATGTACTTGTTTAGAGAAGAGTAACGTGCTTGTGGTTAATACTTTGGATTGCCAGCTGCTAATTTAGCTAACACCGTAACGTCAGTAATCTGACATTTGCTTAAAAGTCATATCCCAGCCTGAAATATACTTTGTTCACAAAAGTTGTATCAAAGCTATCTAAGCTAAATTAAACGACAATAGAGAAGTAATGTAATCTGGTAAATTGCCATTTTAGCCTAGCTGGTGCTGTTCCCACGACTGTAATGATAACAAAAAAGATAAAGATAACGAAAATGAATTGTTACATAAATGGAGGACCTTGACATCTCGGGGAGATTGAATGTACTGTCTGGAACGTGACTTATCAAACTGGACGAGGCTCCAGTCTTATCTGTAATTTTAATGCACAGACTTCCAGAGAGATGGACTTGAGTGTCGTGTTTTTGTTAAACTGAAAATCTTCGTTGTTGCTGCCAGATGTGTAACACTGTAGTTAGTATAAGTGATCTTAACTACCGCCTACACACGTTAATTTCAGGTTTCAGAGAAGGAAATCCATGCCTGGTATTGTAAAGTGTTATATAGTTCACATAGGGAAGTTTCCATTTAGTGTTTTCATGTGTGTATAGTGTATTTTAATGACAATGGCCACGTGTGAATGACATTAACAGTTATAATTGTACTTGACATGGAAGTGATAGCTCACTGTAGAGGGATCCACTGTCATCTTTCCCTCACACTGTTTAATCTAGTTAAGTCATTGATTGTATAGTCGCCTGTATGGCTAAATCTTTGTTGACCCACCTTTCTAGTCACAATAGAACAGGATTGCCTGTTTGTCTTTCGTGAACATACCATATTTTTACAGTATAGCAGCCCTATATGTAAGGGTATACACCCTGTCAAATTAGCTTTTTTTTCTGACTCACTGTAGCAGTTTATCAGTTCAAACCTTTAATGATATCCTGAAAGAGTATGCTCTACAAGTTCAGCATTTGATACTCAAGCCTATGTCTGCTCTTGCCAATACAGTGAAGAAAAAATGTCCAGCAGAAGCCAGCACTATGGGTTCCAGTCAGCCACCATGGTGCAGCCTGCCAATGGCGGACATGCCTATCTGTTTGGAAACAATGGCTCAGAGAATGATCTCTCAGAGGAGGATGGAGAGAGCTATGAGCTGCGGCCTCGTGGCAGAGAGAGGCTGCGGAGGAGCACTTCCAGGGAGAAGTTGGACGATATTATCTACCTGACCAGGGATATCCAGGAGGGTGATACTTTGAACAGCATTTCCCTACAATACCATTGCACAGTACGTCCGTGTTCAGATGTGTTGGCTTGTGTATGTTTGTTCATCTGTATGTGTTTGTTTGTTTGTGTGTGTGTGTATCTTTTTTGCTCTCTCCTCTCTGCTGCTAGTATTTGTGCAAACCCTTATTTCCATTTTGGAATAAACATCTGTTTTCCTTTTGACTCAGTATATTACACTCACTATTATAATTACGTTGTTTCAATATCAGTTCCGTAGGAAGTAGTATTGTATATTTCTATCTGAAGTAACTCCACAAGGGAATGTGTTCAGATTCACCATAAAGCGTCACTTGGGTGCTAGAATGAACTGATACTGAACTGATTAGTGGTCAAAGGTCAGTTAATTTGTTTGCACAAAACAGACTTTTGGCCATAACTCAAGACTTTATGCTTTAATCAACTGCAGTTGAAATGGCTGGAGGAGGCATACAACTTCAAAGCACTCATACTTTTATATAGTCTTTAATATATTGGATTGTTATTTTCAGAAGTCAATAGGAGGTTGACTGTAGATGGTATTTTATTAGGTCTATCATTTTATGCCCTGTGTGAAAAGAGTGCCATTATATTGTGGTGACTGACTCAGAATCCTGAGTATTCACAGTACAGTCAGTTTAACAGCATTTTCTCTCTATACGCATTTTGCTTAATTCGTCTTTCTTCTGTGTTATTCCCTAGGTGGCTGACCTTAAGCGTGCCAACAACCTCTTGACAGAGCAGGACTTCTTTGCCCTGCGTTCAGTTAAGATTCCTGTGAGGCGCTTCAGCGTCCTCACCGAGACACACAGCACATGTCCCCTTAAATCTGCCTCTCCCTCAGGTGCCAGCCGCCTGCCTCAGATCACACCCGTTACCTCCCTCCCTTCTGAGTCCTCTACAGACTCTTCCTCTTCTACCGACAGTGTGGAAGGATTCCTCCTGGAGAAGGACAAGGACATTGAGCGGCTGGTAAAATCCACAGGCCCATCTCGGAGCAGCCTGAATGAGGTTGTTTCCTCCTTAACGCTGCAACAGCAGCAGCCACAGCTAGCAGAAGTAGAGTATAAACCCACGCCAAGAAAGGACCCTTATTATGGGGCTGACTGGGGCATGAGATGGTGGACGGCAGTGGCCATTATGCTGGTTGTTGGTATTGTCACACCTGTGTTTTATCTGCTGTACTATGAGGTTCTCATGAAAGCTGACGTCAGCCATCATGGTGGTCCCACAAAATCAAATGATGACATGTCTGATAGATATGTACATGGCAATAATATGGACATTCCTGTTGGAAAAGACAACCGTGTAGGTGCTGGACCTGGATATAATGCTGGAAATGTGGTTCGTGGAGATCCCCAGGGACCCGATGTGGACAAGGGAGGACATGGTGGAGATGGAGGGCATCAGAAAACATAGCAAGGGATAACTTTACATATAAGTTTGTTGCTAACTCAGAGACCTAATAAAACTGGGTGGATATTCCCTTTTTAATAGTTTTTATTGACTTTAATACATCAATGCAATCTGTCTAATGGACAGTCACTTTATAGTGGCAACAGTTATTTTTATAGGGTTGAGAGATAAGAAATGAAGGGTGTGGCCACGATCTCTCTTTGTATCTGTGATTTTACAGTTAAGCTCTTCAACAAGGAAGGTCATTTGACTGAAAATGGGTCCAACTGTCTCTGCCATACATTTGTCACTTTTGACCAAAAAATGTTATAAGTAATATAATTTTTTTTTTTTTTTTTTTTTTTTTTTTTTGGAAAGACATCATTTCCTGTCTTCAGTGAAGCCAGGGGGACCAAAGTGACATGTTTTTTTTGCGTTTTAAGTAAACTCCACACAGTTTATGCCCAAAAAGTTAAGAAAACAAAGAGAGGATGATGATAACTGAACCTGTGTCTCCATTGATGGATGAGTGGCTGCACCCTAAGATCATCAATAATTCTGTGGATTTGGTTTGAGTAAAAAAAAAAAAAAAAAAATCCACAGAATTGCTATCAAACTTACTCAGTTTGCCATGTAAGTAATTTTTCAACATCATTTGTTGGAAAAGTATAATTGCTGCCATTGTGTTTAATACAAAACTAATTTATTTCATGACTGTTGAGCATTTGTTTTTACTTACACTATCAGTATTGGGAGATGCCAGTTAAATTATGTTTCTGAAATTACATAAAAGTTGCTTGAATTATTCTTTTCTTTGAGCTTGCCTGGAGAGAACTGCTTTCCCCGCTTATTTCAAAAATAATAAATAAATAAATAAAAAGCATGGTGAGGAAAATGGGAAATGCACAAGATTCCCACAATTACTCAAACTCGTAATTATGTGAAATTTTAGACTTTAGTCATTTAGCCCTTTTATTTTATCATGGTGTTCACTTGATATTTTATGAGGCATTTCGTGTTGTTGTTGACGCTATGTGCCTTTCAACCTGTGGAAATGTGCTACAGGCTTGAGAAATAAATACATCTATTTTGAATAAATTATTGCCAGTGTGCACAATTCTTATTTACATCATTATTATTTACAGTCACTAAGGAACATGTTTTTGTTGAACTTGCACACAAAACAATGCAAACAAAACTATCACTCTGCTGCACAATATTTCCAGCTTATCTACAATATTTAACCAATAAAGATAATCATATAATGATTGTTCACTTCAGTAGTGCACACTTGCGAGAGTCTGCAAGGTTGAGTCATGCCGCCTCAATACGTAGCTTCACCGTCCATGTTGTCATCACTGTCTGCAGCGAAATCTTCACCATTGTCAAAATAGCTCTCTATGTAGTCATTATCCTACAGAGAAAGAGAAAGTAAAGAACAGACCATATTAAAAAGTGTATTGAAAAAGTTTGGTGATGGATTTCACCATAACCTTTTTTAATCCCACCTCTTCAATATCCTCCTCCTCATACTCTTCCTCTTCTACTTCTTCCTCTTCCTCATTCCCTGGCTTCTTTTCTGTCTCGTCATCTGATTTTTCAGGGTCATCTTTCTTTGCCAGTTCCTGTAATATTGACGTGAGGATAAAATTATTTCTGCAGTTTCTGGTAGCTTGCACCAACTTTAAGCTGTCGTTAAATGGTATTTAATTAAAACCAATGGAGACAAACGTAGCTGTGCATATGATACTGAGTGGTTGGACACAGAACAAACAAGTGAAAAGAAGCTTACATCTAGTTTACCCAGCACATCATCTGTGCCTTTGAGTGATTTCTTCACCGTCTTCTTCTTTGTGCCTGTTGGATTTAATCATTTTGTCCTTATTCTTGTAAACTTAAATCTCATTACATACACAATGGCTTTCACATACCTGCTTTAGCTGGAGGTTTTTTCTTTTGTGGCCTCAATTCTTTTGGAAAAAGGTTCCAGTCTAAGATATCAAGAACAGCATTTACTTGATTTTCCATTAGATTTTTTTCTGTTTGCTCTAATTCAGTTATATTGTGATGTACAAATACCTGGAGTCCATTCCTGATCTTCTATCTGACTTTGCTTAAGGTATCGCTCCGTGTATCTCTCCACCTCTGTTTCATGTAAACAAGAGAAAATTCTGCCTCAGTGAACATAAAAAGTGCCAATTCATTCTCACATCACCTTCAGCAGTCAAGCAGAGCAACAAGTATAAACACAACTGCCTGGGTGCTACATCTAATCGTTTTGTATGGTGATAAATCCATGCTACTCATAGATACAATCTCTCAGGTCTCTGGCACATGTTTTGTGAAATCGAAACACCCAAAATATTCATTTGACAACATTTTTGATAAGACATTCTGGGAGCCATACACACACACGCACATACAAAAAAGGACTAAGGGAACTCTGAAAGGTCTGTAAGACTAGACCACAGAAATCATATTAAAACCATCAGGTCAGACATCAGTTGTAACTCAATATTTTTCCCATAAAACAGCTTCTCTCCCTCCGTTTCCCAGATATGGCTCAAATTAAATGCCTCAGTTCCTAAGCACTGCATTATCTCTCCTTAAAGCATCTTAAGGCATTTCTATTAGATGTAAGATTTCTTATTTACTAGTCTCCTCCTTACCTGCTTTATTTGTATTAGGCTTGATGTTGTGTGGCAGCCGTTGCATTGTGCCCCTCATCTCCTGTTTCAAGGCCAACATATAGTCCTCATCCTCACCAACTTTCAGTGGAACTGGTTTAAAGTCTGTGTTCTGTGGCAAGATAGATAATGGAAAGGAGATAAGTGATTAACGTGTTAATTTTTATGTATTAATATGTTGTCTTTTTTTTTTTTTTTTGATCAACATGATACATGTTGATGCATATTTGCTTTAACTAATGATGACATATATGTCCAGTAGTAGTACAAAACAATGTACCACACTGATGAAGAAAAACTGAATGAAATGAGACATCAGTTATAATATAGATCATGCTGGATTTCAATGTGCCAAGTGATGGTTTACAGTCATATTGCTGTAAATAAGAAATAACTACCTCAAAATATGCAAAAAAAAAAAAAAAATTAATTGGTATCCCAGTTGTCTGAGGAACTTGTGAAAACTGACCCCATGGCCACAAATACTAGTGCTATTTAAATTCCACACTTCCACCACTGAAATTTCCTGTCATTAAACAGTTTTAGTGATTACAGGTGTATTTACAATGGCTCAAAGTCATTTGTCATGGTGTGATCATTGCATCAGTGTGTGTGAGGGAGAGATAGAAAAAAGAAGAGTGTAGTTGGGTACTTACTGGAAACAGAGGGCTGGGCCCCACCCTGGCTTCTGGCATGCTGCCTCTGCCGATGCCCAGAGCCTCAATGTTGAACGTAAATGCAGCCACTCCACGACCCTTGCCTGCCATGGCTGCAACCCTCCTGTACACCTGCAGCACAGAGTCCACATGTCCTCAGTCAACTTCACTGTCAAACACGTGCAAGAACACAACAAGTTCATGTAACAGCGTAGCACAGCATTGTCCTTTTCACTGATGTAACCCACTGTACACCGTTGGTCAGCACTGTCAGTGTACATCGGATACCCGTCAACACATGCAGCAAGTTGTAATACTCACTAAGGGACTGTTAGTAAATTGCTCCTAATGTGGAGACTTAAAATATATTGACTTCAGTGGTGTTCAGCGGCATTTAGCCTTTGCTAACTCTCCATTTCCTCACTTCCCTTTGTCTACGTGTTATTAACGTGTCAACTATTCAGTTTTATCACTTGTTCGAGGCGTAAACTAACTCCTGAACTAAAAAAAAAAGATACAGTTAAATCCAATGAAGGTTTGTGCTGCTTTGCTAACACCGGCGTGGACGTTGCTCACACTACACTCAGCATGTGGAGATGTGGCTTTAAGTGGCTCCGCCCATGTGTGACGTTAGAGCAGACGAGACGAATTTTTTAACCAATAGAAGCAGGTTTTAGGATGATGTCATTCGCCGGCTCGACCAATGAGCACTTCCTCCACCTACAAGGGTGTGCCAGCGGCCATCATTACTCTATCGTCAATGAAAACATATCACCTCTAGGTGGAAGGCTACTGACACCTCTCCGCCGCAAAAATCACCTGACAGCGCGATAGCCACACCAGCTTACCTCGACAAGTGCATGAATTGGGATGTCTGCAGCCGACTGGTACGCTCACAAATCGCTCGGAGACGGACTCTTCTGGATCCAGGAGCGATTCTACCAGTCAGAGAACCGGGCCAACATCTGGCTGCTCCGCGGCACACACCAGGACGTGGTCATAGACACTGGTCTGGGCTTGAGGAGCTTACCTGACTACATCGACGCTAAGGGGCTGCTCGGTAAAGATCCGCAGAGGAAGAACCCGCTGCTGGCCATCGCCACCCACGCCCACTTCGACCACTCGGGTGGTCTGCATCAGTTCCAACAGGTGGGCGTTCATAGCGCCGAGGTCGATGCCCTGGCCAACGGAGACAATTTTGAGACGGTCACCTGGCTCAGCGACAGGGAGATAGCCGAGTCTCCCAGTCCAGGATGGAGGGCCAGGCACTACAAAGTGAAGGCTGTGCAGCCGACACACATACTGCAGGAGGGTAGGTAGGAGAGGCCGTCTATGCAGATATGATTTATGATAGAGTAGTGGGTATGTAATCAAAGACCAGGCCATCATGTGCATTTGCCTGCAGATAAGCACCATGGTCGATTTTTTAATGGCTGTATCAGGAATAGTGCTCTACGGAATCTTTTCTATCCCTACAGGAGGCTTTTACCGCAAAGTCAATTTGGCAAAAGACCAAAAAGGGCTTGCTAAATTAATGCAAACACACAAACATAGACAGATAGGCAGACACACACACACGCATTTGATTGGACAGGTCACAGTAGGTGATGGTAGTAGGTGATTTATAAACAGGTGTAAATGTCCTACTGTCTAATTATTATAATATTACATAACATGAAATGCAGAGACATCTTATTTGTCAAAGTGTCATTCTCTTATCACACTGCACTGATAAATTGTGAGACATTGTGTGGCAAGAAGAGATTGTTGTTTGTTGTTTTATTTGCATTATTTATGCATTCGTAATTTGTGCTTGCAGAGCAGCTCTATTTTAAGCCATTGTGCTGATAACTGATGTATTCTGTTACATCCAAGAGAAAAAAAAGAGGATGCAGAATGCAGAGACTGGTCACACACTTACAGAAACTATCCCATAGAGAATAGGTAACATCACAACACTGATTTAAGAATCACTTGCCACGCAATCAGTGGATGCACACCAAATTAATCACTAATCACCATCTGAATTAACTGTCATCCTGCAACTTTAAAATTTTCATAAATTCAAGGTTAATTTTTGCAGAAAACTTCTGTCACAAAAGACGCTGCATTTGGAAGCGACAGTTCTGCTTTTGTTGAAGTTTGGACCAGAGATTGTAACTTCTGCAATATCGGTCAATACAGCGACATGTTCTGCTGTGTCAGAGCCACTACTGCAGTGCAGTTAAAATATCTCATTGCTTGGTCTGTCAGTTGCATCCTTTAGTCTCACACTGTGTGACTCATGCTCAGTCTGGACCAAATCAGTGACACTCTGAACTGCCCAAAGACTCTGCACATCATGGTGATGTGAGATGACAAGTGGGAAACACAGATACATCAATTAGATTTCAGTGGAATTAGTCTGGATTTAAATCAAGAAATAGGACATAGTACTACAACTGAGGGTACAAGTTATATTGTATTTGAACATAAATATAAAATGCCACCTCTCCTTCTCTCCTGCCCAGGTGATGTCATCAACCTAGGTGACAGACAGCTGACAGTACTTCATATGCCTGGTCACTCTCGCGGCAGCATCTGCCTCCACGACCGTGACAATAAGTTACTCTTCAGCGGGGACGTTGTGTATGACGGCGCCATGATTGACTGGCTGCCCTACAGCCGTGTCAGTGACTACATCAGTAGCTGTGAACGTCTGGTGGGGCTGGTGGACAGTGAACAGGTAACACTGAAACACAAAAGAGCTAAACTTACCATTTCAGCCCATAGTTCCAGCGTTAGTTAAAATTTGATGCGTAAGGTAGTCCCGTTGTAATAGTTCTCTTCACTACCCTGATGATGAATTCATGTATTAAGTACTTCCCATTCTTTTAACACCTGGTACATTTGTTAAACAGGTTGATCAAGTCCTACCAGGACACTACAACACCTTTGGTGCAAAGCGCCTCAATCGTATCGCGACCACGTACATCAGCAGAGCTGGAACGTGTCCCGCAAAGTTCTCTACATTTGCCTGGAGTACTCTGGCAGGAGTGGCGCTGCGGGCATCCAACCCACGGAGTGTCTGTTAATGAGATGGAATCAAGGAGATGGAAGAAGCACAAGTGCACAAAGAAAAATGTGTAAATATGGAGGACACAAAGGAGGGTGAGGAGAGGAGATACGCCTCATTTATATGTAACTGGTACAATGTTAATTTACTTATGTAATCCAACAGAATTCATATAATTGCCAAACTTTGTGTAACATGCCCCCATTGGGTTACATAAGTCAATAATCCCAACACATGAAGCATATAATATAGAGTATTTATGAGTGTCATTCTGTTATATATTGATGATTATGTATATGTTGGTCTGAATATGATTAGATGTATCATTTTTTTATACTTTAAGCAGATATTAAGTTACAATAGCACAACAATGGTACAACTCTGCACTGCAAACAGAAAGCAGGGAGCTGTGGGTTTTCTTCTGAGACGTGTGAAACAGAGTCAGTATGGCCATAGTATTTCTCTATGCATATTACAATGCTCAGTGAAGACTCAGTGTTGACTACCTCCTATGTTTGTAAGAGTGCTTTGTACTATTGACTAATCTAAGGCTTTGCTATCGAAACACTGACAATAAAGCCTCTGTTGTTGCTGCTTTTCTCGATGCTTCTACTACGCCGACTGCTGCAGCTTCTATATGGAATTTCATCTTCACTTGTTCATGTAAGAGCGGCTCTCCTGAGGGATTAGTTGCCAGGAGGAGAAAGAAGCAGAGCAGAAATGGACAGAATCTGATCCATCATATGTTCAAAGTGCAGAGTAGTTTAAGTACCTTTCCGATCTGATGGAAAGCTCTTCTGCCGCAGGGGAAGGTGTTTATGGTGATACAGAGGAGAGGAGATTTTCCCGATCAGACTTTTCTAGTCGACTGGGCAGAATGAAGAAAAATTCAACCTGCTTTAACGTCTTAATACTCATACTTTTCGTGTCATGGTGCAGTTGGGTTCAAGTGTAACGATTCACAGTGAGGAGTTCTGATTTTGGGACGTTATTTTAACCTGAAAGGTGTTAACACAGACACATTTACATATAATAAAACCATGTGACGTAAACTATTATCAACAGATCATAGATCACAGATAGAAATGTAGAAAAAAAGGCACTTGTGAGTTGATAAAACATTTATTATAATTAATGTTATATTATTTAAACATGAGATTTCCACATTTCTCGTTTTATGTTCTCCCTCCTGAGCAACGTACATGCAGAACACAAAGCCTGCTAACACGGGAAACTCTTGCAAGGTTATAACATTCAATGTTATCTATTTGTAACAGTTAAAAGATCTGCACATCATCTGTTAACATTATGATAATCAGGTATCAATATAGCTGCATTTATAAGAAAATCAATAATGTAACAAAAGACAGAGAGGAGGTTTATTTGTTAACTTATAAAAATTAATTTACAGTAACAAATGCTGTTTTTCAAGCATTTGACAGTTTTAAATCCTAGTACAAATGGTTGCCCAAGTTCTGAGCCCCAAGAGAGAAACTGTTACTGAAGTCCACAGTAAACAACAGACAGGGAAGAAGAGGCTTTACTGTACCGAGAGAGACACCTACAAGACTCTCCTGTAACATTTGAGTCGGTTTTCTTGTGATTAGAAAGAAACTAATGTGAGTTGTCTAAATGATAAAAAAAAAAAACATATAATTAAAAAAAAAAAAACAGGTAGCAGTGTAAACAAACCATTTAAATTTTGCTCTTAATATCACAATCTAATGGTTGATTTTGTTTTATGTTAAGTACTCAGTCTAATAGATACCATAAAAGCATTTCTAAGATTTCTTTCTGTGTTGTGCACTAATAGTTCGATGGAGGTTTCACATTTTATTGGATTTTTAATAAGCAGGAATCACTATTTAAAGAAATCCTACAATACTACCACGAGGCAGTGGAGCAGAATTATAAGTATGGCTTGTATTTTCAATAATACTTAAGCTTTGGTTAATTTCAGTTTATTCTAGGGTTTCTGCTATTTGCGTAAGGGTATTTTATTTTTCTCAGTTCTGACTACAATTTGTCAATAGTGTGCAGGTAAATGTGTAAAAAGTAAAAACCAGAGCACAGATTTTTACCCTGAAGAGATCACAGTAATAACCAGTACAGTAAGTGTGAGCACTTGCATTAAGTTAAGCTTTCACCAGATCCATTGTTGAAATGATCTCAAGTAGTTCAACATTTAACTGTAAGAGTAATCATGCAAAAAAACAAAACAAAACAAAACAAAAATGGTGCATAGTAATTTTAGGAGAACCACAAAGATCAACTGTGTGAATAATTAGAAAAGTACACTGAAGTAGATATCACAGTACAGGCAACAAACATCAACCTTTCCTCCACACTTAAGTTTGCATGTGAAAACTGATTATATCTCACGTTCCATCTTCCATGTCCTTTTTTGCCACATGCTTACTGGCATAAACACTGCAAACCACTATTTATAAAAATACAGACAAGAATCATCCAGTCAAAACACTGCTAGTGCATTCAAAGAGATGACCTTGAGACAGTGCTTGAGTGGCCAGGACGGCTGATGCAGAGAAAAAAATAAAACCTTTTCCAGTTTCAGAATAAGATTCCAATAATAGAGAGTAGGTCTAGTGTGGCTTGTTTATCGGAGCAGTTCTTAGCTCTTAGCATCACTTAGCATGACCATAATTTCTCAAAGCAAGCAGAGTACTTCCCATTTAGTTTTGGACTGTCTTCAAAATTGTGGCAATCCAGCAAAGTGCAGAATCACCTGCAGTGATTGTCACCTGTCTTTTGTGTTAGAAGACATTCCAGTTTTCCCCAGGAGGGTCTCCCATGATCCATCCTCCACCAGGAGGCAGACTAGAGGCAGCTTATCCTTCTCAGGGCTGTGCATATGGCCTAGCAGATAGCCTGAGGTGGGTTCACATGTGTTAAGCCTGTGAAACCACGGTTTAATGAGCACTATTGCCTTTACATCAGCATAAAATGTCTTCCAGGAAAGAAGTTCACACCTGACTTTGGAGCCAGTTGCGAGGATCAAGTTTGGCCCTGAGGTTCCTGAGGCTGCGTCGAGCCGGGGAAGGCCTTGAGAAGGGGGCTCCCTCAGATGACTCAGGGCTGTGGCTGCCCTCACTGTTGCTGGAGCTGTTGCTAGAGGTGGAGCTAGAGCAGGAGAGCGTGGTCTGCGTGCTACGCTGTGATCGAGGTGAACGAGAGGAGATGGGGATAGGGGTAAGCAGCGAGGAAGCAGGAGGTTGACAGGGGCACTGGAAGGTCCCTCCACCTCCGTATCCCCTCCCACGTAGGGTGCTGAGCTTTGCATCCAGTGACAGAGTGCGCGGCCTTAGACGTGAGGGAGAAGAGGACATGAGAGGGAAGTTTGAAGAAGGCTCGGGCCAGCCGTGGTGGTGAGAGCAGGGACTGGTGCTGCAGTGGCTGTCGCTGTCTGAGGTCAGACTTGCGTCTGAGGCCAGCAGACCCAGCTGTGGGCAGCGGTGAGGGCTCACAGGGCTCCGCGGCAATCGATGAGGGGTGCATGGGCTGTGGCCAGACAGGCGAGAAGTACAGGGACGAGGGCGACCAGCGCTTTTGGGGTTGTTCTCCTCAAACACAGACATCCAGGTGGGAGACGTGCCCAGCTGGCTGCGGAGCTCCAGCTCCTGCAGCCTCCGAGCCAGAATGTCTGACACAGTGCTGCTCAGGTCGTCAGATGACTCAATAACTGCAGAAGAAATGCAGGAAAATTCATCATCATACGTCTGTAGTGCAGGCTGGAGTCTGTTTTTTCCAACTATCTTACTTTGGCAAACAGAAATGAATGCTTTATATTAAATTTTAATATTTTCCCCTTTTTACCTCTTTGAGAATAAAAATTCCTAGGGTGGTAATAGGAATAGTTTTATTGTGAATTTGAAATGTATTCTGATTGTGCTCACCATACAGCACATTGCATCATTATCAAAGAGACCATTAATTAAATACTTCCAATCTGAATGTATCTGTTAAATAATGATCTATTTCCATATTACGGAGCCCTATTCCTGTTACTTCACCTGTCGTTGTAATAGGACGAGAGCAGAGCACGAATCTCAGCAGACACAGCGTTATCCTGCAGCAGAAGACCCTCACAGGAGGGTGTGGCAAGAGGGGCTACCGGACAAGTTAGGAAAATCAAGAGGGAGGTTGGCGAGAGAAAAGAAAGGAAGGAGTGGAGAGGAGGAGGAGAGGAGGGAGAGGAGGGGGTGCAACAGGTGGCGTTCCGGTTTTTGTTTTGATGGTCGTAACAGAGATTGATCAGGAATGATGAGTGTTTATCCAGGAAATGAATGTCAAGGCATGATGAAAGAACAGAAAGAGATTCATTCAAGGATAAAGATAATCCACCCATTAAAAGTGAATGGTGGGCGTTGATGAAAATTTGTGGCGGGAATTAATTAATTATGTATGAGGACACAAGGAAATAATAAAGAAGGACAAAAGAGTCAAAGCCACAGAGTGATGGATTTGGGACACACAAGGAAAATTGAAAGAGGACAAAGAGGGACAGAGAAACAGAAGACAGAGAGTAAGTCAGCGTGTCAGAGATAAGACCCATTCTATCTACAGTACAGAGAAGTAAAGCAGAGTGTGAGTTTGAGATATCAGAGAAGAAAATTTAATTGTGACAGAATCTCTCATGCACATGGATCCAAGGTATTAAAGCTACACACAGGCACATGCAGTGTAGACAAAGTGCTTTCTGTCCCTGTCTTCACTATTATTTTTCTTCCTTCTTAGTCAAAAATGAGCAAAAATGTTTTTGATTAGGAGATCTTACCCATTTCATGGTAAAGAGAGCCCTGTTTTGGTGTGACAGGAGCTGGTTTCCGTGGCGACGGCAGTTCAATTTTCATCAAGTCGTCACAGCACTGTTTCCACTGGCCTTTAAATTGGAAACAAAAATCACATATGATGTTAATGCCCTAGAGATGGAGTTTTGTTAACATATGTGCGTCACAAACTCCCTGTGTTATAACAGAGCAAGTACTCACTCATGTCATAGAAATGTTGCCAAAAAGCCTCCATCCACCGGTGTGTGTCCTCACGACTGTCTGTGGTCAGAGTGTGTGTGACCTCCTCACCTCCGTACTGGTTACTGATACAGATATTCTGAACTTTACTGTGAGGGTCTTTCTCTGATGCACGTATTCTGGTTTCCTGAAACACAGGAGTGACAAAAATTACAATCATCTGTCACAAAATAACTACAATCAAGAGTGAATGACAGTACTTCTGAATGAAAGAAATTATGTGCTGCAACAAGTGATCATTACAGCAGTTGTAATTGTAAGTCCCTGCTGAAAATGAGCACTAATTAATAAAGCTACTAATTAGTCCTCTTCCAAACCATTTCCCTTCAGCAGCAATTATCCAACAAAAGGTGCAGACATCTAAATTCCCACTTCCTCATTCTGTCGCAACTGTGTCTAGGTGTGTTTATGACCACTAGATGGCAGTGGCGTTCCACTCATACATTCATCTCACTGAGCTTCCTCTCTCCCTTCATTGTTTTGGAGAGCCAGACAGCTGACTAACAAAGGATCATACAGACCTGATCTGATCTGACTGACTTGGCTTTAGGTCAGCTGTGTGCTCAGGGTCAGAGGCTACAAAAGACTGAATGAGTCACTATGGAAAGAATGAGAAGCCCCTCAGACATCAACTCTCAGACACAGACAAAGGAAGTAAGATGATTGAGAACCTGACTGGCTGACTGTTCTTCACTTTGGTGCCTGGAAAAACAGACGGATGAGAGAAGCGTGATTTCTGATTGGATGGTTCTGATTGCTGAGCCTTACATTGTGTACAAAGTCTTGATACTGATACTGAACAGATTTATTTTTTAAGTCTTTAAATCCTTTTATCCTGATATGACTGCTTTTCTCTGGATTTGCTGAACATTTACACAGTTTTACCAGCAAACTTTGCAGCAGAGCCACAGTTTTTGACACTTGGTGTCTGAGTAACTGTCTACAAGGGGCAACTGTCAGCTACTTGCCTTGCTCAGGGGCACCTTGAAAGTAGTTACCAGGATAGATATTGGGTTTCTTATTCATTTTTTTTGGCTCAGATTCTACCGGTGGGATTAAACTGGCAGCAATCTGCCGGCCTTAGCATCTATGTTGCTAATGCCTTAGGTGTTACCAAAGAAATATATAACTGTGTTTTCTGGCTGCATCAACCTCAGGGGATTTTTTTTTACTGTATCCCAGATAGTTTCTGTGTTTTCATGAAATTTCTTTCCTGACCTTGTTGACAGCGATAGTGAAAGCTGGTTCTATGTTAGCCTCCACATCTTCTTGCAGGTGGTAGCAGAAAAGGCTTGTTCCTTTCAGAACTGCATACACTTTTGTCCAACTCTGAGGGTCGCCTCCACACTGCTGCAAGGCACAGAAAAAGATCAGTTAAGCATGGAGTAAAAGACAGGAAAAGGAGCACACACATATGGCGTCACAGGAAGCAAAGTGGAGAGAAATAGGAGAGAACCCACCTCACACGCACACACACACACACACACACACACACACACACACACACACACACACACACACACACACACACACACACACACACACACACACACACACACACACACAAAGGAGGATAAAAACAGGAATATTTTTTTTACTTCTATAAAACCCCTAGAGGAAAAGTCCCCCATCAGTGCTGCACCACCTGCCAACTTACCTTAACTTTCAAACATCCACTCATCATCTGTTGGGTCATACACTGAGGCTGAGCTGCGAGGCGGCAACACATACTGCCGTAGAGTGGCAGCCAGTATGAACACTCCTCTACAGAGTGAGAGAGAGAGAAAAATCAACACCTTTGATACGTAAAAATATTCCCTCTTGACATTATAAATTCACACACAAACATTTATACTCATATGCATCCACACACACACACATTCACAGGCGCACACTACAGCTCCATGTCACATTGCCCCCCTTTAACACACATAATAAGACCAGGGGTAGAAAGAGTGGCAGCTGCAGGGAGTGTCATGAAGTGCAGCAATGAAACTTTACAGCAGGCTGAAGTGCCAATGAATAAAACACTAGGGGCCTGTCTGTCTGAGGGCCTGAGCCCTTGTTAGCCCACATCATTACAAGCTTTACACAACAGTCACCTCACTAGCACAGCCTTTATTACTGTGACCTTGACAATGGCTGTCTGTCAGAGAACATGGAGACAGAGAGAAAGGATAAGGAGGGGTAAAAAAAAAAAAAAAAAAAAAACAAACATGGCGCTGGTTTAAAGGAAATTATTCAAATGCAAAGAGGAGAAGTGAAGACAGTGATAAGTGAGAGAAGGACAAACACAAACCAGACAGATGGCTGATTTGGCAGAGAGAGTAGAAGGAATGGTGAGGAGACAGATTGATGGAGGCTGCCACTCACCGTTGCCTGAGATGGTGAGGTCATGTGTGCGAAAGCTGTCCTGGACGTGTGACAGTGACAGGGTGGTATGAGCTAAGAGGTGATACTTAGGGCCTCTGGCAAACACACAAGAGAGGGGAGAGAAATTAATTTGGTGTTTGAGTATTCATGTTCACAGGGAGAAACAGTCCACGTATAGACCAATTAATGTTTTCAAAAATATACATGTATGTTATATCTTTCTCTTTTCCCTCTATCTGATGTAACAGTTTTTATTTCCAACCAAGACTTACGGTACAGAGGGAACTGGCAGCAACAAAGGAGATGCCCCTCCGTTGCTGACAGGACTACACGGTCCAGGTTCCATGGCCGCCCGCAGCTTCTTCCCAGCTGATCGGCCCAGAGAAGAGCTCAGTTTACTGGCTAGTTTTCTCGGTGTGCTCCCTGCTGAGTAGTCGTCCTCTGAGCAGCAGCTGTACAGCTCGACGCGCAGATCAAAACCCGGGCTGGCGTCAGTGCTGCGAAAGGATACGCACGTGATAAACATGACTAAAAGCGGTGACACTCAGGGGTTATATATGGCTGTTTGGTTGTAAGGCAGACAGATGACTTACAATACAATGGTGTTGTCGAAGCAAATGTCAGTGAGCGTCCGGTCCACTATCACCATGTCTGTGTCAAAGATCTCTCCTCCCAGCTGCAGCAGGCAGAACACAGCACACCGATGAAGCTCTGCAAAGGACAAGATGGAAAGTCCAAAAACATCTGTGAATTTTCAAAGCACAACATCATCACATCCATAGAAATCTTCATTATTGTAATATAAATAATATGGTCCTGGATGAGCTGCTATCTCCTTTCTATTGCGTGTTTCTTTTCATCTTGAAAAACCAAATTGAGATGATCATGTGGTCATTTCTCTTATTTCTCTTCTCTTCTTTCTGTCACATTAATATAACATAGACACTTCATATTCATACTTATTATTCCAACTATGAGCTACATGTTCTGCTTAAACCATGATTGGACATGTAAAAGAGGAAAATGCTTTACTCCTGCTTGCCTCCTGGGTTTAGTTTATGTCTCAGTGTGCTTAATGACCTTGACTAACAGCCTCATTAAGCTTTGTTAAGAGTCTAAAACCTGTCTCTTGAGTTCATTTATATGCACAGGCCATGCAGATTAATTCCATTCAAGTTGCCAGGGGAGAGAATGAGGACCGAGACTTCCACCTCCTACACTGACTCTGTCAGTAGGAGGTGGGATTGAAAATAGTCAATATAAATATAACCACTGTAATGTTTTCAGTGCAACACTGAATTCTGAACAGTCATAAAACAATAAAACGCGACCTGGTTTGCAGCAGCACTCGACAGGACAAAAGACTAAGGGAGTTCCTTAAATGCACAATTTCAGTTTTCATTTGTTTTGCCTGCCAGTATTCTCTGCCCTACTAATAATGACCCAGTTCAACACCTGTGTACTGCGGCTCCTCACAGCCAAAAGCCTCAGCCAACAAGACTGAACAGAGTTGGGTTGCGCTGCCTGGAATTTCTCATGTCTAAAAAAAACACAGTTCCTGTAAAATACAGAGAAATATGGGGAATCTGCAACAGATTGTAATGATCAGCAACAGGAACTGTGCTATGGACCCTGCATATAGCAGATAAATGTCATACTATACGGCCTGTGTGCAAACTTCAGTCTCTCGGGGTCAGAATATTTTAAAAACATGAAAATATGAGGGTTATTTTTGTTCAGAAGTTACAAGGAATCCAGCACTCCTGCATATAATTTCACGAGACTTTCACACAAATTTAACATCTCTGAATAAGCCATTTTATTTCATTGCGAACCCTCCTCCTTCAGAAGCAAATCATCAATAAAACCTACAAGCATAAATCATTAATAAGCCATAAATGGATTTCTTCATATGAATACAGAGATTATTACTCACCTCCTTTGTTCTTGAAGTACTCTGTATCCTTCCACATGAGAGGGATACGAAGATCTATAACAACAACAGACAAGGGATTAGACCACAAAAATGTTAACAACGCTTACTATCTAATAATTAATATGTGTGTTTCTGTGTGGTTTCTCTGCCCAGCAGTCTTCATTTACTGGCTAAAGTAGCCACGGCCAATAACTCATGTTATTATAACGTGTGTGTGTGTGTGTGTGTGTGTGTGTGTGTGTGTGTGTGTGTGTGTAGCATGTTCCCCAGCTGGGTACCACACATGCAGCAGTGGCCCCATGGACCTTTACACATCCACACACGCTGCCTTACAAGTCCTTGGCATTTATTTCTGCACTTTCTCATCATGTTCTAAACAAATAAAACAAGAGCACCTTGAAAAAAAAAACACACTGACCACTATTGTCTTCCTCCCTGGTATGAATTATTGCTCCGCAGTATATCTGTGATACAGAGCAGCTCCGTAATCATTCATCTGACTGCCCTCTCTCATATTGTGATGGGCAGCATCTGCGAGTCACCACGTTCACCACGGTCAATAAAGACCAAGATCATTACAGGGAGAGAGCGAGCTGCATCTCAGCCTGTGTCTGACAAGAGCTGCTCTGCATTAAATTAAAACACTAAGCTGATGGCTAAGATGCCCCCCCCTCTCTCTCTCTTTGCTGGTCAGGCTTATGCTGACCAGTGCCAAATTTCAAATGTTATTTCTTTTAAATTCTTCCCCCCAGTCGCATTCTTTTAATAAATACACAGTTTCAGCAGTTACTTGCCTGAGATGGCCACTTTTCCTTTACATGGGAGTCTGTCGTCCATTGGCCCAGCGTCCGACGACCTCCGCATGACCTTCTGCATTACCTGAGCTTCCTTCATCCTCTGCAGCTCTGACATGTAAGCCATGATTCTGGTGCTGCAGGTCTGCAGGCTCTTCGCTGCCTCCAGCGCCTGATCTCTCTGAGAACAGGCGGCCAGCAGCTTACAGGCCCCGTCACGCATCCGGATCTCATGGTCAATCTTCTTCTGGATGTCGCTATCCTGCAAAGACAAAGGGTGATGGGGGAGAGAGGAGAAATGGGGCTTTAATGACAAAATAATGTTCCGTTCAAAAGAACAATCTTTTTGGAGGAAGGAATGGAGCAGGTAAATTGAGGGTGAGATAGATTAATAAGCATGACTTCTTTAATAAATACTGATATGATGAAAATAGTTTTTTGAAATGAAGTAAATAATAAGGTTTGAGAAGACAGCAGACACAACAACAGCATTTAAATCTAGATTCAACAACACGCCTGTTGTGTCTCCAACAGCATCTTCACTCGCGTGTGTTGACAAGGAAATATTAAAACACACACACACTATTGTCCTCTCACCAATGAGCTCGCCGCCCCACTGAGCAACAGCACAGATGCTGAATCATTTAGCGCAAACGCATTCACCACGAACACACAGAGAGACATGAAGCTGTCAAACATTGAAAGTCCGCAGCCCAAACGAGAACTCCCAGACACACACATGTCAGCGTATAACAATTTCTAGCAAAGTGTCCCTTTCCAAGCAGCTTTCCCAAAGGAAAAAGAAAATACTGTCAAACTGCATTTGACCTGGCTCATCTGGGGCAAGGAAGCCATCCTGTCTGTGATTAAAGTAATGTTCACACACACACACAGACACACTACTAAATACATGCAGTAAAGGTTCCTCAATCCTAAACTGTCTGGCTCTGTCTCTGGCGATGCTTTCCAGAGTTTAAATAAATCTCTAAGCCCCTCTTCACTCTGTCAGCAGTAAAAAAAAAAAAAAAAAAAAAACACTGTATGCACAGTGGAGAGGAAGAACAAATGTATGCAGTGAGAGGGACGAAAGAGCACAGTGGGATCCAGAAATCAAAGACTGAAAAAAAAAAAAATAGCAAAGCCTGGTTGACCTTGAGTGCGAGGGCCCAAGCTCTTTTTCAAGCAACAACACATCTGAAATGTGTACAAGTCAGTGCACATCAGCTGATCAGTGCAAGGTCGTTTGTGAAGAGCTGGTTAAACAAATTAGAAAACTATCAAGTTTACTTAGTGTGTACACTGACCCAATGAACACATGGCATGCAACATCTGCCTGACTGCTGGAGTCTGTGGAGGTGAAGGTGTGTGTGTGCTCATCCTCTTCAGTGATACATTAGAAAGCTCACACTCTCCACACAAATAACCTCTAATGCTCTTGTTGCCCCCCACCCCTCCCACCCCCACCCCCTCCTGCTGATAAATCCACCTTCCCCTCCTCTACTCCGCTATTTCTCATTTATCTTCTCTTTCTCTCTCTTTCTCTCTGACTGTTTCTTATGAATTTTTTATTCTTTTGATTTAAGCTTTTATACTTTCGCTGCTCATTTTCTCTCGCTTTCTCCCGCACTCCACCCGTTCCACTTCACTGTTCTCAATCCGCTTTTCTCTCCTCCTCCTCCTCCTTCTTTCCTTTCCTTTCCTTTCTACCTGTCTCTCTCTTAGCATGAGTCTCTCACTTTGTTACAAAGAGGCCCCAGTGGGAAAGGAATGAATGTGGTTTGAACATAAAAAAGACCACATTTGGACATAGATTCTTGGTCGGACACAGAGTGAGGTTTTGTATGATTCTCCATTAACTACTGTATTGGAAAAATCTAACTTCGAGGATACAACCACGCTACATGTACATGGTGGTGAACATTACACTAACAGCTGTAAATCACACATAAGATCCCAACTACTCTGTCTCTAAACCAAACCACCGAAACATTAAAACAAGTCTGACATGTATTAAAACACAACTTGTTACAATAACACTGTGTGACATTTAAAAAACGGTAGGACGTGATTACTTGCAGATTTCTCCCCAGAATCGCTGCTGGAGTGAAGAATTATAAGCTACCGCATGATTGAGTATATTTATACTGATATTATGATGATGATCAGTGCAGACTTGTGTAAAATCTACACTGTGGCTGTTTAACACTGTGTAGCTACACAAATAAGCCGTCATTAAATAAACTCTTTCACTGACTGAGAAGCAATTACAGTGCTCTTGAAAGGCAACAGAAAGGAGACCAAATTACAGCAACAGTATAAACATAGATTGTCTGCAAGGTACAAGTGGAGACTTTGATTTTGCAGGTCAAGTGCTTGTTTATAAGAATGGACTTTACTGCTTTTTAGTGTCTTCAGTGTGTATGTAAAAAGAATAAGTTGTTTTAACTGAGAGTTTGGGAAAGGACAGGATAGGAGAGAAACTACACAGGCAAGGCTACTGTGTATTTTTGATTTTCATACAGTGAACACAGACGATGATTTTAGGCAGAGACTTAAAAATATTGCAAAAGATGAACAACACAGTTCCTAAATCTCTGATAAAACAATCATTTTTGTAGGTGTATGTGTGCTTTCTGGCAAATTTCTAATCAACCTTGTTGACCTTGTTGAGTCAGTTCTTCAGAAACTGCTTCTCAAATCTTCTCAAATATCTGCTGTTTTTTTTTTTTTTTTTTAGTTAATGGACAAAATGATTATATCCCTTTGGGCTCTGGGTTAAAATCCCTGATGGGCATTTTTCATTTCATTTTTGGCATTTTATATCAAAGCAATGAACTGGTTTGTTGGAAATTATAGCTGATATATGATTCGATCAGAGCAAAGCCATTAGCTGTAAGTGAAAAAAGGACATTAAAATCAAGGATAAAGAGAGAGAAAGAGAACAAAAATCTCAGCTGAGGATGTATCCAAATGTCCTTGTCGAGAGAGGCACCACAAACTACTGCTCCCTGAGCCTGAGGCTGGTTCGGCAACATTTAGGGAATGTACACATATATGTGGAATAAAGGGGCAGTCACCACAGTCCACTTCCATGCAGCCGGTCTTGGAGTGACCTGCTGGGAGGAGGTCTTGTATTTATAGCAGCTAAATTAACAAGCTTCTCCTTCTGGGGATCTCAGAATAGAAGACAAGCAGCCTAGATCTAACTCTAATCCATCCATGTCTGGCTGTATATTGGGTTAGCAGAGTACAACAACATGCACAGACGATTATGAGATAAGAGATAAACAAGGCAAACACAAACAGCACTGATTTACACACATGCAGCCGGACAAAAGTCTAGACTGAACGATGAGCTCATTTATTATCATTATTACTATTATCTTTCACAGATACGCACGGATACAAATAAGCACAAAAAAAGCCTACACACACATTGTCACACTGATGTCTGCACATAATGTCTCCAGAGTGGCAGGTGTTAGACTAGTGGGCACTGCCAGAGAGGCTGACTGCCTGTGACTGAGGCTGTGTGGACAGCAGCCAGATACGGGGTGAAGAAAGGGTGGATACGCGACAGGGGTGCAGTGCATGTTGGGTATCAAGCAGCGACACAGAGGGGAGGCAGTACTGTAAAAGAAAACAAGGCAGGAATGAAGAAAAGAGTAGTGTGGCGGGAGAGGCAGAGAGAGAGAGTGAGAGAGAGAGTGAGAGAGAGGTGAAAGGAGGCGATGTTGGTTGACAGGGTGAAAGGTCTGGCTGGAGTGAGAGGGGCAGTTGAGAGAACAAAAGAAAACGAGAAAGACAAGTGTGAGAGGAAGAGAAGAAAGAAAAGGGACAAAATGTCAAAGAGGGCGTAGAGTGTGGTGACAGGGTAGAAGGGGTAGTGAGGAGGACAAGCAAGAGGGAGGAAAGGTGTTGGGTTTGCAAGAGAAAGGGGAAAAACATAAAAGTGACGAGAGAGAGAGACAGAAATAGAAAAAGAAATGCATAAAGGTCTAAACATAATGAGGCATAAAGCAGTGAAAATGAGCAGGTGTGGAAGTAATTCAGAAAAGTGTGTCTTTTTCTGAAAGGAAAAAAACAAAGTGTGTCTCTCCAAAACATGATTTTTCCACTAATGCTGAAGACAGAAAACTTTATAGTTACCTATAAATTAGTTGCAACTGATTCTAGATTAGTTAGAAGTCACCAGATGTCAAATAAAGCCTCTACCAAAAATGTAATTTTGGACTTGCATGGATTCACAATGCTTTTTTAATTTCTCATTGCTATTTGGGATTTTTGGGACCTGATAAGTAAAAGAAACTAAGCTCTGTCTAGATGACAGTGTAATTGTCCATGTATGGGGACACTGGGCCCCTTAGATAACCTAAAATGTAATGTCCATGTAGGTGGAACACAGGTCTTACGAGGTTAAATATCCAATAAACCTACTGGCTTACGGATAAATGTTTCACCAGACCTTGACAGCATCACTGTGTGACGCACACAGTATATGCATATTGCCAATGTAACCCTTCAGCAGGTAATTTGATGCCTGACTACATAGCAGATGGTCACTTCCTCTGTCACCTCTCCGTCCCCTTCTGGCTGTGTGTGTTTTGATCCTCACTACTGTGAGTCTGCGTGTGTGATCACAGAGACACTAACACACACACACCTACACAAACACACACCCTAGTAGGGGATTTGACGCCGCTGCAGATGGTGTGTAATGGTTTGTTTACGATGTGTTGTTCTGCATGAGTAGGCTTTCCTGTTCAGATCACTGACCCATTGACCTCTGACCTCTATCCCTAACCAGATCAGACGGCTGCAGTTACAGCTCAGGGGTTAGTCAAAGGGGTGAAGTTAACACACAGCGAGCATTAAAAACGTCAAGCACAACACAGTCTGCTTTGTATAGCACAACCATATTAAATCAGACCACATGTGAATGAAAGTATCAGAGGAAGAAAATATAAAGAAAACTTTCATCGTTTTGGCAATGATGGCAGCACGGTTCAATAGATTCTAGTGTCAATCAGCTGGTTCACCACTGACTTATGACTGTTTGATGGATTGCCATGAAATCCAGCACAGATATTCATGGTTAACAGAAAATCCCTGATGCCAGATTAATGCCTGATCTTTTATCTAATGCTACCAAGAGGTTGATATGTATGATTATGAGTTAAACATCTGTACAACTATTGGGTAGATCGCCATGTCTAGTGTTTACTGTACGACCAGTAGATGCAAAATAATCTACTGCTCATATACATGCACCAGTAGAGATATTGTCCTGCCTGTCTTCTGTCATAAGGGGGTCAGAGGTCATGAGGAGGATTGCTGACATTGGGATAGAACCTTAATCCTCCAGTTAAAAGCTCGTTTCTCTAACCACCTTTTCTTCTTTGCTGACTCTGAAGTTGTTTTGTCTTTGAACAGAACAAGACACAGCGGTTGACTGA